>OZ024725.1:58161868-59387652 GCA_964016875.1 Fallopia convolvulus
GCTCCACGCCACCTTATGCATTCTCCTCTTTTCTCTAGAGCTTTAATTTTTACTACTTGGTGTGTAATTCACTACATAAACGTTTCTCAGTCACTCAACCTATATCGGGTTCTTTCCTTGTATAAAAGTAAAAGTTGACCTCTTAATTCATTAAAAAGAAAACAAAAATAGAGAAACAAACTACAAAGAACGTGCACTTTGCATTTTTCCTACTCTTTGTTGCTCACTCGTTCACTTTTGCTTCCACCCACAAATTCAAGCAATTGCATCATTGCATCCTCAACAAGTAAAATAAAAGAACTTCAATTTCAACCAAGGTCATTAATACATTAACTTGAATTACACACCAAATAGCGCTTTAACAGCTCCATCTGTCCAATTGAGCTTTGGCTTCAGCCATATCCCTCTGTGCTTTCTTCCTCCGATAAAATATGGGACAATCTCGGCTGGAAGACACAACAAGATGAACACATCAGCACCACACAAGACTATTAAACTTCCATGAGCCGATGGACTAGAGTTCGCGCATATGTAAGCCCAACAACAGTTTTGATATATTAAGAAAGAATTCAAACCTAGTACACAGAACATCTTGATGAAGTGACCCTTGGCACTCCTGGCACCGTGTCCATAGCCTCCCAAAATGCATCTCCAAATCAGCCACTGAAATTCAACCTTATTTGGTTTAGTGCTTCAGATGACTTGCTTTTATTCAAATACAAATTACAGAAAACATACCCTTAGCAATAACGGACTTGCAGTAGAGTTCTGCTTCTCTTCCTTGACAATATTCACAAAGATGTGTATCATTTCCCCTGCTTCAATAGCAATAAGGCATCAACCATTAAAGTCAAATTACATGTATCTAAACTAAATTACATAAATTTAGACCACATTGATGAAAACTGTCACCACTAGGTCACGAGTTCGAATCCCTCCTCCTCTCCCATTAAAATTAGCCCAAGTATCTCCTACTAGACCAAAAAAAAAAAGACCAAGCAGCTACTTAGAGAGGAAACATGTTTGATAAATACCCGATCAATGCTCTACATCCGATGCATCTCCGTGTCTTCTCAGAATAATATTTCACGAGGGCACTAGCTGAAGTAGAGACTTTGGCTCGTGTGTGACTTCCATTTTGCAGTTCCTTTCTTGCATTTCTCATAACTGGCTCAAAAACTCTCAAAAGAGGCTATACAAAGAATAATTTGTCAATAGCAGGGAAAAGGTGTAATTATACTTGAGAGTGTGAGCAAGAAACATACTTTACTGATTTGATTTTCAAGGTAATATTGTGCATCTATTCGTATGTCGTTTTCAAGAACATAGATGGGATCCTCTGACTTCTCATATGCCTGTTGACCATTTAGACATCATCTAAAAAGCTCACATACAAGAGTAGGAAATTAAAAGGAGAAGACTCAGAAGACAACCTTTGCACCAATGTCACCTTGAATTATAACATAGGGTACTCTATCACCAACACTGGGAGCAGCAGCCGCATCTCGCTGTAAAAGGACACATTAAGGGCCTGTTTGGTTATAAACTATGAAAACGGAAACGGAAAGGAATCACAACAATGTGAGTGTTACAACATGTGAATAGAGTGTAATAGAGTAACAAACCTTGCGCATACGTTTAGCCAATTCAACATGCCCTGCCTTCACTTCATAATTATCTGCAGTTTTAGTCAATCCCTGAAAAGCATTTCTGTAAGCATTAGAACATCATTTGAGTACCACATACATGGAAGATTTTCAAGTTCAAATCCCAACCTTTGTGATGACTAGAAGCGACAAATCCAAGCGGTTATTTAGTAGATCTGATATGGTATCCTTGGCATACTGAATTGCACCAGGAACATCTCTATCAATAAGAATTTTATGAAGACATTCAGTGACCAAGTTCTTGACCAAAAGACAGTTGTCTCTTTGAACCGTTTCAATGCCTATGAATTAACTAATTATGAGGTCAAATATAAACAGATGGAAAGAGAAGATTAGAAGGATTATTAGAGAGGAAAGATATAAAAATTGAAGTGTTCCACCTTTAGTGTCCATTTGGTCATGCTTGACTGGTTTTCAAGTTCAAATCCCAACCTTTGTGATGACTAGAAGCGACAAATCCAAGCGGTTATTTAGTAGATCTGATATGGTATCCTTGGCATACTGAATTGCACCAGGAACATCTCTATCAATAAGAATTTTATGAAGACATTCAGTGACCAAGTTCTTGACCAAAAGACAGTTGTCTCTTTGAACCGTTTCAATGCCTATGAATTAACTAATTATGAGGTCAAATATAAACAGATGGAAAGAGAAGATTAGAAGGATTATTAGAGAGGAAAGATATAAAAATTGAAGTGTTCCACCTTTAGTGTCCATTTGGTCATGCTTGACTGGGTTTGTCCAGCAGACTCCGGCATATCTTTTCTTGCTTATAAGCAGATAAGGATAATACACCTTCTCAAACTCAAGTTTGATGGGCTTCCACGATACATGAAAAAAATATCACATAGGTTAGTGGTTGAATATATCAAAGACAAACTGCATTACTCTAGTGCAACATGATTATAATCAATTTGCAGTTACATAAGTACGTAGAATAGATATTTTACTTTCGCGAATGTGCCACTTATGTAGTCTGCAGCATCCCTTCCCAATTTCATTGCTTCTTCAACAGAGGATACCCCAAATTGCACCATAACTGAATCTGTGTCAGTGGTGTCACCATATATAACCTAATTGAAGAATCATTGCATGTATTTAGTACATAATAAAGGTAAATAAGTGATGTCAAAGGACATCTTCAGAAGAAATACAAAAGTTCACATGGACAGAGTATGACGGATACATTGAGCATTACAAAAGTTCAGTATGTTCACAGCAACTAAAACAAGTACAATGATAGGAATGTACATGTCTAAGGCGCGGGAATTTATACCTCAGCAGTGTGTTCATAACCTCCAGCTGTAGTAAACCTATCTTCAACGAGTTTCTTTGTGTGTTCAATCATTTGCCGGCCTTTAAAATAAGGGACAGAGCATAAGAGAAGTTAATTAAAAAAAATATGTGACAGAACACCTTAAAAATAGAACGAACCATTCTAGAGGAATATAATACATTCCCAGAGCGGCAATTAAGAGATCTATGAAAAAAGTTTTTAAAAAAGCTAAAGAATGATCACCATAGCTTGTGACACTTGATGATATTTCTAGACAAGGCAACTGGCCAATTGTGGCACCTGTAAATCCATACACGGAGTTTGCACTAACCTGAAAGCACACCAGAAACAGCAACAAAGGTGAAAATGAAGCTAAATGACAGATGATATAGTGTTAAGAGTACACCTTTAAGGCTAGTTGACGTCCATCTAGAACAGCCTTTTCAAGAGGATCCTTTGCTCCCTGCATTCAGACGATATAATGTTAGGAGTTTTTAGAAAGAGGCCGCCGAGATAGAGATCTGAAGTACGATTAATTGTAGAACATACATACATAGATACTAAAGGTAGGAAAGCAAATAAAAAGCAAATATAAATAGCTGAGTGAACCTTTAAATCAGCTTTGGCTCTTTTTCGGGCAGTTATGAGTTCCTCAAGAATTTCTGGAAGTATTCCCTGCAAACACATTGGTATTAAATTTCAACAGAATAATTAGCTAAAAGATGAAGATAGCAAATGTCAAAGCAACTTCGCAAACACGATTTAATGTATTATTATATACCTTCTGAAGCTCTGGTTTTACAAAGGTTTCACCAGATGGAGTTTTGTAAACACATTCTGGAGGTAGATTAAGCTTACGAAAATCTTCAGGAGTTACCTTCATATAGAAACAAGATTAGGAGGAGATAACTTCTTTTGTTATAATAAAGTAACTGCCTCTCTCGCACGGATCATGCTTGGCTTACCAAAGTGCAATAACACAAATTATATGCCATCATAATTGATGGATATAAAGAAGCAAAATCTAAGGTTGCAATTGGCTTTTCATAGAACCCTGCCCTGGCCTCCAAAACCTGCATTGCATTTAAACAAAATAATAAATATACAAACCAATCCAATACACTACTAACTCCCCTAAAAAATATATGAAAATGAAAAAACTAGACAAATAACAGCTACTTAACCCCATAAACTTCAACAAAGGTAAACAGGAACAACATGTCAGATACTTCAATGTGAGGTGAACTGGTGAAGTATCTGACATGTTGTTCCCGCAATGAGAAACCAAGATGAAGTATTAACAATTAAACTTACAGTCGCGCCTTCATATGTTTGGTCAGATCCACCCTTTTTGACATTAGGAATGACAAGATTCTTCTGTTTTGCCTTCCTAAGAAGTTGAGAAAGCACCTGCGAAAAGATCCAATAATGCCTGAGTAATCACTTTCTCTGCAAAATCAAACTTTTGAGCCCAGATCATTCGAATTAACCTTAATACTTTGCCCCCTTGATAGGAGAAATGACACTGGAACACCTGTCACACGAGCCATCTCCACATAATTATAGATAAGCATCAGCTTGTCAAGCAGGCGCTGCGGAAGGTAAGCATCCTGAAAACAATATAATGCAGCAAACTCCAACTCGTTATATGATATAGCAAACTCAGCCCATTATAATAAAATTTTAAAACACCCACGACAAGTAACAATGCGTACCTTTAAGCAGTATACAGCTAGACGCCTCCTAGTTTCAGGATTCCCCTTCTGTAAATCACTTATTATCGAATGGTGAACATCTTCTTTCTGGGATAGAGCAAGCAAAGCAATCAACATAAGAAGAATAACAAGTCAGTAAATAAAAGCCAAATGAGTTTTAAATAAAAGTGTGCGGGAACTAGAAAAAGTTTTTCACATCTAGAATAAATATATCAAATTCAAAAGGCCTTTACATAAAATGAAGCTCTCTCTATGTATATCAGATGATAGGAGTTTCAAGTTGAATACTTGAATTACCTACTACATTTAGCAGGATATATCATGACTGAGGTGAAATTAATTCCAAAAAATGAGAAAAGCACGATATTACAATCAAGGCGTACAATTTTTTCATCTGATTACCAAACACCTTACTGGTTATACAGCCTTAAAATTGGAGCACAGCAGATTTATTTCACTTTGGAAAGAGAAAGAGAATCTCAAAGAGGTAATGGTGAAGGTATTTGCCCTACAGTATGAAGATGGATGTAATCGCCCCATTTTAACTAAATCACAATGCATAGCTACTATATAAAAAAGCGAGCGATTTAATGACTTGCCTGCTCACCAAGGAAATGTGCTGAAACTGAATTTAGTGAATATGAACTCAATTTATAGTCTCTTTGCATAACCTGTGTAGCAAACACATGCAACATCAGTTACAAGTTTCTCTATTCGTAATTCCGAAGCAATTGCATAATGAAATGCAGTAACCTGGAGCAAATCAAATTGAACTCTGCCTTCGATTGCAATTTCCTTGCTTTCTCTGGTTCCATATTGTCTGCTTCACCACATTCTGTTAGCAACCGAATTTTATACTGAATATAAAAAAAAGACACCTTACATGGATAGTTTGCTCCTTCCAAATAATACTTATTCTAATGTTTCAAAAAATAACTAATGTGAAATGATGTCCTTTGTGAGCAAAATGAAAAAAAAATCATATCAAGTGCATACCTTAACCTAAAATGTTTAGGATGATTTTAACCTATCTCATTTTGTTGGTTATGGTGACGAAAATAAGGTTATAACAGAAAGGGGGAAAAAACAGTACTTGATGGCTATTGCATACTGATGTTTAAATCTTAAGGTTCGTGTCAGAAAGGTTCATTCAAATCTGAGTTCAAATTTTTCATTACTATCTACTACCTCGACGAAAATGTTGCATCCTTCATGCGAACCCTACTGGACTTTAAGCGCCCCAGGAAAGGAAACTCTGAAATACCCAATGCCTCCGCTCTCTGTATCAAGGGAAGTATATAATTAATGCATTAGAGTATGTTATGTATGAGAAAACAAGGGAAACCCATAACACAACTGAACCTTCAGCATTTCCTGTAGGGAACCTACCTGAATAAGATAGGGTAAATCAAAATTGCATATGTTATATCCAATAATGATGTCGGGATCTACTTCACGTATAAGGTCCTGCAATTAAGGTGTGAATCAGAAACTGCTAGCAAAATTGTTCTACAGCATGTGACATTATCCTACATAAAAAACCAACAAATATAAGTAAATTTTACCCTCCATGCTAGCAACACTTGTTTTTCACTGTCAAAGGACATCACGTCAACACCCACAATCGGCGAGCATGAATTAAGTGTCATGACATTTCTTACAAATGGCTGATCCTCACCTTGCAAAGTCACAAGGTTGGCCACCTAATAACACATAAAGAAACAGTATGTCAGAATTCAACTCTTCCACCAAATCAATGTTAGAGAGCAGGGCATCTTTTTAATTGCTAACTTATGGACAAAAGATTCTATATAATCTCATTTTCACAAATCATTAAAAGGAAAGAGCGCAACCTGGATTACAGGATCATGCTTTGCATCGGGAAAATGACCTTTGCGACCAGCACACTCAATATCAAAGCTCAAAATACGAAATGGAGCCATCTTAGAGAAATCTCCTTCTGGGGCATGGCTAACCAAGTTTGTATATCTAATTAAAAAGTGGGTTAAAAAAGCAAACAAAATATGAAGGTAACTGAATGAAAGAAACTTGATAAAGATTCAATGGAAAAATTAATGTCAATAAGATATGGATACAAGCAGTCGAATTCCAACTGGCAAGAAGACAAGTTGTTAGCAACAATATGATATTTCCCAGCAGGAACTTCAATCCAGTTGCCACCAACAATGTTGCAATCAATCATGAAACGAAGGGCAAAGAGAACATTGCTATCATATGTCATGAAGCTCCTCATACCAAGTCCTGGTATCTGGATGCCACTTTCAAGGATGCCTGTATTTAATTTTTAGAATTTTTGCAAAGAAATTAGCAATTTTATCACTCAAGCAATTATATTGGCAGTTCAAGGTTACAAATTAATTAAGGTATTAGATGAAAATGTAAAATTACCACGGCAAGTTGCAACCATTGTAGGTAATGCAACCACAATTTTCAAGAAAGGGTGAGAATTCTCCTTTTGATAATACATTATGCTTCTTCTTTGAACCAATTCAATGTGCCTGACACACTGAGAAACCTTGCAATTTCTGGTTGCATCTTTCATCTTCCCCTAAAACATAATGTGAAATCAAACATCAGTGTCACAGACAAGACAACCCACCATTACATCTCAATTAATTTAAATTTACACATTACCTCTAGAACCTGCTGAAATCGAGAAATATCACCAGGCCCCATCCCTTGAGGGCAGCTGATGTAAAAATATGGCTCAAACCCATGAAGATTGCAACAGACACTATGACCTAGTTAACACCCATCATTCATAGTCAGATACAGAGAGTATGAATATGTTCTTGTAATCAGATCAACAAGATAAGACAACACGTACCTTCACGGGTTACTCCAAATATTCGAATCAGAGCAGCATGTCCAGTCCTTTTTGGCAACAGCTCCTTATGACACTCTCCAATTACATATATTTATAACATGTGAAATCAAACGTCAGTGTCACAGACAACCCACCATTACATCTCAATTACTTAATTTAAATTCACACAATACCTCTAGAGCCTGATGAAATCGAGAAATATAATCAGGTCCCATCCCTTGAGGACAGTTGATGTAAAAATATGGCTCAAATCCATGAACATTGCAACAGACACTATGACCTAGTTGACACACATTAATCATAGTCAGATACAGAGAGTACGAATATGTTCTTGTAATCAGATCAACAAGATAAGACAACACGTACCTTCACGGGTCACTCCAAATATTCGAATCAGAGCAGCAAGTCCAGTCCTTTTTGGCAACAGCTCCTTATGACACTCTCCAATCACATAGTCAATATCTAATTGCTGAAAAACTAGACCCACAATTTGTGAAATCAAACACAAATTAGAAGACAATGCAAGCACTTGATTAGATGGCGAATTTGATCAAAACCCTAGATCGAATTTACCGATACTCAGCGACTGCGAAGAGTAAGATTGAGAGAGCGGAGGGCGAGCCCATTTGATGAGAATGTCTCGGCGCACGATAGACGAGTCCTCAGAGGAGGAGTGTTCATTGTCGTCCCCCGTTAGGGTTTCGTCCAAGAAAATGTCGTCGTCCAACTCTTCTTCCTCAATTGCTGCTTGGTGCTTCGCATCCGGTGCCGGAGACGGCTGCGAGTTCGTCGCTGACCGCTTTCTGTTCATCGCTCAAACCCCCTGCAGAGAGCGAGTAGCGGGAAAAGTACGTGCGAAAGAAGGAACCGGTTGTAAATATTAGTTAGGATATTGTTCCGCTTTCCGTTGTTAGGAATATACTGGTATGTATTTAAGTTTAGTACGGAGTATTTATCTTATCGATTTTTCTATTATGCTGTACCAAAAATAATAATATATTTTAAAATTAAATTTAATTATTTAAATTTAATAATTTTTTCAATAGAATTTATTAATTTTTTTAGGATTTTAATTTTCATAATTAATATTTTTAATTTATGCTCTTAAGACAGAAAAACTACCGTTATCTTATTTTGTTTTTTCTTTCATAACAAAATTTAGTGCGCTTTCTATTATTGATTGTTTTTTTTTAGGATTTTTGTTTTTTTTCATCATTTAAAAGTAAAACACATCCAATTATTTCAAATTAGCTTACAGTCGTTTTTATAATATATATTGATGGATGGATGATTTCAAATTAGCTTATGATTTGAGGATTTTGAAAATGATGATTTCGGGCTCAAAAGAAAAGGAGAATGACGATTGCTTCCACTCAGGTTTTTCCAAATTATATTTGGAGACCTTGTATTTGGTTTAGACTAATTCAATCATGATCAATTTCTGTATAATTTTAATATTCAACGAATATTTGAACGAATATTTGGCCGTTCAGTTTATGTTAGTCTGTTACCAAGCTCTGTATCCATCTTCCTACAAGGAAGTTATGATGTGCAAAAAGCCTTCCTTGTTCATTTGCACGCTCAAGCTTGGAAAAACGTTTCCTAATTAAAGTCTTGGCGGAAACTCATTCCAAAAGCCCTCAGACATTAAAATTTTAAGCTAGAAACAAGTGAATTGCAGTACAAATAGCATAAAGGCACAAAGCCATGGAAGAACAAGATCATCAACTAATTCTATCAAAATTTCAGGGTTTTGTTTTACAGCTCATACATGATATTTTAACAATTGGCACATCTAAAACCACTATTCCACTAAAATCTAGAACAAATGTTTAAAACTAGATTGTAGAAGGGACTATTCCAAAATCTCTACCATTGGCTATTGATGTACAAACTAAAAGAGTTGAAACTGTAAGACCAGAAGCATCAAACCTCAGATTTCTTCACCATCAAGTACTAGTCCATGACTGAACTCAATTCATGTTCTTGCATTTGGGCATACTTATACAACTTCTCATTGAAAATCACAAGTGGGTCTTTCTCAATCAGCTCCCCATTCTCATCATACCCATCTCTCAAGAACACAGCCCAATTCATCTCAGTGCCAGCCAAGTAAAATGCTCTCGGCTGCTTCAACAGCATCTGATAAGTATGTTTTGTAAGGCTAAACTCCTCCTTAAACTCCACTAAATGATGTATAGAAGCTCTCTTCTCCAAAGTAAGGCTCAAGAACTCATGTATAATCCCAACCCTATATTTCTCAGCCTCCAAAGTCCACAAATCATGCTTCCACCCATCTGAATAAGGCGAAACCAGAGGTAATGTATTCAATAAATTCAACCGCCTCTCATCATCTAAATCCAAATCCAAAGCCTTATCATGCTTCACAGGAAACTTAAATGCCCTTTTCACTTTCTCCTCATCTACCATAAACTCCCTCTCCAAAGCGCTCACCGCCAATTTTTCATCCCATTTAGCCAATTCAAGAACCCGGGTTCCATCAACGCTACTCAAAACCTTAAAATCATCGGGGTACTTTAAAACCCAATCCCTAAAATCCTCAGGCACACCAAATAAGAGCCTGCAATGAAAAATCTTGCTCAAAGGCATCCTATAATCTTTGCACATCATTAAAAGCTTCTTCACAACCTTAACCCTCTCCATTTCCATGCTCTCCATCACTTTCTTCTCCTCCTCCAACAACTTCTCCATGAATTCAGTGAACCCTATCCACATTTTGTTATCGGTGTGGCGGTAAATCTCGAAAATCAAAGGGTGTTTGTCAACAAACTTGTTGATCTTTCGACCCCGAGGAAAACCCATTTCCCTGTAGAGCTTACCGGCATCATCAAGGCGTAGGATGTGATCCGGTTGCTTGAAGAGGAATTGTTTGGATCTAATAAGGAACCGAAACTCGTTGTCACGGTTGACAATGCGCTCAAAGTGAGCAAGGAGGGAAGAATTGGGTTGGATTAGTGTGGTTCGGGGACTGTCCTTCTTGTGCCTTTTTTTGAATTTTTTGGGGGTTTTGGTGGCAAGAAAGGAAGTGGAAAATGGAGAGAAGAGGAGAGAGGAATAGAAGGGGTTTATGGGGATTGGAGGTGATAATTTGACAATTTTTGTATGGTAAGAAGAGGGTTTGAGGTTGTAGGTTAGAAGGCGCCACCAGACCATTGCTACTTTACTTGCTAGAAGGGGTGAATTTTTACAAGAAACAAATCCTACAAAAAATACACAATATCACCCTTATGAGAACACAACTCTTTCATAAGACATTGTCCCCAAATTATATATACAATAAAATCTCATAATGTTGTCATGAAGGTATCCTAACACTAGGGATCAAAACCACATCAGGATTAAGTACATATTATCTAATTTTGAAAGAGTAGATGTCAAGGAATGAAGAAATCTCTGTTTAGCCACCCTAAAATTGTAAACTAAAGAGAGTCAAAGCCAACTTATGCACTATAATCATTCAACCTATATTTTGCTCAATGTAGGGGGCATTGAGGTTGCTGATGGTAGAATGGAAATGGAATAACTGAGGCCAAAAGAAGGAAAAGAAAAAGAATAGTGTTAACACCTAAATTTGTTTAGTTCCTACTGTTTTTGGAATCAATCAACTGAGCTAACCCCAAAATCTACATCACATATATCAAAATGTACCGGAAACTCAACCCACAATTCCTCTTGTGATTTTAAGTCAACGTAAAGCATTTCCCAACATTTTCATCTAAACACAATCAGCATTTTCACCTGCAATTCTCTGCATCCAAGATTTGAAAAAAAAAAATGGTATCTAGTAGTAATCTGTGAGTCAAATCTAGAACAAACAATTCAGCATAGAATAAACAATTCTCAAATTGCACAATAAAGCCATAGAATTAGTCATACCGGAATTATTGAACCTCAAAATACCCCGAGGAAAAAACAAAGAAACCAAAAGATTTACAAGAAACAGCTCCTACTAGATGAGTTTATGGTGATCGCATTTCATAATTTGACAAGGGCTTCCAAGGAAGAAGAAGGATTAAGTTTGTATGCTAAACGGTGCCAACAGAGCCCAGACCATTGTTACTTTACTAGCTATGAGAGGTGAAGCTTACAAGAAAAACCTCCTCCTAAGGAAAATACACAATATCACCCAGATGAGACCACAATTCATTCACTAGACACTCTCCCCAAGTTATATGAACAATACACAATGTCATTAAGTTATCTTCACACAAGCTTTCAGAACCGCCTGCGGATTAAATACAAAGTTTATAATTCTGAAAATGTATGTCAGGGATTACAGAAACCGCTCTATGGCAACCTAAAACTGTAAACACAAATAGAGCAAAGGACAAATGACAGGTGAGCTATGCAGTGGCGGGGGCAGGTGGGGGCGCGGGGGGCGGCCGGGAGTTCTCAGGGCCAGGCGCCAGCGGCACAAAGACAATGAAAAGTTGGATCTTTCTCAATTGAGAAATAAGAACCACAGTTGACGTAATGACATTAGAAACAAAATTCAATTCAGAAGGATAAGTTCAAACCGATCAATTTTGGAGACGAATTTGTAGACTTTGACGAGGCAGAGAAGATGCCGGCGGTGAAGGATTCTTGCTCCCTAGTCCGTCGGTCCGTCCTGATTCTCACTGTATTCCTCCTTCCTAGGGTTGTTTATCTGTTTTTTTGGGGGAAATTCTGGGTGGTACACCCGAGTTTTTATCTTTTTATCTTTTTTGAATAATACACAAAAGTTCGCCTAGTGTCTTTAGTTGTAAATTTTCGTTAGTTTATAGTTTAATTAGTATGTTTTTTAATGAAAAATATTTTTTTGTATTTGATTAAATTAAAGCAAAATTTTAATTTAATAACAATTAAAATAAATCATATAAAATAATAAATTAAAAATATTTTATATATATTTGTAAAGTATATTGTATAATTTAAATTTTTAAGTTTAAAAAATATTACAATATTTACATTATGATACTCTCGATGTAGTTTTTATGTAACAATTTTAAAATTTATTTAAAAAACTAGTAGAACTTTTATTATGGTACTCTTTAGTCACATTAAAATTTTAATTTCTATCAATTTTTTAAAAATTGTCAAAATTACTATATAAAATCTACATGCAAAATTTTAATCTTGCAATATATTTATTTTAACATAAATATTATGATATTTTTGCTTTTAACTTAACAAATTTGAATTATACAACATAAAATCTACTTGACAAATATATATAAAATACAAAAATTATTTTAATATTTTATATGATTTATTTTCATTTCTATTAAATTAAAACTGTGTTTTAAATTAATTAAATACAAAAATATATTTTTCATTAGAAAACATACTAATTTAGTTATAAACTAACGGAGATTTACAAGGGCGAGCATCGGCCGGACTTTTATAAAAATTCAAGGGTACCACTCGGAATAAGTTTTTTTTCAGGGCACCACTCGAAAAAACCAAAAAATCAAGGGTACCAATAGAAATTTGCCTTTTTTACGGGGAAAAATTAGGCATTCTTTAAGAACGCTAAATCTACCTAGGACAATTATAAAGTAGAAATTAAATATATAAAAAAAATTATGCCATCTGTCATCATATAAAAATATTAAAATTATTTTTTTGATAAAATTTGCCAAAAAGTTACCCACTTTTCCACTTCCACCACTAACTACTACAATTTATTTTTTAATGAAAATTTGATTAAAAAATATTTTACTATTTAAATAATTTTATATAAATAATTATTTTGAATTTATCTGAAAATTTTTTTTAATGAAAACTTGAATTAATTTCTCTAACACAGATCATTTTCTAAATTTATCCAACAAATAATTGTATCAAAAAATTATTATCCTAACCATCTCATACAAATAGTTATTTTAAAATTACCTAAAAGAAAAATTCATGTAGTTCTTTTTCCACAATTCAAAATTTGAGAGAATATTAACATGAGATTGCACTAAATGCATATCTTGAATTTATTTTTCTAATTTTAGATAATATATTTACAAAATAAGTATATATTATCAAACACATAATAATTAAGCATTTTTTATAATGAGAATATAATAATTAGAAATTTAGAAGCACTACTCCAATTTGATTAAGTATTTTCTAAATACGTTGATTTGACAATTACTTTAGATTACATTGTATTATATATACATATTTTATCTTTTTTCTCTAAACACTTTGATTTTTGACAATTACTTTATGAGTATTATAACTTATTGTATCTATCTCTTTTATAATCGTACAATAATTTTACAAATACTAAAATTTATTATATTCATCTCTATTTTAACTCATACATGGTACGGGGGTAACACTAGTTCGATAAAAACGGCACAAGCGAATGTTTCCCGTATTATTCACGTATTTTTCAAAAAATATGTTTCTGAGAGACGCGCATAGTTTATTCTTCAAAACTGGTCAATTGTGCATCAATACTGACTTATTGTTTATCAATACTAACATATTGTGCATCGAGTTTTTGATGCACATTGTTCATTGATTTAGAACTTTTTAAATTTTAAATTTTATTTTTTAACCTTATTTATGTGTATAATTACAATATTATATTTTGTATGCACATATAAGAAGTTTCGATATACTTTATTTGTATATATCCATATTTATTCATTGATATATGATGAGGTATTTTCGGTGTTCGTTGATACCTATCAAAGAATCATTAGCTTGACCAACTCAGTAGAGCGGCAAGTAAGGGTCGATCCCACATGGACTTGTGTATTTATGCTTTTACTTATGTGCCAAATAACCAAATAAGGGGGGTTTTAATGATTGAAATTCTAATCTAATATGCAACGTTGAAAACTATCTAAGAATGCAAATATGATTGAGTTTGACAAATATGAGAAAAGCGTGCTCAACTAGTTATATCCATCATAGATATGCTTATTGATCATTGATTCTCAATTCCCTTGAATAATCTACCGTGAATTATTATCCAAAACTTCATATTTAGTTGAAAGAGCTAACAGTATGAACAACCCTAATCATCTAACAACCTAGAACAACCTCTAAATTCAATTAAACGACAGCTTTAAGTTCAAAGTATCGATATAAACAAATACTCAACGCAAACAGCTAATCAAGTTATCTGTGGTTTATTCCCTCTACAACTGAATAGCCCGAACCGGTCTAAACAATTATAGTTGCTATTTTATGTAATCAGTCCCGAACGAGACTTGAACAGATTAGTTGTAAATTAACCTAGAAATTCTATTAGGTAGCTAATCTAACAAAACCCTAGAATAATTCTAATTCAATTAAGCACAATGAGTAAAACCTATTCAAGTTTTTGAGAATCAATAAAACCTCACAATATTGTGCAATCTATGATTTCAATAACTAGTCAAACACAATGAATTTAGCAATGCATAATTAAATTAAAAACAAACTTACAAGAGGTTCAAAGATTGCTCCTTTGAGAAAACTCTCTCCAAAGAAACCCTAGCCTCCAAAGTTGATCAAAAGTTTTTATAAAAATAAAACTAAAATAAGGTATATTTATATGCCTCTCAAATAACCCTCAAACAACTCTATCTTAAGCATACTCGGAAGATATAAGCTCAAAACCAAGAACCAAGCCCAAAACTTTCGCCCAAAACATCCCCGCGTAGAAAATACCGATTGCTCGGTCTTGCACAATGTGCGGTCGCGCAATGTGACATCCATCGCAATTGTCCCTTAGTTGGGATTTCTCGGGTTGCACCCCAATTTACGCGGCCGCGCAATTTACAAGTAACCCGCGCAATTACTCTCGGTTCAGCATTCAGGTGACACTTCAGAGGCTGTTTTGACCCACTTAGAGTTGGAATTTGGACTCAGAGTTAAACATGAATTGTAGATCTTTGAATTATATTTCCATTGATACCAAATTGAGCCTCATCCGAGCACTATGGCTCCCAAACCAAACATTGCAAGATGGAGGTGTCGAAACAAGTCTCCAATGCATAACCCGAAGTTAAGCGTTCTTTTCACACAAGATCTTGGGCCTTGGTTCTTGTAATATTCACTTAAACTTCTTAAATATTCATCCATGTCCACCATAGTCCTCTAAGATCCATCCCGTCTATGCTTGTTTGCCTAAAGATCTGCAAAACCGAACAAAACAAGCGCAAAACCCGAATTTCCTAGAAAACCCAAAAACCTGAGAACTAGACTAAACTAAGCTAAAACCAAGCAAAATAAATATAAATATGCATCCTAAACACTACCTAATGCAAGCTATCAGTATATCCATATTTGTTCATTAATTTAATCTTGTTTGTGCATTGGTATATCATTATATGTTCGTTGATATATCGTCTTTTTGTTCATTGGTATACCATTTTTTTATAGAGTAATGATTAGGGTCACCACAAGTACTACTTGGGCTCGCCTAGAGCATCCACTAGGAATGAGAACTGGTTACTAACCAATTCTAGTGATAAATGAGCAAAACTCGAAACTTCTGCAAAAGGACTCCAATATACTATTAATATTCTGAATGTATATAACCGAAGTTTCCGCAACCAACACAACATTGTCGGAAAAGAACACATGAAAAATCTCAGGGTCATTCCTAGTTAACCGAACCAGTCTCTAAGTCCCACATTAGCAAACACGGATTGGATCATTTGGCTCAATCGCTCCATCCTTATTTGCTCTTGTTCTTTCTTATTCTTCTCTGGTGTAAGTTTGTGTGTATCCTTCCTTATTGTAGGAAAATATTTTTGTGCCGGTGATTTATCTAAAAAAACATCCAAAATAGATAACCCACCTAAAATACTTTATCAAATTAAGTCTACCTAGCTTACTTCTTATTCAATATCTTCCTGCCCTCATTCCAAGCGACAATCGCTAACACGATCACCCCGTAGCCCACTAACACCCGTCCTAGCTTCTTCTTGATTAACGGCCCATGGGTTTCAGACAAATATCATTGAAATACTCTGGCGATGGTATTGATGAACACCACGATGAGGGGATACTAGATGTCGTCCATGACATTACGCTTATGGTCGAGGTTGTTGGGGCTCTCTAGTGGCTCGGCGGCGGCGATGACGGTCCATCCCAAAATCCGGAGCCTAGACAAGGTGCTTAGGGATGTTGATGTTGGGAATTTGACTCGTACCGAAGGAGGGACCCGTCGAGCCTTCGAGGAAATGATGTAAGTTCGAGAGAGAGGGGGGAATGGTAGGAGTAGGGTAACCATGTTCTTTTAGGCGATTCTTTTGGAGAATTGAAAGAGTACAAAAGCCATCTCCTCCTTATATATTGTTCATTAATGAAAACAAGTTTGTTAATGCCAAGTTATGTCAATGCCCATTAGGGCAATATCTCATTACATTTTTTGGGTACACATTTCGGGAAATTACACATTTCATTTTAATGCCTCATTTAGCAATCTTCTCTTACATTCCTTTTGGTGCACTAGTAGGCCTCAATTGGGCAATCTTCTACTACAATTTTTAGTTTATGCTTTTTTTTTATTGAATTTGTATAGTATATTTATACATTTAAACTATTTATTATATTTTATAAGGTTGGATTTTAGATAATATAGAGCCTAGGCAAGGTGCTCGGGGATGTTGATGTTGGGAATTTGACCATTGTCGGAGGGGGACCCTCCAGGACTTCAAGGAAATGATGCACGTTCGAGGGAGAGTGAAGAATTGAAGGAGTAGGGAAGTCATGCTCTTTTGGGAGGTTCTTTTGGAGAATTGAAAGAGTACAGAAGCCATCTCCGACTCCTCCTCTTCTATTACATTCCTTTTAGTGCACTAGTAGGCCTCAATTGGTCAATCTTCTACTACAATTTTTGGTTTATGCTTTTTTTATATTGAATTTGTATAGTATATTTGTACATTTAAAACTATTTATTATATTTTATAAGGTTAGATTTTAGATAATACGGAGCCTAGGCAAGGTGCTCGGGGATGTTGATGTTGGGAATTTGATTCGTGCCGGAGGGGGGACCCGTCGAGCCTTCGAGGAAATGCTGCAAGTTCGAGGGAGAGTGATGTGAGCCCCACCAGGACGGCTAGCCAAGACGAGGAAGACTTGTCTGTGCGCTCCGATGGACCGATCACACGAGCTAGGACTCGGGCCATAACCCGAGCCACTTCGTCCATCATCGCGCGCGCCATCGCAAGCCACGGCGCAACCACCGGCGCGCCCCTCTCCACATGCCTCGTCACTATAGGCGCGTCGAGTCTCCAGCCCGACGCCTCGCACCGCAGCGCCGAGAACCTCCTTCTCGGCACCGTCCCAGTCGCGAGCGTCGAGCCACATGCCACGCCGGGCCACCCCGGCGTGGGAACTTGAGGTTCCTGCGCGCCTCGGCCTCGACACTCGAGGTCCGAGCGCGCGCCAGCCTCGACACGCCGACGCCGTGCCGCGCGCTTGCCAGCGTCGCGACACGTCCTTGGCGCGCCACAGCCTTGTCACGGCCTTGTCGCGACACTCGCGACTAGGCCACCGTGACCTATTTTATTTCTTACTATTTTTAGAACCATTTCCATTTCGAAACATTGCTACTTATGTTCTTACTATTTTTATGCATTTTGGGCTTGGGCTTAATGGTTGGGCCGCATGCTTGCCTCCCCCTTCATTTCCCCATGCCGCCGCCTAGGGTTTGTTAGCTAGGGCGCGCCTCCTTCTCCTATATAAGGAGCACGCCCCTCTATGTATTTCTCACGCTTTGATTAACATACCGAATTGCTGTCGAGATTACTCCAGAAGTATTTACTAAGGCGTCAACCCAAATTCTCTTCTCATCCCATATTCCTCAGTTCTCCCTCAAAAGAGAGCACCTTCTCATCCTTTCAATTCTCTTCTCACCAAAGTCTAGTCGATTCGACTCTAAAACCTATCCATCCGTGCGTGAGACGACCATTTACGAGTCCATCTTCGATCCTCTCGTGAATCTCCTAACGGGGTTCACATCAACTGGCATCAGAGCCTCGGATTGCGTAAGTCTTTCTCTCGCTTTTACTCGTTTTTTTGCACGATTTTTTTTTCTACCACCATTTTCATTAGCTTCCTCCATATCTACCATCATTCACTTAGATCCATCGTTATTTGCTTCAAAAAATCAGAAAAATCCACAAAAAAATCGCCAAAACCCCACCGATTTGCACTAGTTTCGGTTCATCATCTTAAGTTTTCGAGCTTGCTTGCATTCTTCATGTTTGTTTGAATTGATTGATTTGTGCACGTCGAAAATACCTTCTGTTTGTGTGAAGATTCGATCCGATCTTGGCCGATCTCGTGTTTGTTAGAAAAGGCAAGGATCTCGCAAGATCTTGTTAGTTGCCGAAAATTACAAAAAAAAACATCAATTGGATAAGTAAAGCCAAAATAAGGCAACCTTATCCTATTAAATTATAAAAAAAAAAGATTTTGTGGGGACACACAAGCCAAAATAAGGCAAGTGTTTCCATATTTGCAAATATTTGATTCGGCCCCCTTGATTGCATATCTTTCCATATCTTCTCCAATATCTTATCATATCTTCCATATCTTTCTTGTTAGGAAACTTGCTTGATTGATAATATTTTATTGCAAGAATCTCGCACCTTTCCATAAGGCCGAGATCCCTCTCTCTCCTTCTTTCCTTTCTTGCCAAGGCTTACCCTAAAGCCGACGCCTTCTCTCTCTCTTCTTACTTGCATGCTTGATTGTCTTGCTTGTTTGTGCTTTTGTGTTGTTCCTTGCTTGTGCACGTCGAGATCCAAGCCTCCCCTTCCCTTCGAGTACTTTTCGTGCAAACTAAGAGTACTTGCGTGGTGAGTCTTACAACATCTCGGTGCTTCTACTTGCTTGTTGTTGAGAACTTTTTAACCCTTTTTCTTTCATGTCTATGGTTGAGATTGGAGACAGAAGTATGGAAGGGGATGAACATTCAAACCAACAAGGAATTCAGCCACCGAACCCACCACCGGCGCCAAGTAGCCTTCTCGGCGCACCGAATGCATCGGCGCAAGGGCTCGCCCCCGCAGCGGGTCTCGCGGCGCTTGAGGCGCGCTTTGCCAACCTCGAAGGCTTGATGACGAGGTTCCTCAACCAGCAATCGGCGCCACCAGCCGTAACCATTCACACAGCGCACGCGCATCCGAGCGTAACGCCACACGGCGTCTCGGTTCCGCGGGCTTCGGCGCAAGAAAAAGGCAAAGGGCCTTTGGTGGACTCGACTAACCCGAATGGGATCCAACGATTGGAATCCATGAAGGAAAGCCGACCCACTAACCAGGCTCAACAGGTGGACGACGTTGTTGACGTTCAATCCGATGAGGAGTATGACTCCGAGGAGTGGCGGCGTCAACAATCAAAAAAGAAGAAAAAGGCGGTCACTCCGACGCCTAAGAAAAAGAGATCCAAGGGCCGAGATGACTTCGATGTCGATGACTATCGAGGCCATCAAAGCCCCACAACTCCATATTCGGAAACCGTGGACTCTATGACGGAGTACGAGGAAGCTTCCGAGGAGGATTTTGACCACCCTCCGGTCCATGATTCGGAGGAGTGGATAGATCGGGATCGGGATTGGATTCCGAGACCCAAATTGCCCGTGAACCGCGCGGAGTATGATCGGCTTGAGGGCCGTGACAACCGCGAACGGCCTCGGTGCAACGGGGATCGGCGTCGCCAAGACCGACACCGAGAGCACTAGCGGCGCCCTCGGCGCGACGAGGACGAGGACCCCAGCGACGGAAGCGACGTCTCCAGCCGAGGCCATGGCCGAGGCCCACGACGCCGACGCACACCCCCTCCGCGTGCTAACCGGCGCGCCGCAAACGATCGTCCGGCGCATGTATCACGCCGCGACGTCAAGGTAAAATTTGAAGAATTTTTTGGTAATTACAACCCTGATGAATTTATTTCTTGGTTACAGGGTACCGAGCACGTGCTCAAACATTGCCATTACGAGGAGCACGAGAAGGTCGAGGTGGTGACACTTCATTTTAGAGGTGTCGCTCGGATGTGGTGGAACCGATTCTAATCGGATCGGGCCCGAAAGGGTAAAGCCCCCATAACCAAATGGCATCAACTAGTGTTTATTATGAAGAGGAAGTTCATCCCGCCCGACTACAAGGAGAAAGTGAGGATCTTGATCCAAGACGCTCGACAAGGTTCTCGGACGCCCGAAGAGTTTTTTGCATACCTCGAAGACTTGTTCTTCAAGGCTGGCATTAGCGCTTCCCCGGGAGCATTGAGGTCTCGTTTTGTGGCGGGGCTTCACCAATGGATCCGAGATCGGTTGGTTGTCTTGCCAATCAAAGATTTGGGACGTTTGATACACACGGCCATGGAGCTTCACACGCAATTCAAGAGGCCGAAGACGTCCACTTTTACAAGGTATAATTCTTCCCCTAGTCCATCCGCTTTAAGTACTAACCGGTTTGTTCCTCCTTCCATGTCTAAATCCAAGGTAGGTACCCCACCGACGGACTCCAAGGGCGCTTCGGTTGGCCAAAACCGTGACAAGGCAGCCCCTCCCCCACAAAGGACTCGAGACATCGAGTGCTATTTATGTGGTGGCCGAGGGCACTTGAAACATGATTGCCCTAACTCGAAGCGAGTGCTTTTTTCGGCTCAATCCGCAACGTATGAGAGTGTGGATGAACTTGAGTCCGAAGAGGAGGACGCCGCGCCAATAGAAGACGGTGCATATTGTGCGCCATCGGACATCGACGCCGGCGTCGACAAATTGTTGCTAGTGACGCGCCGAGCGCTTAGCATGAGGGAAGCCGTGCCAACCGATCAACGGGAAAACATTTTCCGTACTCGATGCTTGGTACAAAACAAGTCCCTTAGTGTGATCATAGATTCGGGATCGTGCGGAAACTTCTTATCAAGGAAAGTGGTCGATCATTTCAAGTTGCCACAAACGGATCATCCAAGGCCGTACAAGCTTGCATGGATCTCCAACGATGGCGACCATTGGATCCGTAAACAGGTTAATCTTTCCTTTTCTATTGGTTTATATTCCGATTCTATACTCTTTGATGTCACGGACATGGACGCCACCCATATTCTTCTTGGTCGTCCATGGCAATTTGACCGTCACGTGATTTATGATGGCCGGTTGAACACTTACATGTTCAATTACCATGGTAAACGCGTGACCATCTTACCTATGTCTCCGAGTGAAGCATTGCAGGATGAGGCTGAAAGGCAACAAGCAAACGCTCGGGACACGTCCACGGCCGCGCCTACGCCGAATTCAAGCTCAAACGGTGTTTCTGGCCACGAACACAATTCTGTCGGCGCTCCTGGTTCCAACACACAACATTCTGGATTTCAAGAGGATTTGAACCAAAAACGCCGAGCAAAGCCTAAGACTGAGCCCAGGACGCCGAGCTCGTCCTCGGCTGCGCATCGCAGCGCGCCAGCGCACATGCCCAGCGGCGCTGGCTCGATCCAGCGGCGCGCCCGGTGCCGAAACTCATCCCTGTCCAGGCACTGGTGGCCAGCAGAATGGTGCCCAGGTTGCACCTCGGGTGCGCGAGGACGCCGAGCCACCTCTTCTCGGTTCGGTGCAAGACCGGCTTTTCCTATGCCGTCGGCGCGATGTGGTCAAACACATCGAGGGGAGTACTACTTGCTTTCTTTTGTGTCCATTGCTTAATATTTCCATTGATTCGACACATGTATTACCTCCTTCTATTTCTGACTTGTTGCAGGAGTATTCTGATGTTATGCCTGTCGAGCTCCCCGACGGGTTGCCACCCATTCGGGGGATCGAGCATCGCATCGATCTCATTCCCGGCGCTTCATTGCCAAACCGGGCTGCGTATAGGGCGTCACCTAAGGAAACTCAAGAGCTTCAACGCCAAGTCCAATCTCTTTTGGACAAAGGCTATGTTCGAGAGTCCCTTAGCCCGTGTGCGGTTCCGGTTATCTTGGTGCCGAAGAAGGATGGTTCGTGGAGGATGTGCGTGAATTGCCGAGCCATCAACCAGATTACCATCAAGTACCGTCACCCAATTCCCCGCTTGGACGACATGTTAGACGAGTTGCATGGAGCCGTACTGTTTTCGAAGATTGATTTGAGGAGCGGCTACCATCAAATTCGGATGCAAGAAGGGGACGAATGGAAGACGGCTTTCAAGACCAAACATGGTCTCTACGAGTGGTTGGTGATGCCCTTCGGCCTCACTAAAGCTCCTTCTACTTTCATGCGTCTTATGAACTTTGTTTTACTTAAATTTTTGGGACTTTTCGTCGTCGTGTATTTTGACGACATTTTAGTTTATAGTAGAACTTTAGACGATCACGCGGGGCACCTTAGGCAGGTGTTAGATTGCCTCCGCGAACACTCTTTATATGTAAATCTGGACAAATGTGTGTTTTGCTCGGATACGACGAATTTTCTTGGCTTCGTCGTATCCAAGGATGGCCTACGAGTGGATTCTGACAAAATCCGGGCCATCCATGAGTGGCCAACCCCAACGACCCCGACTATGGTTCGTTCTTTTTTGGGGCTAGCTGGATTCTATAGGCGATTCGTCAAGGACTTTAGTTCTATCGCCGGGCCACTCCACTCTTTGACCAAAAAGGCAGCCACAATAAAGTGGATGCCGCATCACGAGGCCGCCTTCGAGGCCTTGAAAGATGCTTTATGCCGAGCCCCGGTCCTGCAATTGTCGGACTTTACAAAGCGCTTCGAGATCGAGTGCGACGCTTCCGACTATGGTATAGGCGGCGTACTCCTTCAAGAACAACGGCCTATCGCTTACTTTAGCGAAAAGCTAGCTGGGGCTACACTGAATTATCCGACCTATGATAAAGAGCTCTACGCTCTTATTCGGGTCCTAAAGACGTGGCAACATTATCTCTGGCCAAGCGAGTTCGTAATTCATACGGATCACGCGGCCTTGGCTTATCTTAAGAGTCAAACGACTCTTAATAGGCGCCACGCACGTTGGGTTGAGTTTATGGAGACGTTCCCTTACGTCATTGCTCACAAAAAAAGAAAAAGAGAACGTCGTCGCCGACGCTCTCTCTCGAAGGTACATTTTACTCACCCAATTACATACAAAAATGCTTGGTTTCGCTATGATCAAGGAGTTGTACGCCTCAGATCCGTACTTCTCCTCAATCATAAAGGAACTTGAGCATTCGCGGATCCATGAGTCCTTCTTCTTGGACAACGGTTATCTTTACCGAGCTGGGAAGCTTTGCATTCCGGCATCTTCGGTGAGACATCTATTGCTCCAAGAGGCTCATGATGGCCGAGGCCACTTTGGCATAGCCAAAACGTTGGCAGCACTTCGTGAGCTTTTCTTTTGGCCTCATATGGCTCGGGATGTTAACAAGTATTGTCAAAGTTGTGTGCCGTGTCATACTGCCAAGTCTCGGTCACAACTGCATGGACTTTACACGCCACTTCCAATTCCGGACGCCCCGTGGGAAGATCTTTCAATGGATTTTATTACGGGCCTTCCGACGTCGAGGCGTGGAAAGGACTCTATTTTTGTAGTCGTGGACCGGTTTTCCAAAATGGCCCACTTTATTGCATGTAAAGGGACAAACAATGCGGTGGAAATCGCTAATTTGTTCTTTGAACATGTGGTGAAGCTACATGGTATTCCTAGAACTATTGTTAGTGATAGGGATACCAAGTTCTGCAGTCATTTTTGGAGGACGCTTTGGGGGAAGTTAGGAACACGACTCCTGTTTTCAACTGCTTATCACCCCCAGACCGATGGTCAGACTGAGGTGACCAATCGGACCTTGGGCACTCTTCTTCGGACGATGCTCAAGGCAAACCCACGTCGGTGGGAGGACTTACTTTGCCATGTTGAGTTTGCATATAACAGGTCCTTTCACTCTGCGACGAAGATGACCCCTTTCGAGGTGGTCTACGGGCGTAATCCTCACACGCCTATGGATTTGGTGCCTTTGCCCTACAAGCCCGAGGAGCATGTCGACGCGGCCAACCGCGCCGACCACATCCGACGCCTACATGCGCACCAAGGCGCAGCTGCTGCGACGCGCCGATCAATACGCGGCCCAGCGCAACAAGGGGCGCCGCGCGTTGATCTTTGAGCCCGGAGATTTGGTCTGGCTCCATCTGCAGAAGGATCGTTTTCCCGCTGCTAGGAAGACGAAGCTCCACCCACGAGGGGACGGTCCCTTCAAGGTTCTCCGGCGCATCAACAACAACGCTTACGTCCTCGACCTCCCGGGTAAATACAACGTTTCCGCCTCCTTCAATGTCTCGGATCTTTCTCCATATATAGATTCCGAGTATCATGACGAGGAAACGGGGACGTTTCCCACCCAAGGGGGGGAGGGTGATGTGAGCCCCACCAGGACGGCTAGCCAAGACGAGGAGGACTTGTCCGTGCGCTCCGATGGACCGATCACACGAGCTAGGACTCGGGCCATAACCCGAGCCACTTCGTCCATCATCGCGCGCGCCATCGCAAGCCACGGCGCAACCACCGGCGCGCCCCTCTCTACATGCCTCGTCACCATAGGCGCGCCGAGTCTCCAGCCCGACGCCTCGCACCGCAGCGCCGAGAACCTCCTTCTCAGCACCGTCCCAGTCGCGAGCGTCGAGCCACATGCCACGTCGGGCCACCCCGGCGTGGGAACTTGAGGTTCCTGCGCGCCTCGGCCTCGATACTCGAGGTTCGAGCGCGCGCCAGCCTCGACACGTCGACGCCGTAACGCGCGCTTGCCAGCGTCGCGACACGTCCTTGGCGCGCCACAGCCTTGTCACGGCCTTGTCGCGACACTCGCGACTAGGCCACCGTGACCTATTTTATTTCTTACTATTTTTAGAACCATTTCCATTCCGAAACATTGCTACTTATGTTCTTACTATTTTTATGCATTTTGGGTTTGGGCTTAATGGTTGGGCCGCATGCTTGCCTCCCCCTTCAGTTCCCCATGTCGCCGCCTAGGGTTTGTTAGCTAGGGCGCGCCTCCTTCTCCTATATAAGGAGCACGCCCCTCTATGTATTTCTCACGCTTTGATTAACATACCGAATTGCTGTCGAGATTACTCCAGAAGTATTTACTAAGGCATCAACCCAAATTCTCTTCTCATCCCATATTCCTCAGTTCTCCCTCAAAAGAGAGCACCTTCTCATCCTTTCAATTCTCTTATCACCAAAGTCTAGTCGATTCGACTCTAAAACCTATCCATCCGTGCGTGAGAAGACCATTTACGAGTCCATCTTCGATCCTCTCGTGAATCTCCCAACGGGGTTCACATCAGAGAGTGGAGAATGGTAAGAGTAGGGAAACTGTAACACCCCCAGTTGTAATATCCGTATTCGTTTTAGGTCGCGTAAGTCTGAAAACGAGTTCTTTCGCTTACAAGCAATCGAGTTTTCTTTGATCCGCAAATAACCCGGTTTATTAATCTATTTTAGTAATATCAAAATATGTAAGTATTTACATCCAAAGAGCATAATCTTTCCACCCCAACAAATTTTATCCGCTCTTAGGATTAAAATTGATCTGATTCCCGTAGTTAAAGGCGGTGAATCCAAATCCTAACAAACACAATGGAAATTTCTATCCTTAACCACTAGGTACAATTCTGTAGCTTCATATATATATATTTTTCCACGTCCTCTTTCGTAAGCCACCGCCTCATCGATCGGAGTTCTATCCAAATCCTGTTAGTGCACTTAATCGATCGGATTCACTAACTCCCGTTCTCGTCTTCAATCTTCGAGGATTCACTAACTTCCATATCAAGACCAACACTGTTTTATTTTCGGTAAGCCAACACTAGCAATCTAAGGTCTGTTTTCTCGATCCATTTTTTTTACTCTTCGATCATCAATCCGACTTGTATGTAGATTAGGACGGCGACTGGGAGAGCCGAGAAAGTTGCCGGAGTCCACCACCGTCGCCTCGTCAAGACGACCACCGGTGAATCCTCCTTCCATGTTTCTTCTTCAATTTAGTAATGAGTCGTCGGGGGTAGAGTTCCGGGCGTCGGGTCATTAGCCACTCGCAAGTCGCATCGGAGCGGGCCGTCGTCGGAGGGGTTGACCAGTGAAGCCGCTTGTTCCGTTCGCAGCAAGAGACGAGGCCGCGATTATCGGCGGCGAGCTCGTTCAACGAGGGCGATTCGGAGACGGTACGATGTCTCGTCTCTGTTTTCCTTCGTGGCCGCCGAGATCGGACTGGTGAGTTGGTGCGGTCGAGGAAGAAGGGAGAGGTCGGAGGGGAGGTCGCTGGGCGGCGTAGCAGGGGAGAAGGCGAAAACCAGAGGCAGGGGGCGGAGTTGTCTCGCGGGTTGAAGACGAAGTGGGGGGGTTGGGGTCCACGCCTGGTCAAAACCCCTTGCCGGTCAAACATGAGGAATGGGAGGGAGACGGGCCAGTTTGGTTGGCCCAAAACGCAAGCTGGGCAAGGGGGGAAACGGGCCTGGGTGGAATTTGGCCCCAAATTGGGTTAGTTGCAATTACTCTTCGTGGGCTGATATAAATGGGTTAGAGAAGTGGTTATTGGGCTAATTTACTCCTTATTAGTAATATTTGTTAGAGGGTTTGGGTGAATTAGATTGTTGGTTGGGATAAAATTTATAAGGGGTTAATTAGCACATTCCAATATTTATTAATTAGAATGTTCTTAATAGAAGTTAAGAATATCGGCTTGAATTTAAGTTAATCTTCCCTTAATAATTCTTTAGGGAATCGTTCCGTTTGAGATCGTAGTTGCGTCTTTCCGAGGATTCTTCGTTCGAGGTAAGTCGTTTTTCGACTTGCTCGGTTCTTTTCTCCCTTGTTAGACTGCGTATCGATATTGTAGGACGGGTTTTGGGAACTAGTCCCGAATACCTTTTAAATTGTTTTGAACTCCCTGTGTGTTGTGTGCGTTAATGATTTTAAATGTGTTTTATCGGAAATTATTTTGGAACGATTTCTCTGTGTTGGTACCGTTTCCGACACGGCCCATTGTAGCTGGTGTTGAGGAAGAGTTGGCTACTTTGACCCGTGTGACTGGGAAAATCGTACCCCTTCAAACGAAAATTATTATCTGTGTGTTTTTGGCAAGCGCTCCGGTGGAGGCTTAGCCCGGAGTTAGAAGGGAGATTGGGAAGTGGAGTGGGAGGGCCTGCCTCTGCACTCGGCGCGGTGATGAGCGCCTTGGAAGACGGATTGTGGACAAAGGAAGAATTGCATTGTTGTGTGACTGTGTTTGTGAATGCGTATGTGACTTGTGTGACTGATATAACTAATTTAGGTATTGGCCTTTAGAGTTATGATTGCGGTTGTGGAATCGTATGCTGACTTTAGATAAATGATTTTAAAGCGTTCTACAGTTCCATATTCTTTCTAGCTTGGTAGATTAGACGCTGACCCTTCGGGGAACATTTTTCAGTTCCAGGTATGAATCAGGGAGCCGTGCAGGAACCGAGGCAAGATGGCGGGCCGGAGCGGTAAAGAGAGCGTGTCATAGTGGGATTGGTTTTTACTAGTTATTTATAATAGTTAGTGTGTTGATTTTAATATTGATTAGACAGAATTGGTATTGTGTTTTGTTTATTATTATTTTGGTTCAGATAGTTCAGTTTCAATCAGTTGCGACGTATTTGAATATTTATAATTTTCGGGGATTCATGCATGATTACGTTTTCTAAGTTTTATTAAATAAAGGTTGGATGTTTATTATGTTTTCTCGTCGTGCCCGAGTTGTAAGGTCCTACAGTGTAGTTGTCAACCTAAATAATAGTACCTTGTAAGGTCTATTTCCTAGTAGCGCCTTGTCGAAAGACGGGGTGTTACACCAGTAACCCCGATTAAGACTAAACTGAAGCTACCCAAGGCTTTAAATTGACTGAACAACTAAAGACAAGGTAAATGAAACCATTTGAAAACCTAACAAACTTAAATTGAATATTACAGCGAAAAAACACGTAAAAGGGTCTTATACAAACCTTAACTTGAAAGAATAAATAAATAGAACAACCTTCTATTTAAACAAAATCTTCATCAAGTCTTCCTTGAGTTCTTATTTCTGAAACTCAGCTTCGCTTTGAAGTAGTTCAATCATGATCTTCACTCAAGTATAGCCATTGGAAACCTTTCTTCAACTTCTGGAGCTTCAAACATCTGAATCCGCCTCTTGAATCAACTTCCAAGAAATATCTAATATGCCGTAAACCAACGGTGGACACCAGTCGACCATATAAAAGAAAAGAGAATGGACGGGTTAGTCTAATGATAGACTAGCAAGCGGATAAACTAACTTGGTTCTTATGGTTGTAACTAAACATATTGGCATCCAAAATCCGAATAGACTCAGATTATGATCCAACAGTTAGCAGTCTTATAGAGAATAAGAAGGAGACTCGTATAATCAAGAGAGAGAACACCACCGCTTGTGGTTTCTTTTAAGAAGCATAAACAATTGTTGGAAACTCATATTCATCACATAACATTTTGAAAAGCCTCCATCGACTAACCAGATTGACTTAATCAGCGTTTGATTAAGAATCATTCATAAGCGGGAGCAAGAATGGTTATCGAATAGACTAACCATTCGGGTACATTAATGTGCCCAACGCACTTATCTATCATTACTCTCAATCTGTGCACTCGCACCATTTAATAGTTCTTACATAGTTCGGCCAACAACCGAGATCAGAGGGCCTGTTTCATCCATGATCATTTATATATGCTCGGCCAACAACCAAGATTTGGCCAACAACCGAGATCAGAGGGCATGTTTCATCCATGATCATTTATGTAACACCCCTATTTTGCAACGATAGGTGTTACCGCCAGTGACCTCGGGTTTTACCACCCAAAGTCACCCTAGGCTTTATAAGGTATTAAATTAAATAAAACATGCGAAATTAAAAGTAATTACATATAAAAGGGAGTTGCTCACATGTGAGACTTTGAAAAGTATCCATTACATAGTTTGTACTTTGACTTGACAAATCAAAAAGCTTAAGAGTTGTTTACGCAGCGGAATATAAATTAACATTTTTCAATCCAACGTGGAGAAACCAAAAATTAAACAAAGTGCAATTCTTGAAAATTTCCCAACCTTCCTTCCTTCACTTGAGTAGTCTTCGTCTTTTATGCCTTCGGTGGAGGTTTCCTGGATTCTAGCATTTGGTGCGAAGGGCGGAAAATGCCAGACAGAAATGCGGAAAAACAGAATTAGTCTAAAGAGACTAAGCAAGCGAGAACGAACATTCTTAAGGTAGTTTGGTAAGTATCGACATTATTATTATTACGAAGTATTCGAGATGTGTTTCGAGAGGTGTAACCTTTAAGTGGAGCTTATTAGGAACGGAAATGAGTGAATCTCGAGGCGAGATAACTCTTAAACTGGAAGAACGAACTACTAGATTGTAGAACGTCTTAGAATAGAATGAATGTTGGGAACGTTAATTACACATAAGCTTTCGAAAAACCTCTCACGCCCTTGCGGACCGAGAGCCGGATCGATCATTTGAGACCGGTCCGGTTTTGGTTGCTTTAAATGTACTTTAGCACTTACTTTCTTTTGTGATCAAAACTTTCACATTAGTTAATGATTTTTAAGAGTGTGGGGGGGCATGAATGGGCCGACGTACCACTTACGGGAACTTGAGTTCTGGCACCTAACTAGGGTGCGCACATCCCTCCTCCGAGTAGGAGCAGACATAGATCATGATCCGTACAGTCGTAGAAAAATTGGTATTTCACGATACGACTTAATATGTTATATAGAGGTGTCGGGCTGGGCCCGCACCCCTTACTACACTACTTACGAATTTAATTACGAATCTCGGAAAGAGATTTTAAACAAGCAACCACACAACAAGTCTAGCAATAATTCCTATTAACGATAGTAATAGTAATAATGCTAACAATGGTCATTATTTCTAACAATCGATATTTCCTAGGTTCGTTTTTATTTAGCAAGCAAGATGTTCCCAACATTGAACAAGTTAACGGATATCGAATTTATCGAAAAGGTTCAAGTAGAATGTCCACTTGCCTTGGATTTCTTTCGGAAATATTCGTTACTCGGAATTATAAGCTCTTAGAGACGTCGAGCGCTTCGACCTATTTGAGCGAAAGGAAGACGAACGAATTCTATTAAAATCCTTATTTTAATATTAACTACACTTTTCTCTTATTTTCCTCTTCTAAGAGGAAGAAAGTTAAATCTAAATTATTTTAGTTAATAACTCAGATATGGGATAGAAAATAATAATCCTTATTATTATTTTCAAGATAGTACTCTTTATGATTTAAAATATTTATTTTAAAGACACATGTAAAATATTATTTAAGTATAAAGGAAATTCCTTTTAAACCATATGCAATAATTAAAATATACTTAAAATATGATTTGCATGCATTTTATTATTTTTAATGTCAAACATTATTTTATTCCCAAAAGTTTATGTGACAAGGCTAATTTTAACATGCAAGCATATTTTAACAATGAATAAACCCTTTTTAAAACTATCAAAATTCTATATCAACTACTTAGTAAAAAGGAAAAATTACTCAAAATAATACCAACTTTTGCCTATTGACTCAAAATAATACGAATTTTTAAATTGACTAAAAATAATACCAACTTTCATTGTATTAACCAAAAATTGTACTAAGACACTTTCGGTAGAGATTTCGGCAAAACATATGACATGTCTATCAAAATTTGTTGACTATACATTAAAAAATATTGATGTCTAAGATTTTGATGTGATTATTGCTCACTATCATCATATAAATTACATTTTGCATATAAATAGTATCGATTTACATTATATAAATTATCATTTCACCTTGCGACATAAACAAAAGTTGCTATTATTAATGATCAACCAATATATTTCAATGACCATATTATATATTTTGCCAAATTTTCACAAAAAACACCATTATACTATTTTTTGTTAATACACTAAAAGTTAGTATTATTTTTAGTTAATACGATGAAAGTTGATATTATTTTTAGTCAATTTAAAAGTTCGTATTATTTTGAGTCAATATGCAAAAGTTGGTATTATTTTGAGTAATTTTTCCTAGTAAAAATTATTATTATGATCAACATTAATATCGAATGTCATGAATGATATATTATAAAAATATAATAAAGTCTCTAATTGACATGCATGTATATATTACCTTGTAAAATACTTTATTTTTCACATGCAAAATAATATACTAATTAAATAGGGTATGATTATGAAAATTCTTTTTTTTTATTAAGAGGAGTATATACATATTTATTTTTTTACCTAGTGAATATAACTAGGTTGCATGCAAGGAAGATTTTTCCCAAATATTTTTATAAAAAACCATGCACAACTATTTTAATTTTTCTTAAGTAGATAAAAACCTTATAAGTTAATTTTTAACTCTAGATGGTTCAAAATATTTTATCAATATTCATTTTAGCTAAAAATTGACATGCAAAAGAGTTTTAAGTTATAAAAACTCTTTTTAAAAAAAAATACATGCAAGACACTTTTTAATTTAAATAACATATGTTGTTCTTATTAACTTCTATTTGATAAAAAAAAATCATAGAAAAGATTATACTTAGATTTATAATCACATGCAAGTGAATTTAATTTATGAAAATCCCTTTAAAAGTACATGCAAAGATACTTTTCAATTAATAGATCAAACTTGTCTTCTATTAGACTTATTTATATTAAAATTTATATAAAAAGAATCCAAATGTCCATGTAGAGCATGCATGAAGCTTGCATGCATGAAAACTTTACATTATAAAATTAACAAGTCAAGCTCTTATAATCAAAGTGTTTTTATGTATAAAAGAGAAAGACGGTCTAGGATTTTTTTAAATTAAGTAAAATTAGAATTTTCCAAGTAAACAACCACTTTTATAAATCTAGGATTTATTAGATTTCATTTTACAACTTGTAAAAATAAATCCCCTTTAAAATTTATTGCATGCATGCTACTTATTTAATAAAACATGTACAAATTTGATATTTATAAAATCTAATTTTTAGAGATTGAAATGGTGGAATGGGCCTATTTAAAATACATAACAATTAAAATTAGTCCATAAGAGTATAATAAAAAGCCCAAGAGTTTACCCTTCTCCTTCCTCTTGTTTGAGTTTTACGCAGAAAAGGAACCAGAGGGAGAACAGGACGGACGACTGGGCAGAGGAGGCGGACGGACACTAGGATGGGGCGGCGCCGGCGAGCTCCTGGGCGGCGGAAGAAGGGCGGCGCGGGCAGGAGAAGGTGGCCGGTGGTGGTCAGAGTGGTGGTTGCCCCCCCCAAAAAATAAAACCCAATTTAATTTGATTTTTGGAAAAAAAAATCAACTTGTGTTTAATGGAGTATTTGGGGTCAATTGGGAGGGTTGGAGAGTAGGGAATGGTTTTCAGATGGTAGGGAGCCCTTTAAATAGGCCATGAAGTTAATGGGAGGAGTAGAGAAGGAATCAAGCTCATCATTACATACACCTCTCTTCAGTGGTGAGTGGGAGAAAAATTGATAAAATAATCTAATAAAATCTAGAGTGGGAGGAGTATTATTTGTATAAAATCATACCCAAATCCCCTCTCTTTAAGTCCCCATTAGAGCCTCAACCGATCGGAATTTTGGTTTGCCAAAAATTCCACTGAAAAGGAAGGGTTTAAATACAAGTGGTTGTCTTAATATATTAGAAAAACAAACTAACATAAATGGTTGAGGATTGAGTGAGTGGGGAACAGGTCAAGGGTTCAAATCTCACCCTTGTCTCTAATTTTTATAATGCCCCTTTTGATACGGAATTTCCGTTAGGTTATGAATTTATTAAAGAGTCTTTTGTCGGAAACCACCCGTAAGATAGCTCATATTGCGTTTAACCACCCGTCTAATATCAATTTACCGTAAACCACCCTTTTAATCAATTCCGTCAAAAAATGACCACCCCTTGGACATCCCCCGTTAGTCGATCGTTAAAGCGCGTGTGGGTTCAATATTTTATTAATTTCTTTTGTATTTTATTGCCAAATGGGCCCATTTCCCTCTTCTCAAACTCACCTTCCCCGTTGAGCAACAATTCAGAAAATTCAGAGGGCGCGATTGATCGATTGAGACCTAACCCCATCACACTAGCTCAAATCGAAGGGTGAAATGGAGAGTGAAGGTGCAATTGAGTTAACCTAGGGGTTTCGACTGCTCAATCGAACCAGGAAAGGGAAGCATCGAAGGATTTGGGCAACTTTCAAGTGGAGTGACGAACTAGGGCTAAATCCACCAACGAATTGGGCAAGTTTGAAGGACGTGTTGGATTCTTATCAGCGTTGAGAAGGTAAGCAACTTACCGAGTCATGGAAATGAGGTTAAAAGCTTACCAGTCAAACCAGTCAAAAGCTTATGTGTTGGTCGTGCTTTATGTGTTTCAATAAATTAATGGGTTTGGATAGCATTTACAGGTCGTGCTTTATCAGTAAAAAACTTTGTCTTTGCTTGCATTATAAAATCATTTATATATGAATATTGTTGTAGGAAAATTCATGGTAGGGACTTGGGACAATGACAACTAATTTATGCTATTTATTACTGTCTGTTTTCAGATGAGTATAACATTCAGATGTCAGTATGGAGGTCAATTTTATATGTCCAAGTTAAACGAACTATGCTACAGAAAAGGGAAAGTCTATTTATACAAAGATGTTGATCGAGACATGATTTCCAAGGTTGTGATGGAAGCTGTATTAAGGGAAGAAATTGGACTGCTGACTGTGAAAGAGATATGGTTCTCACAACCAGGACAAAAACTTCACAATGGGTTGAAGATGATTAATGGAGACAATGATGTCATGGAAATGGTCCACAAATATGTTGGATATGATGGACTTGTCCACTTGTATGTGGTCCAAGAAAATGAGACAAGTCCAATTACTTTGAGAGGCCAAAGCCCAATAGCCCAAGTCAGTTCTCATTGTACAAATAAGAATCTTCTGGTTGGAAACACAAGGCAAAACCTAAGCCAAAATACCAGCCAACCCTTATTCAATACTGAAGCCATACTTGAAGATCTACCAGATGAACAACAAGAAGAAGAGTTGGATGCTTCAAATCAGTCAGAGGAGTTAGGAGATGCAGATGTGATTGGGTCAGAATCTTCTGAATCAGACAAAGATTTTGAATTCATAGACAGTGAAGGTGAAGATGATTACCTATTTGTAGAAAATGTTGATGAGAGTGTAGGGTTGTTCATTCAAGAAACAAGTGATGGTGAAGCAGCTTACAGTGATGCTGAGAAGCCATTGGATGATTCTGATGATCTGAGGAGTGTGAGTGACTCTGATGGGGAAAGACATGTCAGGTATCCCGAGTTTAACCCTCTTGTAGACTTCAAGAAAAAAATTAATCTTAAGTCTGGCATGATATTTGGCTCAAATGACATTTTTAGACAAGCTTTGAGACAATGGTCTATAGAAAATGGTGGAGATTTCTACTACTTGCATAATGATAAGAATAAGGTGTCTGCTTATTATAAGTATAAGTGCAAATGTGCTATGGAGCATGCTAGGAAAAAGTGTGTGTGCAAGGAAGCTTATTGTCATTTTACTGCATGTGCTAGAAAGTTTGGTAGTGATGGTAGCTTTCAGTTGAAGAAGTTCATTGCACAACATGATTGTGGATGGCAACATCAGAATAGCAAGATGACATCAAAATGGCTAGCTGAGAAATATTTAGAGCACTACAGAGATGATCCAGATTGGAAGTTGACAGGTTTTATCAATTCTGTGAGAAGAGATCACAACATGGACATCACCTATAACCAGGCATGGAAAGCTTGGTTTAGGGCAATGCTCATGACACAAGGTGATGCTCGAGTGCAATATGGTAAGGTCTGGGATTATGCAGCAACCATAAAAAAATGGAATCCAGGAAGCTCTGCTTATGTTCATGTGTGCCTAGACAATCCAGAGAAACCATTGTTTCAGAGATTATATGTCTGTTTTGAGGCTTGTAAGGAAGGTTTCATGATGGGATGTAGGCCAATAATAGGACTTGATGGATGCCACTTGAAGGGTGCCTATACTAGGCAGGTTTTGGTTGCTATTGGAAAGGATGGGAATGACAACATATATCCCATTGCCTATGCAGTTGTTGAGGCTGAGAGGAAGGAGACTTGGGGTTGGTTCTTAGAAATTTTGATGAGAGATATTGGAGAAAGCAACCCCACTTTCATGTCAGATAGGCAAAAGGTTGAGTACATTACTATTTCATTGCATTCATTAAATGATTTTGTATTCATTGTGTACTAATCATTCATGATTTTTGTAGGGCTTGATTGAGGCATTAAATGAGATTGCTCCTATGGCTGACACTAGAGTGTGTGTGAGACATCTACACAACAACTTCAAAGTAAAATGGCCAGGGAAGACTTACAAAGATGCTGTTTGGGCTGCTGCAAAGGCATGGAATATACCTGAGTTCCTGGATGCAATGGAGGAGGTCAAGAAGTTGGATGAAACTGCACACAAGTATTTGGTTGATGCAAACCCTTCTACATGGTCAAGGCATGCCTTCAAGTTTAACACCAAATCAGATATGCTGTTGAATAATGTTTGTGAGAGTTTTAATGCAGTCATTCTTCCTGCTAGAGAATTGCCTATCCTGTCAATGTGTGAATGGATTAGAAGATGGATGATGAAGAGGTTTGTGGCTAAGCGTGAAGGGATTCTAAAGTATGAGGGGATGTTCACACCAAATGCTAAGAAAAGGATTGAAAGTGCCAAGAAAGAAAGTTTGAGGAGTTGTACACCTGTCTATGGAGGTGGAGATAAATTTGAGGTGGACCATTATGGAAGAACTTTTGTTGTTGACTTGGCTGAGAAGACATGTGGATGTTGTAAGTGGGATCTCACTGGTATCCCATGTGTACATGCAATGGCATGCATTATGAAGGATAGAAGACTGTTGGACAACTTTGTGCATCCTTATTTTACCAAGGACATGTACCTGAGGGCTTACAACAACTTGATTCATCCAATGCCTGGAGAAGCCCAGTGGGAGAGGAGTGCTCACCAAGCTCCAGAACCACCTCGCTATGTTGTGCAACCTGGGAGACCAAAAAAATCTAGAAGAAGAGAGGTTGGAGAAGGACCTAAGCCAAGTAAGCCTAAAAGGATAAGAATTGCTGGACAATTCAAGTGCTCACAATGTGGTCAGCAGGGGCATTATAAGAGAGTTTGTACAAATCCACCTAAAGGACCTGAGCCACCAAAGCCTAAGAATGTAGGAGGAAGACCCCCAAACCCTAAGACTGTGCAATTTGGAGCAACGAAAAGAAAGTACACTAAAAAGGTAGTATATGCACTTTATTTTCCCTGATGGTGTTCAACACTTTGCTTTAGTTCTCTAATGCTCTTCAACAATAATATTGTCTTATGGTGTTCATGTTGCATACTTCTTCTCAACCATCACAACCTAGTGTTCAACCTAGTGTTCATGTGTCTTCTTCTCAACCATCACAACCTAGTGTTCAAGCTAGTGTTCATGTGTCTTCTTCTCAACCATCAACAGCTCAGTCCAATGAACCACCACCACCCAGTTCTCAAACTACATATGATCTGGTAAGTGACCCTTTCCATTTTTTCTGTGTATTATTTGTGTGTCTCCAACCTCATGTAGTTTTTTGAACCAGACTGGTGAATTTATGGAGGGAGTAGGAACACAATCTTCAATCACTGGTGGAACCAGTACTTCAGTCCAGGTAGGTCCTAATATAGTCAATTTTGGTTGCTATTTAAAGCCAAGGCACATGAACACACTCTAAATTTCAATAAATGTGATCATTGCAGGTAGCTCATACAAGAAAAAAGATGATTGCAACAAAGACTCCTCTGGTGCTCAGGAGGTCACCTAGGAAGCACAAGGGAGGCAATGGTCATTGATGATGAAGACTTGTTGGATTAGGAGACTTGTTTAGCTTAACTTATGTAATGGTGCAGTACATGTTGTACTTAGTAGACCTGTTGGATTAACTTAGTAGTAATTGGTTGAGTGCTTTTGAACTATCTACTCAACCTTTATATCCACCCTATTTTGTAACCTTTTGATGATGAAGACCTTTTGAACTATCTACTTAACTTATGTGATCTATTTCTTTAATGAAGTATGCAGTATTTTACTCCACTGATTATGGGTGATAATGAAGTCTGCAGAATGTGATATTGTTCACATTGGTTGAGTGGTGTTTTGAAGTCTACAACATTTTACTCCACCTTTGTTCATTATTTACTGAACTCTGATTTCTCCACTTTACAACAGCTTTCACAATACAACATCAAGCAATATAATCAAGAGAGAATTAGGCATAGGAACATCTTCTATTACAGAAACAACCAAGAATTACAACCAATACATCTTTCCAATCCAGAATCACTACACTAGATGACCCATTTAACCATTACAACATTCAAGCACATGAATACAAACATACAAAACACCACTACAAACACACCAGTTTGATCATTTCTCTTTACTTTAGTTTGCTTAGCTTCATACTCCAATTTGTTTGCCTCCTTTTCAACCTGCAACCTATCCATTACAATCTTCATAGTTGCAAGCTCAAATTGTTGCTGTGTAACTGCATCCAGTAGTAGCTTGTTATTCTCTTCCAATTTTTCCTTCTCATTTAATAGTTTGTTGATCACATATACAGCTCTTTCATTATGTGCCTCATCCCTCCAATCAAAATAGTTACACTTGTTCAAATATGCATAATTTCGACAACCAAAAAATCTTCTTCCATAGTTCTTATATGTATGTGCAGTGGCTTCCTTTGCTGGAAGCCCACAATAACAAGCTCTTGGTTGTGCATTTGTTGAGCTGTGACTTGAGCTAGACATTCTGAATTAGACAATAATGTATACAGTAAGTTTAACATAAGAGATCATTCATCTAAGAACCATAAACCCTAATTCGACCGAAATTGAAGAATTCGAGCCAAATTGAAGGCCATATTTCAGTAAGTTCTACCCTAATTCCTCAATAGAGACTTCAAGGCCGACTCACAAACCTTGCTTTGTCAACCCTAAAGCCCATAAATGAACTCACAGATCTGAATCGAAAGCAAAACTAGATTTACCTTCGAATAATTTCTTCGATTATGCCCAATCCTCTCAACTGTCCAGCAATATCTCGATCCCTTCGAACAACTTCTTCAAATGCTCACTAAATTGACCGCCTAATCGCTGAAAGATCTGAATCAGATCAAAAGCACGACAAATCTGAATCGAAAGCACGACACTCACTCTCTTTGATCGCCACTCACTCTCTTCGATCGCCACTCGACTCTCTTCTCTACTCTTTGATAGATTTAGAGGGAAATGGGCCCATTTGGCAATAAAATAGAAAATAAATTAATAAAATATTGAACCCACACGCGCTTTAACGATCGACTAACGGGGGATGTCCAAGGGGTGGTCATTTTTTGACGGAATTGATTAAAAGGGTGGTTTACAGTAAATTGATATTAGACGGGTGGTTAAACGCAATATGAGCTATCTTACGGGTGGTTTCCGACAAAAGAATCTTTATTAAATTCCGTCTTTAATAAATTTTATTTATTCGATTAATTATTTCATAAGAGTTATACTCCATTTATTTTAGAAATAATTTTCGAATAAAAAGGAATATTATGAATTTATTTTATTTAATAAATAATTAATGATTAAAAAAAATAATAAAAAAATTAATCATAAAAGTAGCGGTTATTACAATAGTACCCCCTTAAAAATAGTTTCGTCCCCGAAACTAGGAAAAGCTTATGGCGGTATAAAAATAAGACACGAGGATGGCAACAAACACTCACTACTGTGAGGTGACAACAGAAGTTCTAGTACCCCCTTAAAGAATATTTCATTCTTTACTTAAGACGATAATAACTTTGGAAAACATCTATGCATCTTTTGCTCCGTCTCCCAAATTTCTCTAGTCGTTCCCTCATCATTGTTCTTTGGCTAGGGTACCTGACTAGGGCATTTTTTTATTACAGTTTCTTTACTCCATGGTCCACGAACTTGACGCATCTAAGCACTCAACAACCTTCCGTTGGTTTAGTGCAAGGTTCTCCAAACTTACTCAAGTTCTAGATGAATCTAACTTTTTGAAGTTACTAATGGAATAAGCATCTTAATTGAAACGAGCACATGAGTGTCTCTAGGAGACGAGTACGAAAATGACCAATCCATTCTATACTTCCAGAATAGAATCAAAGCGGATGGATTCCTTTAAGATGGACATTAATTAAATTCCCGAGATGGAAACAAGGTTTGAAAAGTGAGAGTCATGCCTTGGAAGAAGAATTTCGATTTTGAACTTCTAAAGAAGTTGCTATTGGAACGAGCGATGGTTGTATCACAAGAGGAGGTAACCATCTTTATGATATCGTATCTGAACATGTTAACCGTCGAGAAGTGGTTTGAGCATCCCTTAATATTATATTGTTCAATTCCTTATAAGAAAGTAATTTTTTTATAAATGAAGTTGAATTCGAGGGACTAAGTGGTTTCATTCCACCAATGTGATCAGCATCGAGGAACTATTTTCAACATAGTCGCTTAATATGTATATCTTCACAATAACAAGACCTGGATTTCTACATCAACCATGTGATCAATATGGGAGGTAAAAGTCCATTCTTATTCACCACCATGAATCTATATTGATTTTTTTTATTTGTAAAACTACAACTTTATTCCGACATAAATGTAAAATTTTGAGGTGAACTTCGTAATACGATGAATATGTCGTAAAGTTAAACAGTGTATTGGCTCGAAACTTTTCCTATATTAGGATAACGATGAAAAAGATTTATGGTTTGACACACAAGGATATTTATGATAACCCAAATCATATTACAGAATTTGAAAGGAGACACTCTTACGAGGAAGAGTATCACATGCATGGTCCGAGATTTTCAACTACTGTGGGGATACAAAAGTGCCTTACTGGCAAAACTAACTTGATTACTAGTATAAAAATTAGATATGAAGGAGTATCCATCTATTCCTCTGGAACATCTGACGCAAAAGGTTCATCACTACGGTGCATCCCATGGAGTTGTTGACCTTGACTCTGAGATGTCATTGACCCTTTTTCCTTATTATGAGCAGTTGACTGTACCGAAGCAGTTCCAACAGTCCTATTTGAGGTCTGAGGGTATTGGGATACTGAGTTGGAGCGTGCTTGACTTGATTTGCTTCTCGTTTGTCTACAGTAAAGGTGCATATGTCTTTCTTTTCCACAATTGTAGCAAGTTCTGCGGTCCTTAGAGCAATTCCTATTGATGTGTCCTTGTTCTCCACAGTTGTGGCAAACTATCGGACCCTTCATAGATTCAAATCCTTGGAAGGACCTTTCCTTAGTTGACTCAGGTCTCCTCTTGTTCTCGTTTAACCATCTTGAACCTTGTGGAGATGTTGGTCTCTTAAACCCTCTTTGATTTGAGTGATGAGGCTTTGCAGCACCGTTCTTCAATGGTGAGTGGGAGAAAAATTGATAAAATAATCTAATAAAATCTAGAGTGGGAGGAGTATTATCTGTATAAAATCATACCCAAATCCCCTCTCTTTAAGTCCCCATTCGAGCCTCAACCGATCGGAATTTTGGTTTGCCAAAAATTCCACTGAAAAGGAAGGGTTTAAATACAACTGGTTGTCTTAATATATTAGAAAAACAAACTAGTATAAATGGTTGAGGATTGGGTGAGTGGGAAGGAGGTCAAGGGTTCAAATCTCACCCTTGTCTCTAATTTTTATAAAGCCCCTTTTGATGATATATGGGCTTTTTAAATGGGTCGGGCTAAGGCCCATTGCTTTCTTTTTAAGAAAGAAAAGTTGATATACTTAAGAGAAACGGAATTTCCGTTAGGTTATGAATTTATTAAAATCCGTCTTTAATAAATTTTATTTATTCGATTAATTATTTCATAAGAGTTATACTCCATTTATTTTAGAAATAATTTTCGAATAAAAAGGAATATTATGAATTTATTTTATTTAATAAATAATTAATGATTAAAATAAATAATAAAAAAAATCATAAAAATAGCGCTTATTACAAATTATACATGCTCGGCCAACAACCGAGTGTCAATTGCACTTAGCTAGAGTGCACCATTGTCTTCCTTCAACGTGAAGCGTGACATGAGTCATGAATCCAATATTGGGATACGCTAGCAAGCTACGCCCCCAATACAGATTTTGTTATAAAGAGGTCATTGGAGACTCGACTCCTACTCCTGGACTACCTATTTTGCAACCGTGTTTCAGCACAGGACCACTAAAGAGATGTCTTGGAGTCTAAACTCCCATCTCTACCATCTTATTTCACAGCAATGTCTCAGCATGAGACAACTAATCATACAACGGTCCTAAGTTCAGTTCTAGCGCAAAAACTGAAATAACGACATGGTCGTTATTTCTAACAAAATAACAAACTTTCAAACTTTATTCAACATACAAATTATTCCCAACATGAGGATCAAAAGGAATTCAATCCCTCATTAATAATCATAACGCAAGAGAGAATCATCTACTTGCCTTATAAGGTGTGCTCGACGTCCTTAGCAATTCCAACAGTAATCTGTATCATCCCTCTGACAATATAACAAAAGGATTTCTTAGCAACGAGCTCACAGAAACACTTCTTAGTTGTATTCTCAACTCCTACAACTTCCTAATCGATAAACGATTTAATTTCCGAATATCGATATATAATAAATCCTTAGTTATCATGCTTCAAGGAGCCATCTTGGCAGAATTACAACTAATTATCCGCTTCACTTTTGAAACTATTTTCTAATTAAATTGTTCATTTGCAACAGTTATTAACGATTACCAAATCTCGGATCAAACGGATTAACAACGAATCCTGAGTAATTATCCGAAGTCCTTTACCTGCCAATCGGTAACCAAAACTTGTATTCGCTATAACGGAAGATCCGGACGTCCGTTTCTTGAGCGGTTCGAACCTGTAGGACCGTATCAACGTCAAGATTATAAAAACCATAAATTTAATTAGCAAAGCGGAACCAAAAGGCCCTTACGGTGGCTCCGCAATCAGCCCGCTAATTAATTTCGATCGTATATACCTTCACTTGAGCGCATGGCTCGTTTGGCTCGATCATGGCTCGATCCCCGAGCCCGAGGGTGGCTGGGCGTTGCCCGACAGCGGTCCTTGCGGTGGGTGGTGGTCGGAGTAGCTGTCGGTCGCCGACGATGTCACATACGGCGAGGCAAGGGAGAGACCGGCGGTGAGTTCTTCCTTTCCGAGTCCACCACACCGGCTTGGCTTCACCCACTGGTTCCGGTACTTCTTTGCAGCAGCAACACACATAGATGAAGAAGGAGGAGATGAGGTGGAGGAGAGGTGGTGAAGATGGTGGAAGGCAAAGAAGAACGTCGGTGGTGAAGATAGCAACTCAGTCCGTCGTCACGTCCTTATCTCTCCTCTCTCTCGTTTTCATTTACCTCAATTCGAAGTCCCCTCCTTTTTTGATTCTATCTCTACGCTTCCTTCCTTACAAGGCAATTAAGAGATAGCTTTTAAAAAAATCAAGACCCTTCTCGGAACGGGACTCGCGTTGAAGCGGTAAAATTATGTACCCCGGGTGGAAAAACTTACTAAACGAAAAACGTCCCGTAAATTATGTACACCAATAAAACAAATTTTCCATGATTTTATCTTGCTACCTTCAATTTTTAAGGCTTCCGTTTCGTATTTCAAATCCTTTCCGGTACATAATTAAAAAGACGGCTTATCCAATAAATATTCTTTTTCCACTGAAAAATCCTAGAATTCACACCGATCCATAAAATCATTTCTTTGTGATTTTAGGATATCACCAAGAATTTTCTAGGATTTAATTTCCAACAAAAATATTGGATTAAGCGTTAAAACGGACCAAAAAGGTTAAAAGGATATCCGAGAAAAATTCAAAAATATCCTTAAAAATCGCAGTTATTACAGAAACCATGTTCTTTTGGACGGTTCTTTTGGAGAATTAAAAGAGTACAAAAGCCATCTCCTCCTTATATACTGTTGATTAATGAAAGAAGTTTGTTAATGCCAAATTATGTTAATGCCCATTAGGGCAATATCTCATTACATTTTTTGGTGCACATTTTGGGAAATTACACATTATATTTTAATGCCTCATTTAGCAATCTTCTCTTACATTCCTTTTGTGCACTAGTAGGCCTCAATTGGGAAATCTTCTACTACAATTTTTTGTTTATACTTTTTTTTATATTGAATTTGTATAGTATATTTATACATTTAAACTATTTATTATATTCTATAAGGTTGGATTTTAAATAATGCGGAGCCTAGGCAAGGTGCTCGGGGATGTTGATGCTGGGAATTTGACTCGTGCCGAAGGGGGGACCCGTCGAGCCTTCGAGGAAATGATGCAAGTTTGAGAGAGAGTGGAGAATGGAAGGAGTAGGGAAACCATGTTCTTTTGGGCGGTTCTTTTGGAGAATTGAAAGAGTACTGAAGCCATCTTCTCCTTATATAATGTTGATTAATGAAAGCAAATTTGTTAATACCAAGTTATGTTAATGCCCATTAGGGCAATATCTCATTACATTTTTTAGGTGCACATTTCGGGAAATTACACATTACATTTTAATGCCTCATTTAGCAATCTTCTCGTACATTCCTTTTGGTGCACTAGTATGCCTCAATTGGGCAATCTTCTACTACGATTTTTAGTTTATGCTTTTTTTTTTGTTTGTGTGTGTGTGGAAGAAATGAACGAGAGACTCACTTGTTCTCGGCTATAGGTGCAAAAATAACTTATAAATCAAGGAAAAAGAGAAAACTAAGATAGCTATACGTAGCCCAAATAAACAACAAGTTCACACATTTGTTCAATTAATTAAGTTTAATGCACAAAAAATAACTTAATTCTTGGATGCGGGCGAAGGGTCATCCCACCCACCGCCCAATCCATCACTTCTGCAACCACCCGACACCCTTCATCCGCTTATTAATTGTTTCTACACTTGAGTTTTTTTTATATTTTGTTTAATGTATTGAATTTGTATCTTATCTGTCTGCTTTTCCTCAAGTTTTGTTGTTAAGTTCCTCTTGCTGAGTTGAGCTTTCAAACTCATCTCTCTGCCTGCGGTTTCTGTTGTTCTTCCTGCCTTTGTTTTAAGTTCCTCTTGTCCAGTTGTAGTGCCCTGTGTCTCAGTTAGGGGAGTAGAACTTCTCTTTTGCTTAGTTCGTTCGTGTTGCCTGCGACTCTGTTCGGCTTGTTGCTTGGTTTTGTTGTGTGTTTTTTGCAGGTTGTGATCTTCTACAGGTTTTCTTGCTAGCCAGCTTGTGGAGGAGAGTTTCAATTTTTAGATGGGTGAGCCGACACGTGGTGCTGGGCAGCAGAGACAGTCTACTAGTCTGAGGATAGGTTCTTGGAACGTGGGAACTTTGACTGGGAAATCCATAGACTTGACCAAGATTCTTCAGCATTACAGAGTTCAGGTTGCTTGTATTCAGGAGACAAAGTGGAAGGGAAGAAAGGCCCGTGATATTGATGGATGGAAGCTATGGTACTCAGGCTCCTCCAGTAGCAAAAATGGGGTTGGGATCTTGGTGAACGGGAAGCTGAGGGATCAAGTAGTGCATGTAGAACGGACTAGTGATCGGTTGATGCTGCTGAAGATCGTCCTAGAGGAGAAAATCTTGAATGTAGTTAGTGCGTACGCACCACACGGGGGTTTGAGTTCAGAAGAAAAGAGACAGTTCTGGGAAGACTTAGATGGTCTGATGCAAAGCGTTCCAACGACGGAACAAGTTGTTGTTGGTGGAGACTTTAATGGGCATATCGGGAAGGACAGAGTTGGATACGAGGAAGTACATGGAGGCTGGGGGATTGGAGACAGAAATGACGGAGGTAGAGCTCTCTTGGATTTCGCAGCAGCCTTTGACTGTTTGGTGGTCAACTCTTGGTTCAGAAAGAGCGATGAGCAGCTAGTGACTTTTCAGAGTCCGTTGGAAAACACACAGATTGACTTTTTTTGTGACTAGAAGAGAAGATAGGGGAAAGTGCAAAAACTGTAAAGTTATTCAGTTTGAGGGCCTGCAGACCCAACACAGGCTACTTACCTTGGATTTGAAGGGGCCGTGTAAAAAGAAAAAAGCAAACACGACACCTCAACCGAGAATTAGATGGTGGCGTTTGTCGGAATCTAATGTAAAGGGCCTACAAGAAAGGATCTTCGAATTAGCAAATGCAAAAGGAGCTTGGAAAGAGAGGAGTGACGCCAATGAGATGTGGGGCAAGATGGCGGAGTGTATTCGCAGAGCGGCATGCGGTGTGTTGGGGATGTCTAGAGGTTTTTCTGGCAATAGAAGGACAATAGCTTGGTGGAATGATGAGGTTCAAGAGAAGGTAAGAGAAAAACAACTAGCCTATAAAGCTTGGTTACGTAGCATGGACTCAGAGAGGGGGGTGAGATGGGCAGAGCTCAAGGCAGCAAAGAAAGTTGCCAAGAGAGCAGTAGCGGATGCTAAAGAGAAAGCGTTCGAGGGCATGTATAAGGCCTTAGATGTAAAGGGTGGAGAACGAGTCTTGTATAGGATGGCTAAGGCAAGGAAAAGAAAGAGCAGAGATATAGACCGAGTGAAATGTATTAAAGATGAAGACGGGCGGGTGTTAATAGATGACCTACAGATCAGACAGCGGTGGCAGAGGTACTTCAGTGGCCTCCTGAATGAAGGTACTGAGAGGGAGGAGAGACAACATGTTTCCACGGGCCGAGAAAGCCGGGAGCCCCCCTTTTTCTTTTATAGACGCTTCTCTATGGAGGAGATAAAAGGAGTGGTCCATCATATGAGCAACGGGAGAGCAGTAGGACCAGATGAAATTCCGGTGGAAGTGTGGAAGTATTTAGGAGCGAGAGGCCTAGCGTGGTTAGCAACGCTATTTAATGTTATTTTCAAGACGGCCAAGATGCCAGACGAGTGGAGACTTAGCAAGCTGATTCCGGTTTACAAGAACAAAGGGGATGTGCAGCAATGCAACAACTATAGGGGTATCAAACTGCTTAGTCACACAATGAAGGTATGGGAAAAAGCTATTGAGATGAGGTTGAAGAGGCTAGTCAAAGTGTCTGAGAACCAATTTGGTTTTATGCCCGAGAGGTCTTCTATGGAGGCTATTCATCTGTTGAGGAGGCTAACAGAAGCGTACAGAGAGAGGAAGAAGAATTTACACATCGTTTTCATTGACTTGGAAAAAGCATATGACAGAGTACCTAGAGAACTGATTTGGGATTGTTTGGCAGCTAAGGAGGTGTCAGGCACTTTTATCAAGGTTGTCAGAGACATGTATGAGGGCTCCATGACCAGTGTGTGCAACTCAGGCAGGGACACCGAGTTTTTTAACGTAGAAGCAGGACTACATCAGGGGTCAGCCTTAAGTCCCTTTCTTTTTACTCTGGTGATTGACGTTCTGACGAGGGAGATTCAGGGAGAGATCCCTTGGTGCATGCTCTTCGCAGACGATATTGTTTTAGTAGACGAGTCTAGAGGAGGAGTCAACAGTAGACTTGAGATTTGGAGGGAGAAGTTGGAGTCTAAGGGTTTCAGACTGAGTAGGACCAAGACGGAATATGTCGAGTTCAGGTTCGGGCAGGTTACAACCCCTGATGAGGAAGTGCTTTTAGGAGGGGAAGTCATAACAAGGAAGGAGAGTTTCAGATATCTAGGGTCAGTTCTACAGAGTGATGGAGGCATAGATGAGGACATTACGCATCGAATTCAGAGAGGCTGGCAGAAGTGGAGGTCGGCATCGGGTGTTCTGTGCGACAAGAAGGTACCACTTAAGTTAAAGGGAAAATTCTACAGAACAATGATTAGACCGGCAATTCTATATGGGGCAGAGTGTTGGCCCACAACGAAAGCATAGGAATAGAGGCTAATGGTAGCCGAGATGAGAATGTTAAGGTGGATGAGTGGACACACTTTACTGGACAAAATCAGAAATGAAGTGATCAGAAGCAAGGTGGGGGTGGCCAGTTTAGGTGATAAACTGCGAGAATCAAGATTGTGCTGGTTTGGACACGTTCAGAGGCGAGACCCTGGGGAGCCAGTACGCAGATGTGAGAGACTGGCCCTTGGAGAAGTACGTAGAGCGAGAGGACGACCGAAGAAATGTTGGAAGGATAATATAAGGCAAGATGTCAGCCAGTTGGAGATCTCGACAGATTTGGCAGTTTGCAGAGATAGTTGGAGAGAGAGTATTAGAGTGGTGGACAACTAGACACCAAAGCAGACCGGCCCATGGGGGCCTTGAGAACTCTACACCTTATTTCTGATTTAAGTTTTAAGTTTCTTTCTTTTTTCACTCCTTGTTTTGGCTTCGGCCTTCACCTTTATTTCTCTCCGAGTTTCGTGGTCTTGTTGGGTCTTTTGGGCGCACCCACTTGCGCTAAGCCAGGGGTGCCCCCATTTTGACCCCCTAGATTTCCCGCAAGGGGAGCCCGCACTGGGTAAATGTTGTTGTTTTTGTTGTTGTATTGAATTTGTATAGTATATTTATACATTTAAACTATTTCTTATATTTTATAAGGTTGGATTTTAGATAATGGTTATCTTTATACTTGTTTTTGTAATTTTTATGCATTACACACGTATTTTTTTCTTATGTAATATAACTTTTATATGTGTATTGATGGGCTAGACCAAAAAATAAGTAAAATAGAACACCCGATTACTTCACCCGAAAGCTCGAAAGATGATGAACGAACGGTTGATGGATGATGCTTTCACGGGTGATGGACGAGCTGGGTGGAGCATTTACCGCTTGCGTTGGGTGATGAATTTGACTCATCCATCCATAATCCGATCCATTTCCATCCCTAACTACAAGACATTTTGCCATAACAAGTTGTGATTTTTTCAAAATAATATTTCCTTTTCTTTTTTGAATTAAGAGATGTGTATCATATAACCAATGTGGATATCGATCTGTCCGTTTGAGTTCAGGTTGGCTCATTTATGATTCAGAGGCAATCGAGTTATAATCAAGTCGGGTAAGGTCATGGCAGTTTATTGTATGTGTTTGGGTTGACCAAAGGTTAATTTATAGGTAGCTAAACACATATAAAGTTGATGCGATCTCGTCCGTGACCGTTGCCGAGAAAGAGGAGTCCATGGCCATGTGCTCCCAAGGTCTCGTGACACGTACCTATGCCAAGGTTGTTGGCCGAGCTACGACGTCCTTGGTAGCTCAAGTTTCTGCGTGCCATGGCACCATCGAAGCAGATGCCTGAGTGCTAATCCTTGCCACTATAGAAGATGCGATTAAGTCGGACATGCCTTCACCCGCGTTCTCTCCTGGTACCGCTGAAGCCTTGTCAGGCCGTGCATACGTGGCCGACTCTCACACAGCCACACCTGCGTAATTCCCATCCTTATCTCGTTGTAGCGTTGACGCCCTTGTGCCAGACCTTGCGGAGGACTCAATCCTTTCTAGTACTTGAAAGTTATGATCGCACCATTTCTTGGTCTGATCAAGTTTTCAAATCCTGTCTTTTTCCAAACTTATTTATTTTATGTTATTTATTTTTTATGAGGATTGTGCTTATATTTTTAGTTTCAAGCCCGGGTGTGTGCATGTGAGTTTGTTGGCCGCGTTAGCTCACTTGACCTTGTTTCTACGTTAGTATTTAAACTCTCTTGTCTTCTTCATTAATTTTTTACGTCAATTTTAATGCAAAAACACAACAACCTTCAGTTGAGACTCTCCCTCGGGCATTATCATCAATCTCTTTTCTCCCTAGCTTAAACTACCTCTTCTTGACCGTTTCTCTTGTTACGAATTCCACCATCTTGATCACGATCTCATTCATTCAGCCTAAGAACGTCATTATTCTGCTTCCACCATCACTTTGTTGGAAGATCGGCCTAGGAGAATTGAACACAAGACTGTACGATCCAAGGCTTAGGGAGATCGCCCTCAAATCTGAGGACCGATTGCATCAACTGGCATCAAAGCCAAGGTCTTATAAGTCACTATTTTTCGATCTATTATCACGCAATTCATCCTTCTTCCTTTCACGTTCTCGTGAAATACACCAAAAAGATCAAAAAATTTCTTTCCCTAAAACCGAACCCTAGTGGATCAAGCACTGCTTGATTCACTTACGACCATATCAACAATTTTTTCCCTTGCTTTAATACGATTTGATTGTTGTTGTTAATCTTGTCGAGCACAATCCTAAAGATTGATTCATATTGCATGCTATCATTTGTGATTTCATTGTGCATTAGGTTAGTAACCTCCGATCTTGTCGTGTAATCCGTTGCCATTATAGTTGCGATATTGTCGTGGATCGTTCATTGCTTGTGTGTGGCTGCGTAACGGGTTGGTCACCCTAGTTGTCGTTTCCATTTGCAAAGATTTGATTGCAATATTTGTACACGATATGTTGCATATCTTATTCGATACCTTCTTGTTTCCTTATTTTGTAATTCTCCCCATATATTTTAATATCCGATTAGGTAAAAATACAGATCCAAACAAACAGATTTGAAAATTCAAAAAAGGAGGGTGATTTGAAAAACAACCTTGAGAGATTTGAAGAACTCTCACGTGTCTTTCATGCTTGATCGTTGCACGCCACTTTTATTACATGCTGTGAAGATAGAATATTTGGATGAATATTTTCCTTGATTAATCACAATACCCAATAGGGTTTATATATACAAAAGATATATATATCTTGGAATCCAAGATAATTATAACTAAAAGATATGGAGAATATTACAAAAGATTACAAAATATATATGTATCCTAATACCCCCCATAAGCTCATGGCGGATTCCGAACATGAAGCTTGGAGCGTAATTGCAAGAAACGAGCAGTGCCAATGGCCTTAGTGAAGATATCCGCAGTTTGATCACAAGCTCTGACATGACGAACAATCAACGATCCATCCTCTACTTGCTCACGAACAAAATAGAAATCAATCTTGATGTGTTTAGATCGTTGATGAAAGACCGGATTAGCCGACATATATGTAGCACTCAAGTTGTCACATAAAATAATAGGAGGTCGAACCAGTGGAGCCTGTAATTCAAGAAGCAATTGTTGGATCCAAATAAGTTCCGTGGAGGTGAATGCAATTGCCCGATATTCTGCCTCAGTGCTGGATTTTGCAACAACATGTTGCTTCTTTGAAGCCCAACTGACTAAATTACCACCATAGTAGATAGCAAAGCCATGTTGTGATCTGCAGTCATCACTATCAAACGCCCATCCAGCATCACAATATGCAATCAAACGATGATCGACAGATGGCCGAATGCATAAGCCGGCCGAGAGGGTTCCTTTAAGGTAACGTAAAATACGCTTGACAGCAGCCCAATGAGTTTCAGTAGGGGAATGCATATACTGACAGACTCGGTTAACAGCATAGGATATCTCTGGTCGAGTAATGGTGACATACTGTAAGGCACCAATAATACTTCGATATAAAGAAGGATCAGATAAGGGATCACCAGAACGAATCAACCGAGAGGCCGGCTCAGCCGGAGATGAGATTGGCTTGGCATCCTGCATTTTGCTGCGAGTCAAAATATCTCGAATGTATTTCTGTTGAGATAAAAGGAAGTAATCAGAACCCCTAGAGACTTCAAGACCCAGAAAATAGTGCAAAGGCCCCAGATCACGCAAAGCAAACGTTTTATTCAAGAGATGAACAAAACGATCAATGTCGGCAGAAACAGAACCAGTAATAAGAAGATCATCAACATATACAAGGATATAGAGCACAAAAGAGCCACGACGCCGAACAAATAAAGATGTGTCAGAACGACAGGAGCGGAAGCCATGACAAAGGAGAAACTATCGAAGTTTAGTGAACCAAGCCCGAGGTGCTTGCTTAAGACCATAGAGTGCTTTCTGAAGGAGACAAACATAATTTGGTTTAGACTGATCAATGAAACCTGGAGGTTGCTGCATATAGACCTTTTCAGACAAATCCCCATTGAGAAAGGCATTGTTAATGTCAACCTGTCTGATAGGCCAAGAGTGTTGTAATGCAATAGACATAACAAGTCGAATTGTAGTAGGTTTCACAACAGGACTAAAAGTATCAAAATAGTCAACACCTTCTTCTTGATTGTAACCCTTTGCAACTAAACGAGCCTTGTAACGCTCAATGGAACCATCTGCCTTTTGTTTTATCTTGTACACCCACTTACAACCAACAATGTTAGAATTACAAGGGCGAGGGACAAGTGTCCAAGTACCATTACGCAAAAGGGCATCAAATTCGGATTGCATGGCATGTTGCCATTGGGGAGATTTAGATGCTTGTAAAAAGGTTTTGGGTTCAGTAGGAGAATCAGGCAAGACAGGCAAAGGGTGTTTTGTGGAGGTATAGGTTTTGGGCTTAAGGTTATTTGTCTTAGAACGAGTAACCATTTGGTGTGTGGAGTTTTCAACAGGACGAAAGTAAGATGGAATAGAGGAAGAGGTAGTACCTGAGGATTGTGAAGAGACAGCAGCTAGTTCTCCATCAATGGATCGTGACACCGAGTTATCAACTTGGTTGGATGGTGAGATATGTGTGATTGGGGATGGCGATGCAAGAGGTGCAGATGAGCATGGCAATGGCGGATTAGGTGACGGGTTAGCCGGGGTTGCATTTTGAGCAAGGCTTGGCGAGGGACTCGGCTGTGGCATGGGCGAAGACGCCGCCAATTGAAGTGGCACGGCAGTAGAAGTCTCGGTCTGAGTCTCGGCCGAGACTTGGACCGAGTTATCCACTGGTGTGGTCGGTGCCGAAGCGAGCTTAAGAAGCGAAGGTGTGGGGTAGTTGGGTTGGTTTTGTGGTGCTGGGGAATCATGTGTTTGAGCATGTAGGGGGTAAGGAAAAGTGGTCTCATCAAAAATGACATGGCGTGCAACATAGACACGACGGGAAGGAACATGAAGACACAAATAACCCTTGTGTTTAGAACTATATCCAATGAAAATACACGGGGAAGATCGAAATTCTAGCTTATTGTTCATATAAGGTCGTAAAAAGGGGTAGCATAAGCAGCCAAAGCTTTTAAGAAAAGAGTAATCTGGAATTTTGTCATACAAGACCTCAAACGGAGACTTATAGTTCAATATGGGAGTGATAGTTCTATTATGCAAGTATACCGAGGTATGAAAAGCATGCTCCCAAAATGAAGATGGTAGTTTTGAATGAGACAAGAGAGCCAAACCCTTTTCAACAATGGTACGATGACGACGCTCAGTTGCCCCATTTTGAGACTGCGTATGAGGACAGGACACACGATGGAGAATACCTTGTGTTTGAAGATAATTTGAGACAGAACGATACTCTCCCCCCCAATCCGATTGAAATTGTTTGATTTTTGTAGAGAATTGAGTTTCAACCATCTTTTGAAATAGTTGAAAATGAGACAATACTTGGGATTTCTGAGAGAGAAAGTAAATCCATACAAACTTAGTGTAATCATCCACAAAGATAAGAAAATATGAATTGCCATTAAAAGAAGAAACCGAGGAAGGCCCCCAAACATCAGAGTATACTAAATGAAAAGGCGAAGAACTAGAAACATGAGTACTTGGGAGAGAAAGACGATGACTCTTCCCAAGTTGACAAGACTCACAAATAGAATGCAAATTGTTCAAGGACACGGGTAATTTAGAACACATGAGATCTCCGGACCATTCCTAGTTAATCAGACCGATCTCCAAGTCTCATTAGCAGACGCATATTGGATCATTTGGCTCAATTACTCCATCGTTCTTTGCTCTTGTTCTTTCTTATTCTCCTCTTGTGTGAGTTAGTGTGCATACTCCCTTACTGTAGGACAATATTTTCCCAACACATTTGTGTGCCGTGATGAAGCTTTTCAACTTTGTCTAAAACGTATCTTTGTAGAGATTTTAAATTGAACTTATAAAATAAAAAATACTCTACCCAACATACAAAATTCCCAACTTACAAGGTACTAAAAATTAAAATCAAAAGATTCCACTTCAATAATACGTAGTATGATCAACAAGTGACAAAAAACACTCACTTTCCTCACTCTTCCATCTCATCCCCTTTTCCATATATTATTCATCTTGTTACTCACTCGTACACTCTTGCTTCCTCCACAGATTCAAGCAATTGCATGATTGCATCTATAACAAACACTTTCTATTTTACGCAATCAAACGGACTCACGGAATCTCCATTGATAAAATTAGTTCCTAATATACATGATATATGTCATTTTTAGGCTAATCCGTTACATACTTTCATATATCACATGCTTTATTTTGTTAAAAAAACCACTAAATTGCACGGGGATTACTGTGCACCCGCGTGTAGACAAACCTACCCGTGGAGAAGAAGAGCAAAGCATTGCTTGTTCAAATGCTTGGAATGGGTCCCACTTAAACAACCACTAGTCTTCTCTTCCTCTCAAAGCCACCGTCCGCCTGTTTATACTTGCAATTGCAAGCTACAAGCCCGAGCAGTTGCAAATCCTCCAGCGACAACTCTCGCTTGCTTCTCCGTAAGCTTCAAGGATCTCTTTGTTTTTATATATGCGGTTTCTCTTTCACGTGAAATTAGGTTTTGTGCAGAGCTGGAGAGCGATCGGTTGGTGAAGTTTTGGCCTGGTATTACTTCTAGGTAAAGCATTTATTGCTCACTCAATTTGATCGGTCTTTCTCCCCTTGAATTCATTACTAAATCTGTATTTGGTGTAGTTTGGGGGTTTAATTCTTATCCTTGTTGTTGTAGCAGGGAACTGGCGCTTGTTTTCTCTTGAAATGAGAAGAAATTGAGGAACAATCCTTTCGATGGAGTTGTTTGGCGTACGAGAGAGAGGAGTTACGCTCTGGAGATGGATACTGGTTTGGATAGTGGTCTTGCTGAGTACGGATATGGTTGCTTCTGATTCCAATTACTTGATAGGGCTTGGGAGCTACGACATTACAGGTCCAGCCGCGGATGTCAACATGATGGGGTATGCTAACATGGAACAGATTGTGTCCGGTGTTCATTTCAGGCTGCGATCTCGCGCATTCATTGTGGCTGAGCCACAGGGGAAACGAGTGCTTTTCGTGAACCTTGATGCTTGTATGGCTTCGCAAATTGTGACCATCAAGGTTCTGGAGAGGCTGAAAGCTAGGTAATTCCCTTTTAAAGAGTTATAAGGATTAAACTGTTTCTTAATTGCTCAAAAACATTAACATTGCGGTGTAATCTCAGACATTAGCATCTGGTTTTGAGGTTTTGTCACAGCTAGGGTTCTTTACTGGTCCAAATATAAAAATCCGATCCAACTTGAACTCAATTAATTGGTTTGGACTACATTTGACGGAATTGATCACATATTCTTATTTCTTACTATATTACGCAATACATAAATCTTACTTGCATTATAATATACTTCTTCTCCTAGAACATTGTCAGCTGTTTTTTCATCAATTTTTTATAATATTATAGAACTAATAGATTTTATAATGTTCAATTGTGATATAATGCATTTTATTGGCTTCACTTCTGTATGAAAGAGAGTGGAATATCGAGTTCTAGAGAAAATGGTTTAGTTTGGAATTTGGGCTTGATCTTAAATAGCTTAATACATAATTCGGATTGGATAGAATTGGCTTTAGTATGAATTATCCAAACAACTTTTCTCAATTGTTCACTGTCCTCTTTTCTTTTGAGTTTGCTATTTTAATGGACATACCTAAGATAGCTGTATTTAAAGGAGTTAGCTGGTAAGCTTGTTCTGGCATGATAATTACTGAAGAATCAATTCTTCTTGGAGCAACTTTTTGTCTGTATGCATCTGAGATAGTAGACTCTGGTGGCAGGTATGGCGATTTGTATACTGAACAAAATGTTGCAATAAGTGGTATTCATACTCATGCTGGCCCAGGGGGTTATCTGCAGTATGTTGTGTACATTGTTACTTCTCTTGGATTTGTACGCCAGTCATTCGACGCTGTTGTTGATGGCATTGAGCAAAGCGTCATAAGAGCCCACAATAATCTGAGTCCAGGATCAATATATATAAACAAAGGTAAAGGCATAAACTATTTTCAGATCATTTTTTTCTAGGTAAATGCGACTGCCATCCATTAGATGTCCACCAGGACTCCTTACTCCAGCCTTGGTGCTAAAGGATCTTTCTGCTGCAAGAAGTTGACATGAAAGTTTTATACTAGGAAAATGCCTGAGCCTTGTAAAATATATGCTTGTTTAATTGAATGATTGATCAAAGAATTTGTCCTTTTGAACCTACTTGATGCTGTTGCAATTGTTAAAGTTCGTATCAGGTCATTGCCAAACTCAGTATTGGTGAACACATATAGTAAATATTGTTTCATCAAATGATTTTATCACTTTCAACACAAGGAGAAGTTACCCTGTCCTTAACCCAGATCTATTATCAGCTAAACTTTCATTATAGATAGAGCTTGATTGAAGAAAATAATCACTGTATCACACTCAATCCTTGATTTCTTGATTCTCATATCACATTAATATTATTATTCTCTTCTCATTAGCAGTTATTTCTTCCTTTTGGTTTGTGCTTGCAGGAGAGATTCTAGATGCTGGTGTTAACCGCAGTCCTAGTGCCCACTTGAACAATCCTGCAGAAGAACGTAACAAATACAAGTATGATGTTGATAAAGAAATGACTTTGCTCAAGTTTGTAGATGATGAATGGGGCCCAATTGGGAGCTTTAACTGGTTTGCAACTCATGGTACATCTATGAGCCGAACAAATTCCTTGATAAGTGGTGATAACAAGGGGGCTGCTGCACGATTTATGGAAGATTGGTTTGACTCGAAAAATGGTCAAAGTGTGTATTCATCAGAATCGGAATTGAATGAGATTCCAAGGCGAATTTCAAATATCATTCCTAACCATCAAGGAAAACGTAAGTATTGACTACTTTTCCTCATTAACAATGAATTCCAGGTGGAGATACCAGTTATTTTGTTTAGTATGAAAATCTCATACTAATTGATATTTTGTTAAACAAACTCACTGTCGAGGAGAAGCCCATCTAGGCATCTATTGGATGCCATTGTATTTTATTTTAACACACCACATAGTATGGATATTATAAAAAGCACAAATATATTTTAAAAAAAATCATAGGCGTACAGTTTGAAACTGTAATTAATATGAATGGGGGAGTATTTATGCTAATTATCAATCCCAAACGCAGATCACGAGTTACTAGAGCTTGCTGCCTCGTTTGGATCTGTTTCTGGCAAAAGAGTGACCAGGTCTTCTAGTACTTCTAGTCGTGTAAGAAGTGTTCTTCGGCAAGATGAGAAGCCGAGATTTGTATCTGCTTTTTGTCAGACGAACTGTGGTGATGTTAGCCCAAATGTTCTTGGTGCCTTTTGCACTGATACTGGCCTTCCTTGTGACTTCAATCGTAGTACATGTGGTGGGAAGAATGAGCTGTGCTATGGGCGAGGGCCGGGGTATTTATTTATTTGTATATTTATGAAGTAGTTCTCTTTTGCAATGCATACATGAAATATTAATAGCATTTTTTGTCATTCTGCTAGATACCCGGATGAGTTTGAGAGTACGCGTATTATTGGACAAAGGCAATTTAAGAAAGCTGCAGAACTTTTCGATACAGCATCTGAGAAGATTAAGGGGAAAATTGATTATCGCCACGCATATGTCGACTTCTCCAACCTTGAGGTGACAATTCAAAAACCAGGAGGAGGCAGTGAGACAGTTAAAACATGTCCTGCTGCTATGGGCTTTGCGTTTGCTGCAGGTACCACGGATGGACCCGGAGCTTTTGATTTTAAGCAAGGAGATGACTCGGTAAATATCTCATTTGTCATATGCTTCACTATATTGATAGTTTTTCTATATACTGGAAAGATTCCTAACATTTATGATATTTTTTAGGGAAATCCATTCTGGAAGGTGGTGCGTAATGTATTAAAAACTCCAGACAAAAAGCAAGTTGAATGTCATAGTCCAAAGCCTATCCTACTTGATACTGGTGAAATGAAGCAGCCATATGATTGGGCGGTAAGTTGCTTAGTTTATATATTTCTTGTGGGTGCAATTATTGAGAAAAAAATACAAGCTGATAAAAATGTTGAATGGGCGAGAACTTATAATCGGGGACCGACAAACTGGAAAACCAGCTATTGCTATCGTTACCATATTAAACCAGAAGGGTTGATAACTAGGAATAAAATCCCTATAGTTAGGGTCTAAAATTTGTTTTAGTGCATACTATGTAAATTGTATCTAAAAACTACACTTGGCCAGAGATTTTGCATGATAGTTGATGCCAAGGAAATCGTACCAGTTCATTCCATATCAGTAGTCATTTTGTTACTTTTTTTGTGACATTGTTCCAAAAACTACAGTTGGCTAGGGATTTAAAACTTTTTTATTTTGTTTTGTGATGAAAACTTGTTCCTTTTCCATTTATGAGACACAAAAGCCTTATTGGCAAGTCAATGACACATTCACTGACCAGTTTGGTTGGTGTGTTGGGAGTTGTTAGCTTTGATATAACCTATGTATCTTGAATTTTTCTATCTACTTTCTCTAAATGATAAATATCTTTGGTAGACCTCTCTGTTGATGATAAAACTTCGATTTGTAAATGTTTTATCTGGTGCTATAACCTCAACTATATTACACATTTTGCAGCCTTCAATTCTTCCAGTTCAAATTCTTCGTGTGGGGCAGCTTGTTATTCTCAGTGTACCCTCAGGTGGAAGCTTTTGTGTGTCAGTTTTTACCTGCCATCATATTCTGATATGATATCATGTTTTTCTATCTTGTAAACACTTGAAAAAAAAAATCAAAGCAGTATTAAGTTCCTGCAATATTGCCATTAGCTCACACCCAGCTACTTTTTGCCAGAGTTCACAACAATGGCTGGTAGGCGACTCAGAGATGCAATAAAGACAGCTCTTACAAGTGCCAAAGGTGCAGATTTCAACGCCGATCTCCATGTAGTCATTGCAGGATTGACAAATACCTATTCACAGTATGTGACTACCTTTGAAGAGTACCAGATTCAAAGATACGAGGTTTGTATTCAAATTTGAGATTATGATATTCTTAGCAAAATTCCTCCAGAATTTAATTTTCTCGGAATGAAACCTGTGAATTAAGGATTCTGCACAACTAAATCACTCTCTCACCATAGACAGGCTAGGATCCTTTTTTCCACATCATTATTTCTCAGATTTAGGTATGCAGTAGATTTTGCCCTTTTTTTAATATCATATATAATACAAGATACAAATGAGTATGCTGTTTCTTGACATCTCAGATCATATGGTTTTGCAAGTGAATCAAATGTGGGGTAAATTGTCTATGAAATAGCACAAAGCTCTCAACAGTGCTTCGTTTGTCTTTTCTCTTTTGACAGCTAAAAATGCTATCGCTATCATTTACAGATGATTTATTTATTTGTTATGGTCTAGTATTGGAGTGGACTGAGGCCATTCATTAGCAAAAGTTTAACCGTTCAAGTCCTTATTATGGTAGATTTTTCAAAAGTAAAATTACTAAACTTATTAGCCAATAGATCATCCAACTTTTTTTCACTAGCAGATGATTTATTCACAAGTACTTACATATTTTAGAAATTTACATACACAACATCAGTAATCATATCAAAAAATCTGTGTTTGCAGGGCGCGTCCACACTCTACGGGCCCCACACGCTGAGCGCCTACATTCAAGAATTCAAGAAACTAGCAACCGCTCTTCTCCAAGGCAAATCCGTAGAGCCAGGGCCTCAGCCACCAGATCTCCTCGACAAGCAGCTGAGCTTCCTCACACCAGTAGTAATGGACACAGCTCCTGCAGGCGTCCACATGGGCGACTGCAGCTCTGACGTCCCCAAAAACTCGACTTTCAATAGAGGCGACAAAGTGGAAGCCACTTTCTGGACCGGCTGCCCTAGGAACGATCTCATGACCGAGGGGACATTCGCTCTCGTGGAGATGCATAGCGGGACCGACAACACATGGGTCCCGATTTACGACGACGATGACTTTTGTTTAAGGTATAAGTGGCATAGACCCGCTAAGCTGAGCCCGAGTAGCTTGGCTACTATTGAGTGGCGGATCCCGGAGTCGGCTCCTTCTGGTGTGTATAGGATTCGACATTTCGGGGCTGGTAAGTCTCTATTTGGTTCAATTCATCATTTTACTGGGTCATCTAGTGCATTTGTGGTGGCATGAGCGGTCTTTACACTATCTGGTTGTGCTAAAACTGGCCTGCGAAGAAAATGCAATGACGGTTTGGGTAAGGGTACCTGTAATCTGTAGTATAATAGTTAATGATACCTCTTTTGCTTGCATGTTATGTATTTACTGAAAAGGTTTGAGCTTTTTTACCCAGGCAAATTCAAACCACGTATAGTCTTGTTTTCGTGAATAATACTCGTTAGCCTGTCAAAAAAGCCTAGGGTTTTCAAAATGTGGGATTAAAATCATTTGACTTTTCAAGGTCACATGGATTGAGTTAACTACTCATCAAGCAATATCACATGAATTAGGCTAGAACAATTTATAGACGTATCCCGCAAAACCCTGAACAATGATGATTTATTTTTGGGTGTGAACAAGCAAGCAACTAATTGGGTTTTGATATCATGCAACTCGTGTAGATGGGCATGATAAAACTCATGACGATTAGCAATGAACTTATGTCACATTTTCCGGTTATATGTTTACCATTTAGTAGTGGGGCAGGCAATGTGACACATTATTGAGCTTATATTAGTGGGTGTTTATCCGCTAAAGAAACTCAAATTTGCAATGAATGGGTTCAATTACTTCAATTTTTTTTTTTTGAAACGAGTATTGTTTGGGCTGGGTGTGACCAAGAAAAGTCGTTATTGTTTGGGTGTGTTGCACTCCCTGGACGGCCTAGCACCTTTCACTTTATTAGATTTGTACGCAAAAAAAAAAAGTAATAAAAAAAGGTTTAGAATAATAATAATCACTTGAGGTTGTTTGACTTCGAACACTACATGACAGGGCAGAGAAAATTAAGAATTAAAATGGCATAGTATAAAACAAGCTTTTAATCCTTTTATGAACAAATTTTAACGATATTGATTCCATGAAATGATTTGATCTTAAATTATGGGTTTGTTGTTAAGAGGTTCCTATCAGAATATATAAACAAAATATTGAGTACTATTTTGATTCACTCGAATTTGGTATACAACAGCATATTTGAGGCACTAATGGCAAATGACAAGTGCTTTATAACGGTATTCTAAAAATAGAAAAAATTCCTTAATTTAGGATTTTAATTTTTAAGTTAAGATGTTAATGATGTACCCTTCGAATATGATAATATGTGAGTCTTAATTCATGAATTAGGGTTTAGGTCCTTTAGGAACTAGGAAGGACATTGTTCGGTTCCATGCGGATATAATCTGAGTAAATCTTATAGATTTTGTGGAAAAAAAAATCTGAATAAAATCTTGAAGATTTGTCCTATTAAATTCATAGCCTTTCCATGCATGTGTCAACGATCCAATTCCAGTCCCAATTGGTATTTCCAAATATGAAGTTGTACATACACCAAACAAGGCAGTAAATTTTTCCAAATGCGACCCCAAAATTGTGAGTTTCTCATTGCAAACAATATTAAAAATAAAAAAATTAAGGCAAGAGAAAATCAAATTAGAGAGGTTTAGACATTTAACACTTAACCACACTCATGAAGATATTGAACATCGATCTTTTTCTCAGTTAAGTGACGGGTGGTGGGTCGTGTGAACAGATGTAAAATTTCACTCATATTCGACCCGTCATCCTTTTCATCCATCACATGATCCATTTATCACCCGTTTTTATTTGATTTTTTATCTGTATAATTGCATTGGATGAAGCGGCTGAATCGATCACCCATAGATAATGTCCAACCCTAATTATCCAAAACAATGGAAGGTAGCCAAGATCCAAACAAATAATAACAAGGCCAAATCAGTGCCTCCCTCCAAACCCACAAGATTATCAAATGAACAAAATTGAACAAAAAATGGTATAAACTCAATTTGATCATTCCAGGACTAACATTTAGATTATACAATATATGAATATGCAAATCGAGATCATAATGTCAACTTTATTGACACGGATGTTGGCTTCGGGAGGGGAAATATTTTCATTATCCAAATAGAAATATTTAGATTTTGAAAATGGATGAATCAAGAAATATGGGATACTCTTTCCGATCCAAAATAAGTGTCTTTTTAACACTTTATTTTTGATCCATATTAAGTGTCGTTTTTAGTTTTCTAGACAATTAATTAGGAAAGAGTTATGAGAATGTTTATTGGAATGTGTTTTTGTTGACTAAATGTATTCATTCATTGGTCCAAAAAGGTGGTGAGTGATAAGATTAAGAAAAAATTTATAATTTTGAGTTTAATTAATACTTTTCTTAAAACTAGTGTCAAAATCTAAAACGACACTTATTTTGAATGGGAGGGAGTACAAAAGTTAGAAACTGAAGATGGTTACCTGAATGTAATAAATGCTATTAACGAAATATGGTAATTAAAGATGATAGCATGAATGTAGTAAACGTTATTAAATGAATAAGGTGATGCCATCAACGTTTTGAGATGCCTATCTTAGATGCACTGCTTGTCTTATAATACTTGACTAGTGTCAAAATCTGATGTATGTTCAAGGAATTAACTTAATTAGTGTTGAGCAAAACAATTAACTTACCCCAAACTCGATTTGTCAATTAACCAACTTATGGTAACATGGTTTTTATAACAATTATAACAATTAGGGTTCGTTTGTTTCTATATAAAGAATCGTGTTAGAATTAAGAATCAAATCGGAATAGAAATCACTCGTACTCTAGTTTTGGGTGATTCCAAACCCGATTCCTTATACCAATAGTATAGAACTAGCGGGTATACGCATGTCAAGTTTCTCCTCCTACCTGGTCTTAAGCTTCTTTGACTCCTTGCTCGGTGTTTGTTACCTTATTTCATTTAATTTTTAATTTGTTTTTCTTTTAAATTATTGATTTGTCCGACTTTCATCTTATAATCTCTCGAATTTCAGACGACTTCTTTTTTTTGGTAGAAATTTCAGACTTATTTTGTGAGGTAAAATAAAATCTCTCAAAAACTTGTTCATCCGCGTGGTCATGACTCGTTGAAAGTCAACTACTCTGAAATCTCTCTGCCTAACCATATTATTCTTATTTCTTCATCCTGAAACACTCAAAGGTGGCGCCTTATTTTCCCTCTTTCACATCCATCATAAATAATTCTCTCTTCTTCTCCCTCGAACCCTAACCTTCAAATTCTCCCCGAATCAAATTCCATCAATCTCTCTCCCGTCGCACCGGAATCGGCGCCCCGTTCGATTCCCTCTAACCCCAATTCCTAGCCCTACCTCGATCGAAATCCATTTCTCACCTCCACCGCCACCCCAATCGATGAAAACCACCGGGAAATTGTTCACGTTCGGGCTCATCAGCCTCTGGTACTCGTCCAACATCGGCGTTCTGCTGTTGAACAAGTACCTCCTCAGCAATTATGGATTCAAGTACCCGATTTTCCTCACAATGTGCCATATGACCGCCTGCTCGCTCTTCAGCTACGTCGCGATCTCCTGGCTGAAGATCGTTCCTCTCCAGGTGATCCGATCTAGGGTTCAGTTCCTCAAAATCGCGACTCTCAGCGTCGTTTTCTGCGCCTCGGTTGTCAGCGGTAACATCTCCCTCCGCTACCTTCCGGTGTCGTTCAACCAGGCCGTCGGTGCTACGACGCCGTTTTTCACCGCCGTCTTTGCTTACCTCATGACCTTGAAGAGAGAAGCTTGGCTCACTTACGTCACCCTCATCCCTGTCGTTACTGGTGTCATCATTGCCAGCGGGGTATGTTTGCACAGATCTTTCATTCTCTTCTCCATTTTTTGTATAATATCTTTCATTTGCTTTATTAATATCCGGGAATTAATGTTATCTGATCTGAATTTGGTGTATGTGATTTCACTTGGTTGCTATGTCCATGGTTTGAATTCGGCTGTAATACTATGTCTTTATGTAATTTCCTGCAGGGAGAACCCAGTTTCCATCTGTTTGGGTTCATAGTGTGTGTTGGTGCTACAGCTGCAAGAGCATTGAAAACAGTTCTTCAAGGGATTTTATTATCTTCTGAAGGGTCAGTGAACACATCTGAAGTTCTTTTTATTCTGTTCTTTTATGGATGATAGTGGCTTGCCTCAATTGAGGGATTTTACATTGGGAGCTGTCTGATTTTGTGTATTTTTAGGGAGAAACTCAATTCTATGAATCTTCTATTGTACATGGCACCAATTGCTGTTGTTTGCCTTGTTCCTGCTGCACTGATAATGGAGAAAGATGTGATTGGGATCACTGTGTCTCTTGCAAAGGCTGATATCAAGATTGTTTGGTACCTCCTTTTCAATTCTTCACTAGCATACTTTGTAAATTTGACAAACTTCTTGGTCACCAAGCATACAAGTGCTTTGACTCTTCAGGTAATTCCCTCCTTTCTAAAATGTGTGCTTTGACTCTTTAGTCCTCTTTTTTTCCCCTTTTCCTTCTGTTAGGGGTAGGATTGGGATAGTTGACCAAATGTAGCATGGTCCTGATTTGCTAGGTCTTATGGCAGATCTAAAAGGCAGATCTTAGACCACATCACTTTGAGAAATTAGAGTCAGTAGTAATTGTTTTTTCTTTTCCTTCTGTTAAGGTTGGGATTGGGATAGTTGACCAAATGGGCATGGTCCTGATTTGCTAGGTCTTATGGCAGACCTAAAAGGCAGGATTAATCTTAGACCATATCACTTTGAGAAGTTAAGAGTCAGCTGAGTAATAGCATTTTCTTTAGAATGACATAAACTAAGAAGAGTTCTCAGTTCCAACCACTATTCTTGATTTATACAACACGCTGTGTATACACTATAGCAATAATAGATAACCCAATGAAGGTGCTTTTTGTTACAATTGAATACATAATTTTAGTTTTTTTAGGAGTTAGGCTGCTAAGCATGGTATTAGGTTTATCATCAGCTTCTCATGAGTTCGCATTATTTATATCAGATTTTGTTGTTGTCTGGTTTGAAGAATTTAAAGCTAATATATGTTTGCTTGCTCTTCCAGGTTCTAGGAAATGCAAAGGGTGCTGTTGCTGTTGTTATCTCAATTTTGATATTCAGAAACCCTGTATCAGTGACGGGGATGCTTGGTTACAGTCTTACGGTATTTGGGGTTATTTTGTATAGCGAGGCCAAGAAACGGAGCAAGTGATTTCCCTTCCAAAACATAAAAGTAGTTGTCTTTTACTCAACTTCTCTTCCTCCTATAGACACCAAAATTACCTGAGGTTGGGTTCTCTTTTCGTGCACGTACAGAATTCACTATCCAAACAACTCCGAGACCAACATGCCATGACAGATTTGCAGGCACAGATTTGTTGAATTAAGATTTGAGTTTAGGCATTGCTCCATTTGTTGCCATAGGAAATTATACTCATTGTTTTTTTCAAGTCCTAGTTCAACATACACCATTTTCCAAGGCAGAATTGATATGGGAATCCATACATAATTTATTTCAAACATAGCATTCTCTTTCTTTAGCCTTTGTGTTGATTTTGCTATCTTTCAAATTAATAACATTTTGAAGGCACTCGTTAAATCCTGCAAAGTGCATCTAACATTCTGCATGTTCTTTTAGTTCTTACTAGTAATTTTTTTACATCTGTTCTATAGAGTAACCCTAAATTAAATTACTTGCTCCAAGGCTATCTTTGCTACCATCATTCAAACCCCACGTATGATTCAAAAACAAGCAATGTGTAGTGAAAAACTCAACACAAATTGTAGTCCTAAACTGGTAACAGAACATATAACAGAAACTACTCAAATCATTCTAATCCTCCTCCATCTTAGGAAGTAAGTAGAACCTGATATGACTCATCTCCGCAACTTGTACTCAACCATAACTGGAAGCTCATTAGACGGGGTAATTGTAACAGTGTTTGATAGAGGCATTGCTTTCGTAAAAGAGTTCAAGTACCTTATGGAAAAAGTCAGTTACATAGGCTCATTCATCTCTATAATAGTCGTGAAAAAGTAAATATAGGTTGCAATGGTAAAATAATTTGTCTATGCCCATCAGCTTCATCTTAATCCTCACAATAGAAAAAGGCTTTTCATTATATAACTGTAATGCTAATTTGGATTATAGTAGGAGGATTCTATAGTATAAATATGGAAGAAAGATTATATTACTTCAGTGCTAACTAGGATTGTAGTTCACTTTAGTTTACCATAAATTTTCACATAAACCTATAGAGGAAATTTGGTGGAAAAACCACTTTCAAGTATGTATTTCACCAAATTAGTTTGGAAATGATGCACACATTAGTTTGGAACAAAGAAGCACTACCTGGGTTTACTAAAATCACATTATGTGAAAGAGAAACTCAATCAGGTCTTACTGATCTTAGGAGTCACTCGTATGACCCAACATTTGTCATCATCAACCAATAAGGCCTCTAAAGAAAGAAAGAAAATCCTAAAGGGTGTGATTAATAACATAAACCTGCTTTAACTGTAAGTAATTTTGTAAAAGGGGTGGTGAGGTTTGTCTACATAGACTATAGAAACATTAGTAGGCCAGGAAATGGAGTTCACAAGGAAATCCTTTTACTTGGGGTTTTTAACAGATTGGACAAGAGAGAGATTTTTCAATCACTTTCCTTAAACCATGAGGACTTGGACATTTCATGTTTTGTACGGTGCTATTTAGTTATGAAAAATCATGATATTAGTTCAAATTCTTAATATTCACAAAAAACATCCATTGTCCAAGATCCTTGTTTCTTTTGACAGCTTCGACAAAAACACAAGTCACAAGATCACGAGTCATGACCAAAAAAAAAAGCACAAGTGAAATAGATAATCAATCCACTTTTAACAATTAGTAGCTTTTCGCATCAAATATATACTCGTAGTTAATTGATTTGTACGTGACATAATTGTCTCTCCAATTTAACAAACTCCAACCAGTTCTTCCATCAGAGATCCCCTAAGTTTTCACAGGCATGCTCCCAAGCAGCTGCTACCAATTCTCTTGCTTGGATCAATTCTCTGAATCCTACTCCACCATCTACTAATCCCTCTACTTCCTTTTCAATCTGCATACGCAGCTCCTGCAGGGAACGTGTCATCATGTCAAGCTTCTCCCATGGAGCGCCTTCTTGTTTGATCAGCTTCACAAAAACAAACTTCAGCATACCCAAGAACAAACCAAAGTCCTTCCTTTGCAATCCAATAGCTGACACATTCAGAAAAATCACTCCAACGGCGTTTAACACATCAGGGTTTGTTACCAACAGTGGGATCAACATTGTAGTTAGCTTCTTGAATGCAGGAAACTCTTCTGGGGTCTTTTCTCCCTCGGCCTCTTCGTCTGAGCCAGCATCTGTTTGCCCCTTCAGCTCGATCTTAGCCAAGACTTTAAGCCATGAAGGAACATGTTTGTAATTAATTGGGTGTTTCAACATTGATTTAGATCCCAGCCCAAGAATCAGATCAGGTAGCCACTGTTTGGCCACAGTGACTAGTCTTGCTGCGTATGCAGAACCGCAGTATATCTCCACACTGGAAATTAAATTAAGAAGATCATTGGCTAGATCGTGAATCTCTGCTGGGGGAGGTGAATCTTCTGAGAAGCTTCCAAGTGATACGTTAAGTAACTTGGCTCCGTAACTAAATGAGCTCTTCAAACATGCATGTATTTTCTCATATTGATCTCCTTGGAATTCAAAGTCATCATGGGAGCACCGTTTCAAGCACGAGACTATGTTCTTAATGTATGCCGAAGCATAAGCTAGGCATCTCTGCTGATTGTGAGACAGAAGACCTAGTGTAGCAGCATCAGTGACTAATTTCAAAATAGCAGTGAAAATCTTCATGAAATTTGATATCTTTTTACCAGATGCAAGTACTTGACCTGCAGAATTATTGGATTATAGATTAACTAAGAAAACTTGTTTTGACACAAAATGTCATAACCACTGAAATATTTGCAAACATATATTCGCTACATCATTCTCAAAGCAAAATGCATTACCATCATTATTTGCACAAGAGGCATCCACTCGGTCGGAGTCCACACACTTTTGTATACGCTTACGTACACCCATGGCTACACATGGCTTACATTCAGGAGGCAGAAAACCAGGTTTTGTCAAGCCGCTACCCTGAAATATCTGTTCTGAGCAGAAGAGCATGTGATCCAATGTTGTGTCCAAAACACTCTGCACCAAATGAGAAAAAGTAGAAGCAAGAGTATCAAGGGAAAGTTGTTGCTCATAATAACAACAAAGCATAGTGATAGCAAATGATATTTTCAATTATACAATATATAACTGTGCATGGCATTGACTGCAAGATAAGCAGTAAGCTAGTAAGTTTAGTTGGATATGTTTACAATTGATAGCAGTGAAAATTCTATACTTAATACTAAACTATACTTAATTGCATCTTAGGGGATGAAGTTAAATGGTTATAAGCAATTTAACCAGAAGATGTATCAACTAATCCTCTACGAAGATGAAGTTAAATGGTTATATGGGTGCCTTAAAAGACAATCACAAAAGCCTCCCATAGAATAACATGGTTGTTTTGCTACTTTTCATACATTATTGAACAACAGCTAAGATGTATCAGTGACTTGCAGTGGAAAGAAAGGACAACTTCTTGCCTTAGATATTGATCCTTTGGAACCTGGCTTGGTTTTCTTTTTAGAATTTTGGGCATCACTGCCAATGATGCTGATATTCTGGAGAGTGATGTGCAGAGAAAGAGTTGCATATGCCATTACTACAGATGAATCCATAAAATCGTAGCACAAACAATGTGTAATACTGACTTCTGATGTAGCTTTCAAAGTGAAAAAAGCAACATCAAGAACTTCAGATCCCAGTACAGCTTTTTGACCAGGTTCAGATGATAACAGGTCCTTTATCTGCCAAGCTATTCCTCCAGCAATGAGATAATCATCTTCGAATCTGGAAACACTTTTTTCAGACTTCAACATTTTTAAAGGCCTGCTTTTCTTCCTAGTATCAGAAAGAAAAATGTGTTCAGGTATCTCTAAATCAAAAATGTTATGACAACCCATGGCAGCACTCTGCAAAAGCATTACCAGAGACGCATAAACATCTTCAAACCTATTACAAGAGAGTGCCAACTTGTGGGCAGATCTTATTTGCGTTTGCCTTTCTATATTCTCACATAATTTACTACAATTTGTAACCATGCCCTTGCACTCTTCAATAAGTCCATCTATTTCAGCAGGGGAGATGGCAGAAACAATATTAAACAGAGAGGACTTTTCATCTTCAGTATTTGCAACAGCCAAGAAACGCTTCAGATTTTCACCTGACAATATCTTCCTAAGGGCATCAATGAAAAATGTCTCATTTCCCAACTTGTTGCAAAGAGAAGCTGCTGCAGCAAGTAAGCCACCAACTTGATCTCTCTTCAATTTATCAGGAGATAGTACTGTGCCCAGGAGAACCTTAGCAAATTCAGTGAGTGACTTTCGAGAAGCTCCTTCTGAAGAAGCAAACTCACAGAACCTGGCACCAGCCTTGGGTGATCTTTTAACAAGTGTAAGACAACGATTGCAAGCTTCAAGAATAGCAACTTTTGATGGGAAATATGATGGCATTAGTAGTTGCGTAATCTTTTGAGCCATAACTGGTTCATCATCAGCAAGCGCATTCAACAACATATCGAAGTCCACCACCTGATAATAAAACATAAAACAAATTAAACCATATAGTATTAATCATAGGACTACCCGTTACAAGCCTTACACCGATTATCCATACCTTGTTGAACTGGAATCCTGGAATATCCCTCAAAAGCAGAAGTAAATCAACTGTAGCAACTCGAATAGAGAGAACTGAATCCAAAATCATATGCCCTAGTCTTGGCAGGAGAACCTTCATAATTTCATGAGACTGAGGATTTCCCAATAAATACATGATTCCATTCAATGTGGATAGTCTAACATCACTACATGTATCATGTGAAATGTCATCAAAGGTTCTAGTCAGGAACTTTGTGATAATTGAGGACGGAATTAGTTCCCAAAATAAATGTAGGATGCGGCAACAACCTTCTACAGCAACTACTCTTATGTCTGGGCAATCATCCATAAATAATCTTTCCAATAAGAAAAATTGCTTCTCAAGCAATGTATCTTTTCCCTCTTTGGTGGAATCAGGATCTTCAAGGGGAAACAAATCCAAAAGTAAGTGAAGTGCATTTTGTCTAACATTTGAGTTTGCAACCTGCAAAATCCATAATGTTAGGACCTATGCATGTTGTCCACCATACACTCCTCTAAACAGACAATTATGCTATTGCTGAATGGATTTACCAAGAAAGCAATCAAACTAGAACAGTTGCTGGCTGCCTCACTATAAAAGGAAGCAAAACGCACCCTCAAAATAAACAGGAAAAATTACATCAAATACAAAAAGCTTTAAGAGGGTGTTGAATAACTAACACCAAAATTTCTCTAAATCAAAGAATGCATGCAATAACTAACACCAAAATGTGTTTTCATCAAAAGAAACAACACAAATTCTATGTTTTACAGGAATAGTGCGATTTGGCTTGCACAGGGGTGATGTCATTTAAAAAGGGAAGGAAGTAAGCATTTTCGTGGGGATTCATCTACTATTTCCATTAATCATTGTCAAACTTCATCTGGTGAGCCAAATGACATTGTAAACAGTCAAGAATAAGACCTGTATTACTTTTCAAGTCTTATATATTTTTAATACCACTCAAATGTTCAGGTCACTAAATACATTACCAAATTCAAAAGGGACTTCAATATAGAATCGAGAATAGAATAGTATCACCTCCTTTTGCAACAGCTTAATTAGCAAATCAATGTACAATGTACCTGAAGAGAGCGAAAGATAACAGGCTCAGCCAGACGGAAAAGAAGCTTCTCCACTCCATCAGTAGTTCTCTGGTTTACAAACCCTCCCAAAACCCGCCTAATAGCAGCTGCAAACGTAGCAGAACTGGCATGTATTGCTCCATCAATCAATCCCTGCAAGAACCCCTCTTCAATTTCCATCTTCAAATCAGCATCCACACCCTTCCACCCCCTGAACACAATCTCACCATAAGCCTCCAGCATCGATTTCCTTCCAAATGGAATCTGAGACTTAATCATTGCCAAGATCTCCTTCAGGAGCTGAAGGCTTAGCCCAAAAGTGAATGCAATAAACTTCCTCCCATCCTCACTTTTAATGTACAATGGCGAAATCACACACCGCACAAGCAGCAATTTCAAGTCCTCTATACTCTCATCCTCGAAATCAAATAGAGGGAGCGCCTCTCTCAGAACATAAACCCTGTGCAAATCCACCTTCTTCTTCAATGTCAGCGACCTAGAGAGTAGAAACGGGATGAACTGAGAAATTAGCATCTCTCTCCCCTCCAATTCCTCCTTCCACCATTCCTCGCACAAAGTGGAGACCTCAGACAACAGCACTGAATCAGACTCAAAAAGCACCAAATTATCATGCAACAGCGTCACACAAGGCAGCAAATCCTCAGGCGCGAACGCTCTGCTAGGATGCGTGGTACACAGCAGCGCGACGTAGGCGTAGATTTGCAACTTGTGCAGAGCGCGTGTGTGCTCCGCTTCGGGGGTTTCTTCTGGAGAGGGCTCGTTTTGGGGCTTTGCGCTCCGAGAGGACCTTCGGAGCCGCTTCGTGGGTGGAGAGGGAGGGGATCCGGCATTTTGGGGGCCGTGAAGAGGCTCCTTGAAGGATTCGATGGAATGGGAGATGGAGGTGAGGAGAGAAAGAGGGAGAGAAGTGGAGAGCTCTGAAGTGGGATTGACGCTGTGAATTAGGGATTTCAAGGAGGACTTTGCGGATTTCAGGGAGATTTTTGTGGCCGACGAGAGGAAGGATTCGGCTGAGGATTGAAGAGATGAACGCAGTCGTTTATCCATGAGAGAGGATGGAGAGAGGAGGAGGAAGAGGAACGATTTGAATTTGGTGAGAATGGCGCTGTGTGTTGTTTGTTCGAATGACGGACCAAATTTTGGCCCCAAATCGGGCAAGTTGGATCCGAATGTCTACGGCCCTTTTTGTTGTTAGAATCACATTAGAATTAGGAATCAGAACGAAATTAAAAATCGAAATAAACTAATTTTCCGATATAATTGTTTAGTATACAGTATTATTAAATGAACTATTTATAAGAATTATGGTTTAAAGTTTAAAGTTTCGATTTTAAACTTATACTAGGGCCTGGGGATCTTTTTAAATAAATATAAAATGTTATTTATTATATATTTGTAATTTATTATAATTATAATAATATTTATTTAAAATGTATACAAATATTATCTTATTTATAAAAATGCTATATATAATATTTATGTAATAATAATAACAAAGTTGAGGCTCTTAAGTAGGGTCGACTCGAACTTGTACAAAAATCACAATCAATCGACCTAATCAATATGTATTTTTAGCCACTTGAACACTTACTCAACCCAAACCCAAAATTTTACAAGGGTCGACTTTCTTCTTCATTACAAGCATGAAAGACAAAAACAACTTTGTTACTCTGCCTCAACCATACATTTAGTATACAACGTGTGTCTTTTATGCAAGATACTGAGTTTCAGCATCAACAAATATTCTGTATACATGACAAATATGTCCTTGTACTTAACTATGCAGACATAAACATCAAACTTTCACCATTTTTGATGTCTGAAACCATTGGACACTTTTCTCTTTGGACAAAATCTGCAGATCTTCTGGAGGTAGCTGGGTTCAAGTTTGCTTGCTCTTTGTAATCCTTTCTAATCACCCATAACTCCTCTACACATTCTTTCATTGAAGGTCTGGAGGGTCTCAAAGACGCTAGGCATTTCCGAGCAAGCTTTAAAATGCTCTCCACTGCCATGATAGATGCCGGGTTCCTACGTAGCCTGGGATCCATTGCTATGACAGGAGCATCATCTTTTAGCGCTTGCATCGCCTGCGTGATAACAAGAGAATTCCCACACTTTAAGATATTGTTTTGGAGAAAGATTTAAGTGTCTTTTTAGCAAGGTGCTTTATAATCTCATTATTAAATATAACTAGTTATTTTAAGTAGTACGGAGTACATTATAAGTTTATTACTAAAAATGACATTACAATGTGGAGTGTTCAGCCCAAGTAGGGCTTTGTTTGAAGAACTTGTATTGTCGGGCATTATGATTCAGAATGCATTATTTGTTTTATGACCCATCTTGCATTATATCAATGTATTATGAAGCATTATATTTTGGGCTGACCAAACAGAAGTTAATTTTTTGGGCTTTACAATGCATGTATTATGCATCCAAACAGGCACCTAATTGTAGAAGGTGTTTAAGACTTTGAGATACTTACCCACTTTGTTGTTAATCGTTCCTTAATACCTCGCTTTGGCTCAAGTGGGCGGCGGCCTGTCACCAGCTCTACAAGGAGTACACCGAAGGAGTATACATCACTCTTCTCAGTTAACTGGTTTGTCTTTAGATATTCAGGATCCAAGTAGCCAGCAGTCCCTTTAATTTGAGTGGAAATATGAGTTGCAAAGTCATCTTCAGGCAAAATCCGTGCAAATCCAAAGTCTGCTACTTTGGCCCGGAGCTTCTTAGTGATAAGAATGTTTGATGATTTTATGTCTCTGTGGATAATTGGAGGATCTGTCAATGGCACAAAAAAGTTCATTCACTGGATAAGTTCAGAATTACAAATTGCTGGATACGCGGGTAGATGCACCTAACTTCTGGCTTACATTGCACATTCAATACTTGATAGTTTCAATTTAGATCTCAAATGACGATGCTTTACTTTCACCAAATTAAAATGATACAGTACATTTTAATTCAACCTACCATTATAGTTGTGCAAGTAACCAATTCCATGAGCTACATCAATAGCAATGTCCAGTCGTTGAGCAAGCTCAAGTCCAATTCCTTGGGTACCTGTGATTGGATATATTTTCATAATAAATACTTAGAAACTACACCAGAAAATCCACATTAAAGCTTCATGATTCAAAATTTTGTTTACCGTCCAGATGATCCAGCAGGCTACCGTTGCTAACATACTCAACCACGATAAGCATTTCACCCTTCTGCTCAATGTAACCATAACATCTAATTAAATTCATATGTTCAATCTTTGACAGAGCAAGTATCTCATTCTTGAACTCTTCCCCAGAGCGCTTGGGAAGTTTGGCCTGCCGGGTAATAGGACATCATCAGATTTTCCTCCATCATATGAAAACTTAACCAAATGCAATATATTGATATTCACAGCATAAATTCTTACACTTTTGGCCCGCTTTATTGCAACAAAAGTACCATCTTTGAGCCGGCCTTTATATACAGTGGAAAAACCTCCTTCTCCAATCAGACATTCCTTGGAGAAATTATTAGTAGCTTTGAGGATATCTTGAAGAGAGAACTGCACAGAACCCACATGTCCGCTTGCTGAACTCGAGGAGCCAAAGGAATCATTTTGCTTAGTGTATGATGAAGCACCACTCTTGCTTCCTGTTCCTGCAGAAAGGCCAACTGAAACAGAACAAATCAAAAGGATCCCACTTCCCCAAATCCATCGAATCGAACAACAACAACAACAACAAAAGAACAATATAAAATTCCCAATATTAAAATCCCAATTCTCCACGTATGATCAGATGACCTAATTAAACTACAATCAATCCAAATAAAAACAAACGGTAATCTTCCAACAACTCTTCTAAAAAAACCCTTTTAGGCAATTCACCGAACACCTAAAGCACATGAAAAGCATCCTCTTTTAGGCAATTCATCGAACATCTAAAGAGCACATAAACACTTACAATAGCTCCCTTCTGTCTCGTTCGCGCTATTGCCACCAAACCCTCGATCCAAAGTCGCTACATCTCCTCCACTCCGTGGGCAATCAACTCCTTTCGATTTATTCCCAAAAACCCTGAAAATCATCGCAATTCTTCGGGAAACCCGGCGAAGAAACGAGGCGTTCTGAGGCTTGTGAGTGGGCGTAGTACTTCCGGTAAAGGGGGGAGGATAATTAGGGTAAAACTGATTTCGGCGGTCGGCCAGGGGAATTGGCGACTTCCCCATGGATTCATGTAGCCAGTCGCCGTTCGATTTCAACTACCAGTCTGTGGGAATTGTCATGGCTTGTTTATCCGGGAGCTTGGAAGGGAGCATATTGAAGACATGTTGTTGTTGTTGGATAGGACCAGGAAAAGTCCGAGTCTAAGTTGGCGTCGGTTGGAACTCAATTGAAGCTGATTGATAACTTTATAGTTTACCTCGCTCGGTGAATTCCGAGTCGGACACGCCAGGCAGGAAAGAGTGTGATCTTTCTTTCCAGTGACGAGACTTTTTCTATGAAGGACTTTTTCCAGTAATACAGTTGCCTTTTTTTGTCGAACACTTTAATATGTAGCTAGAGATGCAAATAATACAATGTTCTATGTCGATCACTGTTTCATGTTTTCTCGAGGCTGGCTACCGATGTGGCATTTTTCATATCTTATTAAGGGTAATAACTTTGCAAATGGTTAATGTTGTGCTTGGAAATTAGTGTTGTACTGAGAGATTGAGTTAATTAGGGAATGCAATTTTTGGTAGAATATATTGGATTGTTTTGTTGTCTCTCATTCGTCTCATTTACAGTTAATTCGAGTAAACCTCATTCGTTAGTATGCCCTAGAGAGATCTCATGTCTTTAGGTGGCCCACTAATCTCTTTCCTTATTAAAAAAATAATTAAAGAAGATATAAATTAAAAAATAATAATTAGAAAGATTCACCAATCCGAAACATAAGTTAATTCGATCCGCAACCAAAATCATTTGTTTAAAATTTATTTGTATATGATATGGTTAATTGTTCTGGATATTCGGATTCGATACGAACTAAGATGTTAAGACAAACTGATATCTGATATAACTAGTATTATATATAATGTATGTGTTTTTGTCATGAGCATACAAATACTTGGTAGAAAAGATAGTGTTAAGAGTATTTTTGTAAGTCTTAAAGCAATAAATCAAAATTTCAACTTTACTTTATATGTTTAAGATAGCTCTTATTGGTTCAGATTGACGGATAAATTGGATTATCCGCCAATCCGGATTGAAATCGAACTTAAAAGTGACAATAATTTTTTAAAACGAATTTTTTGGATATCCGAATCCAATCAAGTATCATTTATCGGATATTCGGTACCAGGTTGGATCGGATATATCCGTTTGGTCACCTTAGATAGTATGCTTTGTACCAATAAATAATTGTGGGAAATACCATTATACTATATGTCACCATTTTTTTGGTAGAACTATATCACCATTATAAAGATCATCGGCTTTGAATGTCAAAAATGCAAGTGTATGTGTGGGACCAAATTTAGTAGTGTGGTGGTCCAGGAGCCCATCAACCCTAATCGTTAATTAGTACCGAGTAAGAGTATCAGACAGATTGACTTGTATCATCATGACCATGTATCCAACATATCTTATCGGTATCACTATTAAAGTAATCGACGATGACGACTCGTTTACCGTCCTAAAATGTCTGTCACAAAATTGACCAAATGTATTAAGAATTGTTATAAAAGTACCTACGCGGGTGATTCCTATGTAACGGCTCACTATTAATGGCTCCTGCAGTTGACTCTATGTAACGCGTACGAGACGTGCACATGTTTTTTTAAGGAAATTAAAGGGAGGAAAAACTTTAGTGTATGGACGTTATATGAGCACTATTTCAAATCTATTCAATATTATATTTGCACAATCATTTATATTATCTCTATTAGTGTTTTGACGCAACTACCGAAGGTCAACATGTTTATAAGATTCTTTGAACGCTTTTCCTGAATTATGTCATTTAGTCTATGAACTCTATCTTAAAACTACTTTTGTTGGAAATTTAGCGTGGTGCCTTTTTAGTTTGAATGATGAAAAATCGATTTGTAATTAATTGTTCATTATTTTGAGTATTTTAGGTTAAAAAAAAGAGATGTATGAACCGTTTCCCGACCAAAAAAAAAAAAAAAGGATGTAGGAAACGACGACATAAGAGCCTAGAAGAAAGAGGAAAGCAAGAATGTTGGAAAAGATAAGTGACCAAGTCAATAGAAATCGAGGAAACGAGGGAGGAATTGAGAGTCAACCCGTATAGCATCAATGAGAAGTTGTAACTTGCTAAAACTGGAAAGTTCTCATGTTTTTTTAATGTGAGTTATAAAGCGTGTGGATGAATAAAAACGATAGTTGATTTCTGTTGAAAATCTTTTTCCACATTGGAAAATTCGGACTAAATATGTTTACTATATAAACCCTTGATTTCTATTATCAATTGGTTCTAGAATAATTTACTAGTGCATATTAGGGGCACGCACCACATAATTTTTACCGCGTTTAAAATAAGTGTGGTATGATTCTTTGTTTTTTGAAAAAACAAGTATAGTCGGACCACATAACTTAATAAAAATGTGGTGCGAGTTAATTAATTCTTTTGAGACCACAATCTAATAAATAAAACGAGGTCTGATTCACCCTTCGGACCACGGTAATATCATTATGTGGTCCTGAAAGAAGGCGGGGACAATTTTTCACGAAACCCTTCCCCAAATGCCTTCTCACTAATCCCCCGACCTTCTTTCTAGATCGAATCCTACAATTCCTCCCTTCTTCTTTCAATTCCGCCGCGAGAACTGCTTTCACGAAACCCTTCCCTACGAGGCTTTCTCTTTCAAATTTCCGATCGTATCCTGCAATTCCTCCTTCTTCTTCAATTCCATCGATTCGACAACCACGAAAAGCAACCTCCGCCCACCGCATGTTTGGGCCAGCCGCTGCCGCTACTGCTTCTAACTAAGGTTAGGTTTCAGTTTCCTATTAATCTTAATTAGCTTGGATGGGATGGATAATTCTTGTTGTGGGTTTTGGTTTCTTTGTTCTTATTGTCTGATTATGTGAATTGTGGTAAGTGGTAACTTGATCTAGGTATTTTATAAACTGATTTCCTTTGCTTCATTGGTTTGCTGTCTGCGTTTGGCTTCTTTGGTTTGCTGTCTACATCTTGTGTGCGATAGATATAGACAAGATTGCTTAGGTTTTTTTACTATGAGTTTAATTATGCTTTCATAGCTAAAGAATAAAACTTTGAAGGGTTAGTTTCAATTATAATGTAGAAAAGAAGAATGTGAGCAGTCAACTAGACATAGACCATGTACGAATAACAATTCCATAACTATTTCACTTGTTCATAAATTTGTTTCAAGATTGGTTAATTAGGCACACACACGTGTGGTTGGAGGGGTCTGGCTCTAAAATATGATAGTGTTAGCCTCTGGAAAATGCAAACAAAATCAAGATTATAATATTTAAAGTGATTTAGAAAACAAACAAATTTGTGGGAATGCTGCGGGTTTGATCAGTTTGAATTTTAGAGGTTCAAATTTCAAGTTGCTGGCTTAGCGGGATTTCCTGATGAGCAATTTTGATGAACATACAAGTTTCTTGAAGAACTAAAGTTGTGTTTGTGTACATTTCAAAACAAAAGCTCATGAATGTATATGCATAATCATTCAACAATTGTCAGTTGAAAAAAAGTATGTCAATGATTTGCATCTTATATGTCATTGGCAACCATTTTTTTTGCTGCTTCTCAGTATGATAGCATGAATAAACATCCCCTAGAGTTAAATCAAATGACTTATGCTTAGTGCTTTTTAAACTATGTAAAAACCAAATTCAAATAAGCAAGCTTTGAAATGAATAGCTTGTTACTTTCCCTTCACAAGGTTTCTCAATTTTTGTAGCTGAAAACATTTACAGAAGCTTATTTTTGTTTGCTAGAGGAAGGACAAGAGGAAGAATTTCAGAGAAGAAGAATTAAGATGTTGCCAACTGTTTGTTAACCAAGGTTAGTTTTAAATGCTCGGATGGGTGTATGCCAGAACAGGTCTTTTTTTCTAAGTTCTTAAATCATGGCTGTTTTAGTGGTCTGTTCTTTTAATAGTTATGTGAGTTGTCATTGTTTATATCTCTAATTGTGTCTATATTAGTAGAACTAACTGGTTTACATATTTCAACTTCAGATCAAGCAGCCCTTGACACTAAGGTGAGAACTTCTCCTCTGATTAATGAGAGAAAGAGGTTGTTCAATGATTTATTGACAGCTAAAGGTAATCATGATATTTTCTAAGCTCTCTGTCTTAATCTCACATTCTTTCCCAATTTCTTTTCTTTCTGTGGTTCTATTTCTACCAGTCTGTCTCTTTTTTTCTCATTGAAATTCCATATCATTTTTCTTTACTGTCATGCTTGGATGAAGTACCTATATCTCATTGTATAACTGTTCACTAATTATGTGATCGATGATTGTCACTGAGATATGTTGTTGTATCGAATTGATCATGAAGACATTGTTTTCATATTTAGTTTTTGTTTTGAATTTTGTAGCTGAAAACTTGCTTGTTTGTGTTTGTTGAAGGAAGGACAAGAAAAAGAATTTGAGAGAAGAAGAATTAAGTTGTTGCCTATTGCTTATCAACTAAGGTTAGGTTTGAATTACTTGTTCTCCAGGTTCTTCAAGATTTTTATTATTTCTAATAAAAATTAAGATCTCATACTTTCTTGTAGTGGTATTAATTCTTATTATATCTTTGTGCTTTTGAAGGTTAATTGGAAGTTAATGGATCTGAGTTAAGAGCTTTGAGGTAAAACATGTGAATCGAGATGACTTTTTCCCATCTTATGTTTCTAGTGTTCATTTTGATATTGTTAAAGCCAACAGTTGTTTGACAATCTTGTAGATTGAATTCTAGTACAATACTTTAAAGTTTGCTACACAAATTTCACTTTTGTGTAAGAACAAGCAGTTGCATTTTATTTTAATGAAAACTCTCCTTTTACATATGTGTTCATGATGTGTGGAGTAGGATGAGTTATTATATCGTGGCACATTTTCTTACGAATGAGATATGCTCATAACTGGTATATATATACAAGGAAAAAATAGAAAAATAAATAAATAAATATATTAAAGATTATATTAATTTGGATCGCGGTTATAATTACAAATGCGGTTTAAGAATTACACTAGTTCGGACCACATTTTTTTTCTAAAGCGGGGTCTCGTATATTAAAAAATACAAAACAATTACAATAGGTCGGACCACGTTTGTTTAATTAAAAAATGTGATCTAAGAGCGCACCACATATAAAACAAACGCGGTGCGACATTGTGGACCGCGGATCACAAAAATGTGGTCCGATCGCCGAACCGCGGGGCACATACACCACGGACAGAAAAACGCGGTCCGATGTACAAAAAGAACGCGGTCCGAGAGGCCCTTGTGTACTAAACTTACTCTCATAGTCTTATTTAGACTGAGTTTAGTTGTTTTATGCTAACTTGTTACTAAAAATATTATATTATATTAATTCTTTTTTGGTATAAATGAGTTCTATTAATTCTAACATCACATAATGTACTTTTAGATTAGATTTTGTGGTATTTTTCCACCTCTTCAAAAATTCGGGTTATTACCACACTCGCCGAAAGTTTTGGTTATTTAAATTAATTAACCCTAAAAAATCCCAAAATTTAATGTTTTCCCCATTATTATCACATTGGATACCACAACACCACCCGTGCGGCAGAAAACCTCGATACCCGGAGGTGCTTTTAGACGGGAGAGGGTTTTTCTTTCTCCCTGCACCTTCTCCTTCCGTTTGCATCCTCCACTCTCTCTTTATCCTTCTGCACTTCCCTGTTCTCACTCCCTACTTCTCCTTCTCACTTTCTCCGCCCATTCCTCTCGAAACACCGCCAATCGTCCTCCCTCATCCGCCGCCGCACATGATCCATGACTCTCAAGCTCCAGCCCCGCCGCCTCACGCCCTGCCACCGCCACCCTGACCAGCCTCTCACCTCTCTCTGCGCCCCCTGCCTCCGCGAACGCCTCTCCCATATCAACCCCTCCCCATCCTCCGCCGCCGCCGGAAACACCTGCTCCACGTCATCCTCGTCGTCCGCCGCAATTCCTGAGCTCCGGCGAAGCAAGACTTTCTCCGCCGACAAGTGCGAGAGCATCGGCCTCTCGTACGAGCCCCGCCGGAGATCCTGTGAGGTTAGGGCTCGAAGCAGCCTCGAGGATCTGCTTATCGTCGACGATGGCGGTTCAGCCGCGAAATGCGCGGTTGAATCGAAGAATCTAGGGCTTCTAGGAGGTACGTACCCGGTCCCTGAGCTGAGAGAGGAGGAGGATGAGTATGAGGAGAGTGATTGTGAAATTAGGGTTTCTACTGATGTGGTTGTGCCGAATGCGGTGAATTTGAGAGCTTGCGACCTAGATTTAGAAGAGGCGATTGAAGATGAAGAGGATTCGAGGACGATGAAGGAGTTTATTGAACTCGAACTCCAGAGCAATAAGCCTGACAAGAGAGATTTCAAGGAAATTGCAGGTAGCTTCTGGATTGCGGCGTCCGTCTTCAGTAAAAAGCTCCAGAAATGGAAGGGGAAGCAGAAGAGTGGAAGGCCTGACGGCGAACGTGACGCAAGACGCCATGGAAGCGGCCGTGGTGGTGGTTTAGGGGAAATGCGGCTGGAGAATTTGCGAGGAAGGCGGTTAAGAGATGTACAACCGGAATCCGGGGAGTACGGATTTGGAAGAAGGTCTTGTGATACTGACCCTAGGTTTTCCATTGATATTGGGAGAACATCCGTAGATGGAGGCAGAATCTCTGTTGATGGAATTGGAAAGAGGTTTTTCGATACAGATCCGAGGTTTTCTCTGGATCTTGGTAGAGCATCAGTTGATTGTGGTAGAATGCAGGTTGAGGAAGCAAGAGAAGGATGCTTTGATGCTCCTCGAGCTTCCTGGGATGGTTACATGAATGGAAGGACGATTCCTCGAGGCAACACTCCCATGGTTTCTGTGATTGAGAATGCAATGGCGACCGTTTATGGTTTTGATAACCGTACCGTGGTTGCAGAGACGATGAACATGGAGAACGAGAATAAGAAGAGCTATGGTGCAATTGTTGCTAGACACTTGGATTCCGTCTCTTTGCATATGGGGAGGAAAAGTGTTGATCAGTGTAGTACAAAGACGAATGCAAATTTGTCTAGCGAAGAAGGCATTGATTCAAAAAGCACTGAGATCTTTCATGGCGCAAAGTTGCTCATAACAGAGAAGGAATTGATGGATTCAAGAATGAGTTCACTCAAGGACGACAGCTCGGATAGTTTTGACACTGCTTCCAAAGACATGACATCTTCTGCCTCCAGCAGTAGCACTGGTATTGGATCAAGAAGGTCAAGGAAATGGGGGAAATTCTTGAATGTGTTGAGTCTGCTTAGCCGGCAAAAGCAGTGCAAATCTGGTCATCATGAAAATCTAGAAGAATGCTCAAAGAAAGTTGATCAAGAAGAAGAAGTGAGCTCAGATCCTAATTGGAAATTAATGCGTAGCCGTAGTGTTGCTGGATCAGCCTTTGTAATGAAGGGTGAAACCGACGCTATGTCTTCCCTGAGCTTGAAGAAACGCGAAGCGGGTGTGTTGCAACGGAATTGCAGTGCAAGATATTCTTCCGGCAATGCTCAGAATGGAATGCTGCGTTTCTATTTGACACCATTGATAACTGCTAAGAGAAACAAGTTTGGAAAGAACAATAAGCTGAACAAGTGTCATTCCTCGGGGCGAAGTCTTTTGAAGATCTGAAAGCACAAAGGGAGGTACATAAGATTGAATCTGCTTAAACTTTGTCTTCTGTGCGTTTCCATTTCTTTGTTATAGATCATAGGAGATGTTAAACTAGGCAAATATTGTTAGTTCTTTGATACTTTAAAATTTTGTGCATTTGCTTCTTCCAGCATGTAGTTTCACGAAACCAATGTGTACTGTTTAGTTGTTGTTCAGTTCAGTGACATTGTTATTTGAATAGTTCAGTATTGCGCGTTCTGTTAATGTATACAAATTAAAGTCACTAACAAGGTCACTTGCTTTTTTAAAAGAACAGCTATGGCAAATTCAGAATGCCAAAGACTTGAAATTGCAGAAAAGCATATGCATTGATTTAAACATTGTCCCTTGACAGACGCATCAAATAAAGCTGTCTATTTGAGTTAATTTTTACTAATTGTTGTATTTAAAGTTGTCGACCACGACAATAAAAAATAATTCTGTCTCACATTCTCACCCCTTCAAAAAATTAAAGTAGAAGAACAACCGTCGCTTTCACTGCTGATTTTTACTTTGATTTGGGTCTCTCTTTTTTCAGGGATGGAATTACAAGCGTACAATCATCATCGCTGATTCTTGATCTAGTAGACAGAATCTTATCTTTTTCTCAACAAACGAACAGATAAAAAAAAGACAATCTTGAATTCATGATGTAGCCTGCTTGGATGCAAATGTATATATGCTTTATACAACAATATGTTTTGATTTAACGTGAGTGTACCCGCCTAATATCATGTGGGCTGCCGTTTATGCCACTTGGAGGTACGTTTGATTTGAATAACATGTTTCATGTCACATGTAGTATAAACTTACCCATTTCTCTCAAAGATTGAGAGGAATAGGGAAGCTTCATGAGGATAGATGTGTTATGTGCAATGAAGACCACGTAGAGCCGGGAAATTACTTGTGGTTCAATTGCAAGTTCTCTTAGGAATAGGGAAGCTTCAGGAGGATAGATGTGTTACGTGCAATGAAGACCACGTAGAGTCGGGAAATTACTTGTGGTTCAATTGTAAGTTCTCTAAGCAAGTGCTTGATAAAGTCCTAAAGTGGGGCAAGGGTTGGTAGAAGACATTTCTCATTCGAAGATTGGATGATGTTAATGATGGGAAAGAAGAGGAGTTTCACGTATAATTTGTGGGTTGCTTACTAATGTGCAGTGACATACTTTATTTGGCGAGCAAAGAATAGACTCATTTTTCAGCAAGAGATGTGCACAGCACATTAGATGAATGTGCAATGGTCATCATAAATCATGTTAGGAATAACATTAAGGTTAGGTGGAGGAATCGTAGTAGGGACTTGAGAAAAGGGCTCGCAAGGATTGGCTCATCAAACCATTGTAATTTCTACGCTTGCCTATAACACCATTTTTGTAACTATCTCTTTATGAGTGAAAATCACCCCTTCATTCAAAAAAATTAAGAGTATTTGGTGCATAATATTAATTTGATCTTATATATTTTTTATTTTTAATTACTAATAATGTACAAATTGTTTATATTACATGATATTACACAAAACCCTAATTAAACACAAAAAGTGGTGTATTTAAGCAAAACTATATGCACACTCCTTTATAAAGTCATGCACACTCGAGTATAGGATCACCTTATTATAAAATACGTGTTTTTTTCATGAAATTTGGCAATGCCGATTTTTTACAACTTTTTCATCGAAATAACACATGATCCTAAAATGTTTTTTTTTTGAGATCCGACCGCCCACAATAACTTATAAAAAACTAATTTTTAATGCCAAAAATACATTTTTTGACAATATATTGTTGGAAAGTAAGATAAAATTATTGAAAAAATCATGTAATAAAAATTTTTAAATTGAACATATTACATAATACTTTAAATTTGAAGATACTACAAATATATACAAAAATAAAATATGCAAATATTGAAAAACAAAAAATTAAAAAAAGTAGAATGGGATGAATTAGTAGAACATGAGTTGTGGTGAAAAATAAAATTAACTAGTTGAAGACCATTAACATGTATGGGTAATGAATGTATAATGTTAAATATTTCATGCATTTTGTAGGGAAAAATCTGAACAAAACTATATTTTAAGTCAAAGCAATAAATTATTAATTTTGCCACCGACATTGCCGAGAAAGACAGAGTAAATAGTTTTAAATGTCATAGAAACCCCTCCAACATATATTCAGGCTCCGTTCGACAGTAACGGATTCAGCTAGCTGGAGTAGAATTTTGAGCGGATTCGAGAAACTCCTCCTCACAAACTTCTTCCCATTCCGCTAGCTTAATGGGTAAAAAAGCTCCAGCTACCTCCATGTTGAACGAAGCCTTAGTGTTTTTGATAAATAGTATAACCCCTATGCTATATATTTAAGGATTTGTAAATATGAAAAAGAATGATATAAAAATTGTATGTATAGAAAGAATAATATAAGTTATTATATTATTTATTGCAAAAAAATTGACATTAATTTATTCATGTAATGTCAAATGGTGTAATTTTTTTTATCAAACATGATTTCTACTTTATAATATATTAGGTTAATTGAGAAAATAATTTTTTTAACCATGGATAATCTACAACTTCAATACCTAGGGGTTAGAGGAGACGAAAAGAGAGTAACATAACGTTGAGCCCCAACAGTGTCAGGCTCAATTCAAAGTTTAATTTGGGTCCAATTTTGCCCTTAATGTTTGGTCAATATTTCTTAGTGGTTTGAGTTCACATAATGGTATTTTATTACTCATGTAATCATGTAAGCCTATTACTCCTCCCCCCCCCCCCCCCCCTTCGGTTGACTCTTCCCCCTTATCGAGTTAAATTAGTTGTTGATTGGTCGTTGGCCGACATTGATGACATTTGTTAATGTAATGAAATGGTTTTTCTTAATGACATTTAAATGTCATCACAAACATCATCAAGGTACGTTGATGACATTCGTTTTTTCTCACATTCTTATGTCATCAAATTATCAAAAGGACCTTGATGACATTCGTTTATTTGTCATCAAATAGCCTATATGACATTTTTAATGGCATTTTTATGACACTATTGGATGTCGTTTTTGATGCAGTGAAACCATTCATGTCTCCTACCGATGTCGATGAGTTGATTCGAGTGCCTTTTGATGGACCAATCACAAGAAGCCGAGCTAAGAAGATTGCTCAAGGGACGACATCTATCTTAGTTCGATTGGCAGCCATGGTTGAAGAGTCCAATAAACAAAGATGGGTTACTTGCATTCAACATCAATTAAGCCTGTATTCTATGGATTAACATTATGGGCCGAGTTTCACATTGAATGAGACGCCACTTTGCTTTGTTGGGCCTTGTTCACCCTTATTTCCTAATTTAGATACATGAAATAGCTTGTCTTACTTTAGGGTTGAATTTAGTTAGTGACTAGGTAAGATAAGTTGTTACATGGGTCAAAGTCAACTCTTTGACTTGATCAATCTAAATAGGAAAATATCTTAGTTGTTATTTATTATATGGAAAAATTTTATTCAGCTTTTAATATGAGAATTTCTGCCATAAGGATGTTTGTTAGGGCTGATTATTCTCTCTCCTATATTTCTTATCATCTTGTAAGTTGGTAGGAGTTTGTTAGGAGTTTCCTTATTTAAATAATTTAGATAAATCTTTATTTCATTTATTTAATATAAGGGGATTTACTTAGTTATTTCTAGAATATTTTAAGTTATCTTGGGAAGCAATACAATGGACCAAATTGACCCTATTAGGGCAGGGCAGGCCATGCCTTGCTCTTTAAGGACTTTGCTTTGTATTCCTTAAAATACTCTTGCATTTCATTCAATGAAAATTAGCTTGAGATTAGATAAACCCTAAATTGGTTTTATTTAGTCTTTGGGCCAAAAATATTCACGCGTTTTCAGCATTCAAGATTGATCTCCATATTCTCATACTCGACTCTCTCTTTGTGCTTAATTCAGATTTGTTTCATTGCTGATCAATTAGTTTAGTTCTAGTTTGATTATTCCAAACAACTAGTTCATCAACTAGAATTAGAGTTCGAGTCATTCTAGTTGAACTATCTATTTGATTCATTAAGTGACTCAAAATCAGTTTGTTATTTCATCAATTTCAAAATTGAGGTTGCTTGTGACGTAAGGCATTAACTTTGATAGTTAATTCAGGTTGGAAAGTTGATTACTGGCATGATCGGGTCTTATGAGGTTGCAATATGAGATCATCAAGGAGTAATCTGAGGCGATCATGCATTAGTTTTTTATCAACGCTCTATGATGACATTTGTATCTTATCAAAGGGACTTGATGACATTTGTTTGTCATCAAAGGGACTTCACAACATTCATTTTTCATCAAAAGCTTTGTTGGCATTCGTTTGTCATTAAATGGTCTTGATGACATTCATTTGTCATCACAAATGTCATCAAAGGGCATAACATTCGTTTGTCATTACAAATATCATCAATGCACAAATTTCATAAAAAATAGCCTTGATGACATTCATTTGTCACCACAAATGTCATCAAAATGGTCTTGATGACATTAATTTGTCCTCACAAATGTCAAGGATTTGATGACATTCAACCGACATCAAATGTCCTCAAATACTTAAAAATAGTCAATTGTCATTAAAGCTAGATAATGTTAAGTCGTCATAACAAAACGTTTGAGAACATTCAACTGTCATCAAAGGTTTGATGACATTTTTCATTTTTCCACACATTTCTAAATTGATACACTTTAAACCACATTAATTTACATTAAACCTCATAAAACAATATTAAACCACTATAACCAATATGAATCCACATTAAACTAAATTAAATTTACCCATACTTGTTTTCTATATTAACATGAAAAAGTAAAAATATAAATAAGGAGATATCCCATACAAAGAAGTCCATAATCTCAAAATCACAAGTGCTCTAGAGGCAGTTTCTCAACATTACAAATAAGCCTATAATCTCAAAATAAGTGAAAATATAATTTGGATTCATTTTGGTTATAGTTCGTATTAGATTCAAGATCCAAAGTTATTGGCATTAAAGCAGCCAAATAATAATTTTTACTATGTGAACAAACAGAATCATATTTCTTCCTTTCTATTATCCATCCAACTAACCATTCATAGCAATTGCCAAAAGAGTTGGAAAAAAGAGAGAATTTATCTAACCAAGAATGCACATTAGAGCTCACGGAATTTGGCGGCCCATTGACTCATTAAAATTCCCATGTCCATTCCTTGAACAATTGTAGGTACAACTACATTATAAGGACAAATTTTTGAAAACCCAACATTCCCAGATTTATGCACTCTCTCTACACACTTCTTGAACTTCTTATGGCATTTCACATTTGTCATGCCTGACAAGTTCAAACCCACAACAAAAGTATAAACCTCACGGCATATTGATCAATCGAACTAGAAAATAGCATAAATTTAATACTACCATTTAATAAAGTTATTTTTGTAACTGGTTTTTGCTGATAGAAATGCAAGTGACTTCTTTGAGGGATCATGGATGATGATGGAGAAAGTGAAAATGGTAGAAATTAATCCAATTTAATCCACTCTTTTAGCAAAGGAAATTTTATATTCTACTTTTGTGTTTCATTTAGTTAAATAAATATTAAAAGTTATTTATATTTCAAATATCTTAAAAATCATATTATACGATTTTTAAAATTAAAAGGGTAATGCTTTGTAAGGAAATCATTCTCTTAATTTTTAAAAATTTTATAATATGATTTTTAAGATACAAATTTACACACATATCAAATAATCTAAATATAATTTTTAATATTTTTTTGAAATTTAAAATATAAATGGAACATTGAAAGTGGAACATAGGATTTGCGCCGCTATTTTAGAGCCTAACTTTAAACCTCATCCAAAAAGGGTGAAATTTACCTCGTCTTCCAACACAATCGTCATGGATTTCGCAGCAAGCATCGAGATCATCACATGGCTTTTCTCCAGCACACCCCGTGTGCCCGACTCCACAATACTTCCCGTACTTAATCCCAATATCTGGCAAAACTCAAGAGCAAATAAAATTGCAAAATTTTGAGTTCTCAAAATGAAGAAATCAGAATTTGATTTCATGTAATTGATAACAAAACCTCAATTGAATGAGAAAACTTACTGTCATAATTCAACTCAAGACAACTATTGCTACAGATCTAACAATAACAACAAAATCAAGGGATTATCAATCAAATTGAAATACGAATAAAAAAACTTTCGAAATTGTGATGAAGAATGAGTACATGGGGTTCATTGGTGGAAGAAACGACAATGAGAAGAGGAGATAAAGCGAGCAGGAAAATGTGTATGGTGCCCGAGAAAGTCATTCTCCGGAAATTCTTTTGCTCCGTTTCTTTTTCTTTCAATCTCCCCCTTTCTTATAACTAATTAAACGACTTGCTACCGCAAAACTAACTTTGTGGAAAGAGAGGGGAGAGATTTAGCAAGAGGAGGAGGAAAATGAGGAAGAAAAAGAGGGAAGCGAATGTGTGTTAATTGGTAAATTAAGAGCTAAATATGGTACGAAATACGCAATTTCCTCTAAATTATGTATTTTTATATTGACTAAAATGTTCATGGTCTATCCTTGCATCCTCCCATTCACTTGGGTGAAAAGTCAAGTCTTACCATTCTTCCTACCACTAGGTCGAGCCGGTTGGTGCAAGCCGGTTTACATGATTCGTGCGCTTTGCCATCTAGCTAGTTTACCACCAAAGATGGGTCCTTTATTTCAAAAAAAAAACTTATGTGTATATATATCCCAGATCAAAAAATATATTACACAAATACCTATTTTCATTTAGATTTATAAAGATACTCCATTTAGTATATCCTTGCAAAAAATAGAAATAATCTATAACTATAAAATAGATACAATATGAAAAGAGAATACAAATTAAAAAAAATAAATTAACATATTTTGAGTAAAGCTTATAGAATACTCTTACAAAATATTAGTAATTTGAAAGTCAAATAGGTTATCGGGTATATTTGAAAAAGTTTATAAAAGTAGATATTTATGCACATGCATGATAAAATAAGGTATGTGGTGCTATTATTTCTTAAAGCAATAATAATTCAACATTTTTTTTGATATGGTAAAAATTATGGTCGCTACTTCAGTTCCAAAGACGAAAAGGCAAATCACAGACTACGAGATTCGAAATGGTGCCCTTGAAGTACTACCCCAAAACCTTAACTAGCTAACCAAATGTCCAAAGACAACAATAATTCTACATCATAATCCTAAGATATGATATTATTTATAAGGTATACTAAAGTTTGACATAATTTACACGGTAACCCTAAGGTGTATACAAAATCCACAAAATTTTATGGTTTAAATAATTAAATTTATCACATAACTAAAAAAGTTAAAATTGACTGTTATTATTAACTTTCTTGAAAACAAAAAAAAAATTAAAAAATGAAAAATGAAAAAGATAAATATAAAATGAAACAAAGTGTTTAAGATTCTTAAAATATATCCTTATTTGTTATTAATATGAAATATTGTAATTAAATAATTTTATAAATTCATTATTATATTCCATGTATTTCATTTAAAGAAGTTTTAATTTTTTTTTATGACCACCGTCCACCATTGATCAATAAATTTTTTAATTATTTTAATTATCATTTTATTTTTCTCATTAAATAAATAATGCGAATTAATAAAATTTCAAATCATTTACATTATTGTTTTTTTCTTAATCTAGAGATTTTTTTGTGATGAAAATTATAAAAAAATATAGAAATTATTTTTATTCTAAATCTTTTCACTTATATTATTTGACCCTTTTTTTTATTAAATAATGAAAATTTACAATATTACATAAAAAGATTAACTAGTTCATATTAATAGAAAAAATCTTTATTTAATATTTTTAATCAATCAACTTATAAGGTAAAAATATGGTAAATGATGGATGAAATTAAATAAAATTATTTAACTATAGTAGTTTATATTAACTATTAAGTAATGAATAAGATTATATTTTAAGAATGTTTTAAAAACTATTTTTTATAAAATTAATTATTTATTAAAATTATTTTTAATTTTTTGGACATTTGAAGAATCTCGAATAAATCTTTCAACTAGTGTTATTCCGTACCTTGTATGGGTATATTTTAAAATAATTTAATTTCTAAATTATTATTTAAATATTTATTCAGAATAAATTTTTACAATTGAATCTTATTTTCTTTAGTAATAAAAAGTATAAAATTTTAATTTATTTAGAAGAAAAGAGTAGATGGTAGTTTTTGAGATAGTGGGAAGTGGTTAAGGTAAAAGTGGATTATAAATGAGAAATAAAAAATCAAAAAATATTTCAAATTTGCCATGTGGCTAAATTTTTTTTTTTTTTTTGAATAGGTAAAAATTAGGATGCGCTCCATTTAAGGAGGGCGTCCTAGAGCATCCTGGCGGATGAGAACATTAAGTTCTGGGTTATTCCATATAGCAGATGGAGGGAGACTGTGGCTCAGTCTAGCAAGTTTATCATCCACAGCGTTACAGTCCCTAGGTACATGGGATATTCGTACTGTTTGGAATTCAAGAAGGGCCAAACAGATATCAGTCATTGGAATTTCTATTTCCCATGGACAATTTTTTCCACCTTGAGCGGCTTTGATCACTTGTATATTGTCACCTTCAATCTCTATGTTAGTATGCCTTTCCTACTTTGCTAATCTAATTTCATCTCTCATAGCTAGGGCCTCGGCTTTAATTACCGATATTTTTCCATAATTTTTCGTTGTTAAATTTATAACATTTCCATTACAGTCTCTTAAAATGGCTGCTCCAGACGCTTGCCCATTTCCTAATTTAGAGCCATCAAAGTTACATTTCACTACTTGAGACGATGGCTTTTTCCACCTCTGATTCACTTTCTTTTTGGTTTGTCTTCCATTGGCCTTTCTATACGTGGTTTCCTCATCTTCATTCCAGTCTCTTGATCTTTTCCATTGTTCCTTTGATTTCTAATATGTTGCGGTAGGTCTTGAATAAAGTCATTTGGTGTTTGTTGGAAAATTAATTTGTTCCTTTGGTGCCAAATGCACCACCACGAGATTGCTAGGTCGGAAAATTCCCTTTTCCCTATTATGCCGAAGATATCATTAAGTATTGTCTTTGGTGTTTTTAGTTGTGGATCATAGTTTCGTATTGTTTGTTCTATGCTTGGGTTAATCTGTTTTATTGTTTTAAGAGTGTGAGGGTATGTGGTGAGCAAGTGGGGTGTATTCTCTATTGGGCTAAAACACATAACGCATCCACCAGGCGTTGCCACCCCTTTTTCTCTCAATCTTTCTTTAGTTGGCAATCCATTATTACTTACTTTCCATAAGAAATTTTTAACTTTCGGGAGGGTATCTAATTTCCATATCCAATTTACCTCACTTGGTTCTTGGTTTGTTGTTTGATCTATTAATGCTATTGCTGAATGGGTTGAAAACCATCCATTCTTACTAGGTGCATAATAGAGCCGATCTGTGATCTCGTTGTCCGGGATTGGGATTGTTTTTATAATGTCAACTTGTTGTGATGGCAAGATTTGTTCAAGTTCATTAACTTTCCATCTTCTATTTTCTGTAATATATTCTGACACTTTCGTTTCATTAATAATGGTGGTTGGATATTTTGCAAAGGATTTAAGAGGTTGTTCCATTGCCCAGTTATCTTCCCAGAACTTGATCGAATTTCCATCTCCAATCTGCCATATGAGTCCTTTTCCAAATTCCATCTTAAGGCTAATGAGTTTCTTCCATTGCCATGATGTGTTGGATTTGATTTTGTAGGTGAAGAGGGTATCATTTCTTAAATATTTTTCTTTTATAATTTTTACCCATATATTATCCGGTTCAGCTAGAATTTTCCATAGGAGCTTCATCTGTAGTGCTTTGTTCATATGTTCTGTTTTCCTTATGCCTAGTCCACCGTGGTCTTTTGGTCTACATATTTTATCCCATCCAATAAGGGGTTTGTATTGTTGATCCTTATTCCAAAAGAATGATTTGTTTATTCTATCCAGGTCATCATGGATACTTTTTGGTAGCATGAAGCTTTGCATAATATAATTAGGCTTCATAGCCATATTTGATCATATTAGCGTCGTTCTTCCTTCTTGAGAAAGCGCATTGGCCTTCCATTTTGAGAGTTGGTTGTTTGCCTTTTCTACTGATTCTTTGAATGTGTCTCGGTTTACTTTACCATTGATGATTGGGCATCCCAAGTATTTTTCTAAGTTAGTCATTGTTACAATCCCCAATGCTTGTTTTATTTGCTGTTTTTGTTGGTTGTTCATGTTTTTTTTATGGTTGAAACGTTGACTTATGGTAGTTCACCTTTTGCCCTGAGATTGCTTCGTATTCTTCAATTATATTCTTAATTTTGGAGCACGCCCCTTGGGTCGCTTTGGAGAAAATAATGATGTCATCTGCAAAGGCTAGAAACGGGATTCTAGTTCCACCACGCGCAATCGGAAAGCCAACCGTGTATTTATCTCTGTTGCATTCTCGTTGAAGTTTTCTTGCAAGTATCTCTGTACCTATAACAAACAGGAAGGGCGAAAGCGGGTCCCCCTGTCTTAGCCCCCTCTCAGGAAAAAATAGGTCAGTGGGTCCATTATTAACTAGTACTGAGTAAGAAACTGTGCATACACATTCTCGAACCCATCCTATGAATTTATTACAAAAACCAAATTTCCTTAAGACTTGGAAAAGGAACTCCCAATCTAATCTATCATATGCTTTTTCCATATCTAGCTTGACCGCTATCCAACCATCCTTTGCTTTACTATTTCTAAACGAGTGAAAAATTGGCTCAAATTTTTACAATGACTTGGTTTTTGCTTTACATTTATACTAGGGTAGATTGTCATGCAAATTTTATATAAAGTTTAGGTTTAATATATAAATTATGCAAATTTTAGTGCACCTTATAAATAACATCAAACTTGGTCGTTACACGCGAAATTTCTGAAAAACAAAATAGTCCCGGTCGCGCAATATTTTTTACCGGCAAATCAGTCCGGCATAACTCCGAAAGCTCAATCGCAAGATTTCTATTATCTTTTTGCTTCCAATCTTTCTCTCTTTTCCCTTTAATCTCAATAGCAGTTTTGTTCGTTCACTGAAGTGAAGAATAGACCGCTTTTAGCTGATTTTTGCTGGAAATTAGAGGTGGTGGAGGTCGATAAGATGGAGAACCAACGGTCAGAGGTTTATCACGAGCGCCAGAGAATGCAATTCTGCCTTCTTCACGCCCTTAACAATCTCTTTCAGGTTGGATTTTGTTTATCTTTTTCTCCACCATCGATTGATTTTGATGATTTGGGGTCGTTAATTTGATCCCCAAGAGAATCAAGAGGAAACCCTAATTTACTGTTTTCTCCACCAAATCTGTTTTTGACGGATTTGATTCTAGGAGAAGGAGGCCTTTACAAGAGCAACGCTTAATGCTATTGCCGAGAAGCTTATCCAAGATGATCCTACTCAGGAAAGATGGACCCCAGTTTCCTTTGTCTTCAAGCCCCATCACAATCTCATCACTGGAAACTATGATATCAATGTATTGATCGCTGCCCTCGAATCCAAGGGCAAGACTGTTACTTGGCATGATCGCCGAGTTGGAGCGTCTTCCATAGACCTGGAAGGGGCTGATGGTGATGATGGTGGATTGATGGGTATTGTGCTAAATGTTCCAATTAAAAGATTTCGGGGTTTGTGGAAGAACAGGCATTGGATTACTCTGCGGAGGGTTCATGGGGTTTGGTATGATTTGGATAGTGATCTTAGAGATCCTAGGCGGTTTCGGGATATGGATGAAGTTCGGGCTTTTCTTGACAGTGTTATTGCTGAGGGTGGGGAAGTCTTGCTTGTTATGAATGATAAGAAATGACAATGGTTGTGCTTTTCATTTTCAGGGTGTGATTGAATTTTCTAAACTCCATTAAAGTTCAGTAGATTGAGTGAACATAATGATGATTGATTGTTGTTTACATATCATTCTTAAAAAGCAAGAGTAAGACTTCCATTTACAACATCTTCTGGAGTCTGACTTCAGTGAATATTATCAGCATGTCAATGACAGAGTGTTTGTTGCTCTTGTGCACTAGTGCTGCTTTTAGACTTGCTGGTTATTTGAAATTTCTGGTGAAGAATGCAGAAAACTGAGGAATGAGGCTTCTTCCAAAAGACCATCTATGGTGTCAAAAGGAACAGCTCAAGATGCTCGCTTCGGCTTTTGATCTCAAAGTGTAATATGATTGGGTGTGCAAATGTCTTCTAAGTAAAAATTTTGCTTTTGTTTGTAATTCTGGATATTCAATGTATCAATCCTGCATCCTGTTTGAATACTTGCACCAGCTATGCTTACATTGTTGTGCAAAATCTTGAAAGAATTTCTTATGAGCTGGTGTTTCTTTTCTTTTTATTGTAGTTGATTGGTATGTACAGAATTTATTACCAAGCATTGTATAGTGTATACAGCAATTAAAAAAGAATGAAGTTTATTTTCTTCTTGTATTGATCTCCTTTGTGCTTTCTGTGCAAAACAAGAGTTCCTTTATGGTCATGAAAGCTTGTGTTATGCTAATATTCTCCCCAGGGGCTTTTGAAGGCACAAATTCCGTTGGTCTTTGCTTTTTCCACTGTAATTTCATTAGAAGCTCTGAATTGCTCTTTTGGCCTAATTGTGACCATATGCATGCTTTCTCATTTCGGCTTGTACTTGGGAACTAACAAAGCAGCATCCCATTTTATTTCCTGTGAAGTTTTACTGTGAGTGAAATTTCTATGGCAATGGTGCAATACGAAAACAATGTTCTGAACAGGATCTATATTGGCAAGGTTCTGAAGCGTCTTTGGACTAACAACTTTAGCAAGAAGTTGAATATTCATCACCGTGTGGAAGAAGTGTTCACTGAAGGATCTCTTCCGAGCACATCCAACTCCATCAGTGGAGATCAGAATGAATCTTTGAAAGATTGCGCCACATCCACTCTTGAATTTGATTGCAAGTATATAATTCTCATCCTAAGTTTGATTTCTACACATTCATTTATTGCGTGCGTCAGCTCTATACATCTACTGTTTGCTCAATAACTCTACAAGTGGTATCCTGGCATAAAATTGGTCAAGTTTATATACAAAGTTCGAAAGATAATAGCTAGCCAGTAGGCCATCGACCCTTAATAGATTTTAATCCATTGCAAATCAATTTACTTCATCTCGGATGGTTTCTTTGTTTATTTCATCCATGAATTGTACTATAGCATTTAAAAGTTAGCCCTAAAAACCTAAATCCAAAAAACTCTTCTATAAATCTGCTGATAAAGAATTCCACCGAGTTCAACCCAGATGGAGGATTGTCAGGATACTTCTATATGATGAAAACTACTTAGCACTTGGTTCACTTCAACATCCCTATAGAGCCAACCGAGATTGAATTGTTTTCTTACCATTTTTCACAAACAAGACTTCCATTTGCGACATCTTCCAAACTCACACTTTATTGAATATTATCACTATGTCAATGACAAAGTGTTTGTTGCTCTTGTGTACTGGTGGTGCTTTTGGACTCAACTGATGATTTGGAATTTCTGGTGAAGAAAGCAGAACTGGGGAATGAGGCTTCTTCCAAAACACCATCTATGATGCCAAAAGAACAGTTCAAGACGCTTGCTTCAGCTTTTGATCTCAAGGTTTTCAAGTAAAAGTTTTAGTTTTGTTGTCTCTGGTCTTCTTTTAATGTTACTAATGTATCAATCCTGCATCCTGTGAATACTTGCACCAGCTATGATTATAATGTTGTGCAAAATCTTGAAAGAATATCTTATGAACTGATAATTCTTTTCTTTTCTTTTTTATCATAGTTGATTGGTATGTACAGAATATACTATCAAGTATTGTGTACAGCTTTTTTGTTTTTTTTGCAGATCTCACATTCTCACTGTCTGTTGTTTGAATTGATAGCTCAAAAAGAGTGAATTTATTTTCATCTTGTATTGATATCCTTTGTGCATCTTGTGCAAAATAACAGTTCCTATATGTTCATCTTTTATTGATATTCTCCCCTGGGGCTTTTAACACAAAAGGCACCTAGTAAATTCGGTCGATTTTTGCTTTTTCCACTGTATATTAGTAGTACATTAATGTAATTCCATTACAAGCTTCCCTTTTGTCCTAATGGTGGCAATATGCAGGCTTACTCATTTTAGCTCGTACTTGGGAATAACAAAGCAGCATACCATTTTAGTTCCAGTAAGGTTTTACTTTGAGTGAAATATCTCTGACAATGGTGCAATATGAAAACATGAACAGGATCTATACTGACCAGGTTCCAGAAGCAGTGAAGCGTCTTTGGACTAACATTTTTCGCAAGTGGTTAGATATTCATCACCGTGAGGAAGAAGTGCTCACTTCCGTGCACCTCCAACTCCATCAGTGGATATCAGAATGAATCTGTTTTGGATTGCAGGTATAAAATTCTCACCCTAAGTTCAAATCTACTCTTCCATTCATTGCATTCATCGGCTCTATACCTCTACCTTCGCTCAATAATTCTAAAACTGGTATCCTGGCCCAAAATTGGTCAAGTTTATAAATGAAGGGAAGACCATAGTTACTTCACCTGGGATGTTTTTTTTGGTGTTCATCCATTAATTATAGTCTGGAATTGAAAAGATATCCCTAAAAATTTGAATCCAAAAAACTCTACTTCATATCCAATTTCAAAGAATCTAACTGAGTTCAAGATGGAGGATAGTCAGGATAATCTATATGATGAAAATTACTTAGCACTTGGTTCAGTTCCTTTTGTACTCTGAATGAATCACAATTAACCCATGAATTTTATCATACATTCAACTCCCCAAGGGCTAATATAGTACTAATAAACATCCCTATAGAGCCAACTGAGATTGAATTGCACTTAAAAGAAATTACAATGATAAAATTCTAAACCCTGATGTAGTTATAGTACATAGAAACCATCATTAACTCGTATAAAAATGCCAATTTAGATTCATGAAGATAAGTTGTAGTTACAATAATGCCATAAATCATATCAAAGGGGTTTCATATATCCCAACAATTTTAACCCAACATAAGAAAAGCAAGGAGAGTTCATGAGAAAGATGAAACCATCTCTTCTGTGAATAATAATAAATCCCAATGAAGAAAGCTCAGTTCTTGGCGAAGAGTCCTCCAATTCCAAACCCACCATTCTTCTTCTTTGCAGGGACAGAAACCGTGCTCTTCCCCCGAGTGCCGCTGGTGGGGGCCGCCTTCCCCTCCACCTTGTTCAATAGAGGATCAGTCTCAAGCAGCTGGTCTTCCTTCTGCAGTGCACCCAGGACAAAATCCAAAAGGCTCTTCTCCTGTGGTGGTGGGCCCGCCGAGCCCTTGGTTGCTGCGGCGGTGAACGTCCTCCTCTTGGCGGCAATCGCGGTGGCGCCGAAGGCAATGGGTAGAGATGCCATTTGGAAATGAAAATGGAGAGGCTTCTCAAATCAGAGTTTGCTGGTGAATTGTAGTTTGAATGAAGAATGTGGTGATGGTGGTGTTATTATTATCTTATGAGGCTTGGTTTGAGGAGCAAAATCTAGGCCGTTGGATTGTGTAAGTTGAGGTTCTAATTTTTTCTATGGGGAGTGTTTCTAGCACGGGCCTCCACAAGTGTCTTATCCTGAATTCCAGTATTTTTTGGGGTTGTTTTGCTTAATTTTGATTTTTTGGGTGTGAGAACATAGAAAGGTGATTGGATCAACTTGTGTGGGTATGGCCATGGGATTGACACGTGGCATGCCAATGGACCATCTAGTTATCTTGCCAATGTGCCAAGTTGCTTACCTCAGATAATAGTAGAGGTATCAATCTCCATGTATATTACCACAGAAAAGTATCAGGTGAAATTGAGGTTTCAACTACTTTCAAGTATGCAACTTGTTCTGTTGAGAGTTTGGGCCGTCTTGTTTATCAGGCCCAACTGACCTACTTAGTAGATGGGCTTGTACTTCCTTTCGGCCCAATGAGCTCATTCTTCTCATTGCGTGACCGACTGACTGACCGTTCCTTCTGTTAGAAAATAATCAAAATATGCTTTTGCTCTAAAGAACTCTGAACTCGTTAAAAATCTTACCAGCTACGGCGTATGTTATTTTAGAGCATTACGTGGTGAACTAGCTTTTGGGGACTACAGGAAATAATAAAATAGCTGGCTTGACAAAAATAAACTACATAAAGAAGTTTCCAACTTGTCAAAATTCCAAATTAAATTAAATAATCATATTTCTAGCTCCCCGATCCGATTTTTTTACTCCCTTGATTTAATGGGTTAGAAGATATTTTTTAATATTTTAACTATATTTAAGTTTCTTTTTCAATGTGATTTGGAAAGTCATCACCCAATTACGTCGTAGGGGAGTATAGAAGGGATTATAGTTATAAAAAAAAACTCTTTTTCTAGATTATCAGATCAAACACAAAAGAGGAAAAGTAGGGATTGGCATTAGAAGAGAAGGTGGAATGCCAATCATTTGCAATTACCCACCCTTCTCAAGTGGTATATCTGACATTTTATAAAGGGTTGTATGTGGTTACTATATGAATTAGAGCGACAGAGCCTTTCGCTAAAACATGAAGAAGAAATTCATGAAGAGAGAAATTTGGCAAACAAACAGTGTGCAGCCGTATTTGCGGAATGGCTGACATGCTGAATATTGACACTCTAACAAGTAGCGAAATTATAGTGTATGAGCTAATGTTATAAATCTTGACAGCGGTATTTGCGGAGTATGCTCCACTTCCTTTCACTTGAGACACTCATGGCATGGATTGTTCTTCTCTTCTCATTCTCCCCTATAACTAAAAGCTATGTAGAATGCATATTATTTGAAATTTACTTGTATCACATCATAGTTAATTAATTTGGAATATTTATATACCACACAGAGTCACAAACGGTATCAACTCAAGTATATCCTATTGTATGTTATCATCATCATATGAGATCCCCGTGAATTAAGTAGCATGTTAATCGGGTAGGTTAACAACAAACGCACGCACCTTCTGACATGGCAGTTTACGTGTCATGCCAACCCAGCTGACTAACTTGAATAAACTCTGTGTGGCCTTCAGGGACAGTGTTACTACAAACTTCTCTGCTTATTTTTATATACCCTAAACAATCATCCTAATTCATACACTTGTCTAAACACAAAAACAAATTAAAATTTACTTAAGCCATTGGAGCATTGGATTCGCCTAGAGAGGATCAAAATTGGCTACATTCGCCTCTTTCATCTCTCATTGTTTCCTCACCACGTACCTTCCCATCAACTAATCTTATGTTACTTGTAGTATTATAAGTAACTTAATACGGTGATTATTAATTAATTGATGTATTAAATATCCAAGTACAATAAACCCATTGCCCCACCCACCTACTAATGCATTTTAGGATATTCATTCTCTCACTGGATCCATCGTCATCATCATGATCCCCATACGATTAAAGCTTAACTTTCCATTTAATACTACCTAAAGTACGTACTCTATATAATAAACTAATGTCACGTACGTACATAGGTTAACTCATACCTAAAGATCCGTATTTAATTAGAACATTCATACCAACTTAAAAATATTGCATTAATTAACATCCTCTAATTTCTTCATATTTTATTTGCCAACCAAAATCATTTGTAGCTACTTTATTCTTAATTATCACAACATTAACAACATATAGACTCCGATTTTAAAAAAAAAAAAAAAAACTTTGGTGAGGATCATATATACTCCGTTTTTAAGCCTAGTTACGTTATTCAATGAATTAATGCCAGGAATTTTTACTTAGCAATAGGATTGTCCACTTTCGTATAGTTTTTTGGTCTTAGACTTTAAGTAACCCGGTTTGATCAGTCAATGCTACTCTATATCCTCACATGGTATTTTATACGTGATCCTATTTTGGAGGAAACTCTCTCAGTATCAGTTTTTCAATACATTATGTTAGAGAGATTCAAATTTGAATATTCTAAACAATATTTAAAGAGTTTGACACCACTTTATCACTAAACCAACAAGAATATTGTCCACTTTTATATTTTGAACTGGGTTTTCTTGATGAGTTTGCATCGTATGTGCTTTATATCCTAGTACTAGATGGTTGATTTTTTTTTTGATGAGGTAAAAATTAGGCAAGACCGACAAGGTTTAGCCTAGAGCATCCTTTCGGATGAGAACGTTCAACTCCGGATGAGACTTGAGCTGATTGGGTGAAAGTTGAGTGTCGAAGTTTCACAATATATGCAATCTATCGTATAATTACTGGATCAAAGCACATGTTTAAATTCAACCGCCTCAAATGTTTCTAAAATTGCAAGGGAATCAGTCACCATCATGTCAATGGACCATGGGTAGCTATGGCTTCCTTAATTTCAACGCATTTATAACTTGTATGTTAACTCCCTCAATAATAACTCGTGTTAGATTCATTTGTCATGCTACTTGAATTCTTATAGCCATACCCAGGCCCGGCCCAGAGGGTGGGGCAAGGTGGGCGCAAGCCCATGGCCCATAATTTTTAGGGGCCCAAATTTTTTAAAATGTAGTATATATAAAAGAATGTTTAAAATATCATAAATTACAATTGGTCTAGTGGAATAATGTTCTAATCTTTATTAAAGAGGTCTTGGGTTCAAATCCCATCACTTTAACTATATTAATTTTTAAATGTGGGCCCTATTATATATCTTTTATTTAATTTATCTTTCTTTACTAATAATCAATTAGTGTAGTCATGTATTACCATAGTTATTGTAAATGATTCTTATTTATATAATTGTCTATATTGGTTACTTTTTATTATATTTAAAATATACGGCATATGCATTTAAAAAAAATCTTATTTCTTTTATTCATATATTGTTATATGATGATAGCACTCAATTTTACGTATGTAATTAAGTTAAATTTAGTAAATTATTTTATAAATTCTTCGTATCTTAATATTATAACAAGAACAAATTTATACGAAAGTATTATAAAATTTTGCGAAAAATGTCTAAAAATTATATAAAAAAGGCCCATTTATTGTAATTCGCCCCGGGCACCTAAAATGTATGGACCGACCCTGGCCATACCACGAACTTCTGCTTGTACCACGTCACAATATTATCCTTTTACAGCATCTAATGCGAGACTCTCTCACGAGAAGATGGTTGAGATTTTCCGTATTACTTGAGCCATCTCTTTGCTATCTACCCTAATACATTATAAAACAGAACCCAAGTCTGTTGTAAAAATTGCGCCACGTGGCATTTATGAATAAATTAATATGAAATTATGTTTTAATAAATTTTGTAACAACTTATAATATTTTTGTTATATATATACTAAATAGATAACATTTTTGATAATAACTTGACCTAATATTTTTTATGCATATTTTTTTTATCTCGTAACAAGATTTGAGATCCACTTATTAAATTTTTTATCTATATGTTGATAATAACTTGACCTAATATTTTTTATATTAATTTTATGCATAATATTTTTTTTATCTTTTAACAAGATCGACTCGGACTTCAAGTATATAATTTTTTTTATCTATATTTTGATAAAATATGGGGCACAATCTTAATTTTTTTTTTATAAATTACATAATTTTATTACGATATTATATACAAGTTTTTTTAATTTTATATTAGTAAAATTATCCCGTGAGTATCCGAGAATTCAACTAGTTTTTGTTTTACTTTATAATGATATTAGGGGATTGTTTATTCCCATATGATCACCAGTTCACCACCTATCATCAAAGTGCAAATAGTGCCGCATAGCAAAAGGTGGTTAAAGAATGGTTAATATATTACATATACAAAATTTACAACAAAAGGCAATTTAATTGTGAAACATAACATAACCAAGGGGTGAATTGTGTAATTTATTCTCAACCAAAAAAAAAAAGGAATCTCATTCTTTTCCATCTTTATAATTTTTTTTTTTTGGTAGGACTTTTCCATCTTTATAATAGACCGACCACTTTGCAACCCCATCGAAAGAATTAGATGCCAATTCAATAACATTCCACACTCCACATTTCCACCTCCCCTCTCCTTCAATGAACTGATTGATCTTCATCACCCAAACAACCCTTCGATCTCCATTAATGGCTTCCAAATCCCTCTCTTCACACCTCACCACCTTCCTCCTCCTCCTCCTCCACCTCGCCTGCTTCCTCTTCTCCCCAACCCGACCCAACCCGGACTTTACCCGAATCCGAAAACGACGAAAATCCCCCGCCAACCTCCTCTCCTCCTCCTGGACCTTCCTCAAGCGCGTCCTCTCCTCCCACCACCACCACGCGCGCGTCTCCTCCACGCGCCCCTCCTCCCCGCACTCCTCCCAGCTCTCCGCCGCCCCCATCATCCCGCCCGACACCCTCCTCTCGGACCCTCCTCCCCCGCGCAAGACTCGACGAACCGGATCAAGATCCGAATCCGAGCTTTCGGATAACCCGTTCTTCCCGCTCCGAAACGACATCTTCCCCTGCCCTTCGTGCGGCGAGATCTTCCCCAGGCCTCACCTCCTGGAGCAGCACCAGTCGGCCCAGCACGCCGTCTCGGAGCTCCGCGACGGCGACCCGGGAAAGAACGTCGTTTGGATCATCTTTAAAACGGGCTGGGCCGATAGGGATTGTTGTTATAGAGCTCCTAAGGTCCACCGGATTCTCAAGATCCACCACCGCCCCAAGACATTGGCCCGCTTCGAGGAGTACCGCGAAATCGTCAAGGCCCGGGCCGCTATCCGAAACGACGCCGTTTGGCGGCGTAGCGAACGCTGCCTCGCCGACGGCAACGAACTACTAAGGTGCATATATATATACGTACCTCTTTTTTTATTTAATTTAATGTAACATATATAGGTTTGGTAAATTTATTTATTTTTTTGTACAGGTTTCATTGCACAACATTTGTTTGTAGTCTAGGGCAAAATGGTAATTCGGCGCTATGCGGGCACCAATACTGTAGCGTGTGCGGGATCATACGGGCCGGGTTTTCGAACAAGCTGGACGGGATTGCGACGCTGGCAACCAGCTGGAAGGCCCACACGACGGTGCCCGATGACATGGAGACGGAGTTCTCGTTCATGAGAGTCAAGCGCGCGATGCTCGTTTGCCGGGTCATTGCGGGCCGGGTCGGGTACGACCCGGTTGTGGCGGACAAGGGCGACCCGGGGTTTGATTCGATGATAGCGGGCGGGCTTGGGAGAGCGAACGGGAAATCGGACGATGATGAGCTTCTGGTGTTTAATCCGAGGGCTGTGCTTCCTTGCTTTGTCATCGTGTATTCGGTTTGAGTATTTCTTTTTTTTGGGCATTGGTTTGTGGGTCGGGTCGGGCCGGGCCGGGCGTGGTATGATGGTTTCACGTGAATGTCACGTGGGGGCCTTGGTGTATGAATGGATTTTTTTGATGGCTCATAATGAATGCTAGTGGTTTGGTCTCTGATCTTATATGTTTTGGTGTCAATTTGTGAAAGTGGCTTTCGTGATTAGCGATTGTAAAGGGGGCCATCTAGGGGGCAAGATGGTCATTCGGCTGCTTAATGAAGGGTATTTGTGTAAATATATAGTTTGTGTTTATTGTTTAGGGTGTGTTGAGTTGATTGAAGTTAATGCTAATTGGTTAGGAAAAGTGCAATCAATCGGTTGCTAAGTTTAGGTTGGATTTTATCCAAATCTTAAAGGCGTTATCCGTGTTTGGTAGTTGTAATGTTTTTGACATGGTAAAGTTAATTTGTCTAGTAGTGTTGACATGCCATGATGCTAATCAAAATGCACCTTTTTTTTCCGTTGATTTTTTAAAAATTATTTTTGGAGCAACTCGGTTGATTTTACTGATTAGGATTTAGGGTTGCTATCATTTGACATGATATATAGTTCTTTACAGACAAGACTCTATTGATTAACTTGATTTTGAGCACATATGTCACGAATATGGGTTAGCAATAACATATGATTGTGAAGGGTTGAAAAGTTAACGGCTCTTTGGGATATTTATTATTCCTTTGTAATGATTTGAATATGGGTTATTATTTGAGTATATATCGGTGGTTTGCAAATTCCATTATGTTTGTGTTTGAGTTTCCTATTTTTAGTGTATATCATTGTTTACAAAGATAGTATTATGTGAATATGTGATAGGTGTTATTGCGCTTTCTATTATAAATATCATAGGATATGTAACTAATTAATCATGTGTATATGATTTAGTAAAAATTACTGTAAATTTCTATAGGATTCACACGTTCATGTGTGTGCATAAGCGACAATAGCTAACACATACTTATATATTTCGACTTTCGTCTGTGTGAATAATCATTTGGCTTTCTTGAGATGTATTTGAGGAGGGTTCTAATCTGAGCTCCCATAAGTTTAGCCGACATGCCTAAAAGGCTAAAAGCTAAGCTAGGCGGGACACCATTTACTAATTACTATCATTTTTTATTTTTTATTTTGATCCGGTAAGATTTAGAAGTCTAGAGCACCCTTAAACGGGTGAGAACTGATACAGTTCTAGAGAAATTAATGTTTTTGGTTTCGTCACCGGTGGGTGTCGAACCTGTGACCTCGGGGTTCTTTCCCCAAGGCCAAACCGGCCCGACTGGGCTCCTCACCCTACTAATTACTATCATTATCAAGACTATGAGAAAGTGTAAGCAACTCACAAAAAAAAACATTGATCTTGATTTTTGAGGTCCCATAAAGCATCCATCTTTCGTACATTTTCAACCTTTTGACTGTATTTCTTCACATCAGACCTCCTTTTTACTAGTTGAAAAAAAAACAAATAATTTGGTGTTTTAGTAACTCTACTTTGAGAGAGCATAAGATATAAGATTTGATGCTCCATTTCTGATGTATTTACTACTTAGTGTAAGGGGCTTATATATTCAGCAAACTGGAAAAGCTAGGAGCTATAGAACGTAAATTACAAACTATTGGAAAGTTAGAGGATAGATAAATGATTTAGATTACGTATCCTTGATTTTAGTTGATATTATCATACTTCACATATAATTTTCAACGGCTCAAACCCTAAACCTGGTTTTTTGCCTTGATTATGGTTGAGACGTTGAGTTCATATGATTGTAGAACCTTTGGAGGCCTTCCATGTTTAAATTTCGGAAGACAAAATGTTACCCTACCTTCATTATCAATTGAATGAAGCATCATGACATTCTCATTTGTTTCTACTCTTTACAATTATTCAATTTTAACCCCATTGATATATATATATATATATAATGGCCCGGAGTGAAACGTTTGGATCCGTTGTTTTGTGATGATTGAAAGATAAGAAGTCATATTTGTTTTTGTTTTTGTTTTTATTTTTGTTTGGAGGACTAATTGCCCTTTTTACTTTTCTCTATTTTATTGCAAGATGATTATTAAGCATGTTATGGATGGGACCAAATGGTTATGATTTAAGTTAAGAAGACAACACGATTCCTAGTTTTGATTGTATCCTTTTTGGTCAATTAATAAAATCACCTTCATTCAAAGAGAAAAACAAATTAATCAAAAATCTATACGAGTCCAATAATGAAGGCACATATCCACCAACATGACCCGGTGTAACACTTGCGGGCGCAAGATCTAGAAGTCAAGATGTATACATTGCTTCTGATTCAGTTAGGAGGGTGTTTTCGATAAATTTAAAGGCCAAATATTTAAAAGTCAATCCAAAAAACTAAAGTCGAAACATAAGTAACGAAAATCAAGAGACACAAAGATATCAAGACAATAAAACAAGATAAAACAAGGACAAAAAAACTACACACAATTGCAAGAACAAGAACGAAACGAAAGCAGAACGAAACAAAACAACTGTACAAAAAAAACAATACAATTACTCAGAGCAACAAAACAAACCTACAACCTGAAACTCTACAACGTCCTCCGCCTACACCCACACGCTCACTAGTGAAAGCGCAGAGTCCGCCTGCCTACAACCTACCCCTCCTCTATTCGAATATTGTCCCTTTAAAGGGTCCTAGCTTGGGTCATGTCCTTTGTGAGAGCTAAGAGTGTTAGATTGTGTTTGATTGCCTCTTTCCAACTCTTCTTTGGGACACCCTCTTTTTTGACGAAATCCCATAAGGGCCAAACCGTGACACTTCCCCAGTGGGGCGGTTTGTGGTATCCGTTGAACGTGTTCAAACCATCTAAGTCTCGACTCATGCAACGTATTCCTACCAACCTTGTTAGAAATGACTTCATTCCCGACTTTGTCCATTCTCGTGTGTTCGCATAGCCAATTGAAGCATCCTCATCTCTTCCACCATGAACTTCTGTTCTTGTGCCTTGATAAGCGGCCAACACTTTGCCCCATACAACAATGCAGGCCTAACCCACCACCCTATTGAACTTCCCATTAACTCCTTGAGTTTACGGGACACTTTCTTATCACACAAGCCCCCTACCGCTACTCTCCATTTTTGCCAACCCATCTGAATCTGGTGTCTGATATCTTTATCAATCCCCATCGCTCTGCATGAAAAACCCAAGTATCCGAAGCTCTCCTTTTTGAGGAAAATATCTTCCCCAAGCATCACATATTCACATCTCTGCGTCCGTCAAAAGGCTCGCTCGAGTCGAGGGGCTTTAGATTGAGCAAAACTAAAACAAAGTAGGTAGAGTTTGCTTTCGGAGGAGCACATATAAATATTGTTAATTAATGGTTGATTAGCCACAAGGTACTAATTGTTGAGAGTTATCCCACATTTGAAATTGGGAACTATAAATACCTACTATATATATAAGCTTATGTGTTACCCCGGACTAGGTGTAGGTGTGAGATAACGGCCCACTGGACTTTATCATGGTATGATAGCAGGTTTCGATGTGGGTTCATTTCCCGGAGTCTTTGGGCTTGTTGGCTACATGGGCCCGTTCTAGAAATCTACCCGATAAAGGAGCGACTATGTCCTAATAGTGGGGTTCGTGAGCCTTGAGAGGTTTGTTCGGACTTGTGATGTTCGCATTTTTACTAGTTTTTGATAGGTTTTCTTTGTTTATTAGGTTTAGTTTTGTTTAGTTTAGGTTTAGTTTTGAGTATTTTTAGTTAGTTTTGCATAATTCTGTGAAAAGAGTGGAATCTACGCTATTTTATGAATTTTGCAGGTTTTAGCGAGGAAAGGAGCTGAATGGAGCTAAATTTGGAGCATTGCAGTGAAAGACGGAGGAGTGCAAGATTGAAGAAGTCGAAGCTTAAGAGTACAAAAGGAGGTGTTGAAGAAAACAAACCCCATGCTCGTTAACGAGGTTGTGAAGGGTCGTTAACGAGGCCACGAAGAGAAAGATTTCGAGTATTATTTTTATTATTAACCGATCCTGAGCGGGAATTTATTTCCGTGTTGGTTGAGTATCTTTTTAGAATCTTTTGGGGTTGTTAGAATATGTATTTTAGGTCTTAATATCTTTTTAGATTTTATTTCTATCTTTTAGAGATTGTTTCTATCTTTTTAGGAAAGTTTATATCTTTTAGCCTTTTTAGTTTTTAGTTTTTTTAGTATAAATACCCTTCTATCTAGCATAGAAAGGGGGGCCTGGATTTTGGAGAAGTTTTGAGGAGGAGATTTGTAAAGGCCGAAGGAGAGAGAGAGATCGGATCGGAAGAGGATCACGAAGCTCGGTAGACGACGGTTGCCGGGTGATTCGTTGGTCGTGATTTTAGGTTCGGTATTTTTATGTTTTTTCGGTTTCTTCTGAATCTCTGTAAGATAATATATTTTTCTTATTAATTTGAGTTTGAGTTTTGTTTCAATGTTTCTTTTTATTAAAGTTTTTAGTTTCTTAGTCATGATTAGTGAGTAGTTTATTTTTCTAGGGTCGGGGTTAAGCCCGGCATAGTTGAGCATGTTGGATGAGTAAGATTGTGTGTGAATGCCTTTTATCTTTTATTGAGATTGTTTGTTGTGCTTAATACCAAAACGAAAGTTGAGGTAATTTAGGTTTTTAACTTGATTGAAAGAGAAAGTTAGCAACTTGAAGGTTGATATTGTTTGAAAACGAAAGTTTCAAGCTTTAGATCCAAAACAAGCAATTGGGTGAATTAGGATGCGAAAGTAGATTAATTTACTTATTAAGTCAACGAAAGTTGATAACTCTATCTGTTTAAAGGCATGATCTTATCTTCTTACGAATTCTTATGCTTGGCTATGTTGTGGTGTCCCTTGTCCTAGATTTTTGCTTTATTTGAATTATTTCTGGTGAATCTTCGTTGCTGAGTAATTGCCTCGGTACCGAATTTTAATTGGAATTTTATTAGGTCGTTAGTTAGTATTTTTGTGTTCGGTGGCTCGGTAACGATCCTGACAACATCGTTAACGAGGCATCTCGTGAGTGTTTTGTTTGATTTTGTTTGATTTTCGGTAGATTGATAGACAAACAACCTTGCTTCCTGTGGAACGATCCTGACTCCACTGTACTCAGCGGGGTCTTGACTTACAAATTTATTTGTTGGCCGAGAAACCCTATCAACAAATTGGCGCCTTTACCGGGGAAGCAACATGTTGTTAGTTTATCTTCGGGATCGGGAATAGCCCGACCCCGTATTTGTTTTTAATATTTGTTTTCTTTGTTTGTTTTCTCAGTGTATGCCGGTAGGACGAAGAAGGCTTCAGTTTGATAACACAAATTATTACTCAGAACCAGAACGTTCCCTACACCGTCGACTCCGAGAAAACCGAGCCATGGCCACAGCAGAAGAGATGGCTCGAGAGTTAGAGATCCTCCAGACCCAGATGGAGGCACTGAAAGCCGAGAAGGACGGCGCAGACGCAGACAAGGCTCGATTGCAAGAAGAGCTAAATGCCTATCCAAGGAATGCCAAGCAATACATGCATCCGGAACTGAGGGTGCCAGAATCTCCTATTGTGCTTCCTGCGATAGAGAAACCTTTTGAGATCTAGTCTCAATTTATATCCTTAATCAAACGAACTCAGTTTGAAGGGAAACCTGCTGAGTGCCCTATGGAGCATATTAGAAATTTTCTTGATTTATGTGACACCATAGCTGCTGAAGGTGTCTCGTTAGAATATGTTCTGTTAAAAGCTTTTAGATCGTCACTCACTGGAAAGGCCCTGAACTGGTTAGAGAGCCTACCTTCTAAGTCTATCAGGACTTGGAAAGCTTTGTATGATCAATTTCTTACAAAGTTTTTCCCTCCTGCTAAGACAACGGAGTTAAGGAAACGCATCACCTCTTATCACCAGTTGCCTAATGAAACATTTGTTGAAACATGGGAAAGATTCAAAGAGATGCTTAGACAGTGCCCTACTCATGGGCAACCTCTATATGTTTTGCAAGAAATCTTTTTCCAGGGTATCAACGCAGAGACCAAGAACTGCATCAACACGTATATTGCGTGCGGTTTTATAGAGATGAACCCGACAGAGGCGTGGGAACTGTTGGACAAGCTGGCGAATTACGATGCTATGTACGGAACCCAGCAGGCTCCACAAACTCAAAAACGTCTCTATGTGCCCAACCGAGATGAAGTTGACCCCGATGTTAAAAATCAATTCTTACAAGATGAGGTCAACCGTCTGAGGAAACATGTAAGTTTTCTGAAATCCTCTCAATCATGTCAAGAATGTGGTTCTTCTGCGCATAGTACTTCTGCTTGCACTAACATTGAGCAGGTTAGAACCGCTGAGACAATAACTGAAATGAATTACATGAGAGGACCCTACAGGAACCAGCCTAATTATAATGACAGGTCGAACAACTATCAACCATGGGGCAATCAGAATACAAGTCAAAATTATGCAGGGCCCCCATGAGATAGACGACCTGCACCATATCGACCTCCGGGCCATCAGGAGACACCATCATGGATTCAGGAGATTAAAGAGAGCATCAACGGAGTGAACAACAAGGTTGATGACGTTCAAGCCAAACTGAACCGACAAGAGAAAAGATGGGGAGAGTTCGATATTTGGAAGAGGAGTGTTGATTCCCAACTAGGGGACCTAGCTGCACGGATTCCAAGACCACAAGGACAACTCCCGGGCCGTCCCGAGGAGAACCCTAGAGGCCAAATAGCAGCGGTACACCTCAGAAGTGGGAAGACACTACCGGAAAGAATTCAAGCTGAAGAGAAGGAGGAAAAGGACCTCGCCAACCAGCTCGTTAACGAGCCAGCGAGAGCTAGTACCGAGCCCACAAACCAGAATGACAAGGCTCCGAGGGTATCTAACGACCCTAACCCAGGTAAGTCTACTAATCCGAGCCTCCCTCTCAATCCCAGGGTAGTTAACGACCCCATCAGGGTCGGTAACGACCCGCCGAGGACATCAATCGACCCTAGTGTCGACCCGGTACTCTCACCTCTCGAGCCTAACTTGGTTCCGAGAATGGTGAAATCTCTTCCATTTCCTACTAAGAAATCTATGGACTCTACTGAGAGTAAGTTCAAGCGTTTCGTTAAGATTCTTCAGGGCATTAATATTTCCATCCCATTCGCTGAAGCCCTAAGCGAAATGCCGACTTACACAAAAATTTTGAAAGATATTCTTAGCTGGAAAAGGTCTATTACAGAGCTGCAAGATGAAGTCAGATCGATAGCTTTACCAGAAAAGCTAGGAGATCCCGGGAGGTTTGCAATCACAATCGGCATAGGCAACCACAAGTTCAAAGCTTTATGCGATCTTGGTGCCAGTGCTAGTCTTGTTCCGCTCTCAATCTGGTCTAAAGCCAATATGGGACCACTAGAGCCAGTAGACATGAATCTGTACATGGCAGATGGGTCAAGTGTCAAAGCAACAGGAGTAGTAGACGATTACCCTATTCAAGTCGGGAAATTCTTTATACCGAATGATTTTATCGTCCTTGATATGCCTGAAGACCCTCATGTCCCCATAATTCTCGGGCGACCATTCTTAGCCACAGCAGGAGCAAGAGTTGATGTGCGGAAGGGACTTCTCACTTTTGATATAGGAGAAGAACGGGTGGAATTCAACTTGGATCAAAAAGCCAACGACCCAATTGGAGTGGCACAAATAGAGTTGACTCAACCCGAACTCGACACAACAGTCCCTACCAAGCCACATTTGCCGATCACCGAGTCTCACGTGCATGAGTTCAACCAAGGACCTACTACAGAGGTTACAGAAAAATCCAAACCACCTTGGCTTTCGGACTACACTAACAATCCAGGGATATCGAGCTTGCCGATAGAAGAAGAAGGTCCTAATTTAGCAATCCAAGCGCACAGAGGCAGTAAGGCTACAAGCAGGGTATCTCAAGACCCCAACATGGCCAAACATGAACCACCATGAGACTAGCAAGGGAGCTCGTCGGGCTAACGACGTTAAACATAGTGCTTACGGGAGGCAACCCGCTTTTTAGAATAGGTCTAGTTTATTTTATTTTTCTCTTTTTCTTTTTAGATTATTTCTTAGCTTTCTTTTATTTTTATTTTTAGTTTTAATTAGGATAGAAATTAGATTTTTGAGCTAACAAGATTTCAGGAAAAAAGGGGTCGAAAAATCACTCAAGAAGGCCATGGCGGCTCGTTAACAACCCGGTTCGGAAGACCCGATTCGTCACAATACGGGACAGGTAAGTAATTCTAACATACTCTATCTTTTTAACCCTAGCCGCTGCCCCCTTCTACCCTTACCCCTCCTATATAAACCCTTCTACCCCTCCCAAAATTCTACCACAATCCCTTAAAAATTCACTCTCAAACCCAAAACTCTCTCAATCCCTCTCCTTTCTCTCCCACCGAGTCGGAATTCCCACGCTAACGACCACCGGAGACGCCATCGTTACCGGAGTTCGGAAGCCACCCACCGTCGAAGCCGTGCTCGTTAACTACCCCGATTCCGACCCTTGTTCTTTAAATTCTCGGTTCTCTGGTATGATTTGTAAACCCTTGCTTGAAATTGCATGATTGATTATCTATAGGGTTGAATTTCATATCTTGAATCATGATTCTTAGGGAGATCGATGAGCATGCTTAAATTCCGTTCTAAAAATTCTTGATTGTGCTTAGTTGTTCGTGTTTTAGGAAAGATTATTCATGTTAGATTAGCTATCGTAACCCTTTAGTTAGGAAAGCATGAATTTTTCTTGTTCTAGATCTAAAAGTTCGAACTTTGCATGTCAAAATTCCGAGAAAATTTTAGCATGTTCGGGATGGGTAATTGAGTAAGTATGGGGTGCTTATACCCGATAGGGGATTTGTGGAAAATAATAGAAGATTGCATGCTTGATTTGTGCTGAATTAGAGGTAGATTGAATTTCGGAAAATACTGGTTTTGCTCTCGGCAGGTCGTTAACGACCCATCCAGGCTCGTTAACGACCCTGCACTTCATCATCGATCGATCCGAGCCCAGAATCGTGAACAACCCAATTGGGTAGTTTACGAATAATTCCGAGGTTAATTTTGAGACCAAGTATGGGGTCTCGTACCTATTACTTTTGAGTGGATCTTATCTTGAAAATTTTTTGATTATTTTGTAGGATCCATGGCTAGTTCAAGCAGACCCGCTACCCGAGCCCAAAAGAAGAGGAGGAACCACAGGTCTCCATCTCCACCCCGAGTGGACGATGTGATTTTGAGCAGTCAGAGCCAAGTACGGCGCTACCGGGATTTTTCGAAGAAGGACCATTACACCCGATGGTTCTCGAAGTCTAGCGCCATCTCTACGGGCATCTACACGGATGTCAAGGACACCTTCATCATCCTTGGGGCCGCCCACTTGTTGAAGCAAGAGAGCTTGCCACATTACCCGGCCCTCACATCTGAGTTCTTGGCCACTTTGGAGACCAACTTCTCGTCGAAGACCTCGGCGGGACGTATTCGGTTCCGGCTCGGTAACGAGGACCGTGACTTCACCATGGCGGATTTCAATGCAATCTTGGAGCTCCCAAACCCGTCGAGAAATTATAGCTTGAAGGACTACCGAGTGACCCGCACTTGGAGCTACATCACCGGAGAGGTTCAATCCTCTACCGCGGCGCTATCCGGGGCAAACATAGTCAACCCCATCTTCCGGATTATCTTGAGAGTCCTCGCCGCAACATTTTGGCCGAAGAAAGAGTTGAACCGGCCTACAAGAACGAAAGTCGCTTGCTTCCGTACCATTCTCTTTGAGGAGCCCGGCCCCTTGAATTTGGGGTACGAATGGCTCTACTACGTCGAGAAGTCCACCAACTCCAAGGAGGTGTGGTGTGGCAATTTGGTTAGCCTCTTGGCTAAGAATCTTGGAGTTGATCTCACCCGCTACACACCGGCCCACGCCCAACTCCTCAACAAGAACTATTGGTATAGTTCCGGGATTTTCGCACAAGCCGAGGGAGGCTACAAGGTGAAGGTGCAAGATCGATTAGTCATACCTTCCCTCAACATGTACGAGCTACTCTATGTACCGAATTGGTACGAAGTGTGGACGGGACACCCCTATCCATTGGAGCCAAAACCGGAGGACGAGCTCTCACTTAGGCCTTGTGAAACCTGGTTTGAGCGGGACGACGTGGATGAATATGAAGAAGAAGAGCAAGAAGATACCGAGGTGGTAGGCAATGACACCGAGGGCGGCACTGAGGAGCTCAACTTTGAAGAAGAAGACATGGACACGGAGGTGTTAGGAGGCCACATCTTCGTTGACGAGCCCACCAGGGTCGTTAACGACCACTTCCAGCCACCACCCAACACTGTTAACGAGGCACCCAGCTTCGTTAACGAGGTGCCGAGAGCCCCTGCTGACCCACCACCAGCTTCTGTCGACCCTCATGCTTACGGTCTCATGCCTTACAACCCGGTGATGTATCAAGGCCATTTCCAACCTCACTACCCACCACCTCCTCAGCCCGAGTACGCAGGATCGAGTATACCACCACCATGGGCCGAGGATCTTTCTGCACGGATGCAACAGCTTCACCTCCAGACGGATCACATTCATAGGAGGATGGATAGATGGGAAACCGTCTATTTGCTCGCATGTTGATGGAGGACGAGAGGCAGCGTCAGAGAGAGGCGGAGGATGCTGAGCGTTGGAGGACGATGTACGACTTCATGGGGAACTTTGAGCACTACTTTCCTCCACCGAACCGTTGATTCAAGCTCAAGATGAAGTTTCCTTTCCTTGTTTCCACTTTTGTAAGTTTTATGTTTTTCTTTTTCTTTTTAATTTTTTTGTTTTGTTTTCTATTTCTTTTCCCTCTTCTTCTTATTTTTCTTACAGTGGGGCCACTGTAATTTTAAGTATGGGGTGGGGAGAAAGTAGAAAAATTATGTTCTAGGTGTTTTTGTGTTCTATGTAGTTGTTATTTCTTTTAAACTGAAAAAATCGAAAAAAAACCAAAAAAATTGAAAAATTGTAAAATCCAAAAAGAGTTTTAGAATTGATAGATATCCCTTCTTAAGTTCTATGATAGCAATCACTAGCTTAATCATATAATTCCTTGCAAACATGTCTTTAAAAGTATAGCCGGATTCTCAAAGTTGAAATTATTGTTTTTAGAAGAGAATAACACTTGATGAAATTGAGCACATATACTTTATAGCATAGATGATGCAATCCAACGAAAGTTTACCTTGTGAGTTATTTTGGCCTTATAGGGAGAACATTTATAAATCCCTCTTCTTTTCTTGTGTGATTTACTCTCTTTATGCATATTATCTCTTGGAATTGTGATGGTTATCCATTTCTTGAGACCCTTATAAGATTTTTAGTTCATTACTTGTGAAGATCATATGATGGAGAACTTATTTTTATGAGCCCTATGATTCCCTATCTACCTTTACATTATTCCTTCTTTTTGATAACCAATTCTGGCCTGAAACCTTTTATTTTTAGCTCCACAAAAATTATTCCCTAGCCGAGATAAGCTTGACCCTATCCGGGAATTAGAACTTAGATTGGAGAGGTAAAGTTTTGTGTGTTGTTAAAAAGAAAAGAGTTTATGTTTGCTTAAATTGAAGGGTATTTGGGAAGGGTAGATTGGAAGTCTCTTGTTATTACATGTAAGAAAGGTCTCTTGATAAAAAATGAACACAATAAAGTTTTTGATAGATGTAGTGAATAAAAGGAAGGAGAATGTATACGGTGGATCGTTAACGACCCTGATGTAGGTTCGTTAACGAGGCAGCGAGAAAAAAAAAAGAAGAAGAAAGAAGGAAGAAGTTGAAGTGCATTTGTGTTTATAGATTAAATCAAGAGATTCTTTTATTTTGGTTATGAGACTTTCTAGGATGATAAAGGGTGGGTGAAAATGAGTGTGCATGAAGAAGAGTGAGTTTGGTATGTTGTTTTATGAAGTTTTGGTGAGATGTGAGTTTTTAGGAGTTTTGATTCCCGGATATTATTAGCACCACATAGCCAAAAATTTTCCACGCCCTATTGTTATTACCAAGCCCCATTACAACCCGGCCGAATGGAAGCTTCTATGAAGTTTTTCATTGAGCCCCCTAAGTTCTCTTGATGATTCTTTGCTTGTTTTGACAAATCTTGGGTGGAGAGTATTGGTGATATAAGTTCCAATTTCTATGAGATTTTGTATATAAGATGAGTTGAGAGATTGAATTTATAAGCCCAAACACTTGAGAGTTGAGTGAAACACATTATATCCCTTGAGAGGTTGGATTGTATTATTTTATGTCTATTTAAATGCATATATGTGTGAGGATGTTAATAGTCTTTTGCTATAATTTTCTTATGTGTAGATGTTGTTTTTTTAGAAGATGTCTATGTCTTGATGAGCATGATTTGTTTTGGTTTTGGTTAGTGTCTTGTTTATTGCTTGAGAACAAGCAAGTCTAAGTATGGGGTATTTTTATGTTCGCATTTATAGTATAGTTTTTGATAGGTTTTCTTTGTTCATTAGGTTTAGTTTTGTTTAGTTTAGGTTTAGTTTTGAGTATTTTTAGTTAGTTTTGCATAATTCTGTGAAAAGAGTGGAATCTACGCTATTTTGTGAATTTTGCAGGTTTTAGCGAGGAAAGGAGCTGAATGGAGCTAAATTTGGAGCATTGCAGTGAAAGACGGAGGAGTGCAAGATTGAAGAAGTCGAAGCTTAAGAGTACAAAAGGAGGTGTTGAAGAAAACAAACCCCAGGCTCGTTAACGAGGCTGTGAAGGGTCGTTAACGAGGCCACGAAGAGAAAGATTTCGAGTATTATTTTTATTATTAACCGATCTTGAGCGGGAATTTATTTCCGTGTTGGTTGAGTATCTTTTTAGAATCTTTTGGGGTTGTTAGAATATGTATTTTAGGTCTTAATATCTTTTTAGATTTTATTTCTATCTTTTAGAGATTGTTTCTATCTTTTTAGGAAAGTTTATATCTTTTAGCCTTTTTAGTTTTTAGTTTTTTTAGTATAAATACCCTTCTATCTAGCATAGAAAGGGGGGCCTGGATTTTGGAGAAGTTTTGAGGAGGAAATTTGTAAAGGCCGAAGGAGAGAGAGAGTTCGGATCGGAAGAGGATCACGAAGCTCGGTAGACGACGGTTGCCGGGAGATTCGTTGGTCGTGATTTTAGGTTCGGTATTTTTATGTTTTTTCGGTTTCTTCTGAATCTCTGTAAGACAATATATTTTTCTTATTAATTTGAGTTTGAGTTTTGTTTCAATGTTTCTTTTTATTGAAGTTTTTAGTTTCTTAGTCATGATTAGTGAGTAGTTTATTTTTCTAGGGTCGGGGTTAAGCCCGACATAGTTGAGCATGTTGGATGAGTAAGATTGTGTGTGAATGCCTTTTATCTTTTATTAAGATTGTTTGTTGTGCTTAATAACAAAACGAAAGTTGAGGTAATTTAGGTTTTTAACTTGATTGAAAGAGAAAGTTAGCAACTTGAAGGTTGATATTGTTTGAAAACGAAAGTTTCAAGCTTTAGATCCAAAACAAGCAATTGGGTGAATTAGGATGCGAAAGTAGATTAATTTATTTCCATTGGTTCTTCCTATGTCAGCTTTGATCCGAGATATATGTATTTTTGGATAGACTTTTTAGACCTAGTTTGATATATTAGGTTTTAGAGAGTTGCATCTCTCATTCAGACATTATTATCGTATTTTCCATTCAGAGTTTTTAGCCTTTCATGGAGAACTAAGCCCTTTTGCTTAGTCAGACAGTTTGAAGCATCGTTTGACTTTCAGTTGTGAGATTTCTACTCTTTATCTATTGCATGGAATTATTTTACTCTCTTGATTGAATTGTTTATGTGATTGATTTCGACAATTTCTAGGGTTGTTGTTATTGAATCCCAATTGCTAGATCTAGAGAAATTACTGGTTGAGTTTCTCTATTTCATAGTAGCAAACTGCATTGCACTAGTATCTGGTTGTGCTAGTCTATTGTAGAAGAGAGTTAAATTGCATTCTAGTATAAAAGCTGGTTGTTTTATGCTAGATTTGTATCCTGATTATATTCCTATTCTTAATGCTGCTTTTGAATTGAATCTTGATAGTTTCAGGGTTATTCAATTAGTTAGGATTGATAGTATCTGGTTGTGCTATTAATTATCTTTGAAAAGGAATTGGAATTCCATATGCATGCGATATTGAGTGAATCGATGATCAACTTGTCATACGAATGTGGATCTCTGGTTGACTAAGTGTTTCCTTAAATTGATAAAAACCCAAACTTTATTTGCTTTGCTAGTTTTTGCATGCTCAATAGTTAGTTTAGTTCTAAAAACCCTTTTACTTTAATTGACACAAAATTTACATAGAAAGATAAATCTCCTCCCTGTGGATTCGACCCTTACTTCCCTAAGACTACAGTCTTTAGGTTGTTAGGACTCTTTTGCATAGCTGTGATTTGCACGACCATTTCACGCCTATCAAATTGGCGTCGTTGCCGGGGAGGCAATAATTGTCTTTTGTGTAATTTTTGTGCCAATTTTGGTGTGAACCTTTCTTATGGTTCACACCCGTGCTACTAATAATTCACCACTTGTTTTTGATCCAGAAATTGAACGGACTCTTTTCAGAACTCGTCGAGCTGTTCGTGCACTACTGCAAGGAATCCGAACAATGGGTGATCGAGTTACTCTTGAGAGCTTGACAGCTCCTAATCTGAATCAGCCTACGCGTGCAGTGCAATTCCCAGCCCTTGGTGATGGGGTGAAGTTTGAGCTCAAGACAGGAGTAGTCCATTTACTCCCAAAATTCAACGGAACTCCACTTGAGGATCTCATTCAACATCTTGATGAGTTCCTTGATGTTTGCACCAGCATGTGTCCCTCTGATATTACTGAAGAACAGATGAGGCTGAGAGCGTTTTCTTTTTCTCTGAAGGAATCCGCTAAAGACTGGTATCATGCTCTACCCCCTGGAAGCGTTACTACTTGGGTGAACTTGAAGAAGTTGTTTCTGGACAAATACTTCCCTGCAATCAAGTCCAATCAAATCAAGAAGCAGATCTGTAACATAGAGCAATTCCCCAACGAGTCGCTTTATGAATATTTTGAGCGCTTCAGGAAGCTGGTAAAGAGTTGTCCCTACCATGGTTATGCTAATCATGATCTTATTCTTTATCTCCATGGAGGACTCTGTGAGGAAGACAAGCGATTGGTCAATTCCTCTTGTGGTGGAAACATCATGAAAAGAACCTATGATGAGGCTCTAGACATCTTTTCTACGTTGGCTGATGAATCTAGGCAATACACTGGAAGAGGTTCTAAAAACTTGTCAGCCGCCAACTCTCACTCTAAAATCGATCAAGCTGACTTTGATGTGCTGAAAGAGGAAGTGAGGCGGTTGAAGCTGAAGGGTACTGCTCAACAGGTTAAGGCGTGTGGAATATGTAATGACGTCTTTCATCCGACTGATTCATGTCCTACACTACAAGAGGAAGTGAATGCAGTTGGAGGGTATCAAATGAAGTCAAGAAATGACCCCTATTCAAACACCTATAACCCTGGCTGGAAAGATCATCAGAATTTTAGGTGGAGAGAGACTGAGTCAAAGCAGCAACAAGATCAGTTTCAACAAGTTAAGCCATATGTGCCAAGGCCTCAAGGACAGAATCACAATGCCGCTACTTCTTTGGACGATATGATGAAGATGTTGGTGCAAAGTAATCTCACTCTTCAAAATAATATGGCTCAACATCAAAATAGTATGGCTCAACTGACTCAAAATCAAACGAAGTTCCAAGATACTACATTAGCCAGCATTCACAACCTGGAACGACAGATGAGTCAAATCTCTAAAGCTGTAAGTAAACTGGAAGCAAGAGATTCGGGTAAACTTCCTTCTCAAACAGAAGTCAACCCGAATATTCGTAATGTCAGTGCTGTCACTTTGAGGAGTGGGAAACAACTTGAAGGCGGAATAGTGGAAGAATCTGTCGAAGACGACGGCGGCGACCGCCGCCAGGATAGCGGCACCTGCCGCCAAAGGGAGCTTAGCTACGGCAATTTGGAATTAATTAGCGGCGACCAAAAATTAATTGGCGGCACCCGCCGCCACGGTGATGATCCGCCACCAACTTTTTCCGAAATAAGCGGCGACCGCCGCCCCTCTGATGGCAGCCGCCGCCTATCTGCTGAAGCCTCCAATGAAGACAGATCTCAACCTCTCCCTGAATGGAAGCCAGTTGTCCCGTTTCCATCTGCAATAAAGTGTACAGAGCCTCTGAAGCAGGACAAAGACATGTTCGAGATGTTCAGAAACGTTGAGGTCAACATTCCTCTCCTTAACTTGATCAAGTCAGTCCCACGCTATGCAAAGTTTTTGAAGCAGATGTGCACTACAAAGCGGATTCAGGACAAAAACAGCAAAAAGAAGGTGAAGGTAAGCGAGCATGTTTCAGCTGTGTTCCAAAAACGCTTACATAAGAAGTGTGGAGATCCAGGTATGTTTACTATCCCTATTACAATTGGAGGTACTAAAGTTGACAAAGCCATGCTAGATTTGGGTGCTTCCATTAATGTAATGCCTTCTACTCTCTGTGAATCTCTGAAACTTGGACCTATGCATGCCACTAATATCTCTATTCAACTAGCTGATAGGTCTAATGTTCGTCCCATAGGTTTTGTAGAGGACGTTTTGGTTATGGTTGGTGATCTCACTTTTCCTGCTGATTTCTATGTGCTCAAAATGGAACATGATGATCATGCAATCCCTATTCTGTTAGGGAGACCTTTTTTGAAAACTGCCAATACTAAAATCAATGTGAGCACTGGCTCTTTAACCATGGAATTTGATGGTCAAATTACTAATTATAATATTTATGAAGCCATGAAATATCCTTCTGATGATCACTCTGTCTATGCTATTGATATGCTTGAGCCTGTGGTACAAGATGTTTTTGATGAAAATCAACTAGATGATGTGCAATCTATTATTGTTGATTCTAGTTTGGATTTTACTTTATCAACTGATATACAGGAGATCGTAAACGAGATGGATGCTTATTATAAGCTTCCTCTTGAGCCACTTGGCAAAACTCCTTTACCATTAACCCTGCCTAGGGAAAAGCTTTTGCCCTCTGTTGTGCAGGCACCGGTGATTGAGTTAAGGCAACTCCCGGACCACCTCAAGTATGTATTCCTTGGAGACAAGGAGACATTACCAGTGATCATCTCCAACAAGCTTACAAAAGATCAAGAAAGCAGACTAGTGGCAGTTCTAAGAGAATACAAGACAACAATCGGTTGGACCATTGCTGACATCAAAGGAATTAGCCCCACCACTTGCATGCATCGTATACTGCTGGAAGGAGAAGAGAAGCCATCTAGACAACCACAGAGGCGTTTAAATCCACCTATGATAAAGAAGTTCTGAAACTCTTGCAAGCAGGTATGATTTTCCCTATCTCTGACAGCAAGTGGGTTAGCCCCACACAGGTTGTACCAAAGAAAGGAGGAATTACAGTGGTGGAGAATCAGCAAGGAGAATTGGTCCCTACAAGACTGCAGACAGGCTACAGAGTCTGCATTGATTACCGCAAGATGAATGCAGTGACTAGGAAGGATCACTTCCCCCTTCCTTTCATTGATTAGATGCTTGAGAGATTGGCAGGCAGAGCATTTTATTGCTTTCTGTAACACCCCTATTTTACAACATTGGGTATTACCGCCAGTGACCTCAGACTTTACCGTCCAAAGTCACCCAAGGCTCTTAGAATGATATAGAACAATTAAAATGCGGAATAAAACATAATACATAAGTCGGAAACATGCTCCCGAAGGAGACTTAATTCATTACAAAATGTCTTACATTGTCTTTAGCTTTAGGATTACTTGAAAACAAACACCAATTCCATCATGTCTCGTAGATAGAGTAATATTAAAACTAAAACGGAAATAAAAGTACATTTTGAGCGATCTTGACTTCCTTCACCTCCCTTCACTTCGCCTTGCTATGGTTTCCTGAATCTGACATAATTCGCGAGGAGCGATAGAATGCCAAGCAAACATGCAGAAAGAAGTATTAGTCTAGGAGACTAAGCAAGCGGGATTAGAACTTCCCGAGGGTACTTTGGTAATTTCAACTTATCGGTATAATGAAAGGATAAAGGGTTGTGTTTACGATGGCTTGACTATGTGGAGCTAAGGTACGAGAATTAACGATAGCATATCCCGAAAGGGGTAGCTTCAAGAGCAAGGGAAGTACTACTAGATTGTAGTCTTCTTAAGAGTAGAAGGTATGTTGGGAACTTTCATTTATTTAATCAAATCAAATACTACTCGTGCCCGTAATGGACCGAGGGTCGGATCGGTCATTAGAGACCGGTCCGATCTAGTCATTTTAGTTGTGCCTTAGCACTTATCTTATTTAGTGGTACAAGACGTTTGCTTTCCATTTATGATTTAAAGAGTATGTGGTGGGACACGGATAATCCGAGCCACCCGAGGGAAAACTCCGTTTCCTTGCACTTAGCTAGAGTGCGCTCATCCCTCCTTGCAATCGGAGCGGATGGGATCATGATCCCGAAAGTCGTACTTCAAACGCGTAGGCACTTACGACTTAGTGGGGTTATGTAGAGGCGTTGGCTATCCCACGCCCCTCACTAATTCGACATCGATCTCGAAACGAGATCGTAACAATCAAAATAATAACCACACTATCATAAATAATCCTAACAGGGAATATATAAAGCAATCTATGCTAACAATAGTAGTTATTTCTAGCAATCGATATTTTCTAGATTCATTTTTATTTAAGCATACAAGTCGTTCCCAACATCGAGAAATAGTATAAAGGCGGATTAAAAGGGCACAAGGGGAAATTCCACTTGCCTTAGCGTAATCGAGTTTAGCAACGAGCTTTTGACGAAAATTAGGCGAGTCCCTACTATGAGCGAGGATTCCGACCTAACGATATAGAATTTACGAAAAAGCTCAAAACACGATTTTTACTTTAGAGTTTGAAAATACCTCTTATACTATTTATAAGAGGGTTTACGTTTCTAAATTATTATTAAAATAATTTAGAAATGATTTTCCTAAAATAATAATATTCCGTTATTATTATTTTAGTTTTGGTAATATCCTTATTATTCCGAAAATATCTTTATTAAAATAATTATCAATTTAATTCCTTTAAGAAAAATCGTATTTACTTTCAATATTCTTATCATCTAAAAATATCATATTCATAGTTCCTTACTTAGAAGTTTCCTAGAATAGGATTTCCTAAGTTGCTTGATTAGGTAACTTACTATTATTACCATATGATACACTATCTTTATTTATAATATTTCTAGAATCCTTTTTATTTTATAAAGTCTATAAAAATATTCTCATGTCTTGTATAACATATATTCCTCCCTTATTGAACTCTCACCTTATGATCATAACTATTATTTTAATATTTTTAATTTATAAACTAATATTTACCTTATATAAAAGGTTTCCTTTTTAAACAATTCACTTAATCTATAATTATCTTAGTATATTTGTAACCTTCTACCAACATATTTAATTCATACTTTGGTCTTGTGACTAAACCTTATACTAGGACCTAAGTCACCAACATATATTATACTAAAATTTATATATGTACATATTACTAGAAGTCCTTAATTTGTAGTAGTTCCTACACTTAATAGTATGCCTATTTCATATTTTTATTTAGTAAAGGATTTAATTCCTAAGTATATTTATTATGACAAAAATTATAAACATGACATATTCTAAAGTTTAATACATGCATCAATTTCTAAATTCTTATAAGATCAAGGTGATAATATACATTATAATTTTGTATGTTATGATTATTTATACAACCTATTTATAATATGATTGGACATGCAATAACTTTTATCTATTAGAGACTTTGTGATTTATTTTATAAAGATCTATCTATTTCATAAAAACATACTATCCATATATTAATGCAATATATCTATATGTTCTAATTATTTCATAAGGTTATTTATTTTAAGAAAGAGCATGCTACAAATAACTTAATTCCATTTATTTAATTGATCTACTTTAGCTTAAGTTACTATGGTAACTTTAATTTGTTTCTAGTCTTATAACTAACAAGATCTTCCCCTAATATTTTTATTCTAATTTTTATTTATCTACTTTCCAAATATCATAAAAAGGCTCTAGTAAAAATATGACATAATTAAAATAAGTAGAAAAATAAGTTGAGATTTATACTTTCTGTATTCTGTTTTTACAGAACACTGGAGAGGGAGAACAGAGGAGGTGATCGGCGGCAGGGCGACGCGGCAAGGGATGGCGGCGGCTCCGGCGTCAGCAGCGGTAGTCCGTCGGTGGTCCGGCGGTCCAGCAGTGGCGGCCCGGTGGTGGTTCGGTGGCTCCAAAGGGAAGAAAAGAGGGAGTTTTGTGGTGTTTTGATGGAGGATTTGACTTGGAGTTGAGCTGATTTTTGTGAATGATGAAAGCCTTTGCTAGGAGAGGAAGAAGAGAGTTGAATGGGTGAGAAGAATGGGTGAATAGGAGGCCTTTTATAGGCAAAGTAGATGAGGTTATGGATCCATGCCATGGTGAATGCACCAATGGAGGAAGAGGAGGTGTCCTACCATTGGTCAAGTTTGTGTTAGTTGAGGGTGATGGAAGGGTGAGGTAAGAAGGGTGGTCTTGCAAGGAAGAGGGAGGTGGAAGAAGCTTCCATGGACATGCATTGGAAGGTAGTCCAATCTACGTAAATCACATCAGACATAGTCTGATGTCTATTTTTTTGTAAAAGAAGAAGATTAAATGAGTTTAAGTTAATTAGAATGGTGTGATGTGGTAAGAAATTGCAATTGGTCTAGTGGTTGGGAGTGTGGGGCGTGTGAGGGTAGGATGCAAGAGATCTCGGGTTCAAATCTCGGCTCTTGCATTCTTTTTACAAGACTTTGTAATTTGATTTTTAGGCCCTTATGTATTTTATTTTATGAATAAAATTCACTTCTAAATCATTATTTTTAATTGATGTTCTCTTCAATAAAATCCTCACTTTATTAAATTATATCCCTCGAGTTATTTTATTTGAGTTTTCGACTATGATCTTTTTATTGATAAACTTTTTTCAAAAGTATAGTAGATTTTAATTCGATTAAAATCCTCCTTTTAATTTAGAGAAAATAATTGATAATAAACTTTATATTATAAAAACTTGGAATATCGCGGATATTACACTTTCTAGATGGGTATTCAGGCTACTTTCAGATAGCCATTGCCCCTGAAGATCAAGCAAAGACAACTTTCACTTGTCCGTTTGGCACTTTTGCCTACCGTCGGATGCCATTTGGGTTGTGCAATGCCCCTGGGACCTTCCAAAGGTGTATGGTAAGCATCTTTTCTGAGTACATTGAGAATTTCATTGAGGTATTCATGGATGATTTTACTGTACATGGGGATAATTTTGATGCATGCCTAAATCACTTAACATTGGTACTTGCTAGATGTGTTGACACTAATTTAGTGCTTAATTCTGAAAAGTGTCACTTCATGGTAGAACAGGGTATTGTACTTGGTCATATAGTTTCAGCTAGGAGTATTGAGGTCGATAAGGCAAAGGTTGAAGTAATTCAATCTTTGCCCTATCCTACTAATGTGCGCAAAGTTCGTTCTTTTTTAGGCCATGCAGGTTTCTACCGTAGGTTTATTAAGGACTTCTCCAAGATTTCAGCACCCCTGTGCGAACTGTTGAAGAAAGAAATGTTGTTTGAGTTCACAACTGAGTGTCAGGCAGCCTTTGATGATCTTAAGGCTCGCTTGACAAGTGCTCCAATTATTCAGGCTCCTGATTGGTCCAAGCCCTTTGAAATAATGTGTGATGCTAGTGATTATGCGGTGGGGGCTGTGCTAGGCCAAAAGGAAGCCAAAGCTTCTCATGTGATTCAATATGCATCAATGACCCTGAATGGTGCACAAAGGAACTACTCTACTACAGAAAAGGAGATGCTTGCAGTGGTATTTGCACTTGAGAAGTTCAGACCTTACCTCCTTGGAACAAAGGTCATCATATATACTAATCATGTTGCCCTGCGATACCTACTGACAAAGAAGGAAGCAAAGCCAAGATTGATTCGGTGGGTCCTATTGCTCAGTGAATTTGATATTGAGATCAAGGACAAGAAGGGTGCTGAAAATCTAGTGGCTGATCACCTCAGCAGAGTTATTCAAGAAGAAAGCACCCCTCAACATCAGATTCAAGCAAGCTTTCCGAATGAGTCCTTGTTCAAGTTGAGCACCATAGAGCCAAGGTATGCAGACTTGGTGAACTTCCTTAGCACAGGTGAATTCCCTCAACCTTTCAACAAAGCTCAGAGGGACAGACTACGCAGTACAGCTAGATTTTTTGTCTGGGATGACCCCTATCTTTGGAAGCACTGCTCTGACCAAGTAATCCGCCGTTGCATTCCAGAAAATGAGGTACATTCTCTCCTTACACTTTGTCATTCTGGAGCATGTGGGGGACATTTTGGGGTTCAAAGAACTGCTAGGAAAGTACTTGATGCAGGATTTTGGTGGCCTACCATCTTTAAAGATGCACACAACTACTGTAAATCCTGTGACAGGTGCCAAAGAGTTGGAAACATGTCCAGTAGGGATGAAATGCCCCAAACTAGTTTAATTTTTTGTGAAATATTTGATGTTTGGGGTATTGATTTTATGGGACCTTTTCCAAACTCTAGTGGTAATATATATATTTTGCTTGCGGTGGACTACGTTTCCAAGTGGGTGGAAGCGAAGGCCACCAGAACTGATGATTCCAAAGTTGTTGCAGATTTCTTGAAGTCCCATATTTTCAACAGGTTTGGAATTCCCAAGGCTCTCATAAGTGATAGGGGAACTCACTTTTGTAATAGGACAATTACTGCCCTGTTAAAGAAGTATCATGTCAACCAAAGAGTTTCTACTGCCTATCATCCTCAAACAAATGGCCAAGCTGAAGTATCAAACAGGGAGATTAAATCTATTCTGGAGAAGACAGTGTCTCCCAGCAGAAAAGATTGGAGCCAGAGGCTTGATGATGTATTATGGGCCTACATGACAACTTACAAAACACCTATTGGTATGTCACCTTTTAGGTTGGTTTTTGGTAAGGCATGTCACCTCCCAGTTGAGTTGGAACACAAGGCATATTGGGCTATCAAGAAGTGCAATTTACAACTTGAAGAAGCTGGGGAGCTTAGAAAGCTCCAATTACAGGAGTTGGAGGAGGCCAGGATTGAAGCTTATGATAATGCTATTCACTATAAAGAGCGGACTAAGGCTTGGCATGACAAAAATATATTGAGAAAAGACTTCACAGCTGGTGACAAAGTCCTTCTATTTCAGTCCCGCCTTAGACTCTTTCCAGGCAAGCTAAGATCCCGTTGGGCAGGGCCTTATGTGATTGCTCAAGTCCTTTCCCATGGTGCAATTGAGCTTTATGATTCCAAAACTCATGCTTTATTCAAAGTAAACGGTCAAAGAGTGAAGAAGTATCATGAGGGATTTATCAAGGACACAATTGAGGAGGCTGTCCTAACAAAGCCCGACGCTGAAGACTGATGAATTGGCATTACGTCGAGCCACGACGTTAAATAAGGCGCTTTTCGGGAGGCAACCCGGCCTAGGTACTTTCTTTCATTTTTTGTTTTCTAGCTTAGTTGTTTTTTTTTCGGTTTTCCGTTATTTTGTGTGGACTAACCTGTAGGACGGAGCAAAGGAGGACAACGTAATTGGCGGCGACCGCCGTAAGCACGGCGGCACCTGCCGCCATTTATTTTTTCATGATTTTAGCTACGAAGTGGCAGCGGCGACCGCCGCCACTCCAGCGGCGACCGCCGTAAGCACGGCGGCACCCGCCGCCCAATCCGCGGCGCCCGCCGCCCCTTCCGTACAGGTTATCCATTTCTTCCTTTAAAAATAAAAAAAAATTAAAAAAAATCGAAAAAAAAAGAGGTGTTGGTGAGTTGAAAAACAGATAGAGGGCAAAAAGAAGTCATAAGAAAAAAATCAAAGAGTGGAAAAAGAGAGTTTTTTGAAGGAAACCAAAGAGAGGAGGGGAAGAACAACTTGAAGATCAGATCTACACCAAATCCGACAAGATCCGAGAAAACCTCCGTCATCTTTGGGACCTCCAACCCCGCCGCTCGCCTCGCTGCCTCCTTCACTTCATTCCACGCGGCGACCGCCGCAAATCTGCAAAGCTTTTTCGAAGAAACTCGAGGCGGCACCCGCCGCCAAGAACAGCGGCACCCGCCGCCAAGAACAGCGGCACCCGCCGCCAAGAACAGTGGCACCCGCCGCCAAGAACAACGGCACCCGCCGCCGAGAATTTTGAGCCCGCCGCCAGTCCTGCTGTCCGCCGCTTCTTTTTTTCGGGTATTTCCGACAACTTGCTCCTCTTTTCTGCCCATTTCGAGTTCCTACTGTTGATTATGAGTTCTAGGAAGCGTGCTATGAGTTCTAGATCCGCTACCTCCGAGATCCATGAGGCTCGGAGGAAGATTATTGAGGGACGGGAGATTGTCTCTACTTTATTTTTTGATCCCGTTACTATGAGGCAGCTAGGATTGGAGAGTTGTACTAGGCAGATGTTGACCCATGCTGGATTGGGTAATTTTTTCTTTAAGAGTGCTCCCACATTCTCGGCCTGGACTAGGGAGTTTCTGATTAATTTAGAGGATGACCATGAGAATGGGAGAATTTCTTTTCAGCTAGGAGGTTCAGTACATGTCTTAACTTATGCTAGCCTTGAGGAGGCATTTGGTATTTCCAGGCAGCCCTCTGACTCTGCCCTTTGGAATGCTACTGAGGATGAGTTGATTTTCTGGTATGGGACTACAGGTTTTCCTTCTTTTGATCCCAAAGGGGGGGGGGGGGGGGAAGAATTACAAGTGGTCTCATCCTTGCCTGCGTATTTGTCATAAGATAATTAGGATGGCTTTTTATGGCCAGACTGAGGCAAACAAGGTCTCTTACACTGATTTAGAGACTATGTGGAGTTTCACACCATCATGCGATCTTATCAGAGACTGGAGAGCTCAGTTCCTTACTAGCTGTAAGAAGTGCAGGGGTCAGAAGAAGTGCAAGATTGGTATTGGTGGGATGATTTCTATTTTGGGGGAGTTCTTGAACATTCCTTTTCCTCCAGCATCTCAGCGACTATCTCCTACCTTTACTTGTGATATTAGGCATCTGAGGAATGCTGGATATCTTTCTGAGGATAGAGGCAGATTTTATTATTTATTTGGTCCACCCACGGGTATTTCTAGGATTCTGTTGCCTATTGCTGAGTTGCCCTTTGGATCTGAGTATCATCATTTTGATTTGCGTCAATTATCCGTGCGGGTTGGAGGTTCTGGTCCTTCTACTTCTGCTGCTCCACAGGCAGTCCCACCATCTGCTCCACCGACTATTCCAGAGACTTTTCCTCAGGACGACACTGTTATGCATGAGGATGTTCCTGGTATGAGTATTCCTGCTACTTCTGGAGTTGACACTGGTTTGAGCTGGCAGGATGATATGATGCGCCAGATGCGTCAACTTTCCGTCCGTCAGGATGAGATGTTTACTCAGCAGTCTGCTTTGTCTACTTCTATAGACCGGATCCATCAGTTCCATCAGGATCAGTCTCAGTTTTTCCAGCAGCAGACTAGCTATTTCCAGCAGCAGGCTCAGTTTTTCCAGGGAGTGTGGCCCGCTTATCCCTCATATCCTGACTATCCACCGTATCCACCACCGCCATCTGATCAGTAGTGGTATTATTCTTTACTTCCCCTTTATTTTATCTTGTCTTTATTACATTGAGGACAATGTGTGTTTTAAGTGTGGGGGAGTTGGAATTATATTATTATTGATATGCTATAAAAAAAATTAAAATTAAAAAAAAAGAGCCATAAAAATTGAAAAAAGGCAAATAAAATCCTGGGATAGGCTGAAAATCCGAAAGGGCGGTCTAGGTAATAAGCAGGTAATCTGGCAGGCACTAGGCCTTGGCAAAAATAGATTCCGAGTGGTGTGAGTTGGTGAGTCCATTATTGAAAAATGAAATGAGAGTGTTAGGTGAAAACCTAAAAAGGCGCCTAAGCAAAATGAGTGAAAGAAAAAAGAGTGTTTTAGGACTATTTTTTTTACCGGCGCAGGCGACATAAGAAGTGGAGTATAGGAGTGTTTTGGGTAGGTTTTCACTTGGAGGTATAAGGTGTAGCTTTATGGAGATTTTCACTCTCTTTAATGGTGTTTTTGATGGACTTATTAGTGGTTAGTTTTTGGTGGTATGATGTTTGATGTTTTGATGGATATTGAGGATTGTTTGGTGATTTGAGTTGAGCATTATGTTGTTTTGATGATGATGATGATTTGCTCACTTATGTTGATGTTGAGTAGGGTAGGTAGTTGGAGCTTATTTGCTATATTTTTTTTTTGATTAGGTGTGGTGTTGAGCTTGCATGAGAATGCGTTTATTCCTCTTTGTAAGCTTCCTTGCATTTTGATGATTTGAGGATTATAGATTTTATGAGTGATAGTTTTCTGAGTCACTCAGGGACGAGTGAGATTCAAGTGTGGGGGAGTTTGATATACACAATTATATTGTGTATTTAGGAGGAGTTTTAGCATGACTTTATGGTGTTTTTAGGTATTTTATATGCTATCTACAACTAGGAAGAAGAAGACCCGAAGATACATATTATTGGAGTTTTTGGAGCTGAATTGAAGAGAAGATGAAGACCGGCGTTTTGCTGCTGGCGGCACCCGCCGCCCCTGCCAACGCGGAGATCTATTGAGCGACACGTGTTTTATTTCCATTGGTTCTTCCTATGTCAGCTTTGATCCGAGATATATGTATTTTTGGATAGACTTTTTAGACCTAGTTTGATATATTAGGTTTTAGAGAGTTGCATCTCTCATTCAGACATTATTATCGTATTTTCCATTCAGAGTTTTTAGCCTTTCATGGAGAACTAAGCCCTTTTGCTTAGTCAGACAGTTTGAAGCATCGTTTGACTTTCAGTTGTGAGATTTCTACTCTTTATCTATTGCATGGAATTATTTTACTCTCTTGATTGAATTGTTTATGTGATTGATTTCGACAATTTCTAGGGTTGTTGTTATTGAATCCCAATTGCTAGATCTAGAGAAATTACTGGTTGAGTTTCTCTATTTCATAGTAGCAAACTGCATTGCACTAGTATCTGGTTGTGCTAGTCTATTGTAGAAGAGAGTTAAATTGCATTCTAGTATAAAAGCTGGTTGTTTTATGCTAGATTTGTATCCTGATTATATTCCTATTCTTAATGCTGCTTTTGAATTGAATCTTGATAGTTTCAGGGTTATTCAATTAGTTAGGATTGATAGTATCTGGTTGTGCTATTAATTATCTTTGAAAAGGAATTGGAATTCCATATGCATGCGAAATTGAGTGAATCGATGATCAACTTGTCATACGAATGTGGATCTCTGGTTGACTAAGTGTTTCCTTAAATTGATAAAAACCCAAACTTTATTTGCTTTGCTAGTTTTTGCATGCTCAATAGTTAGTTTAGTTCTAAAAACCCTTTTACTTTAATTGACACAAAATTTACATAGAAAGATAAATCTCCTCCCTGTGGATTCGACCCTTACTTCCCTAAGACTACAGTCTTTAGGTTGTTAGGACTCTTTCGCATAGCTGTGATTTGCACGACCATTTCACGCCTATCACCCACCCAATAAATGAGCGACCAATTCAAATGTGACAGTTCGTAAGCCTTGAGGGATTTGTGTCCAAATGTCAACTGATCCAGATAGTTGCACTCAAGGGGTGACTTGAGAGTTATTCCACATTTGAAATTGAAAACTATAATTACATATTATATAATCTCATGAGTTAATCCACCAAATATCATATAATTTTGGATTAGAATTTCATTGGACTTGGATATTATTATCACTTTATAACTAATCAATTTGACAAACCGAAAAAGTTTAAAGAAACTCCTATATAAAAGTCAAAATTAAATCCTTTGCTCCAAAAAATAAAATCGTGACATGATCTTAACATTATAGTATATAAGATAAAATAAAAATTTTGGGGTGTAATAATTGTATGGCTTCGTTTGATGTGCATATTATTGTGCACGGTAAGTGTAAGAATTTCGGGGAGCGAAGAAGCGGGTGACCTATCGGGGATTTTTACCACTTAGCATATAACCATGTAAGAAGGGAATTTTTACCACTTAGCATATAAAGTCGGGATCCACTATTTTTACCCAGAAGTTTAAGCTATTGGGTTGGATTTCACTAGACCTGTACATGAGAGGGTTCGGACCGGGCCAAAAAAAAAAATTTGTCCACATCAACGGACTGGGCCGGTGATTCGAGCCTATTTTTTTGCCCAAGCCCGCCCACACACACGGACCGGGCCGTCCACGGACTAGCCCGACCCGCAACATAAATTAAAAAAGTCTTAAAAGTCACCCTTTAATCCATAAAAAAGAAGCAATTAATTATGCATTGATTTGCTATTCCAATGTTAACTCATCAGCAGCCTATATAATTCACTGTGATGAAATCCTAGGTAGGATAGAAATGCGTAAAAGAGAAGTTTGTGAAAGAAATGCGTAATATTATTAATGATCAAGACGACTACTTATACAAGTGATGAAACCCTAGGTAGGATAGAATCTTATCTAGAATAACAACAACAACAACAACAACAACAACAATAACAATGACCCAGTGTACTCCGCTTCAGCAGAATCTGGGGGGCCAGGATAGGAACACCCCTGGCTTAAAGCTGAGGGGGAGTGCCCTGAAAGGCCCGGGTAGGACCCCCAACCAGAAACCTGAGAGCACAATACCACAATCAACACCCAAAACAAGCAACTCACCACGACACACCAATTCAACAGAAACACAGAAAAAGACACACACAACAAAACACTAAAACGAAGACAGCAAAACAAAACAAAGCAAAGCACATGAGACCGTCTGTCCTGACAACTAGTTGTCCGCCACCTTAATCTTCTCCCTCCATCTGTCCCTACATACTGCTAACTCTGCTGTGATCCCCAACTGATCCAAGTCCTGCTTTATGCTGTCCCTCCAACATTTCTTAGGTCGTCCCCTACTTCTCCGAAAATCTCCCAAGTCCAAACTTTCACACCTACGGACAGGCTCCCTCATACCCCGCCTCTGCACATGTCCGAACCATCGTAGTCTGGATTCTCTTAACTTATCCCCTATATTGGCAACCCCCACCTTGCTCCTGATCTCCTCATTTCTGATCCTGTCCCATAACGTATGCCCACACATCCATCTCAGCATCCTCATCTCCGCTACCATCACTCTCTGCTCCCGTACCCTCGTGATTGGCCAACACTCTGTCCCATACAGAATGGATGGCCTGATAACTGTCCTATAGAACTTGCCCTTGAGCTTTAGCGGTACCTTCTTATCGCAAAGCACACCTGAAGCTGCCCTCCACTTTTGCCAACCTCTCTGAATCCGATGCGTAATATCCTCGTCGATGCCTCCATCACTCTGCAACACTGAACCCAGGTATTTGAAGCTATCTTTCTTTGTAACGATATCGTCCCCTAAACGAACTTCGCCACTGTCATCTACTCCCTGCCCGAACTTGAACTCCACGTATTCCGTCTTGGTTCTGCTTAGTTTGAAACCTTTAGATTCCAGCTTCTCCCTCCACATCTCAAGCCTGCTACTAACTCCGTCTCTAGTCTCGTCCACCAGGACAATATCGTCCGCGAACAACAAACACCAAGGAATGTCTCTCTGAATTTCCCTTGTCAAAACATCCAGCACTAGCGTAAACAGGAAGGGGCTCAAGGCTGAGCTCTGGTGTAAACCTGCTTCCACCTTAAAGTACTCAGTGTCTCCTCCTGGGGTGTAAACACTGGTCATCGAACCCTCGTACATATCTCTGATAATCCGGATAAACGTGCCGGACACTTCCTTGGTTGCCAGACTCTCCCAAACCAACTCTCTCGGCACTCTGTCGTAAGCTTTTTCTAGGTCAATAAATACCATATGTAGGTTCTTCCTTCTCTCTCTGTACGCCTCTAAAAGTCTCCTCAGCAGATGAATGGCCTCCATAGACGATCTCCCAGGCATGAAACCAAACTGATTTTCGGACACCTTGATTTGTCTCCTTAGCCTCAGCTCGATGATCCTTTCCCACAACTTCATCGTATGACTAAGGAGCTTAATACCCCTGTAATTGCTACACTGCTGTACATCCCCCTTGTTCTTGTACAGTGGGATCAACCTACTAAGCCTCCACTCGTTCGGCATCTTGGCCGTCCTAAGAATGACATTAAAAAGCGTCGCTAGCCACTCTAGTCCTCTCAACCCCAGGCACTTCCAAACTTCTATCGGGATTTCATCTGGTCCCACCGCTCTTCTGTTACTCATTTTACCGATCACTCCGTTTATCTCTTCCCTCGAGAACCGCCTGTAGAAAAGGATGGGGTTTTCCTCGCTATCTCGCCCCGCCATCCTATGCTGACTACCTGTCCTTTCACAACCCTCATTAAGCAGACCACAGAAGTACTTTTCCCACCGTTTTTTGATTTGGATGTCCTCAACTAACACCTGTCCATCCTCGTCCTTGATACATTTTACTTTATCTAAATCTAAACTCTTCCTTTCTCTTGCCTTGGCCAGCTTGTACAGAAAACGTTCCCCACCTTTTTCGTCCAGCGTCTTGTACAGATTCTCGAACACTTTCTCTTTAGCAATTGCCACTGCTCTCTTAGCTGCCTTCTTTGCTGCCTTTAGCTCTGCCAACCTCGCTTCCCTATCTGGCTCCACACTATGTAACCACTTTTTGTAGGCTAGTTGTTTCTCCTTAACCTTCTCCTGAACCTCCTCGTTCCACCAAGCCTCCGACCTTCTGTTAGCGGACTTTCCTCTCGACATACCAAGTACTCCACAAGCCTCTCTCCGGATACACTCCGCCATCCTGCCCCACATCTCATCTGCGTTACTACTCACTTGCCATGCTCTTTTAGCCTCCGCTTCCTCGAGTATCCTTTCTCGCAACATCTGCATATTGAGTTCTGAAAGGCGCCACCATCTGATCCTCGGTGTCGACACTGTGCTCGTCTTCCCCTTTTTGCAAGGCCATTTGAAATCCAGTACCAACAATTTGTGTTGCGTCGACAAGCCTACAAACTGAATAACCTTGTAGTCCTTGCAGCTTCCCTTATCCTCCCTCCTAGCCAAGAAGAAGTCTATTTGCGTTCTCCCCACTGCACTCTGAAAGGTGATCAACTGCTCTTCCCACTTTCTGAACCAAGAGTTGACAACAAAACAACCATACGCTGCTGCAAAATCTAACAATGCTATGCCCCCCTCATTCCTGTCTCCGACCCCCCAACCTCCATGAACCTCATCGTACCCATCTCTGGCCTTACCAATGTGCCCATTGAAGTCCCCGCCAATCAACAACTGCTCTGTAAGTGGCACACTCCTCGTCAAGCTATCCAAGTCCTCCCAGAACTGTCTCTTCTCTTCGGGACTCAGCCCTCCATGTGGAGCGTAAGCACTAATAACGTTCAAGATCTTCTTCCCTAAGGTGATCTTAACCAGCATCAAGCGATCGCTCGTTCGTTCCACTTGTACCACTTGGTCTTTCAGCTTACTGTCTACTAAGATCCCCACTCCATTCTTACCACTAGTCGACCCTGAGTACCACAGCTTCCAGCCATCAATCTCTCGAGCTTTCATTCCCTTCCACTTTGTTTCCTGAATGCATGCAATCTCAACTCTGTAATGGTGTAAGGTCCTGACCAATTCAACGGATTTCCCAGTCAACGTTCCCACATTCCACGATCCTATTCTCAAGCTAACAGTCTGCCTATTAGAAGCATCCCTCTCTGACTGTCTATCCATCCTTCAACCAAAAATCTCCAAAACAGAAGGTTTCACCAGCAAAACTCACACAAGAAGCACAAACAAACAAAAGACTACAGGAAAGCACACAAAAACTCAATCAAACAAGGAGCAGCACAAGTCAAGACACAAACAAGAGCAGGAGTCAACAACAGAGTGAGCAACTCTAGCTAAATTACTAGAACAGCAGCCACCAACAACAAAAGAAAGCAACAAGAGGCACCGACTAAGCACCCAAGCTGTACAACTAATGTAGAAGCTAAACAAGATTAAGTATCTAGCAAAAGATAATGACAGAAGATTAAGTAGCTACCAAAAGGATAATGACAGGAGCGGAAAGAACAAAGAAAACAGCACAAGAGTAAAAACCAAATAAAATAGTAAGACGACGTCAGAACGAGAGTGGGCGGAAAGTCCAGGCGGGGAGGAGCGATGTTACCGGGCGGAAAGTCCAGGGTGGGTACAAGAGTTGAACGATGTTACTGTAATTAACCGGGGGTGGGTTCGTCGTGGCGGGGCTGGGGCGTTTGGGCAGGCTGCTTGATCCTAACAATATCACCTAGTCAAGGATGGAAAGATAATATACTAATAGAATAAAATACTTAATCTAAAATATATTATCAATATTCCCCCTCAAATAAGGCATTCTGTAGAAAGACGTAGTTTGGAGATTATCATGCCTCCTCAAGCTAGACGATTTGAGACAAAGTCTAAGCTTGGAGACGATTGTTTGAAGCCAGAGCCCAATTGAATTGGGTTATGCCTCTTGGTTTCGTAAGGATGCCCTCACAAAGAGACGTCCATAGGAAAGTTCGAGCTTGAAGATAATTTCTTAAAGGCGATGTTGATCTCGTGTTGTTGGAGTCGAACAAGGCCAATCTCGTGTTGTTGGAGTCAGACAAGGCCGATCCTGATTTTGTATGAGTCGGACGAGGCTGATCTTGGTTTTGAATGAGACACCCGAAGGCGATCCCGATTTTGTATGAGACACCCGAAGGCGATCCCGATTTTGTATGAGACACACGAATGCGATCTCGATTTTGTATGAGACGCCCAAAGGCGATCCCGATTTTGTATGAGATGCCCAAAGGCAATCTCGGTTTTGTAGGAGACGCCCGAAGGCGATGCCGGTTTTGTAGGAGACGCCCGAAGGCGATGCCGGTTTTGTAGTAGACGCCCGAAGGTGATCCCGATTTCGTCGGAGACGCTCGAAGGATGAGCTCTTTTTTTAAGTAGCGGAAGTTATTTTGTGGTGATTGTTGGTGACCGATTATAGATATCAGCGGCCATGAGAAAAAAATTGAGGATCAAAATGCCGCTAGGCAAAATGCTCCGATACCATATAGAGAGTAATTTGTGTAAAAAGATTTGTGTAGAAGAGAAGTTTGTGAAAGAGATGCGTAATATTATTAATGATCAAGACGACTACTTATACAAGTGATGAAACCCTAACTAGGATAAAATCTTATCTAGAATAACAAGTAGCTAAATAAGTAATATCCTTGATCCTAACAATATCACCTAGTCAAAGATAGAAAGATAATATACTAATAGAATAAAATACTTAATCTAAAATATATTATCAATAAGAGGAAGCAAAAGCGTAAAAAGAGGATAATTTTCATGCAATCTCGAGAAGCAAACAGACACAACTTGGTGGATGATTTATCCTGAAAATTATGCATGGTGCAATGTTTAACCCCTTTTTTCCTCATTTCCATATATTCATCACTATCAATTGTCCAAAAAAACAAACCCGACATTTTAACCTGAGTGCCTTAATTTGCTTCTTCTCCTTTGTGATGTTGATTAAGATTTAAAGAATGAGATTTATAAAAACTTCTATAAAATAAAGTTTAATTGGTTCCCACCCCTTGTAGTTTGTGTGTATGCCCCGAGTCTTTAGAAGCACTCTACCATACCAACCTGAAGACTTACCTGGAGGAGGTTATCATCCTCATACTACTCTCGTTCTTTGTCCTTATATATATAAATCCTAAGGAAGAATTCTTGTTAACATAAGCATCAACTAAATCCCTTATATATTATTGGGGCAATGGGGTATTATAGTTTGGGCTATTCTGGTTGATGATCCATGTTTTTGTAATTTACATTTGATACCTCGGACGGACTTCGATATATAGTTTTGAAAAATATGTGGATCGTACCTTAATGTGATGTTCTTTCATACAACTCCTTTACAACTATATTGAAAATAATACTCCCTCTATTCAATAATAATGGTCATTCTAGATTTCAATTTTTGTTCATAAATAATTTTCATTCTATCTATTTGAGTCATTACTTTACACAATTGCAACTATTAATAGACTGTTAGTAGTAGTTTTTAATAAAGTAAAAAAATTGGGGTAATAAGTGAGGGCATAATAGTATATTTGTTAGTTTCCTTAACAACGTGAAAGATGGTCGAATGGGTGAAGAGAGTCAAAGAAACAACCACATACCATGAGAGACAAGACCAACGAAGACAACTAGCGTAGGGGTCTTGCTGACCATGACTGTCATAGGGATTGTTCGGAAAATCTCGCATAGGCGTTGAAAGGTCCTACTCCGTTTACCTTTCTAGTTCTTCTATGTGTCTGTTTAGGCTGTCTAGACCTCCTAGGTGCTAGGCGGTTCCTCTCTACTTAGGGGTTGCCTAACGCTTTTTAGAACATTGGTCATATGGAGGCATGACTAATGACAACACCAGAACTTTTAAGAACATGATTCCTCTCTACTTAGGGGTTGCCCAAATCTTGGTCAGGGGTAGAGAGAGACAATAAAAAGTACTAAATGTGGAGAGAGAGAGGAAGGAAAATTACCAAAATGGAATTTGGTCATCACTTTGGCATGGTGACACATGTCACCTAAGAGAGAGAAAAGAAAAAGATAGAAGAAATGAATATAATTTTTTAATATGGTGACAAAAAAATTTGGCCAACCCATGAATGCGCTCTTACCCTTTTTTTTTCCTGAAGATTTGTAACCTTAGGTTCAAATTTTGTTGTGCTTTTTAATTTACGAATCAATTCCACTCTTTGTATTGGTACAATAGAGTCTGGTTCAAATGAAACAATCTCTTATCCTAAAACGTGAAACGAATGCACTTTTTCTAGTTCGTAGTGTACTTTTCATACAAAAGTGCATTGCAAAGTACAAAAAGTGCAATCCGAAAAAATGCACTACAAAAAGTATGAAAAGTGCACTACAAAGTACGAATAATGAGTATGATGATGCATGGAAAACATGAGTATGATTTTTGGTTGGTTTTTTGGTTGTTTTGAGAGTTCTTCCCTTGTTTCTCTTTTGCCGAGTGCTTGTTGTTGATGAATAATGAGTATGATGATGCATGGAAAACATGGCCTTCGTTTATGCATCCTGACCCCTGAGATCTTTCTATGTGTACTACATGAGGATGAGGGAACGAGGGGTCCTTGCAGGGCTTTGGAATGCTCTCTCTTTTCTTGTTTTCTTTGGGGGTTGTGGCTAGTTTTTTTTGGGTAGCATTGGTGTTAAAGCTTTCCCGCATCACTTGGTTGTTGAGTAGTTCTTACTGATGTAAGGCTATGAGGAAAACATAAAAGGGTGTGACCCTTCTCATAGGCTTAGTGCTCATGTTAAGGGGCTAGTGTTTTACATTGGGATGTCCTTTGACATGAGCCTTGCCGGGGTTTTGGTTTGCTTAGGTGTGTGTTGTTTGTATTTTCTTCATATATCCATTGTTTGATATATGAGTTTGTACTCTCTTCTCCTTTTTCTAATACATATTTACCACTTGCAAAAAAAAAGTACGAAAAGTGCAAATCTGAAAAAGTGCACTCCGAAATAGGAAAAGTGCACTACGAACTAGAAAAATTCGTTTCAGGATAAATGTTTGTTTCAGGATAAGAGTTCGTCTCATTTGAACCAAACTTTGATACAATATGCTAAATCTCATATTATTATTTTTTTTGGTCGAAGAAATCTCATATTATTGCTATGCATTGTTTTAAGATTCTACTTCTTTTGGGTTTGCTTTCAAAATTTATATAGTTTTGTGTTTTGGATTTGAAATATGCATGCCCTATTTTTGGGCTTGGATTTGAAATCCTATCGGCCTATAGAAATTTGGGCCATAGTCCAAAGAAATTGGGCCTATATCATAGTTTGGCGGGAATGACCAAATTTTGTAAGACGCTTCCCGCGGTGAACTGCTCCCCATATACGCTCCTTCGAGCCAGACTCCATCTCACCCCACTCTCTATCATTCTCTCTCTATCTCTTTTCATTTCTCAACGATGCCGACGATTGCAGAGCTCACGACGACCGCATTCGCCGGCGAGAATGGGCCGAAGAATGTGCTCCGATCTGCTAAAGGATTGACGCCTCAGAAACGTCAGTTGAGGTCAAACTCAAAGCCGGAAGCTGATAATCCCTTGCCTTCGCTGCAACTGAAGAAGTTGTCGCCGCCGAAACGGAAATCTCCTCGCCGATCTGTCAATTGTACTCCTAACTCTCCCTCAACGGTGAGATCCGAGATCCGCGATTCGAGTTTCCTTCACTTCCATCTAATTGTAAATTTACTGATTGTTGAGGATGGTGGCAGGTGATGGTGAAGGAATTCGAGGATAAGCTCACGACATCGAGTGGCTCGCGGATTAACAAATCATCGGATGAATTGTTCGCCAAATTGAAATGGAATCCAGAAGGTAAATGCTGTTTCGTGGATGTTTTAGGGATTGTTTTAGTTGGATTCAGGCGCTAATTGATGAGGGTGTTTGATTGTAGACTTGGAGCAAATGAGGGATGTAAAGGAGGCTCTACATGTTTCGACGCTGCCATCAGGCATGGTGTGCAGGGAAGACGAACACAAGAAGGTTCTAGAATTTTGTAAATCGTATGTAGAGCAAGAGAGATCCGGGAGTTTATATGTTTGCGGATGTCCTGGGACTGGGAAGACTATGGTCATGGAGAAAGTCAAGCAATCGGTAGCTGATTGGGCCAAACAGGTATACATTGTCAACTTGTTCAACTAATCTAGCACCTTGACATTGTAATGGTGCTTGATTTTTAGTTTTCCAAACGAAGATGTTTTATTTCTGTACCTACACACAGTCAACCAATTCTTATGCTTTCCAGGCAGACCTTGAAGAGCCAGATGTACTATCAATGAATTGTACCTCGCTTACAAACACATCTGAAGTTTTTGTTAAGGTAATTAATATTACTATCAACTAATTGGGGATTATTCTTGAGTTGCATTTACTTTGTGAGGATGTATATAGATATTGACTCTTTATGCCTCTTTGCAGATACTTCAAAAGATCCAACCTCGGAAGAAGATAAATGGTTCAAATTCTGCTTTAAAGCAAATTCAAGACATCTATTCTCGAGATTCAGCTTCACCTAGCAAAATGCTGTAAGAAGAAAGCTATCAGTTCATATTAATTAGCATTTCATATCCTTGATCAGCATCATTGGGCTGTTTACATTAGTGTCATATATGTTAGTATTAGATAGTTGATCACAATTAGGCTGATGATTTTCTAATTGATCAGGTTACTAATAATTGATGAGCTGGACTATCTCATTACAAAGGACCGAGCTGTGCTTCATGAACTTTTTATGCTTACAGCTCTACCATACTCCAGATGTATCTTGATAGGTATGACCAGTAGCAGATATCCTGTTGATCCTTTTTTCCCTTCATTTCAGCTTATTTTAACTGATGTGTAAAGAAGTACTCTATTCTTAAGCTGACTTAATATGGTGTAGCTTCAGAGTTTCTCATATGATCCATTCTCTTGCAGGCGTAGCAAACGCAATAGATCTTGCAGATCGTTTTCTACCAAGGCTCCAGTCTTTGAACTGTAAGCTGTTGAGCTTTTAGTCACATTGCTTGATCATGAATGAGAGTTTCTAAAACATTTGGCATGTCATCAAAATCCCTGAATATAGGGCATGGAGCCCTATCTAGTCTATATGTATATGCTAACTACTAATCCATTGTTTTTGCCAGGTAAGCCAACAGTTTTCACATTTCGTGCATACTCAAAAGATCAAATTCTAACAATTCTTAAAAATCGGCTACAGGTAAAAGTTCTTATTCCATTTCTAAATTCTACATAGTCAGATTGGTCTCTCTTGGGCAAAAACAACTAGCATTATTGTTGAATTCCTCAGTTCCTCAAAATCATAAAACAAGTAGCAAATGTTTCTGACATGAAGCTTAATTGTTTTGAAACAGGTACTTCCTTGCCAGGTCTTTCAACATCAAGCGTTAGAACTCTGTGCCAGAGTATGTATACAATATGCCATTCTTGCTTCACTTGTTACATTCTGTGATTTTGGCATTTTATATTGTTTAAACAATGTAGCATTTCTTCCATACCTTTCAGCATCACTTGTTTTACTGAAGCAAGCACACTATTAATTGCCTTGAGGCACCAACTTTTAAACACCTATTAATTGCCTATGCCGGATAAACTACGTGATAAATATTTTTGCAAAGCTAGTTTTCTTTCAGAATACTGCCTGCTTGTCGCCTTACCGTTAAGCACTTAATTGCTTTAACTAAAAACTCATAAGAAACAAATTTCTGATGACAGAAAGTGGCAGCTGCATCTGGGGATATGAGGAGAGCACTTTGTGTTTGCAGGTAAGCACCACATGCTTGATACCACTACCTGAGACTTGTGACACTTGAGTTTCTATTATTGTACAAGGAGTATATCAGGCGTATTGTATCTATCCAATGTTGATCAAGTCATTGCACTATGTAATCATCAATTATATGTTTGATACTGATTCAGGAGTGCCGTTGAGATTCTAGAAGCAGAGATAAAAGAGAATGCAAGCCTAGAAAACTTGTCTTCATCTGAGACAGAATCATCTGAGCAGCAGAATATTCAGGCTACAGCTGATGTAGCAACAGTAAGTTATCAGCTTATTCTTTCAGGATACTGTGGCACATTTTACTGGCTATAATCTTATCTTGATTATGAAATTCTTTTGGTCTTTCAGATGGTACAAATTCATCATATGGCTCTTGCTTTGTCAAAAGCATACAGATCCCCAGTTGTGGAAACCATACAATCTTTACCTCAACATCAACAGGTATTATGTGCTATATGATACTGGTAGATGGTCAACTTCAAACGGTTTCTGACAAATGCTCTATACTTGTTTTGGTGACAGATAATCCTATGCTCTGCAGTTAAGCTTTTCCGGCTTAGTAAAAAAGACGCCACAGTTGGGGAGGTAATTACACTACTCAACTCCTTAATGCCTATGCAAGATGTTTACTATATGAATGCTGAACTTTATTGGTTTTGTTCTGCGAATGCAGCTGAATAAGTCATATCTGGATCTATGCAAAACAATGCTTATCCCACCAGCTGGAATCATGGAGCTATCAAGCATGTGCAGGGTACTTAATGATCAGGTACTTTAAAAAACAACGATCTTCTAATCAGCCATTAAGGGCTTTTTGGGGATTGAATTTTGATGATAATTAAAAATACAGGGGCTTCTTAAAACTGGTCACTCTCATAAGGTGGAAAAGGTGTCCTTGAAAATAGATGCAGCTGACATTACATTTGCATTACAGGTACGCATCCTCGTGTCATTAGAATTCTCTTGTCCTAACCTTTTGCTGTTTACTGAAAAAAATTTCTCAAATTTTAATGCCCACAGGGAGTTCGTTTCTTCAGAAACTGCCTTCAGTAGTCTGTGCAATTAAGCTACAATTAACCTCCAAATGCACAATGGAGGTTCCCTTGTGCAACAGTTTTGATTTGTTCCCTGAAGCAGTAAAGCGTAATATCCTCCTCTTGCCATACACTACATATGAAAATGCAAGCAGCAACATAAACATGCTCTACAGCTATGAGAAAGACTTCTCGGGAAAGAGAAAGGAAAAACACCGGAGAGAGTAAAGTATATAAACATCAAATAGGAAGAGAAGCAAACTCTGTAAGCTAAGAGAATGAAATGAATTCTGCAATTGTGAATTTCATGATCCTTTGGTTCTTAGCAGGCCATACAAGACACAAGTCTTTTGTATCGCCTTGCCAAGAACGGAAAAAAGATCACAAATTTACAATTGCCAAGTGCACATCTTCATGTCTCATCTGGCTTCTTGAATCAATGATTATGGGTTTCTTCCTTCTTTATAGATATACAGATATGAACATTACAAATCAACGAGTTTTAATAATCCATGTTAGAAAGGCTTGTTTTGAAGCAAAGTTTACTGTGTATGTTTTTTTTTTCCAGTAATTTAGTAAAGTTACCGACAGCACCGATTATCTGTTCATTTGATGCACCAGAAGTTTGCAACTTGCATAGTGAAAGATGTATTTGGTCAAAGATAGCCGCTGGTCATGTAATTGATTGGTCTTTGTTGTCTGTTCACGAAAGTTTGTGTTTGGATTCAGAAGTCAGAACCATGTACTGTTCGTTTAGAAAATTCCTGAAAACATACTCCGTATCCTTTAAATTTAGATGATTGTCATCAAACCATGGAGTTTTTATAACTGATAAGGGATTCACTACTTTTAATAAAAAAATCGAATTTAACTAGAAAATGAAATACAATCTGATATTTTTTTTTGGTGACTTCCAAATACGTTCATTCTTGGTCAGATTTTTTAGTAGAGGATAATATTGCTTCGTAGCACACAATTTCTTAATATCGTATAACCTGCTAAAAACTCACCAAAAAAACCCAACAATCACAACAAAACATAACAAGTTAACAACGACCAACCAACCAATTATGACATGAACGTTAAACGTGGAAGATAATGATGTACACTGAACGATTGATCATTTGATAATTTTGATTGTACGAATATGGCAAAAAACGATTTTTTGGTAGAAAATATGGAAATAAACATTAAACGTGTGTACATTACGTGATTATAAAAATCTACTTTTTGTAGCTGTTCAAGACAAATTTACGACTTGTTTTATTTCATCGGCCGAAAACCCCTTCTTCCATTCACAGACTCACAGTACTCTTCCCAAAATTCAAACCAAATCCTCCGACCAACAATGGAGGCGCTAGCCCTAGCCGTTACCCCCCGCCCCCTTCTCCCTCCTCTCCCCTCCTCCTCCCGCCTCCATCACCACCGCCACCGCTTCCGCCTTCTCTCCACCACATTCACCGCCCCCGCCTCCCCTCTCTTTCTCTCCCCTCGCCCCTCCCCTTCCCCTACTCTTCGCTCCATCAATTGCTCCGCTTCCTCGTCTCCTCAACTAGGTGCTTCTCTCGTTTCTTTCCAATTTTCGGTCGATTTGTATCTCGAATCAGAGGTCGGAGTTTGATTCTAATGTTACTTGTGTTTTGTGTGCAGTCGACCAATCCGCTGAGTTCGCCGAGGCTGCTAAAAACGGGAACTTGATCCCTCTTTACCGATGCGTCTTCTCCGATCACCTTACGCCGGTGCTCGCCTTCCGCTGCCTTGTCAAGGAGGACCACAGGGACGCCCCTAGTTTTCTCTTCGAGTCTGTCGAGCCAGGCCTCATCACCTCCAATGCCGTGAGTAACTTGAATCTCTATTTTCTGCCTTTTTAAGTGTTGAATTTGAATCGGAATTTTCAAATGTTTGCATTTGTGTGGTTAGGGGAGGTATAGTGTGGTTGGGGCGCAGCCGACTGTGGAGATTGTGGCCAAGGAGAATATGGTGACTGTTATGGATCACTATGAGGGGAAGAAGACAGAGGAGATCGTGGATGATCCCATGGAGGTTCCTAGGCGGATTATGGAGAAGTGGAAGCCTCAGCGGATTGATGAGCTACCAGAGGCCTTCTGTGGTGAGTTGATATGGATTTCGTTTTATGAAGTTTGTATTTGTCAGTTTTTTCATTTTAGGGGATTTGGTTAGTTGAATTGAGTCTAAAATTGCATAGGTCAATTGCTTGTTCATGTAAAATCTATTCAAAATTCAGCCATTGCATTTTACTGCTTTTATAATATTAAGTTTCTACCATTGATTGAAGCTATCCTCACTCAGGAAAGGAGCCACTTTAGCTTTCAGTGACAAATAAATGCCATTTTCATATTTGAATGCTAATGATTGATGTTGATCTGTTGGTGCATTGACAAATGGATGATGACCTTATGGGTGTCTAATCTGCCAAAAGTTGCTGGGTTAATGATCTAGTCTTGCTTTTATGATTTGATCAGGTGGATGGGTTGGGTATTTCTCATATGATACTGTGCGCTACGTGGAGAAGAAAAAGCTTCCTTTTCCAAATGCCCCCATGGATGACAGGAACCTTCCAGACCTCCACCTTGGGCTATATGATAATGTTATTGTCTTTGATCATGTGGAGAAGGTAATCTTTCTTGCACTTAAAAAGTTATGTTGGTGAATTTATGAATGCATTGTGATCCTTTGTCATTGTTATCTTAATTTGTTCATAGCAATCTTCACTTGTTGTAATTGGTGAACATGTTAAGCTCCCAGCTAATTATACTTATCCTTGAACTTGAAATGTCAACATCTTGGGTGATGGAATATTGACCTCATTTCTCTATGATGTCCACTGTTCTAAAAATCCCCGCCTAGTTCTGTCTAGGCCCTGCCTAGGTACACTGTGCTAGCCCACCTAGCCTTCCTGCCCGTCTAGTCTGTCTAGGCGCCCGTTTAGGCCGCCTAGGCGCTAGGCGGTCCCTCTCTGGCTAGGGTCTGCCTAGCGTTTTTTAGAACACTAATGATGCCACATTTGTACTAGTACAAATATAAGTCTACTTGTAACTTTCACTTAAATTTGATGTGATCATATATCACACAACCCTGCACTTTGTGTAATTAACTTCGCATGTTGTGTTATCCTCATTCCTCAATATATTTGATTCATTGATTTTACTTGTCAGAAAATGTATGGGATCCATTGGGTTCAACTAGATCGATTTTCATCTATTGAGGAGGCATACAAGGATGGAATGGAGCGGTTGGATTCCCTAGTGTCCAGAGTGAGTGGTATAGACATGTGAGTGATATTGGGTGCCTTGACTTGCTATATAGACTAGGACTTCCCTTCAAAACTTTCCTACTTTCTCTCATGAGCTTTTAATTTTAAATTTCTGTTCTTCAGGCCAAAGATTGCTGCTGGTTCAATCAAACTTCAGACTAGCCTTTTTGGTCCATCCTTGGAGAATTCAAACATGGCAAAAGAGGAATATGCGAAAGCTGTGTTGCGATCAAAGGAGCATATCCTGGCTGGTGACATATTCCAGATTGTATTAAGTCAGCGTTTTGAAAGGCGAACATTTGCAGACCCTTTTGAAATATACAGAGCTTTGAGAATTGTTAATCCAAGCCCTTATATGACTTACCTACAGGTTCCTTCCCCTGCTCTTATGTTTATGTGATTCCAATAAGTCAATAACCCACTCAAATACTTGATAATTTGTCTTCTCATCTTTGCTAGGCTAGGGGTTGTATTCTAGTTGCCTCAAGTCCTGAAATCCTCACCCGTGTGAAGAAGGTAATGATGGAATGATCTCAAATATCTGACATTTTCATTACACTGTAGACATTGTTCTACGAATGTTCGTTTCTGACTTGCTAATTTGAATTTTTTAATTGGGATGAATGCCAGGGCAAAATCACTAATAGACCCTTGGCTGGGACTACCCGAAGAGGAAAGACTCATAAAGAAGATCTTATGTTGGAAGAGGAGCTTTTGAATGATGAAAAGCAAAGAGCAGAGCATATTATGCTTGTTGACTTGGGAAGGAATGACGTTGGAAAGGTACTGCTCAACTTTCTTACCCAATTGATTTCAGTTTAACCTGTCTTCTGTGCGTGAATACAGTTCCATTTCTTTGATTATTGGCATCATTGTGTGTCCCATTTTTCAATATCCTTATTGAAACTCCATATCATCAAACTTTGTTGTCAGGTCTCAAAACCAGGTTCTGTGAAGGTTGAAAAGCTAATGAACATTGAGCGCTATTCTCACGTTATGCATATAAGCTCCACTGTAAGTTTCTCCATTTGTGAAATCAACTTCCAATCTTTCATTTCTTATCCCCGATTCTTTAATCTATTTTTTCTGGAAAGGATGGGGTGTTGTTCCGTCCTAAAATGTTGGTGTTTTGTGAGTGATATTAAAGCCTATGAAACCATTGAAGAATCATAGCTTTATTTTCCCTTCGCAACTAACCCTCATCAATCGGGTTCACACTGGGTCTTGAGCCATTGGATTTGATCAGTATAGTTCTGTTTATAAAATTGTATGGAAATGCCATCTTGCAGGTGACTGGTGAGCTACAAGATAACCTAACTAGCTGGGATGCTTTGCGTGCTGCTTTGCCTGTTGGAACTGTTAGTGGAGCTCCCAAGGTTCATTACTATACACACCATTCGCGTTTTTCTTTTTTTTTTTTTAATCCTCTCTTTTTTTTATCTATGAAATTCAATTTAAAGTTTGCTTTCATTTTTTTTTCACTCACTGAGTGCCTTTTACCCCGTATCCGTTCTATGATCTTGTGCTTTGTCTTGATAATTGGTATACTATAATTTAGATTACCAGAATCTTTCACAAACTAAAGCTTTTACAGTAGAACATTGAGGTCTTTCTGATTCAAAGAAATGCTATATATTTAGGTGAAGGCAATGGAACTAATTGACGAGCTGGAAGTGACTCGTCGTGGGCCCTACAGCGGTGGATTTGGTGGGATTTCTTTCAACGGTGACATGGACATTGCCCTTGCATTAAGAACAATGGTGTTCCCAAGCAGTATTCGTTATGACACTATGTACTCGTACAACGATGTGAATAACAGGCGAGAATGGATTGCCCATATGCAAGCTGGGGCTGGCATTGTTGCTGATAGCGTCCCAGCTGATGAGCAACGGGAGTGTGAGAACAAAGCTGCTGCCCTAGCCCGCGCTATTGACCTTGCTGAGTCATCTTTTCTAGACAAGTAGTAGAAAATTTTGAGCTCTCCTGTGTGTAGCTTTTGATAGTTGATGCAAATCTAGAAGGTGTTTTTTGTGCAATGGACTTGAATTGGATGTTGGAAGGTAGTTTTCTGCTCTTGAATTAGATGCAGAGAAGGAAATAATGTAGGCTTGTTATAGTACATCATGTATATCTTTGTTTTAGACATCTTTAAGAACCATAGTGGCCAGTTTTGAGCTTTTCAATGTCTTTTGGTTAGCAACTAGACTTACAGTTGGAGTTTACACATCTGATTTGAGATGTGTAAAGTTGGGCTATAAAATACTCTTGGATTTGTTGGTTGGATGCATTATTTTTGGTTTGATTATGGGTAAAATATGTTTGCCCTTAAAAACTTCTGGATTGTGTGGGTTTGTTAGGTTTTGAGTCTTGAGTTGCAAATTTTGGTGATCTTTCATTCAAATTGGATGTTCTAAATCCATTCCCAAACGGCACCTTAGATGATCTAAATCCAAAATCTGATTATCTGAAACTGAAGATATAAAAAAATAAAAAATTGATAATTAATTGCTTGGACAAGATAGCTGGTTATAACATGATCTAAAATCTAAAATAGAAAAAAAAGGGAAAAAAACAAAACTGCAAGGTCGGCAATAATCGAAACTGCGTCGTTTTAAGGGGCCTGCCTATCCATCCCCTTAATAATTGCTGTTTCCTTGACCATCACGAGAGATCGATCTTCTCTTTGAATCTTGGCAATGGAGACACTCCGGCGCCTGGTGGGATCGTCGCCCAGCCCCGAGGAATACGCCGGCATCGAGTTCTGGTCTCAGCCGGAGCGCTGCGGCTGGCTCCGCAAGCAGGGCGAGTACACCACCTACTGGCGCCGCCGCTGGTTCGTGCTCAAGCAAGGCAAGCTCTTCTGGTTCCTCAACTCCGACGTCTCCCGCTTCTCCGTGCCACGTGGCGTCGTCCCCGTCGGCCGATGCATCACCATCAAGGGCGCCGAGGACGACGTTCACCAGCCCAACGCTTTCCAGATCTCCACTGGCGCTGGATCTTATCCGTTATACTTCGTCGCCGATTCCGAGAAGGAGAAGGAGGAGTGGGTGAATTCAATTGGCCGATCCATCGTTCAGCACTCCCGCGCTGTCACCGACTCTGAAATCGTTGACTATGATAACAGACGGTGAAATCCTGTTTCTCTCGTCTTCTTTTGATTGTCTGAATTAGGGTTTTCTGTGATTGTATAGTCCAATTTTGAAGATCCGGTGATTCTGTTTGGTGTCCTCAAAACTGTTGCTCGTTAGTGATTTTGTTTAATTTACTTTCGGATGGTTGAATCTCAATGTGTTTCCCCCCTTATTTTTGTTGAATTTGCACAGTTTTGTTGTTTGATCTGATGCTATTAGTCCCCAATTTTCGATTCTCGTTCAATCATGGCTACGGATACACATTGCAAATGCCGAATTTTCCCTTATATGTGTAAATTGTATTTTTGTTTGATCATGATATATTGTGCTTTTCTTGTGAACGATTGAGATGTCAGCCATCTCCATGACATCTTGCTGTTTGAAACTGCATGTGTGGAAATTTCCACAGAAAATGATTTGTCTTTCCAATTCTCTTGGCTTCAGCCACCACTTCATCATCGACCAGTGGAATGGAGATACACAGATCATTCATCTATGGATTAGCAACAATTTACAGTATCTCTACTCTTGGGCGCACCATTCATTCAAAAACGTGGCACATAGTATAATTAAAACTTGCTTCACAAGTTCACATCAAAGTAGCTTGCTTCACAAGTTCACATCAAAGTAGCTAAAACTTGGCAGAATACATCAACAGACACCCGAACTTGTAACTTTTGTTCAACCAGCCCCCCGTACTTTGAAATGTTCAAATAAACACCTAAACTTAACTAAATTTGTTCGTTTAAACACTCTACGCTGATGTGGCAAAAATCGTGAGGTTCACTTGCTCTATATGCGAGTGAGAAATTCCCCACATTCTGATTTGGAAGTTTTTTTAGAATAAAAAATATTATTAGACAAAAAATCACAATTTCCTACTTAAATGAAAAGATTAATTTTATTTTTCTAAATAAATTTTCTTTATATTAAATCTTCTTTCCCAATTTGATTTTTAGGGTTTGTCTCTTGAAGGCTTAGATCTGAGGGCCTGAAAATTTTTCCCCAAATTATCGTTCTGTACTGAACTACTGATTTTCTCTGATTCCTTACACTCCTCCTCGGATCAGATTCTTTCTTCGAGTCCGTCGTTCCGTCATTACTCTCTCTCTCGTTCCGTTTTGCCGGCGGTGAGTCGTTCCATCCTGACTCAGATGGTTGTGGTTCCTTGCCAACGGTAAAGAATTCGAACTCTTTCTCTGAGTCCGTCGTTTTTGTCGGTGGTGAATTCGAATTCTGGATATGATTCTTTCTTCGAGTCCGTCGTTCCTTCATTACTCTCTCTGGTTCCGTTTTGCCGGCGGTGAAGATTTAAAATCCATTCTTCGAGTCCGTCGTTCCGTTGATTTTGCTGGTTCTGAATCTAGTTCCATGCTGGTGGTGGAGATTCAAGAGCAATTGGCTTGGGAAATTGGGAAATTGGTTCGGGAAGTTGGAAAATTGGCTGGGGAAATTGTCGGCGGTGGAGTTCGTGGTTCTTCTATCCTTCTCCCTCATTTGTTCATCAGTTAAGGAAAAAAGTGGAAGAAGACTAAAAATAAAAGAAAATAATTAATATTTTTAATTAAAATTTAACAAATTATCTAGTTGGCATTACATGGCATTTAAATAACATAATTTAATGCCACATCAGCGCGCGTAAATTCCACTCCAAAGGATTGTGTTTAAACGAACAAATTTAGTTAAGTTTAGGTGTTTATTTGAACATTTCAAAGTACAGGGTGCTGGTTGAAAAAATTGTACAAGTTCAATGGTCAGTTGATGTATTTTGCCGCTAAAACTTTGAGCTAGACATTAAAAACCGAAAATTACTGAGAAATACATGAAACTACTTAGGTGTTATCAAATCTCCCTGTATAAAAAATGGAGCGCAAAAGAAAACACCAAAACAATTAAAGTTATTAGAATAAACATTATCTTGTATTTTAGGATAAATATTATCTTGTACAGAATATTTTCCTTATCATTAAGCTCGAAGATAGATAAAATCGAGCTCCAAGATAGATAAAGGGTTCGTTCGGCGGGCCTTATTTTGACCTTATACAGCTTTATTTAAGCTTATGGTAAAAAAAATAAAGTCGTTATTATCTGTTTAGTAGTGGGAGTTGATGATTATTATTGTAGCTTATGCGAGTTGATGGTAGTTTATATTTCACCGAAAATTTAATCTACCCCTCCCAGCTTTATCCAGTCTTATGAAATTTATTTTCTTCGATTGTCCTTCACTAATTTAATTTTGGAAGATTTAAAAATTAACCTTCTCTTTATAAATTTATAAATATATCCTTTTTTGTAATTTTGCATCCATCTTTTATAAAATCAGTCTCCATCTTTTTGGTTAGCGACGCTCTTTAATGTGATTTTCAGGACGGCCAAGATGCCGGATGAGTGGAGGCTTAGCAATATGATCCCGATATATAAGAACAAGGGAGATGTGCAGTAGTGCAACAACTACAGGGTTATCAAACTGCTTAGCCACACAATGAAGATATGGGAGAAGGCTATCGAGATGAGATTGAGGAGGCTTGTCAGAGTGTTAGAGAATCAGTTCGGTTTCATGCCCGGGAGGTCTTCTATGGAGGCTATTCACCTGTTGAGGAGGCTAACAGAGGCGTACAGAGAGAGGAAGAAGAATCTACACATGGTTTTCATCGACCTAGAGAAAGCATATGACATAGTACCAAGAGAGCTGGTTTGGGACTCTTTGGCCATCTAAGGAAGTGTCTAACACGTTTGTCAGAGTAGTCAGAGACATGTACGAAGGCTCGATGACCAGTATGTGCACCCCAGGCGAGGATACTGTGTTTTTTAAGGTGGACACAAGTCTACATCAAGGCTCAGCCTTAAGTCCCTTTCTTTTTACGTTGGTGATGGATGTTTTGACGAGGGAGATTCAGGGAGAGATCTCGTGGTGCATGTTGTTTGCAAACGACATTGTTTTAGTGGACAGTCCAGAGCTGGAGTCAGCAGCACACTTGAAACTTGGAGGGAGAAGTTGGAATCTAAGGGTTTCAGATTGAGCAGGACCAAGACAGAATATGTGGAGTTCAGATTTGAGCAGGGTCCAGTGAGGAAGTGCTTCTGGGAGGGGAAGTCGTAACGAAGAAGGAGAGTTTCAGGTATTTGAGTTCAGTTTTACAAAGTAATGGAGGCATAGATGAGGACATCACACACCGGATACAGAGGGGTTGGCAGAAGTGGAGGGCGGCGTCGGGGGTTCTGTGTGACAAGAAGGTACCGCTCGGACTAAAGGGAAAGTTCTACAGAATAGTGATCAGATCGGCCATACTTTACGGGGTAGAGTGTTGGCCCACCACGAAAGCACATGAACAAAGACTGATGGTAGCTGAGATGAGAATGCTAAGGTGGATGAGCGGACACACGCTACTAGACAAAATCAGAAATGAAGTGAGCAGAAGCAAGGTGGGAGTGGCCAATATAGGGGATAAGCTGCGAGAATCTAGATTGCATTGGTTTGGACATGTTCAGAGGCGGGGTCCTGAGGCACCAATCCGTAGGTTTGAGAGCTTGGTCCTTGGAGACGTACGCAGAGGAAGGGGGCGACCGAAGAAGTGTTGGAAGGATAATATAAAGCAGGATGTCAGCCGGTTGGGCATTTCGACAGACCTGGCAGTATGCAGGGATAGTTGGAGGGAAAAGATTCGAGTGATGGACTGCTAGTCACCTGGACAGATCGCTCCACGGAGGCCTTAAGGCTTCGGCGCTTTGTCTTGGCTTTAAGCCTTGGTTTTTGTTTTTGTTTTTTCTTTTCTTTTCGTTTTTGTTCTGTTTCGACTTTGCTTTTGGTTACCCTGTTCTCTATCTTGCTCTGTGGTCCCGTCGGGTCTTTTGGTCGCTCCCCCGTTGCTTTAAGCCAGGGGTGCCTCCATTTTGACCCCCTAGATTGCCCGTAAGGGAAGCTCCACTGGGTTGTTGTTGTTGTTGTTGTTGTTGTTGTTGTTGTTGTTGTTGTTGTTGTTGTTGTTGTTGTTGTGCTGTTGCTGCTGTTGTTGTTGTTGCTGTCTCGATCAATTTAATTTACAGAACACCTACATAATTTTTCAAAAAAAATAAGCTAATAATTTCAACTCCTAGAGTTAACTTGTAAAATCAGCATCAACATCAACTCGTATCAGGTGGGCATCAAGATTTATTGTGTATAAATAAACCCTTTCGGGTACTCTAATGAATGCATTATTACATTTACAAAATATTCTATCTTCACATGGTATCCAGAGCATAATAAGATCCTTGATTTTTTTTCCAAACCCTAAACTTTCAACATGACCGATGATGTTGCAACCAAAACAGATCCGCCGATCGTGCCTCCTGCTACAACGGTCGTTACTCCTGCCATGGTTCAAGACGAGACTCCGCCACACAAGACTAATGTCGACGCTCTCCTATCCGTTGCTTCTGGTTTAGCAACTTTATCGCTCGCGTTTCCGAATCTGGACGTTAAGTTGGAACATAATAATTATACACTTTGGCGTTATACAATCAAGTCTGCCCTAGAGGCCTACAATGTCGATCACTTTCTTCTAGCCAACAACGCACCACCATCGTCTCTTCCTATTGCTTCGGGCTCTATAGCACCACCACTTATTAATCCGGAGTTCAATGATTGGAAGCCAAAAGACATGTTCATTCTTTTATGGATTCGTTCCATTTTATCTACACCTTTATTAGCACATGTGGCTCGCGCCAAGACCACTCATGAGGCTTGGGATATTCTCGAGCGTATTTTTTTTTGCTCAAACTAGGGCTCGTTCTATGTTTCTAAAACATCAAATGCAGAATTTGTCAAAAGACAATTTATCTATTCTTGAATATGTGGAGAAGAAGCGAAGCTTTTCTAATGCTTTGGTTGAATGTAGTTATACTGTTTTGGACCATGACTTTATTGAGTGCCTTCTTAACGGGTTAGATTCGTCCTACTCGGCGTTTCTGACTGCGTATAATATGTAGATACATTATATCTCGTCTGATGAACTTTTTGGTCTTTTATTACAAGAGGAGGAGCACATCAATGCCTCTCATCAACCGACCACTGTCGACTCCACCCTTTTGGCTAATGTTGCGAATCGTGGAGGTCACACTCGGTCCAACTCCTCACGATCTGCTTTTGGGCCTGAAACTGGTTCTTCCTCGGATCGATCAATATGTCAACTATGTGCAAAGCCTGGTCACGAAGCTATAAATTGCTGACAACGACAAATTTCAATGAGTTTCCTCCTACAAACCCGAACTATGGGAACAAGGGCGGTCGTGGAGGAAATCAAGGTCATGACGAGTCGCGCTCGTATAGCGACAATCGTGAAGACAACTTCACGTTTCAGTAGCAGAAAAATTCAACCCCTCAGTCTAATTTTGCTCATCAGCCTCGCTAGGCCTATCAAATGGGCAATTCACCCTCCACTCTTGTTGATCCCAATTGGTGCTTTGATACGGGGTCCAACGCTCATGTCACCGCTGATTTTGGTAATATTTCTGTGCACTCTGATTACATTGGCAATGATGGTTTACAAGTAGGCAACGATATGTCTCTTCTTATTACGCATTCGAGCAATTCAACTTTACCTGCCTATCTTAAACCTATTCAATTGCATAATATACTTTTTGTGCCTCCAACAAAGAAAAATCTCATTAGTGTTTCCCAATTAACCAAGGATAATGATACTTACATGGTTTTTTATCCCACTTGTAGTTTTGTGAAGGACAAACATGGGCGAAAACTCCTCAAAGGAACCATTGACAACGGGCTTTATCACTTGGCACCATCACCGTCCATTCCATCATCCCCTCGGGATTTATCTCATTAGTGTTTCCTAATTAACCAAGGATAATGATGCTTACATGGTTTTTTATCCCACTTGTTTTGTGAAGGACAAACAGGGGCGAACACTCCTCAAAGGAACCGTTGACAACGGGCTTTATCACTTGGCACCATCACCGTCCACTCCATCACCCCCTCGGGCTTACCTTGGTGAAATAACTACTCTTTAAACTTGGCATGAGAGCTTTGGTCATCCTCATGAGTCTATTTTTCGTCCTTTAGTTTCTAGGTTCAATTTGCCTATTTCGTTAAACAATTTGAAGTTTGTTTGTGAGTCTTGTCAACTTGAGAAAATCCATAGACTTTCTATCCCTAGTAATCATGTTTCTAGTTCATCACCCTTTGATTTAGTATACTCTGATGTTTGGGGGCCTTCCCATGTTTCTTCTTTCAATGGCAATTTCTATTTTCTTATTTTTGTGGATGATTACACTAAGTTTGTATGGATTTATTTTCTCTCCCATAAATCTCAAGTGTTGTCTCACTTTCAACAATTTCAAAAGATGGTTGAAACTCAATTCTCCACTAAAATCAAGCAATTTCAATCGGATTGGGGGGGGAGGGGGGAGGGGGGAGAATATCGTAATGTCTCTACTTACTTACAAACTCTAGACATCCTTCATAGAGTGTCCTGTCCTCATACACAGTCTCAAAATGGGGCAGCAGAGCGTCGCCACCGTACCATTGTTGAAAAGGATTTGGCTCTCTTATCTCTTTCTAAATTACCATCTTTATTTTGGGTGCATGCCTTTCATGCCTCAGTTCACTTGCATAATAGAACCATTACTCCTATCTTAGACTACAAGTCTCCATTTGAGGTTCTTTATGGAAAAATTCTTGATTATTCTTTTCTCAAATGTTTTGGTTGTCTTTGTTATCCCTTTTTAAGGCCATATATGGCTAACAAACTTGAATTTAGGTCATCTTCATGTGTGTTCATTGGGTATAGTTCTAAACACAAGGGTTATTATGTCTTCATGTTCCTACACGTCGTGTCTATGTAGCGCGCCATGTCATTTTTTAGGAGACCACTTTTCCTTACCACCTTCATGCCAACACACAAGATGACCAACCATCTAATCATCAACCAACTCAAGCATTGCCTACGCCAGCCTCTTTACTCCAACTGGCTTACTCACCATTACCCCACTCGATGACCTCTTCACCGAACCCTCCTCGGCCACGTCTTCCCCATGCATTACGTCAGCCAAGTCCACCACCACCTCATCTCCACGCTCAACGTCGCCGAGCCTAACCATGCAACCTTCGTCACCCTCATCGAGCCACCACAACACCACTCCCATCCAAGTTGATAACTCGGTGTCGCGGTCCATTGACGGAGAACTAGTTGCTATTTCCTCTACAAACTCAGGTACAACTTCTTCTCCCTCTTCTTCCATTACATGTTATTTTTGCCTTGTTGAAACTTCTACCCATCAAATGGTTACTCATTAAAAAACGAATAACGTCAAGCCTAAAACTTTCACCACCGCAAAACATCCCTTACCTGATTCCCTGACCTTTTTCATGAACCCAAAACCTTTTTACATGCATCTAAATCTCCTGAATGGCAACATGCTATGCAATCTAAATTTGATGCCCTTTTGCGTGATGGGACTTCGACACTTGTTCCTTGCCCTTGTAATTCTAATATTGTTGGTTGTAAGTGGGTGTACAAGATAAAACAGAAAGCATATGGTTCTATTTAGCGTTACAAGGCTCGCTTGGTAGCCAAGGGCTATAATCAGGAAGAGGGTGTTGATTATTTTGACACTTTTAGCCCAATTGTGAAGCCCACCACTATCAGACTTGTTATGTCTATTGCCTTACAACATTCTTGGCCTATCCGAAAGGTTGACATTAATAATGCATTTCTCAATGGAGATTTGTCAGAACAGGTTTATATGCAACAACCACCAAGATTTATTGATCAGGCAAGACCAAATCATGTTTGTCTTCTCCGAAAAGCTCTTTATGTTCTTAAGTAGGCTCCTCGGGCTTGGTTTACAAAGCTCATACATTTTCTTCTTTGTCATGGCTTTCGTTCCTACAGATCTGACACATCTCTGTTTGTTAGGTGACTTGGTTCTTTTGTACTTTACATCCTTGTCTATGTTGATGATCACTCAGCAACCATTTTGTCATGTACATATTCCACAAATAATTGGGATAGAGTGTAAAGTTAATTAGTCTAATTGCATTCAAAATTACATAATAACGCAGACATTATATACATGCAATTACGTTGGACTCAAACCACAAACAATTACAAGCAGTTCAACTCCAAATAATGCAGGCTTAAAATTAACAATTAGTGTTTTCTATTAACATCAATCTCACAACATGAAAGATGGCATACAAAAAACGGATATCATTATGCGTCAATAAAATTGTAAATAAAATTACAAATCAAATACCATCCAAATCTAGAGCTTCCACAAATGATCCATAGCCTTCAAGAATAAGAATCTCAAGAAAAACAACTACACCGACTTGCTCAGTAATCCTCTGAAAAAATACAAGAAAGCAGTACAATGTTCATAGACTTATACAAGCTGATCCCTTTAAAAAAAGAAAAAATTTATGAAGAATCGATTATCTCCAGGATCATCGTCATCATTGACCCAGTGAAGCTCCGCTACAGCGGAATGTGGGGGGGGGGGGGTCAAGATGGGGTACCCCTGCCCAAGGGAAAGAGGATACCTCCAAGATGTATCAAGAAATCCAAATGTGATCTCCAGCTTCAATGCCCACACTTGAACCAGCCTGTTACTCCCACTAATAGTTTATAACACAAGAAAATATTTCACATTTGGTAAGGGAAGTCACATTTGTAGTCATTTTTATCCATGAATTAAGAAACATCAAACCTGACCAGGCATAACTTCTCCATTGGTTTCACTGATGTTGATTCCAGTACACGCAAAACCAAGTATTTTTGCTAGAAAATCTTCAATCTAATTTAACCTATGAATGAATATGCAAGCATGTGACAAGATGCAAATCAATAATAAAGCAAGAAAAAATGACTAAAAAGCCTATTTAGTAGTGGATTATAAATTTCCAGGTTACACACCAACCGGCCAACTTAATGGCCAAGTACATATGAAATTTTTTTATGTGAACAAATGAAGACCCGAACTCTCTTCCTCCCTGGCGATCAAACCCTAGCCCCCTTTCAAAATAATCCCCCCCAAATCAAAAGCAATAGATTGATATTCTGGAGACAATTGGCAATCTTTTCTATCATTCTTCTAAGCCATACCCAAGGTATTGATGGTTCCTGGTTTTTCGGTACTCAAATCGATTGGATTCGGTCCAGACGTTACGCGATGTGTCCCCTGTGCGAGTCTTCTGATTCGCTTCTTTGGATGAGAGATGGGGCAAATTTTGGTTTGGGCTCACAAGTTATCATTCCAGCGGCTGTGTATTGGCGGCACGGGATAAGGAAGGGCTCGTTTTCAACAGATCTTCGATCGCAGTGGAGACTAGGGTTTTCTAGGGTCTGGAACTACTCGATCTTGTTCACAACGGGTCTCAAGGGGTCTCTTGGAATGGCTTGGGAGAGGCTCTTCCTCGAGATAGGGTGGTGGGTGGCCTCCCTGGTGATGGGATTGACCTACTGCATAAAGAACGTCAAAGGTGCCATTAGAGACACCAACTCCATCAGGTTGTACCTCTCCTTATCTATAGACCTTTATTTTAATCTTTACTTATCCTCCTATGCCTGTGTTGATGCTATTGTCTATATATGGAGATATTGGGGTTCCTCTTTCCCCACAAGCTCCTTTACTTCTTTATCTCAGTTTCTCTCTGTGTTAACTGCTGGTTCATATGAGAGTCTTTTGGGTTGGGTTGGGGATTACTCGACTATGGGGAAAAAAGAATATGACATGAAGAGCAACAAAAGATCCTTTAAGAAGGTTCTGATTTTTTATCCCTCATCAAGTAAAGAAAATGAAGAGATTGAGTATACTCACTATCAAACTGAACCAATGCCTACTATGGTCCTAGAGACCTTAAAGAGTGGCAAAGGAAATCAGCCTCTTGAGGCAGGGCCTTCGGGTTCCAAAAAAGAAAAATGGAAGAAGAAAATGTACAGTTTGGCTTTCTTAAGCCAACTGTCTGATCATTCTCAACATGAACCTATGCCTACCATGGTCTTTGAGACCTTAAAGGGTGGATGCAGAGAAAATAATGACCATACTTGTATAATGATACAAGATAATTGTATTGATCAGATTCCATATTCCAGGGATGATTACCTCTTATGCACAGGAAAGGCTAATCTGAGGAAATCAAATAAAGAAAATAGTCCAATAGCCATTCATAAAATACAAAGTTTAAGTCCTCATGTTTCTATGATTGTAAGAGGTTTAGGTTATCTGATTTTAGTGCATTCTGATTTCTTCTCTATGTGCTGGATAATGAGGCTTAAACCTCTTGCAATAAGGAAACAAAATATACTACACAAACTAATGTTTTGGCCTCTGCTGGATTTGGTGAATGAAAAAGTTGTTAGAAATGATGTTGAAGGTGGTTTGTTCATGAGTTCCTCTAGAAATTTTTTTGAGATCATGCATGACAATTCTGGCTATGTAATGCTTTTAATTTATGCAAGACAAACAAGAAAGGAGGCATTAAGACACTATAATGACATCTGTAGTAAATTTGGAGGAAAGATGGATTATCTACAAAGTCAAAGTCAAATTAAGAATATAAGTTTATATGTCTTTTTGAAAAAATATGAAAGGTTTAAAATTCATGATGATTTTCTGTATGAATTAAGGAAGGCAGATAGGATCGATCTTAGTACAAATCTTAGTATTATTCAGGAACAACTGATGCATAAGACAAATAGAAATTATATGCTGGTTTTTTGTGTGAGGAAGAAGGGTAGAACCCCAAGAATGATGAATAACACACCTTACTTTTTGTGGTGTGCCTTGATTCTTAAGATCAAGTACTTAGCTCTACCGAACTGGCTCATCATTGCTAGTTTGGTGGCAATCATTAAGGCTGGAAAATGGGGCAGATACACAAAGGAAAATCAGGAAATGGATGAATGCAGGACTAACCGACAAGAAAATGATCAGAATGGAACAGATAAGGTAAATTTGATCAAGCAGAGTGATGATTATTGTAATGATTGTAATGAAGGTAATGGAATAGAGGATATAAAAGGTATGACAGGTTCGAAACTAAGAAATATGGGGAAGCTTAGGATAGACAGTAAAAGTAATCAAATTGAATGTAAATCCAGGGACTATAAATGGAAAGACAGGGAAAAGAATTTAAGGCAGATGTCGATCAATCCCAGGCAATCAAAACAGGGAAATTATTAGGTTTTTGACCCCAGGCCGGGAAAATTAAATAAGACTGATCTTTATTATATTAATTACTATGAAGGTAGGATTATGGAATTGTAGAGGAATAGGCCGAAAATCTTTCTGGCCGGAATTAGATTCCTTTTGTAAAATTAACAGGATTCAGATTATGGCCATAGTAGAAACAAAAACCGACAAAATACCAAGTGATCAGGTCTGGAGAAGAGCAGGATTTGATAATTTTGTTTGGTCCCCGGCTACAGGAAAAGCGGGTGGCCTAGGAGTAATGTGGAAGTCTTACTAATTAGTTAATGAAGAACTAACAATACTAATGCACGAACCTAGATACATTATAATTAAGTACCATAATATGATGACAAAGTATACAATTGCAGTTTGCTTTGCTTACGCTCCTCCTAACGCAGACAAGAAAGATGAATTTTGGCAAAACATTACGAGTGCACTAATAAATATTAACCTACCTATTACTGTCATAGGTGACCTAAATGAAATCCAGGATTCAAGCGAAAAAAAAGGAGGTGCACACCCAGAACCTTATAGATTTGAACGCCTACATAACTTCAAAAATGCATGTGAGCTTATAGACATCCCTACAAGTGGTAATATCTTTACATGGAGAAAAAACAAAACTGAAGAAAATAATATTTATGAAAAACTTGACCGAGCTCTAGTAAGCAATTGTATAATACAATGGTTCCCGGGAATTCAAACCACAAACGATGCATTTACAACGTCCGATCATTGTAAAATATCCGTGGATTTGAGCAACGACACGATCACAAAGGGACAACCATTTAAACTCGAATAAATGTGGATGTATCGCAGAGATTTTCGGAATGTTGTAAGGCAGGCATGGAGATTAGATGTCCAAGGATCGAACATGTTCAAATTGATAAAAAAAACTCAGCTTCTCAAAACAAATGCAAAGAGCTGGAACAAGAGAACATTAGGAAACATCTTTGAACAATTAAAAGAAATAGAAAACAAACTTATAGAATTACAAAGACAAATACTGATCTCACCACAACCTAGTATAATACAGAACAACTACGAATAATAAAACAAAAAGAACACATACTTAATTTCCATAAAGTATATTGGAAACAAAGAGCGAAAACTATACACATTAAACTAACAGACACAAATTCAAGATATTTCCACAAAGTTGCGAGTGGAAAAAGAAACCGGAAAAACATCAAGGAAATAATAACAAGTGATGGAACACAAATTGTAGGAATGGAAAACATTAGAGAAGAGATCAAAAAAGACTTCAAACGTAGGTACGAAAAGGAAACTGTCAATCAAAACTTGTTGCTAGAATACCTCCAACTAATTACAAAAGAGATCTCAGAAGAGGATAACGCCTTCCTTACTAAACAAGTTACAAATGAAGAAGTCAAGCTCGCCCTAATGCAAATTGGTTCGAACAAGTCTCCTGGGCCTGACGGGATGACAGCAGAATTTTACAAAAAATATTGGGACATTGTTGGCCCATCGGTAACGAAAGCAGTCAAAAGCTTTTTTCACTCAGGAAAAATATTGAAACAAATAAACCATACTTTCATCTCTCTCATACCAAAAATAGATAATCCATCAACAACAAACCACTATAGACCAATCAGCTTGTGTTCTACGATATATAAGATCATATCAAAAATCATAACTGATCGACTAAAAGTGATAATTCATAAGATCATTCACCCACTTCAAGGGGCCTTTGTAAGCAACAGAACTATACAAGACAATGTTCTCATTGCTCATGAAATATTTCATTCATTCAGAGGAAGTAAAGCGAAAGAAGGATGGGTAGCAATAAAATTAGATATGGAGAAAGCTTATGATCGATTGGAATGGACCTTCCTTTTTCAAGTTTTAGAAAAATTTGGATTTAATGAAAAATTCATAGGTTGGATACGAGAATGTGTTTGTACAGTATCTTTCTCTGTTTTATTAAATAATGGACCAACAGATCCATTTCTACCGGGTAGGGGGTTGAGGCAAGGAGACCCACTCTCACCGTTTCTCTTCGTAATTGGAACAGAAACCTTAGCAAGAAAACTCCAAAGAGAGTGCGAGAATGATCGAAGGTCTGTGGGTTTTCCGGTTGCCCGAGGAGGATTAAGAATTCCCTTCTTAGCTTTTGCAGATGACATTATCATCTTCTCTAAAGCAACACAGGGTGCATGCACAAAGGTAAGGAAAATAGTAGAAGAATACAATGCTATATCAGGACAAAAAGTAAACTATCATAAGTCAGCGTTCCAATCATCAAAGAACATTAACAATCAACAAAAGCAACAAATTCAACAAGCGCTTGGTATAACATCCATGACCAACTTTGAAAAATATCTTGGATGCCCGATTATCAATGGAAAAGTGAATAAAGACACCTTAAATCTAGCTACAAAGCCGAATTATATCATGCCAAGCTTCATGCTCCCAAAGAAAATTCATGAAGAACTAGATAGAATTAATAGGACTTTTTTCTGGAATAAGGACCAAAGTTACAAACCTTTAATAGGATGGGATAAAATTTGCAAACCTAAGACACATGGAGGGTTAGGATTAAGAAAAACGGAACACATGAACAAAGCATTGTAGATGAAATTGTTATGGAAAATCCTTGCTGAGCCACAGAACATTTGGGTTAGGGTAGTTAAAGAAAAATATATAAAGAATGACACTTTCTTTTCATACAAAGTGAAGGCAAACACATCATGGCAATGGAAAAAACTAATTAGTCTGCGAACAGAGTTCAGGAGAGGACTTATTTGGCAAATTGGAGATGGACAAACAATTAAATTTTGGGAGGATAATTGGGTTCTAGAAAGACCACTAAAACAATATGCAAACGACCCATCTAATATAAATGAAGAGACAAAAGTGGCGGAATTTATAACACAAGATAAGAAATGGAATGTTAATGCACTAACACAAAGCCTACCAAATGAACAAGTGGAAATGATAACATCAATTCCGATTCCGGATAACAATATTCAAGATAGATTATATTGGGCACCAAGCAAAACGGATGGTTTTCGACACATTCAGCAATCAACTTGATCACTCAAGTATCACACCAAGAACCAAGTACAATAAACTGGATATGGAAGTTGGACACAATACCGAAAGTGAAAAACTTTCTTTGGAAAATAAGTATGAATGGTTTGCCCACAAAAGCTAGGTTAAGGGAAAAAAATGTACCAACGGGCGGGGGATGCATTATGTGTAATTATATGGATGAGGATTGCATACATCTTCTTATAGAATGTCCACACACGTTATGCACGATTAAGAAAATTAGCATAAATATAGAACAATCCTTACGAAATTATAATACACATAACAAAGCCCTAAAGAATGTCTTAACAGAACTGTTTAATCAACTAGGAGAAAAAGAATTCATTGTTTTGGCAATTTCTTGGTGGAGTATTTGGCATCAAAGAAACAAGTTGACTTTCTAACAAACGCCGAATGACTTTATCCAAGATCTACCATTGTACATTAGAACACAATTGGAACAGTGGAAAAGAGCAAAACAGTGGAATGAGGATGAAGAACATGTAACTACAAAAATATACTCAACACAAAGGAAAAAAGGAAAACATAGAGTATGGAAAAAACCCCAACAAGGAACAATAAAATGCAATTTTGATGGATCGAGATTACAGGATGGACAAGCAAGTGGAGGATCAGTTCTAAGGAATCATAAGGGTGAGGTTTTGGAATTAATGGGAAACAAATATGGAAAAATATCGACACTTAAGGCGATAAGCACTTGCGCTCAGAGATGGCATAAGATTAGCAAAGCAAAAACACTATAATTATATAGAAATTGAAGGGGACAACATACAAGTGATAAAAGCAGCTCAGGGTGGGAAAAACTGTCCATGGGAAATTGAGATTATTATGACTGACATTTTGGTAACCCTCTTAGGGTTTCAGTCGGTTCGAATTACACATGTGCCTAGAGGTTCCAATGCTGTGGCTGATAAAATTGCGAGATTGAGCCACAGTCTCCCTCTAGACACTATTCGAAATCATCCAGAACTTCAAGTTCTCATCCGCAAGGATGCGCTAGGGCGCCCACCCTGAGGGGGTGAGCATCCTAACTCTTACCTAATCAAAAAAAAAAAAAAAAAAAAATGGCCAAGTACATGTGGGCCATAGCACGTGACCCGAAGGTTTGGGCCGATCCATTAACCTTCTCGCCCGAGAGGTTCCTGGCCCACGACTCGGGCTTTTGCATAATGGGCTCGGATCTTAGGTTGGCTCCGTTCGGGTCGGGTCGGAGGTCTTGCCCCGGAAAGTCCCTCGGGCTGACCACGGTTAGCTTCTGGCTGGCGACTTTACTTCATGAGTTTGAATGGGCGGGCTCGGGTCCGGGCCCGGTCGATCTTTCGGAGGTGTTGGGCTTGTCTTCGGAGATGGCTGAGCCGCTTAATGTTACGGTTCGCTCTCGCCGTGGCTAGGGTCTTGATACGCGTCGTTTTGAGCATGTAATATATTTTGTGTATCGGTCGCTATGGAAGTGTGGCGTGTGATGTTAACATATTGTGAGGTATGTTTACTTACATGTTTAATCTTAATATATGCCAATGTTGAATAAACTCGAGCGGTATCAATATTGTTATATATATATATATAGATGTATGTTTTGTATATATTATGTGAAACTTCATGTATCGAGAATGTGTTTGGTGTGTGTATGAGTACTTTAAATTTTTAGTTTAACCTCCAATCATCATATGGATGAGAAGTTGGATAAGATGTAAGCTGTCATTTTTTTGTCCAAATCATTTATGTATGATTAAATGATTGATCAATGGGTTAATGTTGGATTAGAATAATTACTTATAAGGTATTTACTCATGTTGAAAAAGTATTCATATAATATAAAATCACAAATTTTGTGTGGATAAGGTGAAACTTCGATAGAGGATGTTCAATAGGCGTTGGGCCGTATATAAGGATCATTTTGACCCATATTGGGCCATAGGCTCTGGCCCAACATTGTGGCCCGCACACTTTTGTCAGGACTATATGAAAGAATTTTCGAAATATAATAAAATAATATAGAAAGGGCAAAGGAGAGAGAGATCCGCATCGCTCAGCGACATCGGAGCATTTCCAAATTCCGTGCACTTCCGACGATGTCTTCCCAGTCGGAAGAACCTCATTTGCAAAATGGAACCTCCGAAACGGATCTGGAGCACGAATTACGCCGGGAAGAACCGGCCACAGGCGGATCGGATCCAAGCGTCGCCATCGAAGCGAAGGCCGAAGCCGAACCAGTCTTCTTCGCCGGCGAAGCAGGAGATGATCCTAAGAACGGAGGATCGGAGTCCGAATCCAATTCTTCCCGATCGATAGACGTCTCTCAAGTGACGGAGGTTTCTCAACAAGACGTGGATTTGAAGCTCCAGAAAGATGAACCCGCTCCGAGCCATCCTGACGCCCCGGAGCCGTCCGTCGAGGGAACTTCTCAGCCAGAGGTGAGGAAGAATGAAGAAGGGGGACGAACGTTCACTATGAGGGAATTGTTGAGCGATCAAGACCAAAGCTCCCTCAGAGCTTCTGGACAAGATTTGGATTCCGTGGACAGGTTCCATCTTTCTCTATATTTGTTATTCTGATGGAATTGGTATGGGAATGTAAATTTGATGTGTGAGAACGATTTTACTGGCTAAGTATGTTTTTGATCAATTATGGTGAATGCATTGGTATTCTTAGAGGAACGAAAGATTGATCATATTGGATACCTAAGAGGTTATGCTAGCTTAAGATCATTTAGGCGTGCAATTGATTGCAGGTTCTCTGTTTATATTATTGTGTATTTGTGTTAGTATAGTGCACCTGAAATACTGAGGAATGTAAGCGTGTTTATCTGTTTTTTGCAGCCGAGATAACTCTCAACTGAATCAGATTCCATTTCAGGACAGTGCTACTACTGAATTGATAAATAGTATCATTGATTCCGATGAGCAAGGTCAACCTCGCCAGCGGATTCTTGCTTTTGCTGCTAAACGGTATTGTAAACTATTATAAGCAGTTTGTTGAATGCTTTGATAGCTGGAGCTATTTTTCATTTCCAGATTGCGGTTTAATCTCTTGTAAATCGTAATATAATAATTTGTGAAGTGTGATGGAATTCTTGTCAGTCCATTATGATAGATTTTCACTAACATTTTCTTGGTTGTCACATATTAACAAAAAGAAGTCTTAAGAATATAGTGGAGTTTGCTATCTGGATTCTATATTTTGGCAATTGAGATTCATTTGGGTTGATCGCCTTAATGACTTTACTACTTGTCCCGTCTTTCCTTGTTTCCACAGAGCCTCACACTTACTGAGTGACTGCTATGCTAAATGTTGTCTTTTTATATATTACTGTAGTATTTTACTTATTTTGGTGTGATGTGGCGTAGATCAATTCTTTTTGCTGCGTACAGGTGTCTTACATCACCTTCAATGTGGCCCATACACTTTGTCAGGACTAGTTTTATACGATGTACTGAAGCTGATGGTCACTGTTTGTGATGCTGTATTACAGGTTTGCTAGTGCCATTCAGAGAAATCCGAATGATTATGATGCACTTTACAATTGGGCTTTGATTCTTCAGGTTTGTTGATTTTGGGTTGAAAGTGAAACAAGACCTTATTTTCTTACAACTAGAATCACAATAGTGCTCAGATTAATTCTGAGTGCTTACATTTCCACTGCATCCTAAGTTTTTGTTGTCTGGATTTATGTGCAGGAAAGTGCTGACCGTGTTGATCCTGATTCCACTACACCTTCCAAAGATGCTTTGCTTAAAGAAGCTTGCAAGAGATATGAGGAAGCAACTCGTCTTTGTCCTACCCTTAATGATGTATGAAGTTTTAATTTTTTTCAATAAGCACTTAATCCTTACATGATTAACTATTCCTTGAGTGTTTACATGATGACGTGGTGTTTTAAAAGACATTAATTTGAAAGTGGTGTATCAGGCATATTATAACTGGGCCATAGCCATTTCTGATCGTGCAAGAATGCGTGGCCGAACTAAGGAAGGGGAGGAGATGTGGAAGCAGGTATTGGAGCAAATTATTATGTTTTGTTGTGTTGCCATTTTGGGACTTCTTTTCCTCTTTTTTTAAAATTTTCTATTGCTTGCTCTTTTGCCTCTATGCCTAAAACAGGTTTCTAAGATGTATTTTTTCTTTATTAAGCTTGAAGTAACTGTAGTATGTGCCATTTCCTTATGGTTTCTATTCTTGAATGATCAGTCATAAATTCCAGTAACAAATTATGTTAGTTCATAACCAGGCATTATTAATCGACTACCTACATAAAAGAGGGAACTTCATGTGTTTTAGCTAGATAATTCATTTGCACTATTTTTTATCTTGTTTACATTGATTGGTGCTGAGTGCTAACTACTGAGTGACTTCCATGCTGCCATATAAATATGTAATACTGCCCCTGGATTCAAGTCTCTCATCATAGATTCTTCCTCAATTCAAAGCTGCTACTATGTTTTTCAGAATTCTGAACTCTTTAATGGTCATGTAATCAGAAGCTAGTACCATCTAGTGCTTCTGTGGTCAGTTTTAGCGTTTGTGGTCTGACAGAACACTAACGTGAGTGATAGGGGAAGGAGAGAAATTTAGGTTTGTAGTTTTCTAACATTAACTTTAGCTCATCTAACAATGTAAGTTTTATTATATTGGAGAGTGGAGATAGCAGGGGTGTGTTTGGCAACATAAAATTTTACATTATAAGGTTTAGTCATCAACACCTTATCAATTTATCAACACATTATAAGGTTTAATTATATCATATTTACTTTTGGGCTGACATATTTTGATATGACTAAAGGATTTTTCTCTACCATCTTATTGGATATGTATTCATGTTCTGTTGGTGTTATTCGCTCGGCAGGCAACAAAATACTATGAAAAAGCTGTCAAACTCAATTGGAATAGTCCTCAGGTACATGAATTACTCTAGTGTTCGCGCCTTAAGGCTACTGCTGTGTTTTGTAAATAAAAGGAGGTCTAATCCACTTTCTATTCTGTTGTTGTTCATCTCATTTAAAACTTCTGTTTACCGGCATCACCTTGATCATAATGATACTTTTTGACCATTTGCAGGCTCTTAACAACTGGGGACTTGCTTTACAAGTAAGTTAATTACATGTATTGAACAGCCACTTGTGATATTCAAAATTATGAAATGGCAATTATCACATGATGGTTTGATAAAAGTTAATCGAAATGGATTGTGTCAAAAATGTATGTAGGAGCTCAGTGCTATTGTACCAGCAAAGGAAAAGCTGAATATTGTTAGCACAGCAATTAAAAAGGTACAAGTTTGTCTAGATTTTGTTTTATTGACACTTGTTAGGCTGCAACAAAGTCAACTTTTTATGAGTGGACTTAAGATTGATTAATTTAACTGACATAAAACTTGTTCAAGGAGCTAACTAGTACACATTTTGCTTGGCTTGAAATTCGCTTGAAGTTGATATGCCAAGTTTCAATACATCCAACTGCTTGGATTAAATAGTTCTTGAAATCGTTTTTCATGTGAATCTAATGCTAGGTGTTTGTACGTTGTAAGTGCGAAGTTAGATTGAAACGATTTTACACTTATACTAATGAACCCTGCCCAATTTTCTATTCCTCTCTGTTTTTATGACATTAATCATGCTATAATATATTGACAGCCAGCTTTGTGTCTCCAGAGGACACTTTGTCCTTTGTCCGTTCTTGTTTTTTATTATAAAATTTCTTGCCTAAGAAATGGAGTTATGTGATCGACCTGACCAGAAGTTGGCAACATGAACTTAGATCCTTTAATTTTCCTTGTTTTAATGCAGTTCCGTGCAGCAATTCAACTGCAATTTGATTTTCACCGAGCAATCTACAATTTGGGCACTGTTTTGGTAAGATCATGGTTTTCTTTTCCATTACTGTACCCATGAGAAGTTTATCTGGCCAAATAACGGACCAATGACCGCAATTTTGTGGCCATTTTTGCAGTATGACTTAGCTGAAGACACGCTCAGGGCTGGAGGATCAGGCGGTATGAAGGCTAATTATTTGTACAGTGAATGTGCCGTCTATATTGCAGCTGCTCATGCCTTGAAACAATGAAACCTAATAACTCGGTCAGTATTCTATGACATTCTTTAACTCTTGATTAAAGCAGTGAATATGGTGCTCCACTTTTTTACTGTCTAAAAATTGACCTTTCTGCCTTCTCTTTACCCCGTCCCTGACACAACCCAGTTGAAATGGAAAATGAGGATTAATTGAAGGAAGCTTACAAATTTGCCTTTACTATTTGTAGGTTTACCGCAGTGCATTGAGGCTAGTTAGATCAATGGTAAGTAAACTTGGAAATATTCTGAGGTATCTCGCTCTCATCTGTCAATGATCTAATTGCATCATGTTATTTTATGCATATCACCGAAAAAGTCTTATATTTGTCATTTTGCACAATCGAGAAATTATTGCTTCATACTCTGATGGATTCTTTTTTTTCCCTCCCACCATGGACAGCTACCTTTGCCATATCTGAAGGTGGGTTATTTTACAGCTCCACCAATAGGAAACCCTACTTGCCCTCACAGGGATTGGAAGCAGACGCAATTTGTCCTCAATCATGAAGGTCTTTATCAGGTAGAATATAAATGCATCAATACTTTGTGGATATGACCAATGGATAATATATTTCAGCTTCTTGAGCAGTTAAAAATGATCAAAAGTTGCTTTCTTAATCAATAATGATTGCTTTCTTAATCAAAAGTTGCTTTCTCCACCAATAGGAAACCCTACTTCCCAAATAAGCTTCATACATAATGGTTGCTTTCTTAATCAATAATGATTGTCAATATTATCATTTTCCAACTTTCTGTTTGTACTACGTGACCATTCATGATGCAGCTTATCTCGGATGATCAAAAGTCGAGTAGGAGGAGTCTTTCAAACCTGCCAATTGATGCTGCAAATGGTGCAAGACATTCTGTTAAGGTTGAGATACCTGACATAGTTTCAGTATCTGCATCTGCTGATCTGACTTTGCCTCCTGGTGCTGGCCTTTGCATTGACACAACTAATGGACCCATTTACTTGGTAAGAGGCTTCTTACTTCTCAAAATTGATTGTTCTTTCTGGAAACATATGGAACACTTGCAATGAAACCACTTGTACACTTGGGATATGTTTATCATGAAGCTTGTTTGGGAATTTGTGTTTTTTAGGAACTTTAAAAAAAAACCACTGGACATCTAAGCTTAACCCTTTTAGAACACAAGATGTTGTCCAAACAAAGCCTTAACTTCCATTCCTTTCATACATTGTGCTCCTTGCATACACTGTTCTTGCTGAGGAAGGCGAATTCTGAATTTTCTATGCCTCTATTCTTTGCAATGTGTATTGTTTGTTAGCAAATGGTGATTATTATCAAATTCTCACTGATGAGTGATTCTTACATTGTTAACTTGTTAGGTTGCTGAATCATGGGAGTCATTGGACGGATGGGTCGACGCTCTCCGTCTGGTTTACACAATCTTTGCTAAGGGCAAGGGTGATGTTCTTGCAGGTGTTTTAGCTGGATAAATTGACATATAGCAGTATGTATCTAATTTACTTATATGAATCCGAGTTCTTTTCTGGGTTCATTAGCCAATTTGGCAGTTTTAATTGTAGGTTGTAATTGTAGCCAAGTCTATATGCTCCCGGGAGAGAATGTCCAGTTGCACAAATTAGTCATTTGGCAATTCTTTTACACAACTTTACACATTCAGAAATAAAAACGAGCTACGTAGTGCATAAATTATCCGAGTGCACGAATGAGTATATTTTGTTCATTGATTGAAACTACTCAACACAAACGATTATATTTTTTCTGCCAGCACAAAACATGTTAGTAGCATTTGTAGGTTTTTTAGCCATCCGAGGCTTGCTATGCTAACATGTTTGAATGTTAACTATGTGATGCTACGAGATTGGTTCATAATTCATAATCAAACATGATTACATTTATAACATCAAACATGATTTGATTCCTCGCTCCAAGTATCGTAACAACCACGCAACCATTTTCAAAAATGGTTCATTCCAACATCATATCAAAGAGACATACCAAATGTGGTCTAATTCATAATCACTACAAAATAATCTCTCACAATTCCGTTACACCATCTCATTACTTGCTTCTCCCTCAAACCACTAAAAATCAAGCTTTACAATGTCCAATTTTTTTTTCCCAACGAAGCTTAGTGGGTATATTGACCATAAACTTATTTTTGCACATTAATCTGGACCTGGTGCACTGTTAATGTGCCAAAAGAGACTTGGGTTCGAGTGAAAACTTGAAATGCTCGCCCTTTGAGTATTTACAGCAACATGAAAAAGGTAAGCATACAAGTATGAAGAATCACAGCTCTCTTTTAACGGGATTCAGCTCTATCAATTCCAATTGACAAAAGAGATACCTTCCGTTTTGTCAAAGCTGGATCTGAAGTAAAGGTAAGCATACGAGTATGAAGAATCACAGCTCATCACGAACAGGAAGATTTACAGGGATTCCACCACCAGCACTCTGAGCAGTTTTACCCATACCCGCCTTTATCAATTGAGTGACCTTCCGCTGCAACATCAGCAACCCGATACGTTTCGAGACAACATAAAGGACGGCACAAGTAAACAACAAAAACCCCACTGTGATTATAATCCTGCAAGAACAAAATAGAAGCAAAATCCATTTCAATTTCAAGTCTATTAGGAACATTATGTATATGATTTCTACTAAAGATAATGTTTTGTACCTGTCAATAACATCTTGACGCTGCATTGTGGAAAGAAGGTTACGAGTACGCATCAGCAGCGAGCGCTGCCCCTTGTATTCTGATTCAGCCCTTTTCAGCACTCCAGTTGATTCCTCTATGGAAACCACTTTGTGTAAGTAAATGTACATTGAAGAAGACATCACATTGGGTTCATTATTATAAAGGAATTAGTGCTTAAACATACCGAATGTTGTTAATGTGCTTGCAGTCCTCTCCACCTCCTATAAAAACAGAAACATATATATTAAGACAAAACTAGGAATCCTAGTCAAGGAGTTTTATGATAAATCTCGGTTTCTGGAACAAGTAAAAAAACAAACACTGACCTGGACCATTAGTTGACGAGTGCGTCTGAGGCTCTCAGTGATGCTTTCTGCCGCAGATGTCAATCCAGCCTTAGTCCTTCACAAAAAAAGATGCGAGGAAAAATGTAAATCTAAAAAATTTATTCCCCATCTGCATTTCTTGATTTACCATACTGTTCTATTGCCTTTACATGTTCTTGAGTAGCAACCCATGTGTCACCCCATTCTTTCTTAACCTCTTCAACAGCCTTGACCACCTCATCCATCTATAAGACTTGCTCTTTATATCTATATTGGCTAACAGCTAGTTTAAAACACAGTGGAAAACAGAAGTATCAGATAGTAATACAGATTTGACAGCTCTCCAAATTGGACAACACTGCATATTTAACTGGAAAAAAAATGCCCTAGGTTACAATTATGGATGCCACATTCAACAAAGTTCTACATTTGATAATGTTTCTAGAGTCTAGACTTCACAGAAAAAATTAGAATAAAATCTTAGGGAATCAGATATACATCGGCGACCGGGAGATCTCAGCCAGGTGCCAGCGGCACAAAGCAAGTGAAAATTTGGATCTTTCTCAATTGACACAGAGACATTATTAGGAAACAAATTCAATTGAGAAGGACAAGTTCAAACCGATCAATTTTGGAGATGAATTTGTAGACTTTGACGGGGCGGAGAAGATATGCCGGCAGTAAAGAATTCGAATTCTTTCCTACCGAGTCCGTCGTTCCGTCCGGATTCTCTCCCTCTCTGGTTGGTTCTGGTTCAGGTTCCTTCCAAAACCAGAAAAGAGAAGAATTGAATTGTACATCTGATATATTAGGGTAAATTGCACAAAATCATCCTTAAATTGTGCTATTTTTTAAAAAGTCACTCTTAAAAAGCTAATTTTCATAAAAACGCCCATAAAAATAAAAAGCTTTCAAATAACCAACCAATCCCTATTTTTTTAACAAAAAGGCCTTTTTATCCTTATGTGTACAGTGTACTCATTTATTAGAATACTATTTATACAAGTAATGCAAAAACAAGAGAACTTGCAACAACGTGGGTTTTGGAAGTTTCAAGTCACTGACCTCGATAATTGGGAGATTAAGTTCAACCCTCGAAAAGCACTTCAACGCCGAATACAAAGCCTGAACCAATACCTTGTAATCTGCAAAGCGAGTTGCACCCACATAAACTAGGTTGATTTTGATTTGGTTTTAAATTTTCGAAATGCTAAAAATTCCAACGGGTAATCTTAGTTTTAGTGGGTATTTTGTTATTGGGCAAATTTGAGTTGATGTGTATATAAATTTAAGATTGGAGAATCTAGGAAGGGGGTTACGGCAAGTGTTTGTCATCCATTATTGATAAATTTAAGTTTGAGGAGTCCACAAAGAAGGTTAATAAGCTATTATTCTTCTCCTTTTACCGGCTATAAAAGGATGATTTTTAGGGGGAAAAAGAAAGAATGATGATGAGGGTATAAAAATCCGAGGGGAGTTCGGGTGAGAATAATGTTTATAGTGAGAAATGAGAACAAATTTAGAGCGTTGGATCAAAAGAATGTACGGATGGGATTAGATCAAAGAAAAGGCTTATTCTTTAATAAATGACACGGAATGTAATTTTTTTAAAAAAATCAGAGTGTTCCAAAAATACCCTTTCTTATCCCCAAACTTTTCTCCTTTCAAACAACCCTAGGAAGAAAGAGAATCAGAACGGAGCGACGGACGGCGCGCATATCTTCTCCGCCTCATCCAAATCTACAAATTCTTCTCCAAATTTGATCGGTTTGAACTCGTACTTCTCAATTGAATTTTGTTTCTACAAAATTCGTTAAATTTGATCGGTTTGAACTCGTATGAGTTGTATCTTCTCTGCCTCATCAAAATCTACAAATTCGTCTTCAAAATTACATCACCAGAGTTGTAAATGGTAAGGCTCCTCTATTCTAAGTTCTACGTTTGTTGTAATATTGTCACAAATGATATTCTTAATGTTGTTGGATAAATTTACTTGGTAGAATTAGAATGAGTTTAGACAATATTGTTCGATGTTCTTTTTCTTACAAATGAGTGGGTTCGATCTTCGATCTCTAATGTCTGTTCGTAGTCTATTGATGTCCTTAGTTGGGCTAGTACTCTATGTTGAACTGTTGATCGATAATTATGTTTGGCTCATGAGTTCATCCTACAACCTGGTTTGATCGTTGTCTTTGTTCCCATTAATTCTAGTTATTGCAGGTGTATCCAATAGGATACTATGGTCCTCCAACATGGTTTGATCCTGAAACCTGCCTTCTATGTGTTTACTTTTAGGTGGAGTTTAATCCCTACTAACAAGAGAATGTGGCGGATAGTTAGCATATCGAGTTCCTTCGCCTTGAATTATGCTAGAATTTGATCTGTAATGACCTTTTCTTTCTCCAATAGACTTGCTTACATTAGAGATGTTGGGCTGTATTTGATTGCTTAAGACTGCAACAGAAATGGCAAAAGCTAGCAGGGAAGGAGTTACTGATTCATATTCAACAATATAAATGCCTTCTTAATGGGGGACCAATCCGAAGACATGTCTACTTTCTTTGCCATCACCTTGTAAATATGTAAGCTATGTAAATCCATGTACACTATTTATGTAAGACAAAAGATTCAATCTTTTAACACTCACAAACTTTTCCTAACAAACTTTCTTTGTTATATTTGATTAATGTATGTGGATATAGACGTGTGCTCAAATTTAATAGCCTATTAGCTCAAATGGTAGAGCAATGTGCATGTGCACATAGATGTGGGTTCAAATCTCACATAGGCTAATTCTATAAATGCTTTATATACTTTGGTTCATTATCTTTTCTTCTTTCGGTTCATGATTTTGTAAGCTCGGGTTCATAATAGTTCATCTTACAGTTCATGTCTTTTGGATTCATGACATTTGTTCTTTTGGTTTATAGTAAATTAAAATTTGGTTCATTATAGTTCATCTTACAGTTCATGTCTTTTAAGTCATACATACTAGTTTTAATTTTGGTTCATGACATTTGTTTTTTGGTTGAAAGTACATTAAAGTTTTGTTCATGAGTTTTTAAGTTTTAATTTATACTTGTAGGTTGATTGAATACTACCTATGATTTTAAATTACATTGTTATTACAATAGTTACCTAGAAGCAGTGAAAATCACTACAGGTGTTACGAAATGGAAAGAATCCATTTTGAGAAAACAATGTAAGAGATTGATCATTGATTACTTACATGGTTCATAGAATTAATTACAAGGTTAATAGTGTTCGACATGAAATTTCATATTGTTCGACATGAAGGTTCATAGTGTTCAACATGGCATGGATATTAAATAATCAGTTCATTTAACAGAAAATGCATAAAATTTGTAAGGAAGACATTTAGCTCATTGGGTTCGATGTGAAGTAAAAAACAACCTTAAAAAGAAATTAAAATGTAGCAAAGTGATTTGTCAAATACAAAGTAACATAAAAATAGACAACTTAGTCCCCCAAAACACATAACAACTACTAGAAGGACAAATAGAGAATTGGAACTTCAATGTTCAATCTTGAGAATGAAATAAGAACAATCTTGTAGTAAGTGAATAATGTAGGTGTCACTAGCTTCATCATGATCATCCAATGGAACTCCATCAACATTCTCATCATTATCAAGACCCTTTAATGAAACTCCACCAATACTAACATCATTATCCAAATGAGACAAGTTAGGATGATCGGAGCTTGATGAATACCCTACAATAAAAAAAGAAAAAAAATTAAGCTAATTTATAAGCAACATGGAACACATAATGGACAATAAAAATGTGAAAAAAAAACGTTTTTCTTTGGTTCACAAATATTGTCATTACGGTTCATAATATTACACTATAAGGTTCATTGAAAATCACAATGCGGTTCATGTAAATAACAATAGTATTTGTCATAAATTGCATTAAATTTGGTCATTTTTGGTGGATTTGGAAACCAAATGACCAGCATCTATTAGTTTACTTCAAAGGTTAGGATGACCGGAGCATGATGAACCCCATCAGCACTAACATCATTATCAAGACCCTTCAATTGAACCCCATCAATACTATCATCGTTATTCGAATTAGACAAATTAGGTTGACCGGAGCTTGATGAACAACCTACAATAAAAAGGGAGAAAAAGAAGAGATCTAGTAAAAATGTGCAAAATATCGTTTTTCAGTTGGTTTACAAATATTGTATTTAGGTTCATAATATTAAACGGGAAGGTTCACTAAAAATAACAATGTGGTTCATATAAATGTAGCAATAAAAATTTTGAATGATTGAAGTTGCCGTCTCTTTCTAAGGTGGGATTTGAATTGAAAGCTAAAGCTTCTCATACAAGTGAGTGTTATTGCAATTAACAGATAAAAAATACACATACAAAATTGAATTATATGCTCATGATTGAATCCTTGAAGTTGAAGTCTTGCAAATTATACGTTCATGACTAATAAAAACTAAGCTATGAGCTCATTTATATGTAGGTAAACAAATAAACATTTAGAATATAGATTGCCATTATAATAAGTTGTGCCAAACTGTTCAAGGAAAAGTTAATGAAAAATCTCGAATAAGTTGAGAACAAACTACTATTTTTATATGTTGTGTAATGCACTAATGCTTGAATGGAAAGCACACACCTCAGATTTTGCAACTTCATCTACAAGTATATTTGCATCAAATGCGGCATTGTTTACATTTCCATGGTCAATAGAACCATTGCCCTTTTTCATGGTCTATAAAACCATTTGCATCAGATTTACTTTAAAGAGATTTATGTCCATAAAAATTAAGCTAAGAGCTTAGTCAGCAAGATGAAACCAACAACTCACCCCGACATGTGTGTTCCATTTAATCAATTACTAATTGATTTCATGTATTAACAACTTGGCCAGTTTTGAATTTATAAATGAATTATATGCTCCATCGATCGCACATGTTAGTTTGGATTTTTATAGAGAAAAATTGTTTAGGCATTTTATCAAACCCATGGTGGACAATCAAACAAACTTACAAAATCAATCTCTATTTCAATGGAATCCTTCACATGGCAATGCAATAAACATACACAAACCTCTATCTTACAATCTCTATCAATTCTATTATTCTATTTACCAAAATCCATGAACAAAGATGAGAAATCATACTTAAACCCATGAACAAATATTAAAACCCTAAATCAACGAAAATCATACCTAAATCTATTAATAAGGAGGGGATTGAAGGTACGTTTGTTTGAGAGGAAGTAGATTAAAGTAACATAAGGAGTGTTGATTGAATGAAGAGAGGTTTGGTCGGCAATCTTCAAAAACTCGCAGACGTTATTTTGCTTGAATGAAGGTGTAGGTTGAAATTGAAGAGAAAGGATGCAAAAGGACGATTATACCCTTCAATGTCTAAAAAAGCTGCATGTGCGCGCCCCTTATAAAATTAGATATACACCGTTAAACTGATAAAATCAATGGCTCATAATTGTTCTCATTTCTTAGGATAAGAATTGTTCTCATTTGATCCCCAATCATAAAAATCCTTAGAGCAAGCCCAACAACTTCTTCAAATTCTCCGGGATTGGGCTTTTGGAGATTTTGAACCAAAAAAAGTGGTCCAACGGATGCTCCAACTCATTCCCTATTTTGGAGTAATTCTCAAAAATGGGTTGTGCTCTCCCTAAATTTGGAGTGATCACCAAATCCCTAAATCTATTTACTTTTCTTTTCTTTTTTCTTTTATTATATAATTTAATGGATAAATTAATTAAAAAGAGTCAGCCAAAGGATAAATTAATTTAATGGATAAATCACGATTAACAATACGATGACACATAATAGAACCACTCCGACCTCCTTTTGAACTTTGGCTAGATTGACCCTTTTCTTCCATTTGAGCAAGTAAAAATTCTCCATATTCATCGTCAATAGTGTTATCATCATCCATGAATGTATCAACGAGATAACGACTACCCAGTGAACGAAGAACCATAAAATTTATTTTTCAAATTGAGATAAAATGAGAGTAATGATTGTGTGAACGAAATAACAAAAATGTTGATATTTATATGCAAAAATGTAAATGTTTTATTTCCTTATTAATCAAATAACAAATAATTTATGATTTATTAATTAAGATTCTAGAATATTTTTATTCCTTATAACTCAAATAACAAAAAAATTATCAATTATTAAATTATGATTATAAAATATTTTTATTTTCTTAAAAGTCGAATAACAAATAATTATCATTTATAAGGTTAAGATTCTATATTTTTTTTTAAAGTAAGATACTAATATGTAATTAGTTATTGTAATTTATATGGTAAAAAAATTAAAGTATTAAATGCAGTGTTCTCCAAAATAGAAAAATCTGTTGTAGTTGGGCTAAATTTTTTTTGGAGAATATGGCAATTGGTTCTCCATTTTGGAGAAAGTTATGGAGAAGTTGTTGGGCTTGCTCTTACATGTTAAAATATTAACGGAAAATTAACAAGTTAAGATTTGGGTTGTTAATTGAAAGCTTTTTGTGTTTATGGGTGATTTTGTGAAAATATGCCTTTTTGAGTGATTTTTTGAAAAGTAGCATAATTTAAGGGTGATTTTGTGTAATTACCTGATATATTATCCAAAAATAGCGGTTACATCCCATCTTGGAATTAAATGTGCAATATGACGAATTATTTGTATTGCTCATTCGACTAGTATAGGTTAATGAAGATACATTAAAAGAGGAGAGAACATGGCAGATTTGACTGTAAATCTATTACTAATAACTAAATTCGGAGCAATTTTTGCCACCACGTTGCGCCACATCACCCATTTATTAAAATAATAATTTTAAATAGTTAATTATGCAAAAAAAGTTATCTCCAACTAAACACAAAAAAAAAATATCTGTAAAAATTTATCCACAAATAAACATAAAGATAAAATAATATTAGTAGATTTGACCAAAATAGATAAAAAGTACATTATATTTATTATATTTGTAAGAGATAGATTAAAAAAAAAGATAAGAAAAAAATATGTACACGTGATCACATATATATCTTTGAAATAAAAACAACCATATCTATCTATAACTATTATTAATGTTGTAACTTTTCTAGCCACCACATTTATTTTGGACCTACCTTATATTAAAAAAAGTATTATATTATTTTTTCCAATTAAATTCATATCTATTTATTCATGTGGGAAAAATTATTTCGATTTTTAATTAAAAATAAATGAAAATTATTTATAAAAAATATGCCTGAATTGAACCCATCATTTTATGTATTTATAAAAAACTCATTTCTATTTATTTTGGACCTATCTTTTTATGTATTTATAAAAAAATATTTATCTTAAATCAAATTTTGATAAAAAGATTAAAAATTTCAAATATCTATATAATTACTTGCCTAAATAAATTTTATTTATTTTTATATATTTACTTATTAATATCATATTTATAATATATCTTAAAATTGATGAGTTGTAGTCGTGCATGGCACGACGGGTTCAACTAGTATTTTCCTAAATCCAAGAAGTTAGCATTCTAGCCTTTTACACCCAAAACTACAAGTTGAGCATCTGATTCACAAGCCATGGATTGAAAGCAATAAGAAATTGCCACTTGACACCTAAAAAGGAGTGTTTGCCTCTACCATATTAGGAGTCCAAAGCACTGATAGTTGGCATGCACTCGCCACATGAATGAAACTATAAGCATCCCTTAAGACCACAATCAAGCCAACACTTTGATCCTCAAAACTTGAAGTGTCACAATTGATCTTTATGACATTTATAGGTGGAGATATTCGCCCAATCTATCGAATAGCTCTTCCTAAATTTACATTAACAACATTTGTAATACTCGGTTCCGTTTTTGCCTTTTAAAGGTCGGAAAAACAAGGTTTTTGGGTTACTAGTAATCGAACTTCTTGACAATCAAGTGACCCCGCTACAAGGAATATCTATTATTTATAACTCGTTTTAATAATCCGTTTGAAAAATTACAAGTTTATATACCCATAGGTCAATACTTAGCCATGCACCCAATTTTATATATATTCTAAAGTCCTATTTTTTTTTATAAATATATAGTTTCTTTAAAAAAAAAAAAAATTCTATCAACCAAATTCCGCCCAATTCAAGGAGGCTTATTAGCATATCTTATCTTTTCTGTTGAGATCGTTAACAATTTAAGAAAATTCTTATCTTAACCCTAATGATATCTTTTCCTTTAACCTTTTATACCGAAAACCATCCCCTCGAGAAAGACGCCTTCGTCTTCCCGAATTGAATTGTCGTTCTTGCTCCTTTGAACTCCGACGCATGTAAACCGTGATCCTTCGGTGCCGAGCGTCCTCCTCCAGCAGAGATAGAGCCGAAACAGAGTCGGTACCTCCGCTCTTCACCGCCGGTAGGAAACTCTTGCCATCACGTCGCCGGTAAGTCGCCTCGTTGTTTGTCCGGTTGCGTAGCCTAGGTAGTCCGTTTAGGCGTTAGCTAGTAGCTTGTATAGTTTGTTAATGGAGTTAACCAATGGGCTGAAAATTAATTAAGAGAACATGTGTTCTCTAGTTTAGGAGATGAGTTGTGATAGGTTGATCCGAAGGGTCGAAGTGTGTACGTTTTCACGTTCAAGGAGTAGAAGCTGAACTATGTTATAGTAAGTTGGACATTGTACGAGTTAGCATTAGTTAAATTCAATCCTTGTTTAAGTCCTTAAATTAGTGGTGGGTGGGAATTAGTTTGGCTAAGTGAAATTCATGCTATATATTAGTACACAGGGGTGGGCAAATTAATTAGTATTGGAGTTAATGGGTTGTTATGTACATGGCTTAATAGAACGTAGTTTTGGGGTAGATGATGTTAGGATTAGATATGTATTATTGTATTATATATATGGTGTCGTAGCTTGCGTAATTAGGTAGACTAATTAGTGTTAGCTTAGTTTGGAGTAATGGGTATTTAGGTAGACTAATTAGTGTTAGCTTAGTTTGGAGTAATGGGTATTTGGGATTAAAAGGTTATATATACAAGTATTGACCTGTGAGAACTTATTGGTAATTGTGGGTGGGGAACGAAAATCCAGTTCGGTTTTAAAATGAGTATTGTTGGTTTAAGTTTTGTTAGAGGAAGCGTGGGTTGAACCTAATTTAATTTGTCGCGTTAATATTTCTTCTAGGGAATCGTTTTTGCTCACATTTTTAATTTCCGTCTTCATCAAAGGACCCTTCGTTTTGAGGTAAGTCGTTTTTCGACTTGCTCGGTTCTTTTCTCCCTTGTTAGATTGCGTATCGATATTGTAGGGCGGGTTTTGGGAACTAGTCCCGAATACCTTTTAAATTGATTTGAACTCCTTGTGTGTTGTGTGCGTTAATGATTTTAAATGTGTTTTATCGGAAAATATTTTGGAACGTTTTCTCTGTGTTGGTATCGTTTCCGATACGGCCCATTGTAGCTGGTGTTGAGGAAGAGTTGGCTACTTTGACCCGTGCGACTGGGAAAATCGTACCCCTTCAAACGAAAATTATTATCTATGTGTTTTTGGCAAGCGCTCCAGTGGAGGCTTAGCCAGGAGTTAGAAGGGAGATTGGGAAGTGGAGTGGGAGGGCCTGCCTCTGCACTCGGCGCGGTGGTGAGCGCCTTGGAAGTCGGATTGCGGAAAAGGAGGAATTGCTTTGCTATGGGATTGTGATTGTAAATGCGTATGTGGCCTTGTGTGACTGTTATAACTAATTTAGGTATTGGCCTTTAGAGTTATGATTGCGATTGTGGATTTGTATGCTGACCTTAGATAAATGATTTCAAAGCGTTCTACAGTTTCCATATTCTTTCTAGCTTGGTAGATTAGACGTTGACCCTTCGAGGAACATTTTTCAGTTCCAGGTATGAATCAGGGAGCCGTGCAGGAACCGAGGCAAGATGGCGGGCCGGAGCGGTAAAGAGCGCCTGTCATAGTGGGATTGGTTTTTACTAGTTATTTATAATAGTTAGGATGTTGATTTTAATATTTGTTAGACAGAGTTGGTATTGTGTTTCGTTTATTATTATTTTTGGTTCAGATAGTTCAGTTCAGTAGGCGTTGTGACGTATTTGATTATTTATAATTTTCGGGGATTCATGCATGATACGTTTTTCTAAGTTTTATTAAATAAAGGTTGGATGTTTTATTAAGTTTTCTCGTCGTGCCCGAGTTGTAAGGTCCTACAGTGTAGTTGTCAACCTAAATAATAGTACCTTGTAAGGTTTATTCCCTAGTAGCGCCCCGTCGGAAGTCGGGGTGTTACAACATTATCGATCAAAATGTTGATATGTTTGAACCAAATTGAAAGATTCTCTTAGCACACTTTCGCCATGACCTATTACACCTTGAAAAAGAGATGTATTGCACATTGTCCATGCTACCCAAGATCTCAAAAGAAAATCAACAAGACCTGACTCTCCATGTTGTTGATGCACCATTAACATGAGATCATGAGGAGATAAAGTCACATGGGACTGTAACAAATGTGAATACAGCAAAACCAACACAAACATCACTTGCAATAAAACAATGGAATAGAGCATGTCCATTTGTCTCACCAGAGCTTCTAAATTTATTTTAACACTCAAACCACCAAGAGGAAATGCCAAGAAAACTTTCAATTTTGGTGGCAAATTTAGTTACCAGATCATATGTTGAGGAAACGCATGAGAAGTTGAAGCTTGAGTGTTATAAGTGGACATACCAAACCAATAGTCGGAAAACAGAGGGTTGAACTTTGGAAATTTTGGTTGTTTTTGGGATTTCTTTTTGGCCAAATTTGGCTTCAACATCCATGGATCTTGACTTGGTACTCCCATGCACTTCCTTAGGGATCACTTGAACCAGCACATCATCATGAACAAGGTCCTTGGTGTTGTTAACCTCTTCTAGGTGGACTAAACTATGTCCATGAATTTGAATTTGCTCCGTAGTTGTTTCATGGCAACTGTTATTGATGGGTTGTCCACCATTGTAATGAACCTCGAGCTTTGAAAATTTAGCGGTTAAAAAGGGCAAAAGCTTATCCAAGCAAGCAATGAACGCTCTCCGTCTGGTTTACACAATCTTTGCTAAGGGCAAGGGTGATGTTCTTGCAGGTGTTTTAGCTGGATGAATTGACAAATAGCAGTATGTATCTAATTTATTTATATGAAACCGAGTTCTTTTATGGGTGCATTAGCCAATTTGGCATTTTTAATTGTAGGTTGTAATTGTAGCTAAGTCTATGCTCCCAGGAGAGAATGCCCAGTTGCACAAATTAGTCATTTTGCAATTCTTTTACAAAACTTTACACATTCAGAGATAAAACGAGCTGCGTAGTGCATAAATGAGTATAATTTGTCCATTGACTGAAACAACTCAACACAAACGAGTATATTTTTCCTTACAATTTGTCCATTTACTGAACATAATGTTCAAATTCTTCCTTTGCTCTTCTTTGGTGTGTTCTTTTCTTTCTTTTTTTTTGGTCAAAGAAATCTTATTAAAGATTAGGAAGTTACAATACGAGGTGTTGAGACACCCATTACATCATAGCGGAGGAGATCCTGGAGGTCTCTAGGGGGGTTCTCAAAAACATGTAAACCTAAGGGAAGGCCATGGGCTACGCGTGCAAGATGGTCAACCACCTTGTTAGCTTCCCAGAAGATGTGATGGAACCGGACAATCCAGTCCCTACGCAAAAAGCTTTGGCAATTCAAAACCAAGCTAGAAAGAGGGTGTGAGGCAGGAATTCTTGACTGTAGCAAAGTGAGAGCTAGTTGGGAGTCCACCTCGACTTCGATCCTCCTGCACCCCGACTCTCAGGCTAAGGTGAGTCCCTGACTAATGCCCCAGAGCTCAGCCATGGGTACGGAGCAAATTCCAAGGTTGCAGGCGAAACCCCGTTGCCATCTGCCATCTTCGTCTCTTAAAACTCCACCCGCCGTGGCAAAGCCTCCCGAATGTCTGACAGAGCCGTCGCAATTGAGTTTGATCCATCTCTGTCTTGGCCGTGACCAGGTGACCATGATTTCCTACTGGGGAGCCCGTCCCCCCGCTATCTCTGGCTTAGTGATGGCCTGTTGTGCTTCCCGAGCTCTCTCAATGACAAAGGAGCTGTTGTTTGGGGGCATGTCTTCTCCTTTGAACATCTTACCATTCCTCCATCTCCATATCCACCAGGCAGTAATGGAAAAAGACACCGCTCCATTCAGGTCGGCTGCTATGCTGAAGGAGCCGTGAAGACATTTAGCGATCCAATCGATCGGGGCAGTGCCAAAGAAATCCGACCATTGGGCCAGTTGGATCAGTTTCTTCCAGAAGGAACTCACTCTCTGGCAGTCTCGAAAGAGGTGTATCAATGATTCGTCCTCCAGCCCACAGACAGCACAGACAGGGTTGTTGGTGAGTCGTCTTCTGTACCTCTCCATATTTGTTAGAAGCTTTCCTTTCAACACCAGCCAAAGGAAGCATTTGATCCGTTCCTGTACCCCAATCTTCCAGGCAAGGTTGAACAGTTGGCGGAGATTATTGTCAATTTGGGGGACAGACTGCTCTCTGAGAAGCCTATAGGCTGAAGCAACCGTGTATGACCCATCCCGGGATCCTGCCCAGCATAGAGAATCCCTTCTGCCTGGGTCGTTGGTGATAGCGGCTCCGACGATTTGGAGGAGGGTGGATGGTGGCAGGAGGCCGGAAAACTGTGCCCAATCCCAGCCTCTCGTTGGATCCCAAACCTCCCTGATTGTCTTCCTTTTGTCACCATCCTGAATTGGAGCCGTGGCAATCAGAGCTAACGGGGACCCACCAATCCATCTGTCCATCCAGAAGTTTATGGATCTCCCATCTCCCACATTCCAGGTCAATCCCATCGGAATCACTTCCTCCAATCCCCATTTGATTCCTTTCCAAACCACCGACGCACGAACACTCTTCGACTGACTGAGAAGGTTGCCCTCTCTCACAAGGCCATACTTGACTTGCATAATTTCTCCCCAAATTCCAGCCTCCCCATTGAGTAGGCGCCATCCTAACTTCCCGATGATAGCTAAATTCATGTCATGAGCTCTTCGGATCCCCATGCCTCCTTGTTCTTTGGGGCAGCAAATTTCATCCCAAGCAATGAGGTGTATCTTTCTATTCCCCTCCGTTTCTCCCCATATAAAGCGTCTCCTGATTTTATCAAGGTCTGCCCAGGTGGAGTTGGGGAGACGGGCCACATTCATGGCATAATATGGCATTGACGAGAGTACCGATCGAGTGAGGGTTAGTTTGACGGCCAGACTCAGGGAACGGCTCTTCCAGCCTGTGAGGCGTGCTTTTGTTTTGTTTAAGATATCCACAAACGTGCTTTTATAAACACCCGACTGAAGACTTGGAATTCCTAAATACTTCCCGATGTCTCTGGTCACATTGAAGCCAGAGATATTTTCCAACTGAGCTGCCATGTCACGAGGGACATTCGATGAGAGGTAAATTTTGGATTTCAGAGTACTGATCTTTTGGCCAGAAGCTGAACAGAAGGTCTCCAGGCACTTCATGACTTCCCTGAGCTGCTGCAGCGAGGCTTCTGCCATGACAACAATGTCATCAGCGTAAAATAGGTGGGATAGCTGGGGCGCTCCTCTACAGATTGTGATTGGCTTCCACCTTCCTTCAGATACTGAATCATTTATGATGTGGCTAAGGCGCTCAACAGCGAGAGTAAAAAGGTATGGCGATATGGGGTCTCCTTGTCGGATACCCCTTGAAGGGCTAAATTGCTCCGTGAGGTCCCCATTCCACAACAATCTCATTGTGGGAGTAGAAATGCATTTGTGGACAAGGTTGACCCAACAGTCAGGAAGGCCAGCTTGATGTAGGGTGTCATGGATGAAGTCCCATCGTAGCTGGTCATAGGCCTTTTCCAGGTCAATTTTTAGGAGCATCCATCTCTTGCCGACTCTCTTGTTCCACATTGAGTGGATAATTTCCTGAAAGAGCACAATGTTATCAGTGATCGTCCGGCCAGGTATGAAGCTGTTTTGGACCGGGCTTATGAGGTAGGGCATAAGGGGTTGTATTCGGTTGGCTAAGATTTTGGTGATAATTTTGTAGGTTACATTGCATAGTGTTCTTTTCTTGATAAGTGTGCATTTGTTAAATAAATACGGAGTATATTCTTTTCTCTTCCCACATTTCCGTTGTTCCCTATCCTTACCATTTTCTCCAAATCTCCTCATCGTTATTTCGCTCCAACTCCTCTGGATCTTTGTGCTTCTCTGACGATCGACGTCGGCCCCTCGACGACACCTTTTCGTGCTCCTCGTCGACCGTCTTTCTTCACCCCTGAGTCCTAACCTGATGCCCATCCAAATTGAAGTGGAAGAGTTATGAAGATGGAGGCAATCGGATTGCAACTTTGCTGCTCACTTCCTCACACAAATCCAACTCTTCCTATACGCTCTACACTTTACCCTTCTTCTTCATTCTCAAGAATTAAACTTAAACCCCTTCCCGGCGCAGGTTAGCACTTTACCCTTTCCCTTAAACCCTCTCCCGGGGTTTCATTTTGTCTTCTCGCTAAAGTCCTCGTGTTTCTTTCAAAACGCAGCGTTTCTGAGGTGGAGCAAGACCCAGGAAGAGCAGGACTTGGATGGGTTGCCACCTGAGTACTATGACGATGTCAGTATATTCTCCTTCCGCAACTTATACTCTTCTATTGTTTCGAGATCTTATGATTGTGTTGGAAATTCTATAAGCAAAGGTTTGTTTGGATTCTATATTACCATAGTATCAATGTTGTTTTTGATGAGTTGCAAGGAGAACTCATTGTTCTTAGCTTGATTTTGTTTAATTTTTGTCGTGTGAGTTGCATTGTTATATAGTATGTGCTAAATCGATTTGGTTTGAGATGTTGAATTCAGTAGGCATGAAGTAAATGGTCAAGATAAGAGTCCGAATTTGTGTTTGTGGTGAAAGCTATGCTTGGACTTATTATAGCATGTAACTTGTTAGCCATTGCTTTCCATCTACTGAACACTCTCAAAAGTCAAAATGGCTAGAGTAACTTCTGCATTTTCTGATATTGTTTCATGAGCTGATTTCTGATTGAGTATTGTTTCCATTGGCTTCAATTTTGCTTGATACAGTAGAGTTTATCCTCGAGAGTTGAACCCTAGTTTCTTAATCATTGATTATAAGTTATTTCCGCTAAGAAAAAAATTCTTCATTTGGTGCTTGACTTGTTGCATCCTGTGATATTGATCCACAGTCAATTTGTGAGAAGTTATGCATATTTACATGAGATTATTTTTCTGTCTCGGCTCGTGCATAATCAGAATAACTTCAGGGGATATTGAGTTGGGTTTGCCTCATCATTAACTGCAACCCCCCTGTTTACTTGGCCCACCCATTTATTACATATAAAGAGAGTGATTAAAATATCATGTAAATGGCACACATCTGTGCATTGTCGTGTGCCTTTTGGTTTCTGCTGTTGTCCTTTTTTGTTATGTGGCCTTTGGCCTATTTTTCGGGTTTTTGTGTCTGTTTATTTGGTTGAGTTTTCTTGTTTGTGTTTTGTTTGTTCTGTTTTGGTCTTGCTCATTTGGATCTTCGGAAACACCCTCTCGGCTTCCTTGGGGTATGGGTTGTACATCCCAAAACCCTATACCCCACTCATGCGGGATAGACTGGGTAGTTGTTGCTGTTGTTGTGAAGCTTTGATTAGAAATAGAAAAAGTGAAGTGACATCTGATAATAAGAGCCTTAGTCAGTTTAAGGAATTTTATTCTATTCAATAGTCCATCACACTCAGGGTGATCCTTCATTTTTACTTCAGGAGTGGCAAGCCAAACAAAGGGAGAAGACAAAAGAATTAAACCGAAGGCGTCAAGAAGAGGATGAAGAGGAGGAGCGCAAGGTTCAAGAGTATCGTGAAATAGGCATGAGATTGAAAGGTTTTCCTGAAGAAGAGGTTAAGGAAGCACGGAGATTGGTTTCAAGCTTCATTAAAGCTGCAGAAGAAGTGGAAGAGGTATGAAACTCCAGTTGTTCTAATACTAATTGCTCTTGCGGATCTCTCATTTCTCCCTTCTTCTAGTGTTGCTTTGGAATTCTCATCAAGTCATAAAATTTTCCCTTCAATGATTGTAATGTATACATGAGTGAACAAAAATTTAGTAGATTCATAAATGTAGTGCAAAGTGGAAAGGAATAACATCTTGACACCAGATAGCAATCATAGCATGGTTTAAAAGACATCAATAAATAGAAAGGCTTTACTCTAATGCTACAACTACTAAATATTGGTTACTCATTCTTATATTTTTGAGGATGAGAATATTATTGAGAAAGACCAATCTGTTGTTCAGAAGCCATGTTGGCAGACAACTTTTTCATCGTATTGTAAGATTATGGCTGTTGTGCATGTTTTTTCCCTTTTTAGTTTTGATCTGATCCAATGTTGGAGAAATTGAAGATCAATCTTGCTACAGATCTCTAAGATCACCTTTTTTTGCAGAAAATTGAAGAAAGCCGCTGAAAAGGGTCAACTTACCGAGCTTGTTCTTCTGGTCATATGGAATCGACTTGATCTTGCTCGACGTGATGTATGTCTTGTTTATACTTTTCGTGTCAGCATTTCCTTGTTGCAGCATCCCATTTGTCCTCTACCTGCAATGATAGACATTGAACCATCCAGCATGAATTGAATGATTTGCAACCTCATTCACTTAACACCAAAAAAGGCAAAAATAGCCAAATCTTTGATTGTGAGGTTTCTCAGTGAAATCTGTCTTCACTGATCAACCTATTTAACTATTCACATTTTCACTCTGTTTATCTCATAAGCGTAAATGATTTCTGATTGTAGGAGGAGAAAGACGCAATCCGAAGTCTTGATCTTCTGTACAGAAGAGTTGAGGTATGCTTTTGCATGATATATGCATAGTATGAAGTGACAATCTCATTTCAAGTTAGAGTTGTAACAAATTATATTATCAAATATTTCCAAAATTGTTATGCAATGAAGTCTTGGATAATTTATTATGCAAGATTCTAGTGTATTATTTAGTGATGATTTGTCAATAAAAGCCTATGAAGGTTTGTATTAGGTGTTAGAATTAAGGTTTTAGTTACAGTGGTTAAAAGTACACAAGTAGGAAGGTAATTCATTGCTGCTTCAGCATATTACCATTTTGCATCAATTTTTGACGGAATATTGAAATCTTGTGGTGCTAGATGCCTTAAATAGGGACAAGGCCTAGAGCAAATGCTGTACCCTAGATCCTTCTCACGATTATTGATTTCTGTTAGTTTTGTGAAGCCTTGAATATATGCTAAAATAGTGACAATGGAGCCTTGGATATATGATATGATGATAGAAAAACATTTATTCTCCATATACATTGTGCATTTTGTAGTTTTCTTGGTCTTATCTTTGGCCACCACATTTCCTTCTTAAAACTAGGAGAATGTTCTTGATTTCCCTAATATCTATATCATCCTATTTGTCATTCTAGACCGAAATTTTGAAAAGGACGTCTTCTCCTGCCATGAGACTCTTGAACGATCTTTTGAACATGCATGATGGGTTTGATGATGAAGTGTGGCTGAAGGACTGCAAGAAGCGTATGATTGAGACTTTCCCACGAGAGGATCCATTCAGCATTCTTGTTCCAACTGGATTTGACATTGATAAGGTATTATACCACTATGATTAACATAGATATTATGCATTTGTTGAGGTCTTCTACTTTTGTAATCTAATAGCTAAATCATTAGACTACTGAGCATCCGAAGCTCATAAGCTACATATATTGGCCGGCATGACAAACAGTACACGGCCTTAGCCTGTGACAATTGACAATGTGCCTTTGCTCTCATCTGTGCAGCACCAAGGTCCATTGGGTCTTCCGCCCTTGGCTGATGACGTGTTATTAAGAGTAGATTTTGTACGTGAGGTTAATGAGTTGCTACAAGAAGTGCGTTTGGAACAAGCTCAAGTACAGACCTCACAAGGGTTTGATCCGGAATCTGTAGCTTCAAGGATGAAGCTTCAAGAGAAACAGCGAACAATACGCCAAGTAGAATCTCTGCTCAATCTTGCTGCGGACTTGAACTGGTAGCCGATAATTTAATCTAGATTCATGTGCTAGCTAGGTAGTGCAGTGAAACTCATGTACTAACAACTTTTTTTTTTATATGGTTTTGATTGGTTTGATGTATTATTTTGTTCACCTCTTTCTCAGCTCTCTTTGGCCTTTTGATTGCTTGTGTGGTTTTCATGTCTGTGTTCTCATGCTGGTTCGTTTGGCTGTTGATTTTTTCGGCCACTTAACGAGTTTGGGTTCATATTGTAAAGTGGAAGTTAATTATAAATGTTAACAGGATAAAAATGAAGTATCGTTCAAAAATAGCTTTATGAAGACTTGAAGTTGGCTCATATTGTAAACTGCCATATGAGCCAGTTTTGCACAAAGTGAAGTATATATGTATATTTCATTATTACAATTTAACATTATTTTTCTTCTTATAAAAAAGCCTTGTGTACAGTATACAGTTCATGATGTCTCGAGCTTCAGAACTTGTGTACAGTATAGCCACTATCACACACCAACACCATACCACTTATTCAATAAGTTCACACTTTAAGTGGCATGCTTAATAAGCTTTATAAGGTTTGAACAGAGTTGTCCATGAATGGATAACTTGATTAGTGAACCATCCATTCTCGTTCAACTTGTATAGTTTGATGGGTGGATGAAACAAGAGCAGGGATCGATAGCACCCTGGAGCAGTGAAGAGAGGCTCTGGAATTTAGAGGCTTTAAATTTTAAACTGAGTTGAACAAAGACAGAGTATATTAAGTTCAGCTTTGGAGAGACGAGGGAGGGAGGGGTAGTAGGAGGGAGGGGTAGTACGAGTGAGGGACGACAAAATTGGAGAAGAGTGTCAGATGTGATGTGTGATAAGAAAGTGCCCCTCAAGCTCAAGGACAAACTTTACTTGACAATTGTTAGACTTGCCTTGTTTTACAGTACATAGCACTAGCCAATTATGAAGGCGCAAGAACAAAGGCAAGTTGCGTGAATGAAGACTCTGATAGTTCAAACACGTACAAAGGAGAAGTATGGACGCCCCTATGCGTAGATGTGAGAGTTTGGCTATAGTAGAGTTTCACCGCAATAGAGGGAGGCCTCAGAAGAGCTGGAAGAAGGTGATCAGACATGATCTCACTCTCCTAGCTCTCTCAAAGAACATATCCCAAGACAAAGCCTTATGGAAGGACAATATTTGAGACTTTTGAGTCGAGGATGCTTAGTTAGGAGGGTGGGGATTCTTTGGGTGAATGGTAGGCACGAAGTAGGCCTATGTTTAGGTAGGGTTTGAGGTGTTGGGGGCTACAACTTCATGCTTTAGGCTTGTTCTTCTTGTTTGCGTTTTTTTAGTGGTCTATCATGTCCTCGAGTGTCGATGCTTGTTTTTGTTTCAATCATGTATGTTCTCCCTATAGGTGGGATGTTTGGACCTGTTTGGTTGAACTAGAGTTTTGTGGTTGCGTTTGAATTTTCTTTTACTCATTAAGATTTTCAGGTATACCAGAAACACCCTTTTCAACTAGCTCGAAATTATGGATGCGTAGTATCTCAATCTCAGACCTCTCCTTTGCAAAATTACATTAGGTTTTTGTAATAGTTTGGTTTGATGAGACTAAATGGAGAATATTTGACATGTGAGCGAAAACAAAGATGGTCATAGGTTAATACAATAGCGAACCTACTTTTTTTTATATAGAAATGAACATACTTTTCTAACATCATAACTCCGATTTCCCCCTTTTTTATATAAAAAATCGTTTGACTTAATAGGATGGACATTACAGATAATACTACATATTACGTAAGTACTAAGACATGGATATTATCATGAAATTAATTATGTGTCATATTCATTAGAGGATACAAATTAAGAGAAATTTTGGGTGACTATTAAAACATCTACAATGGTGAAATTGCTAAGTTATTAAACCTCTAAAAGAAAATGAAAATTAATTTTATATCTGAAAAAAAACCTTATCAGACCAAGTTAGTTTGCAGTTAATTCCACTCTCACACAATTTCACTTACATAATGAGTTCCATTTATTTTAATTCACCTATATGATTAATTTAATTTAAAAAATAAAATAAAATGATACTATTTTTTGACACGTGATTAGATGATATTTTAATAACTTTTATGATTGTGGAAGACAAAATTTTATGCTTATGTGAAAAAAGAGAAATGTTAAAAAGTAATTTACGAAGTTTTGGAAAAATGTCACTATTGTATATGTTCTTAGTTTAAGAGTATTATAAATTTATAATGTGTTCAAAAAATATATCTTTTATGATGGGGTTTTTGTGATGCTTGAATATGACTCAAATAGGTTCATTTGAATGTATCTCGACTCACGAGAGGTCAAGGAAGTAGATGATTGCTTGACGGGAAGAGGTGGTGTGGAGACAGTGAATGAACTCAAAAATGATTTCAAGTAACCTTAAATACCCTTAAAATGAAGAATTGTTTAGAAATTTAAATCGAAATAGTTCGGATATGAATACAAGTGTTATAAGTGTCGTATCATACTAATTTGAAATTAAGAAACACAATGATATACTTAATTTAATCAATTCAAATCAACAAGGAATACATCTCATGGGCACCAACCAAAAAACAAATTAATCTAAAAGGACTAACTGAAATAACCCTAAACTCAAAAACACCAATGTAAATTGTCCAAAACATAATCAAAATAATACAGTATTAAGTTAAAATTATGATAATGTATTTCAATGAAGTAGTACATACAATTATTTTGGTTGGCGGTGTGTACAAGGCAGTAACATGTGGTTGTGAGATAAATGATCCAAAATTCTTAATTGTTAAATGTCTTATCCTACAGCCTATAAATCTTAGACATCTTGCACGTGTTTTATAATTGACAATGACCTTGCTCACTATGTGGACAAAGCGGTATAATTTGACTCGTTTTTTTTTTACCAAAAAAATATTTATTGTAGTGATCTAATAATAATATGAATAATTCAAAATAATAATATCAATAATTCAAGTTTGAAAGAGAAGACTTTGAGCTAACTGTCTTCAACTACCATTCTTTCAACACCCTTCCTCTTCTTCCTCTTCAACAAGAACTCCGCCCAATCACTTCACTATTCTAGCCTTTTCAGATTCCCTTTCTTCCACCGCCGCCGCCGCCGTCCTCCTCTTTCCACGGCGACCTCACTTTCTACACCACCGATTTCCGAATGGAAGAAGAGCAAGCTCACACTACTAGACCACTCCAAATCCCCTCTTCTTCCGGCGACGCTGGAGCCTCGAGCTCTTCCTCGTTGCCGCCTTCTCACTTCCATGAAGAGTCGGAGACGAACTCGACGGAGGTTCAAGTCCAATTGCATCCGCTTGATGCCGTCACCACCGACTTCCACGACCGCCGCTTCCACCGTCGCCGACTCTCACGTCGGGATTCGCCGCCGCGTAACGAGTCGTACCGCTTCAACTTCACCATTTCCAGCCTCGTCCCTCGCGACGGCCTGGACGATATCTGGTCTTGCCTCGCCGTCCTCGTCACGTTCTGGTTCTTCGGTAATTCGCTTCCGTCTCAATTTCTACCGCCGCATTTTTATTTTATTTGGTTTCGTGAGTGAAATTTGAGAATTTCGTTTCACCAGCAGCGTCCATGACTCTAATTCTGGGGTTCTACGGATCGGAGAGCTTGCAATTGGGGCCGTATTGCTCTCAATTGATCACAGCGAACGAATTGTTCGTGCAGTCTATCCAGGCTAGTCAGAAATTTAGGGTTTATGCATTCCTGTCTAGCTTAGGCCTTTTGTTTTAGAAGCTAATTAGTCTGTGCTACAACAATGCAGGCACAGCAAACGGAAGGATCTTCGGGTCCCATGCTCTATGGCTTCCACACTTCACCTGTTCTGGATGTTGAAACCACATGGGGCGAGACGCATAATGCAGCTATTCAGACTGATGACCACAATGTAAAGCTAGATCTTCAGTTTAATATTGCAGCTTTTTGTTTTGCTCACAACAGTAGTGATGGGAGATGAATGTGTTGGTTTTTGTGCAGGAGTGGATGTATTACTTCAATGCAGGATCAAAGGTGGATATATCTTATGATGTGAAGAACTCAAGTTTATCATTGTCGCTCGTCATTGCACAAGGTGAGCTTTGACTCACTCAATGCTGTGCTTCTTTTTTCACTGTGATTGAGATGTGTAATGTGTTGACTAAAACAGATTTGTCTTGGTAGAGTTAGTTGATATTGATCTTGTTAATAAACCTTTGGATCATGGTAGATGTGCTGTCTAAATTAAGGGATGTCAGTTCACTAGGATGCTGCTATAGCATTGGTACTTATTTCAGCTGAATGCACAAGCTTCTCAAAGAACCCCATGTTGGAATCTGGCTTGTTTGGCCTTACTGACTAATCATGAATACATTATTCTTAAAATCCTAAATAGAATGAGATCAACCTCTTTCAAGAAGAGCAAGAGCCATTTTCTAAAGAATTGATGCTGAAGTGATGAGTTTCTCCTAATCTGCAGGTGAAGAAAGCCTCATTGAATGGATCGAGGATCCTTCTTATCCTAATACAACGCTGTCCTGGAACACAGTCTATGGTAACATCATCAATTGCATCAAATATGCAGCTTTTTAAACTATAAATTTAGTCAAAAAGTTAAGTTGGGGTTTACTTGAACATATTTCAATCACAAACAGGAAGTGGTACAATTGAGCAGGAAATCACAAGCTCTGATACATACTACGTAGCAGTGGGAAACTTAAATTCCAACACTATAGAGGTACACGATCAACATCTTTTACACTCTTTCTTATCCATCCATTTATCCGTAATTTAATTTGTAAATCATAATTGTAATGTTGATCATTTATAGCTAAATCTGCCTTCAATTGCTTGCTGCCTTATACCCAATTAATTACTCCAAAATTCTTTCAGGTTCAATTGAATTTAACCATAAAAGCTCTACTGTACAACACCACTCAAGCCTATTACAAATGCTCACTGTATAACCATGTCTGCAGCTTCTCTTTTTTCTTTCTCAAGAAAAATGCTGTTATCATTACTTCCCCAGGCCCTGATCAGGTAAAAACTGAAATCAAAAGTAAGAAGATTTATCTCTAGATCTTACACAAGTTTAGATGCTTATTCTTTCTATTATTATTATTCAACCAGGTTAAGGACGATCAAGACTTGTATATCAAGCTATCATACGGACCTAGATGGCTTGCATACGTTATAGGATCAGGTTCTTTTTTCTGTACTCATGTTTTATGCTCGTTTAGATCCACTGCTCTGATTTTACTTCACTAAAACAATGTCATTTGCAGTTATCTTGACCGTAGTAGTGCTACTACTATTCAGATTGTGCCACATGTTCCAGCCAAGCCAAAGAGATCTCTCTGGAACACAAACAAGACCAAGAGCTGATAATCAGGATCCATTGCTTTCCCCAAAAGACGACGATCTCTCCAGTTGGGGCTCCTCTTATGATTCTGTTTCAAATGATGAGGAAGAATTAGATGAGTTGCTCCAAGAGCAAGGGAAACAGGTCAATGAAGGAGAGAACAGTGCCAATCCTAAAAAACTCTGTGTTATTTGCTTTGATTCCCCAAGAGACTGCTTCTTTCTCCCTTGTGGGCATTGTGCAGCTTGCTTCACCTGTGGATCAAGGTAAACTGAAAACGCTTGCCTCTTATAATATATTTATCCCATAGTCTAAGAGCATCCACAATGGAAAGGCTCTAAAGTTTCTTTCTTGTTAAAGATTTAATACAAAAACGAAAAAACAAACAAAATTAAGTCCAAGAGATTTTTCATCTGGAAATAAGTAACAGAAAAATCCTTTTTTCAAAAAAATTGTTTGAGAAACCCAAAAAATCTTCTGCTGTGGATGCTGTAAGAAACCTTACAGTTTACATGACAAACCGAACAAAATTAAGTCAAGTGTTGAATAGAGGGTGAGTTGATATTGAATGTTGTTGAAACTGCAGGATTGCTGAAGAGGCGGGCACTTGCCCAATATGCCGAAGGAGGATGAAGAAGGTGAGAAAGATATTTTCGGTATGAGAAGACGAGCTTGTCAATTAGTACCATAGGGGAAAACATGTGTATGTACATTTTAATTGAACTGAACTACACAATTGAGCTGTTGGGACATGTATGTGCACATATCAATGTGATTATTGCATTTTGAAGGCCGACAAGTATTTTCTGCAGGGCCAAATTCAAGCATATAATAGGCTACTTGGTTTTTTGTCATGTATCATTATAAACCAATACAAATAAAAATAGATATTGTTTTGTTAATATTTACTTGTGTTGTGTGGCTTTATCTATGTGTCATTTGTCAATGTTCTTGAATGGATATGTGGATTGTTTTGAGATCAAAATGACATTGTTTAGCTATCACTGGCTTAATTATATACCTATAATGTTATTAGAACTCACTGCCACTAAGAGAATATATAAATGGGCCAAAATGGGTTTATTGGGCTGGTCCAGTCGACTTAATGGGCCGTTCTAATTTTCATCGAAAAAACGGTTCAGGCGATAAATCCATTTGAAAACCCGGTTCGGCCGTTACAGTAGTTATAACTTATAAAGCTGGGCCTTTGAATCTTTTACGCTTTATCATGAAAGTCGACAGAACCATAGCATTTTGCAGAAGATGCAAAAATTATACACCCTCCGTTCTATTTTACTTGACACTTTAGGAAAATTCACACATATTAAGAAATTCATTGAAAATATGAGAAATATTATTGAAAATCCAAATTTTTTTAAATGTAATCAAAAATTAATTACTAATACATCCTTAAAACCAATAGATGGAGAGAAAAAAGTCAATATAAACACTTTTCAATACATTAATTAAATAAAGGCTAAAAAATGATAAGTTTTAATCAATAAAATTTTAGCTCTAAAGTGTCAAGTAGAATAGAACAAAGAGAATAACTTGCTTTTGAAATTGATCACCACTTTTTCCTCCTTTATTTTTTAAAGGTTGAAAAGAAGCAGATAGTGCTTTTTTATTTTCCAATATTAATGGTACATATTCTCCACTTTATTGATATGTATTGTAATTTTTATAGCACTCAAATTTTGCGTGTTATATAGCCTGATTCGGTTCGACCAAAAAATATATATAATCTGATTCGATTGCACCAAAACAACATACCTGATTCGATTGGCCGGTTGTATACGACAAACTGATCCAAAAAAGTAAGAATTCGATCCGGTCTGACTAAACTAAAATTGCACTTGATGAAAGTTTTGAAAGAAGTCTTTCTACATGAACATAAATTATTTTATTCGACAATATCTATTGTAATATTAAGTGTCTACAACCAGGGGCGGAGTTAGCTTATGCCCCACTTGGGATTTTCAAAAAAAAAAAAAATTTAAAATATAGTAAAAAAATAAGATTATTTGATAAAAATTAATCTATTTGGTCACTAAATAGAAGATTAATTTTGTATATATATATATAATATTGAAATAGTTTTTTATACATAAAAATACAAAATTTTATATATAATTTTTTTATATACAAAAAAAATACATTTTTTTTCTATATTTTATTAAAAAATACAAAAAAAAAATCCTGGCTACGCCACTGTCTACAACAACAACATTGATCCAGTTTAGTACCTTACGAGGGAGTATCTGGTGGGTTAAAATGGGAACATTCATAAGACTAATATAATTTGAAATTTTGGCTGAGATTTTCAACATAAATTACACAAAATATAGTATTCAGTCTTGTAATCTTATAAGATTGAATGGACTGTACGAGTAAGGATTTTATTGTTCGGGTTAAGTTTCCCTGGTCTCGGTTTAAATCCTCTGTCCCACTATGTGTCTCATAAATCCTCTTGTCTAGTTTAGTATGTTGTGACAATGATCACTAAGTTACGAGTTTGAATTTTCCTTCTCCATTATAATGGTTTAAATACTTTATACTAAACCCAATAAAAAGGATTTTTTTGATCGGATATCTAATTTGATTTGATCCAACTATAGTCTATACATATATTGTACCATTTAGCTTGTGTTGTTAAAATTTACTTTGATTAAGATCACAAATAAAGTTCAGATATCGAATCTAAACTTTATATTGGGTATCTGATTCATTTAATATTTGATTATGAAAACACCCTTTATTGCAATGTTATTTTTCCCTGTTTTAAATGACTTCAAAATCCCAAAGAATCAGCCCATCAAGAAGAATATAAGTTATTTTCTATTCAACAAATTTGCCCTAATTTTTAACATTTGCCCTCCCAAACTCATGCAATGACTTGAGGTTTTAAACAACAAACATAAGTAAATACATACTTATTTTTAAGATAAATATAGATAACGTTGAATATAAAGACATAGCCTAAATCATATGATGTAAATATGTACGACTGCACATGGTTTTAAATAATTTAAAAAAAATCCATAATAACATATGTCGCATGCCAAGATATACATACAAACTATTGGAAAGCATGCCTTATGCGTTAAGCCAAAATAAATTATTGGCTTAGTCCAAATATGTTTGTCACGACTTCAGGAAAATAAAAAAAGTATTTATTATTTTGAGGGAAATGAAACTACTATATTAAAAAAAGCTACTATATTCAATTATCGTGTTAATCCAAAAAACCATGTTAATTTTATCAAGTTTAAATTAGATAAAATCTTAACAAATTTATACTTTTAAATTATTTAATTGTTTCTTAATATTTTTTTTCATATTCTAACAAATCTGCATTAAAAAATCCTAGTTTATTGTTGACATAAGCTCTTTTATTATAGGGGATTTTTATTTGATTTTTAGTAATTTATATTTAGTCGAACTCGTATAAAGCCTAGTACTTTTGCTAGTTTGTATTTAAATAGCGTTTCCCAACCAACCACGTAGCATCCTATTTTGAGATTTTTCTTACAAAAAAACTACTGTTAAACATAGATTGTTGAAACTATACAACAAACAAAGCTATACCTAAAATGTGAGGTGGCTAACTCTAGAAATTAATGGCTTAAGTACTACGACTCCTGCAAATTAAACATGCCAAGCTAAAAAGGCTCAACCACAAGCAACACTTGCAACTAAAATGCTGAAATGTGAAGTATTAAATACTTAAACAGATCTTCCTACTTGAATTTGAAAACTAAAATTATAAATTAAAAAAGATAAGTTCTGTAGAATAAAAATTTAAAAGATTCCTAAATAAAAAAAATCATAATATTTTTCTCAAGTTGAATTCATGAACAATATCATCACCATCATCGCCTAGTATAATGTCGCGCTCTAGGAAAATCTTGGGGTCAAAATGGGATACTTATAGTTTAAACATGTTAGGAGGATGCACCAAAAAGACCCAAAGAAATTGAAATTCAATTATTTGACAATGATGACTAAATTAGTTAAAATAAATCAAAATTGATATAAAAATTATATCCATCTTAAATATATTGTATAAAAGCCAATGAGCATCAAAATTCGCCCGAGATAGGATAGAACAAAAAAACAAAAGTAATAAAAACATGTATATTTTTTTCATTCATTTAATTAAGCCAACTTATTTATTGAAATTTCAACTTGAAAAACACATGTATTATCTTGATATAAAAAAACACGTCTGATCGATGACTAAGTAAGAAAAACATGTATATTTTTTTCATTCATTTAATTAAACCAGCTTATTTATTGAAAAACACATGTATTATCTTGATATAAAAAAAAACACGTCTGATGACTAAGTAGTCATTTCTAAAATTTGAATTATTTTTATACACAATGATTTGTATTTTTTCGTCGTTCCTCCAAGCATAAAATGGCATATGACAAGACCACAACCAACACTTGCATGTTCGCCCGTGAATCATGGGCCATTTTGAAATTTAATTCCTGTGTTATACTATTGTACTTGATGAAATTTACACTACACACACATCATAACACCGGGGATATAGTATACCCTAAAATATATACATTTTACCAAAAATCCCACCCTTTAGAGTAAGTTGCGGACAATGCATGGGTTTCAACGTGACGAGTAGAATGAACAATCTTGTACGACACATAACATTTTTTTATTTGGTTCATTTGTGACGACCCACTTCATGTCGGATAGGTTTATTAAGGGAGTTATAAAGTTGCTCCATTTCAAGACAACTCGGTTCATAGAAACTTCAAGGCTTGGCACAAGCCTTGGCAAGCTCAGAATTGGTGTGGGCAAGGAAAGAAATGCGCGCCAAAGGCATGTGGGCAAGGAAAGAAATGCGCGCCAAAGGCATGGGAGAATCATGAGCCAAGGAAAGAACTAGTCAACATTGGAGGAAGAGAAATAGTTGAGGATAACAATTTTTGAGTTTGGAAAAATTAGTAGGGAATTATTAGAGTCTATGGGCCTTTAACGTGAGGGTGCACACGACTGTCTGTGCGCATATGCGTGTTGAGTCCAGTGCACAAGCTCGATGATCTAGGTTCCATCCTAAAATCAATTGGCAATAGGAGGAGTAATCCAAGGGCTTATATACTAGGGTAATTTAACTCTCAACTTCCGATGTAGGAAAAGGATTCTCAACACACTCTGATACCATATGAAAGTTCATGGGCCATGTCAAGCAAGACTAATGAGAAAAAGGCACTGATTAGACTAGCATGAGCAATGAACCAAAAACAAAACGGAGAAAAATGAAGAGTAGGTGAATGTTGCACACGTCAGGAAGCTAAAAATAGGTTGTGGGAAGGAAAACATGCCTAAGGAGAAGAACTACGACATTGTGGTATCATAGTTCAACGCTCTAAATGGAGTAATGGAAGACAAAGGAAGCCTTGATGGAGGGGGGAATAATGACACAATCCTACCCAATGAATAAACTCACCATAGTAAACTGGAGCATTAGAGGGTTGGATGAACTCTCTACATGTGATTTTGTGAATAATATGGTGAAGAACTATGAAGAAGACATGATTGCGGTTTTGGAGATTAGAGTTAGAGTAAATAAAATGGAAGACATATTAATTATATGGAAGCAGGTATAGGGAAAGGAGAGTTACTTGTGACCTACTTAGAGGTGCCTCTATGTAGTTCAAAAGCTACCAGTTTGGACAATGAAGGATCTAGGTCCTATATCTTTCTTTCGAGGCATCTTTGTTCTTTTCCCTACGCATGGCCTATTCTTAACTCATGGCACCCTTGTTAGGGCCTAAAAAACAACGAATGATACCAAATGGAGCAAAATATGATATTGAAGTTGAATTTCAAAAGAGGAAAGGCAGAAGAGAGAATAAAACCATTAGGGTAAGGCAACTAGGATATCATGCATGTTATCATAGGCAAGGAAGAGACAATGGAGCTCTATAAGCCAAATCAACATCTTCACATCTAATCAGCATTATTTGGCAATAGTTTTTGGATGTAAACTCTAATTGAATATGAAGAACTTCAATTTATATGAAGTTGGTTCTAAGATAATGCACTCTGTGTTGTAATCGAAAGGGCGACACAAAACCGAAAATACATAATCAAAGAATCAGCCAATGATAAGCATGTACGACGAATCCATGATGAGCAAGTACGTAGAATCCAATACGGGTATTGATAAAGTCTAATTGCAGATAAGTTGGGGATTGTGCATGTAAAGGACCTAGCATATAAGCCTAATGAGGTTCCAACTTCCAACCTAAAATCATATGGTAATGGATGCAATGGTGAAATTATTAAGTGGTCAGAAGTGGCCTTGCCCCTCCCCTAATCCAAATTTTTTTAGTATATATTTTCCTTTTGTTGAGAGCTTCAATTTAATATACTATAAGCTCCAATCCAATGTATAAGCAAAAAGTTACGAGTATTTGAAGATTAGACGTGTGCAAATCACTTAGCAATCCATTTGTTAAGTTAGAATACTTCTATCTTTTGCTAAAATTTATATTTTTATACTTTAATTGAACCAGGGAGCTTCAAAACAATAGGTTATATTAAGACACTTGACTATTGTTTAATAAGGTACGAATGCGTGTTTTATGTAGTTATTCTAGTGACTTTGGTCATCTAGTCAAGTAGACAGGATTTCAAGGCAGTGTTCTTGACCAAAAAATAATTATTCTAGTTATGCATTCGTAATTCTTGAGGGGTTTTTTAAATACTCTAGTGTTTGAAATTTAAAAAACGAATTTTTTGGTTCCGCCCCAAAGAAAATTTAAATACAAGTTTTTTAAAAACGTAGAAATGAATTTTTGGTTGCCACACCGGAAAAAATTTCACTCCCCAGGAATATTTCTAGTTCCGTCCCTAAATGGGCGAGTAATTCAAAAGATTATATAATAGGCAATTTATCCATAATTTTTCAATGTCAGAAACTCTCAAGACACCCCTCATGTGCGTGGACAAGTTGTCGCTTAGGTAAAATCTTTCAAGGCTTGTGAACCATCACATTTGGATCAGCGACTCCTTTATTAGGCCAGTTGCTTGAACATACTCATAAATGTCGATAAGCCCATGCCATATGATCCCTTAAGGCTAGTGAACCGCCACTTTTGGGATCATCGCTCATTTATTGGGTAAATTGCCTAAATTGGCCCATGTAGCCAGCAAGCCCAAAGACTAGGAAATGAACCCTACCGAAACGTGCTCTAATATCATGATAAAATTTGGTTGGCCAATAAGCTAAAGGTCATGCATGTAAAGAACCTAATACCAATTTTTTGGTATTAATAAATAGATAAGAAGGAATAGATTTTTACAATAACCCATCCAAATTCCTTCTTTAATGTATTAATATATAGTCATGAACTACCCTTTGAAGTCTCTTCTCTAATGTATGTATAAGGTTGCATCATGTACAAACTAGTCATTATCTTCATACCTAGCTCACTTATACGACCATTTGAAGAAGCGATATATGTACCATTTTTCTCTCATACTAACAACTTTTGTTACCATTTTGTTACAATGATAATATATTGCATGTCTCGACCAAAAAAAAATAATATATTGTATGTATATAAATAGTCATTACGTTTAGTATTTCACAAGAACAAGCAAAAATGGATTGAAACAAACCCGATCAAGAGATCACATTTTGCACTCTTGATGAATTGTATGATGGTGTTCAACATCAACTTGAAGTAATGTTATGCACGAGGTGAGATGCAACAAATGCATATGAAAAATATCACATTATCGAATTCCCTATAAAATATGTGTCCAACGGATAGGTTAATTATTCTAGTAAGTATAAAATATGTGTCGTTGAATCTAACTATTGGATCGTGAAACTTTAGTAACAAGTGAGGGAACTAGTAATGTTCCCTGAGCAGCGGAAATAAACAATAAAGAACACAATATTTAGAGAGGAAAACTCTTTGGTCGACCAACAAGTCGTAGAAAGAAAAACCTCTACCCCTGATACTACTTCTCAGAGGATTTTCAATAAAATGCTTTTATTAAGTTTCAACGATTACAAGGCAAGTCAAGTTCCCTGGTAACTAAGGCGCCAATCAAAGTTCAACCAACTAGACTTCTACAACGTTAAGCGTAAACCTAAATCGAAGTAAACTACTGATCGACCTGAGTACTCACTCACTTGTGGATTCTTCACCGGAAAAGGCGGCACACTCGTACACTCGAAAAGCTCACTCTTCAAGTTCGCTGTTAAACAACCACATGCACTTTAACTCTAGCTATAACTTAGGTATTTATAAGAAATGTCAAGTCTAATCTCATACGTAATTCTTGCCTAATTACGCGGATTTTTCACTTAACAAATCTCACGCTAATAGGAGAAAGTATTGTTTGTGATTTGGATCCTCAACCATGTCGATTCTTTCTAAAACCGAATGATCTCGGATTTCCTAGATAAGATCGTGCAAGCTTGATCTTATCCTTCCTTAATCTTCTCAAGCAACCGCCTACATCGTAGAAGATCTGGTAACTTGCCCTAAATAGAAAGTCGCGTTCCTTTCGAGATGCGTTTTCTAAATCTGTCACTCGTTTCCTCCATTGTTCCTCACAATTAATATTCCGTCACTCGTGATAATGTACCTGTTTTCTTGAAACACTTACATGTAGAAGAAAGTTATACCATCTAAGTTTGTTATCATCAAAACTAAGAAAAACCATGAAAATTCTCCGCTAACAAATCCGATGGCCATATTTATTCCGTATTTAATACCATAAACTCCTCCTGTTTAATCGAACCTCCAATTTCATAGTAATAGAATGACTTTAAATCTAATAATTTAAATACAGGTTTTTTAGAAACTTTTACGTCCTAATATTTTTCTTTACATGTCACAATAATCGAAACTTTTTACTTTTCTCTTGTGAGAAACACAATAATTGAAGCATATAGTCATGTGGACTATTCCTTGTTATAGTAAGAAACCAAAAGACAGTGAAATATTATAATTCCTGTGTTGTGTTTGTGTAGTGTAACATCATGAAAGGTGTTGACAAAGAAAGCTACCGGTTGATCATGCAAATAAAATGAAACTTTATACGAGAGCCAAGCGGAGTGGATGACTCGGAAACATTAAAATTAAGATATAAAATAAGATAAAGGGTAGGTCGAAAGTCTCAGTACAAAAAATGCCCACCAAGTTTGTATAACCAATTTTCTATCTAACTTATTGTTAAATTTCAGTGGGTTAATATGACGTGGGATACACACGTCGATTTATGAATATGACGTGGGATACACACGTCGATTCATGCGCTAGTCCAAGGGTATATATGTCGGGTAAGTTATATCAGAATTCCGAGACTCAGACCGACCACCACAAGCGTATTCCGCCCAACACACAATTTTGTGGGGTTCCATACTAAAACCAATTTACAATAGGAGGAGTAACCCAAGTGTATATATATTAGGTAAGTTATATCAGAATTTCCGACGTGGGATAACATCTTTTACACTTATATAAATCCATATTATCGATGTACGTATTGGTTGCCGATCAATGAAAGATAGCTTCTATCAAAGGCCAAAAAAACAATTGAGAAATAACATGTTTAACTGTTTAAGATCACTCCAGTCATACTTAGAAGTATCGAGAGGCTAGGCTAAACCAACAAGAAACCACACAACAATCAAACTACAAAACAGTAACCAATAATCAAAGAGTGCACATCAATACCCACAAAGTGTAAGACACTGCAAAACGCCACAAGAAGAATAAAGAAGATGTTAACTAAAAAATATATATAAGACGAGATGGTAATTAATAATAAAATTGTGGATGTCTAAGAATCGAAAACTTATAAATACTATTTTTAGAAGTTTAACTACTTGATTAAATATTCAAAGACACTTTTTATATTTTACTTACAAAGCTAAAATAACTTTTATTTTAGGTTTGTGGTTAGAGACTAAAGGTAACCCCAATTTATACAGATAGAAAATTAATCAGATTGATGGCTTATTCCTTGTTGGATATTGCAGAGGTCTATTATTAGAGACTACTTTTCCAATTCAGTTTCTCTATACAATCCATTAGAAAGATTTGAATTTCAAACCAAATGCTTAAAAAACTAAAGATACTGTTGTTTTTTCCTATATTTTATTTTATTTTGAAAGCTAGGTGTTTAGATCGATGATAGAAGAATTACAAATATTTGATGCAAATCAGGGGCGGAACCAAAAACTTTTGATTGCAGGGGCCAATAAATTTGTCTAATCTAACTAATGTGTTATCAATTTAAAAAAAAATTCCCTCAAATATATGTCGTTTTAGCCTAATTTTTTTTTCAAAAAATTTGACATTTGACATATTTTACCACACTTTTTTTTCCAATATTATCTTCAATAATTAAAAATATTTACATATAAATAAAATACAAGTGAAAAGATCTTGACAACATTGACGATATTTAAGTCATATCATATGATTTTTTTAATTTTTGAGACAAATGTTAAAACGACATGTATTTTCGAACGGATGGAGTACAAATTATTGAAAAATATTTAAAAAAACTCTTAAAATTATTAATACATAATTAAAATAAATACTTAAAATACACGTATTTTTTCAAAATAGCAAAATATTAATATATAAGATAGTGTTGAGAAAGATGTACAAATAAAAATATAAATTTGTACAAAAAAAGAATATATTTTATTGATGAGAGACTAAAATATTTTAGAATAAAGCTGCTTTAAGAAAATAATAGTTTATAAAGATAACTTATACAATTATGTTTCAAAATACAAACGGATTGAATCTATAAACACTAAATGCTCATATCTACAAACTAAAATCCAAACTGAAACCCTTGTACTAATAATGAATTGTGTTATTCAAGACATCTCAACAATAACTTATTCAAAGATTTCGGGTTCAATTACACTATAAAAGTTGGAAGTTTAGCAAAAGATAAAAAGCATTCTAAGTAAATGACTTGTTAGAAGTGATTTGTATGTCTCCAATCTTTAAACGTTCATAACTTTTTGCTCAAATGTCAGATTGGGGCGTATAATATATCAAATCGAAGCTATTAACACGAGGAACATATATACCAAAAAAAATTTGGATTGGGGGGCCATGGCCACTCCCGGCCGCGGCCATATAGTTCCGCCTCTGATGCAAACACAAGCTTAACTAGGGTTCGATCGAATCAATATTTTTTTTATCATAATTATATATTTAGCCTTTCATTAAAAGGAACAAATTAGATACATGTATGTTGTAAAGGTTGGCACTATGGAGACGTAAAACCAAAACAATATACTCAATTCGAAGCACCATAGTTGTTAGTTGGATAAGTTATATATAAAAAGTTTTAGTGATGGACAACGATGGTGCCTTTCTCTAATTCGGTACTTAAAAAAGTATTCAAAAATAAAATAACTAGTTTTAGCCGTCGTACCATGTACGATTACGATTCGATATTTTATAAACACTAGTTTAGTTTCCCGCGCCTTGCGCGGATTTTTTCAAAATTTTTAATTAGAGTTTATACGAAAAATAAATAATTTACATACAGATTTAATACACTCATCTTCCACAAATATATATCCATTATTATACACAAATTCTTTTTATATATAGAAAAAGAGGTGACTAAATAGCTAAATCTCTTATGTAATAAAAAATAGTTTGGAAAATTGATTGAAAAGGTTTGATCAATAAAAAGATTTGGTTCAAATTACATATTTTTATACATAAATTATCGCTATTGGTAATTCTAGTATAAATTATCGTTATTGGTAAAAATATTTTTTGATAGATATTATATAATTTTGTATAATTCTAATAATTGTTTAGGAATAAAATATTTCTATAATTTATCTCCAAAGATAAAAATATTTCCATAGCAAAAGATTTTATAGTTTGAACCAAAATCTTCATTTTTGCTTAAAAAATCATTAAAATATGGAAGGAAACAATTTTATAGTTTTAACCATATCTTCACTTTTATAAAAATACCTTTGCTAAAAAAATTATTAAAATATCCCAAATTTTCAATTTTTCAAGAATTTCATTAAAATATATAAGGAAATGATTGTATATCTTTAACCATATTTTCAAGAATTAAGAAGGTAGGATATTTTGTAAATTAAGGTAACTAAATATTCTATCTTAATTAATTAAATATATATTTACAACTAATCTATAAAGTACATTAAAAAAAAGTAAATAAATCACAATGATAAAACATATTAAAGTATAAATATTGCTATTGGAAGATTGAACCAAGCCTTCATTTTTTAAGTAGTTTGAACAAATTATCTCAAAATAGAATCTTGATATAAATATCTATATTGATAAAAAATATTTCCATAAAAATATGAAAAGATTTTATCAATTTGAACAAAATCTTCATTTTTCAAAAATACCCTTACGAAAAAAATATTATACCCCAAATCTTCAATTTTAAAGAAAGTTCATAATATCTATGACTATAAGTAGTACTTATGAAAAGTCTATGGAGAACAATTTTGCTCAAAATTAAGGTAGAAAATGGTAGAATACTTTATAAATTAAGGTAATTTTGAGTTGACATAAGCAAAAAAAGATAATTGTAGGCTATTATGAATTAATTTAAAAATCAAACCCATATACTCAGAAATCCTCTACAATTATATGTCTTTTTTAAATGGAATCAAATTTGAATTTTGAAATTTCTATTAAAATTTAATAGTAAAATTGCACTAAAATCAATATGTTTGTGAAATGTTATTTTCTAAATAAAATAATAAATATGAATATCCAATGGGCAACGACTTAACAAATTGATAAAGTATAAGTTTGAAACAAACTTTAATAATAAAAGTTATCAAGCTTCTTTTTTCATTCATAAAAATTAAACAACAAAATCTTTAAACAATTTTTATGCATCAATAAAATTAATTGGAAAAGAAAGCTTCTTTTTTATTTATAAAATTTCCAATTTAATCAAACGAATCAAAACTTTCTATTTTATACGTAAATTTGAAAAAATTGTAGTAAAAAGATATTTTACATATAAAATCATATAATTGTTATTATATCAATTCAATCAAATAAATATTACTCTTTCATACTATCCAATTCGTACATTAATTAAAAATTTAGCAAGTATATTTATTGATATGTCTTGATATGGTGGTCATACCTAAATTGCCTAAAATTCTTCTTGATTTGAAGGTAAATTACCATACATAAGGTAAAAGATCTAGTAAAGATGTAATTCATTTATATCTAAATGATATCTGCTAATCAAACTTAACCATCAATGAATAAACTAAAAAAAAAAAAAAAAAACTAATTAAAAAAATAAAGAAGGAAAATTAAATATATATAAAAGGATATCCCCCGCTTGCCCCGCCAGAGGGGATGAATTTATTGCTTAATAACGATGTAAGGGGTCGGGCTATCCCCCGCTTGCTGACTACTTAGCCCATTTTTTTATTATTAATAAAATGCCTCCTTGAGAGGCCGGAGAGTACCGCCTCTCCTTCTACCAAAAAATATATATAAAAGGATAAAAATGATCAAATCTTGTAGTTCATGATCTTTGGATATACGTACTTATCCAATTTTGATCTGATAAAAGATAGCAAAATGAAATACTTCGTAACTACTAATAAAGATTTTTTTAAGGAAACAATTAATTATGTTTCCTTAATTCCTAAAATAAATTTTCTAATTGATGTCATATTTAAAAAAATGTAGAAAAATGATTTTTTCCTTATCAAATCTTATTTCATGATCTTTGAATATCCTTATCCAATTTTGATATGATAAAAGATAGGATCATAGGAGTATCAAAACTAAATAACTAATGTGGAGTAATAAAGTTCTTTTTAGGGAAATATATAATTAATTATATTTCCTTAATTCCAAGAATGGTTGAAAATCCAAGAGTATCTTTTTAAAAATGTAAATTTGCCATCTTTGCCTATGAGATAAAAAAAATACGAAAAAAAGTCTATAATTAAAAATTATGAAATTATATTTTATGTAATTTTTTTGGTAGTAAAATCTATTATTTTGTTAACTAAAAAAATACGATATGGATTTTGTTCGTAGTATTTACTTATCTCAATTTTCAGTAGTATTTCTTCCTTACTTTGATAGTTCGATCTTCTTTTTGTGCTCTTTGTCTCTTGTGTGTGCTTCCTTGTGTTTGGATTATCTTTTAGGCGATTGAATTTTATGAATTGATCATTGTGTATATGAGTTTATCCTATGTGATTGTGTATAAATTTGTCAAATTTTGACCAGATGTCGAGATCGTGGGGAGGTGGAGAAAGAGGGGAATACGGGTGGTGTGGAGGTGGTTGCATTAGTCGGGGACGATAGAGAGGACAACAGAGTGGTAGTGGAAGCCTCTATTGAATTCGATTGAAGTAAGTTGATGGAGAGGAAGATCAAATCTTGTCAAGAAATATTTGAATTGGATGATTGTAATTGATTTTCTCCTCTTTTTAATATGAATAAATTATCTAAGTTATTTCAATTTTATGATATGTAAAGGCTAAATCATTAGTGTTGTTTAAATTTTAAGTTAAAATTTATATGACATGTAAATAATTAAGTTTATATAGGCATGTGGTAAGAGATGATGTGTTATATGACGTGTTAAAAAATGTATGACGTGTAAAATAATTCGAGTAAGGAAATTGCGACATGTGTCAAAATCATATGTGGCTTAATGTGGGATCGCCATGTGGCAAAATATGACGTGGCGCAATGTGGAGGCTCCAAACCTTATTGCTTTTATATATATAGTAGATTATAAATAGAATATTAATAAATAAATAAAAATATGATATAAATTTTAATATAAATAATTTATTGCTCGTACAATGTATAATTTTTTAATCAAATATTATATTCTAAATATTTTATTATTTTTTATTCATGTAAATTTAGGGTTTATTAAATATTTCAATATATTTATTAAACATTTTATTATCTATTTTTATTAATTTTAAAAATTATAAATATTTGTCATTAATTTTTTATAAAAGAAAATCACTATATATCTATAAATAAATTCGTCAGAAGATATATGCTAAAAAATTTGTATTTATTTTAAAATATTTTATCTTTAATTTTAAATACTTGTATAAGAAAGTTTCAAAAGATATTATTATACTAAAAAGATATTTGTTTGATGTTAAAGATAGATTTATATAGCTAAATAAGAATTTAATAGAAAAGTTAAAATATTAGGAATAAAAATTAATTTTGTAATTATAAGGTGAGGTCAGAATCGTTCTGGTTGAAAAGGTATAGCTTTAATATATAGTTATAGATTATAGTTATAAAAAAAATTAAATATTCAAAATACAATTATATTTATATTTATATTCCGTTGAAAAAAAACCCTAATAATTTATAAGTCAACGTCATGGTTCCCTAAATTGACACTTTTCCTATATAAAAAAATAAAATAAAATCTAGCGATGGATACGATTATAGAGATTATGAGAGATTGAACGATCGATATGAAGGAGCAATCCAAGAGGATATCTCCTTGTTACATCCTTATCGGATTGGAAGAAGACCAAAGATCTCCAAACATCTTTCGTTCCTCTTTTGGTGATGTGATATTTAATTTGATGAGCATCAACCTTCTTGTGATTGTGAATACTGAAGAAGGGAAAGATAACAAAAATACAAAAAAGGTGGAGCTAATTGCTTTTCATTTTCATGCCCAAAAGCTAGATGGTGACTTGAGTGCTCCTCCCACACCCTCTTTTTCAATTGGCCCCCCGCTTCGTTTATTTGAATGGACGCCACATCTTTTCATTGATTTCCATCTCACTTATTATTTCTCCTTCCTTGTTGTGGGGAATCATTCTAGAGAGTGAGTCATATTATTAGCCCACTTGAAATAAAGTTGGTTTGCCCTCAAATAGAAGCATCCTTTTTCTTTCCTTAGCATAGTTAGATTGGCCATGGTGGTTTTACATTCGACTCGTATATTATTTGAGAGTGTATTTGGTATTTAAAAGACAAAAATATGTATGATACAAGGACCTATTTAAAACCATCAAAGTACAGGGATATAGATGCTAAAATCGTCAAAGTTCAAGGAGCTGTTTATTGCCGTCAACTTTACCTTCTATATGGTGATATCTTACCACAACAACAACAACATTGACCCTGTTCAGTACCCCACAAGGGAGTATCTGGGGGTTAAGATGGGGGCACCCCTAGCTTAGAGCTGCAGAGGTGCGACCGAGAGACCCAACGAGACCGAAAAACCCGAAAACCCACGACAGTTGTAACCACCAAAGAGCAAAAGCAAAATCAAGCAAGAAAAGCACAAAGACAAAACAAAAGGAAACTACAAAAAACCAAAGCGACAACAAAACCAAAACCAAGCGGAACAGTCTGTCCAGGCAATTAGCTGATGTCTGCTACTCGTATCTTCTCCCTCCACCTGTCCCTACAAGCTGTCAAATCTGCTGAAATTCCAAACTGACTGATATCATGTCTTATACTATCCTTCCAACATTTTTTCGGTCGTCCTCTCCCCCTACGAAAGTCTCCCAAGTCTAGATTTTCGCACCTGCGGACTGGCTCCCCAGGCCCTCGCCTCTGTATGTATCCAAACCAGCGTAGTCTCGATTCTCTCAACTTGTCCCCTATACTGGTCACCCCTACCTTGCTTCTGATCACTTCATTTCTAATCTTGTCTAGGAGCGTGTGTCCGCTCATCCACCGTAGCATCCTCATTTCCGCTACCATCAACCTTTGTTCATGTGCCTTCGTGGTGAGCCAATATTCTGCCCCATACAGGATGACTGGTCTAATGACTGTCCTATAAAACTTTCATTTAAGCTTGAGCGGCACCTTCTTGTCACAAAGGACCCCTGACGTTGCCCTACACTTTTGCTAACCTCTTTGTATTCGGTGCATGATGTCCTCATCGATGCCCCCGTTACTTTGCAGGACTGACCCTAAGTACCTAAAATTATCTTTATGCGTCACCACTTCACCTCCTAAAAGCGCCTCAGCACTGTCATTAGACTAGCCATCATGTATGGTGATATCTTACCAAAGGGTATATAATATGTTATCTTAAAAGGTCATACTATTAAAGCAAAAAAGTTTTTGATCCGACAAGTTACAAATTTCAAGTGCTCTAGAATTTGAGATATTTCGCACGTCTTAATTTTAAAGCAACATTTCCTCGTCCTAAATAAATTTATAACGAAAGCAAGAAAAAAAAAAGTGACCGATATTCTTCCCTATTGCTTTGCCCTTGACGTATAAAGACATTTGAGCTAATGCTAGTCAACCTAGTCATGCAACGTGTGATCATATTTTTCATTATCTTATAATCTCTAATGAACGCTTTGTTGTTAATTATTTCTTATGGATATTCTAATAAATTCGTGGAGGATGTAACAAAATTATAGCAGACAAACAGAAAGGATCCAACAACCCTTTTTCAAGATGGTCTTTTTTATGCTAAGATCGATTTGGGCAGGCCAAACTTTATGTGACAAGTCGTATATCTGAAGGGTAATTTCGAGAGATCGATACAAACAAAACGGACTTAATTAAACACACACATCAAAGTTATGGCAGATAATTGGGGGTAACTTTCGTGCTTATCAGGTTTGGTAAGATGTGAAATTTTAATATATATGATATGATTTAGTCTTACCAAAACTTTCCACCAACAAAAAAAATATGTAATCGTTTTTAGTTTTACCTAACAACACTCAAGTCTTAAGAAATGTATATGAATACGTTTTTCATCATAAATCTTACAAGTCATCAATTTTTTTATAAAGAAATTAGGGTATTCACTAACAAGCTAGTGGTCGCCCTAGAGCATCCTGACGGATGAGGGTAAGTAAACCCGAGTCAATTGTAAGCGGGAATGAGGAGACACGTCTGAAGGATCTAGCGATGAAGTCTGTCACATAATTGTACTCACGAAAGACATGGGAGATAGTCCAATCTTGGAACCGAGCAAGCAAGCAGTGGATGTCCGAACGCAACGGCTCAATTTCCCACGGGTAGCGCCAGTCACCAAGAACGGCCTTGACCAGCTGCAAATTATCGCCTTTAATCTCGATCCGAGAAATGCCACGTCTAGTGGCCTCGAGTAGTCTTGGCGCAAGGCGATGGTGTCAGAGATCAGAACAGATTGTCGACCAATCAGTCCTCCGTCAAAATAGATGGGGAGCCACCAGAGTCCCTGAGGATGAACCCGTACGAAGCCACGTCATCTGCACTCACTGCACCATCAAAATTCAACTTAATGTAATCCCTTTTAGGTTTTGCCCATTTCGCACGTGTTCTCCCAGCTCCAACTCTCGCATGGTAAGTGCGAGAGTTGAGGGAATCGGAAGCTCCTGCAAGTTTCCATTCTTTAACCTGGTTTCGAGTAAACTCTCTTAGGTTATCAGCATTGTTCAAGTTTATTTCGTTGTTGTTGTCAAAGACTTTCTTTTTTCATTGTTGTAAGACTTTCTTAACTTACAAGTCAGCAATAAAATTTATCTATCTATCTTGACTGTCTCGATCATTCATTTCTTTACTGAACTTTTTCATTTAAATTCTCAGTACTATGAGGGTCATTTGTTTCTTGAATAGATCAATGGTGTGGAAGGTAGACCTTTCTAAAGCCTATGATCGGATCCGTTGGCGATTCCTTAAAGATGTTCTTGTGCAAGCCGGGCTACCAACATATTTTGTGAAGGTTATCATGCTCAGCCAAACTGAAGGAAAAACGAGAGTATTATGGAACGGATGTACAATCGGAGAATTCAAACTGTCTAGGGCGTGAGACAGGGGGGCCGTTATCGCCTTACCTCTTCGTATATCAACATGAATCACAAATGGCCTAGATCAGCTAGAACATGGAAGGGTATTATGGAGGGTGCTCAACTATTAAAAAAGGGTATCGTGACAATGATCGGCTACAGGAAATCAACGTTATTTTAGTCCCACAATTGGGTGGAGTCAAGACCCTTGTCCAACGTGGCGATATCCCTGCTAAGCCCAAACATTGAAGGTAGAAATTGGGACATTGTAAGGGGCCATCTCGCTAATGAAATTTGTCGTAAAATTGATGCTTTTACGGTAGAAACTAATGAGGAGGCTGGTGATAAATTTTTCCGGGGTCTGAATCAGTCTGAAATCTTTACCACTAATTCTACTTTCAAGTTTTTGAGAGACCAGAGCATGATCTAGACAAGTTCACTTTGGAATAAGATTTGGAGAGTAGAAGACGAGAAAAGAGTGAAACATTTTGTTCTTTTGGTTGCCCACAATGCTATTCTCTATAATGCTAATCGGGTCAGACGACAACTTGCAAATGACTGTACTTGCCTGAGGTGTAATTTGGACGAGAGTTGTCTCCACATGATGCACGATTGCCCTGCAATTCATCACATATGGGTAAAATTTCTACAGGCTAAGTCGCGCTTCTTGACCAAAAAAATAAGGGTAGTTTGTTTCCATACCAAGAATCGGGTTAGAATTAGAAATCGAGTTGGAGTAGGAATCACTCGTACCCTAGTTTTAAATTGGATATGAACTCAAGTGTAATTTTTTTGTATGGGAATCGCTCATTCTCATTTACTTAGTTAAAGCAAACACATGTATAAATTTGACTCATTCCTAAGCTCATTTTCTACATCAAGCGTACAGAAATAAACATGGCCTAATTGTTCTTGTATTTTCCTTTCTAAACACCCTTAGGTTATAGTTAGGATGTGTTTGGCAGTTGGCACAAACATATAATTGATTTGTGTGTGAAAGGATGTTGATATTTGAAAAGATGCATGGTAATATATGTGTTTATAACGTGTGGAAAGAAGTAAGAACAAGGGAGCAAGATTCATTCACTCTAGTAGGAATCCATCTTTTCATTAATATATTGCTCCAAATTAAACTGTAGATTTACTCATTCTAAGGCGAATGAAAATGAATATAGTCTATTTTAATATTATGATACATTGATAATAAAAAAATCAACTTATTTTGTACAATCTCTTGTCTATTATAAAAAGAGCCTTGCCCCACCTCAATCATTTTTCAATCAAGGGGTGCGTAACAAAATAGTGGAATCAATTCCTTCTATCTCACTTTTACAATGGACAAATTATTGGATGCTTTATTTATATATAGATGTATTATGACACTAAAAATAATATAGATTCATTTCGTTTCCGTTTACGTTTTCATATGTCACGACAAACCAAATGGGACCTAAGTACTTATATATGTGTTAATGTGACCAAATTAAACTGTTTAAATCTTTCTATGAAAACCATTCACCACCATTTAACTCTATCGATATAGGTTTTTTAGTTTAAAATTGAAGAAAAATTCTATGAATAGATCTGATAAAATCTCGATCTTTCAATAATAATTCAACGGTTAGAATTATTATTTTTCAAACTCCATATTAATATAAAATTCATATATTTTTAACATGTCTTTTTGCTATATGACTTTATAAATCTAGTAATAGAGCTTCGAATAGAGACATTTTTTAATAGGAAAAAATTAGTGAAAATTACGTTGACAAAGTTAACCAAGAGCATTCTTTCGGATAAGGGTTTGCAGTCCCCGTGGTAATCCAGATAATTATTTGATAAAATTAAATAAAACTACTGAACTATAATATTTGATGGTAAGATAATGGATAAAAATTCTATTTTAAGAAATGATTAAACTTTTTTATGTTTTTTAAACAATTTTTTTAATTAAATTATTTTTAACCTTTTCAGACTCGGGGTAAATTTTAAATTAACCTCAAAATTATTGCATAAATTTTATATAAACTTTAGGATTACTATGTGAATTATGTCAAACTTTAATATATTTTATAAATATTATTAAATTTTAGGGTTACCATTAACAAATAATGGTTATGCACCCAACAAACATTCTTAACAAAATATACTTTCATTTAACAATTTGCCCGGTCTCTAATAATGCCAAACACAACCTTATATTATACATTGTAGAGAGACTACAAAGAATCAAGAAATCATAAGCAAACAGACAAATGTAATGGTAACACAAAAGTTTTTTGAGAGGGACGGAAAAAGAAAAGGAAAAAAAAAACGTCCATGATGAAACCAGTGTTTTCAGGCTTGGAAGATACTTTCCCCACCTTTTTTTCTCTGAGTTTTTATTATTATATAATTAATCAATTTATGAAACTTTAGGGTCCTAATTAAGCTCGATCGGCTTGGTTGAAATAGACGAGCTCAAGTTTAAACGTGACCTTAATTTGAGCTTAAAATTTTATTTGAGCTTGGTTTATCTAAATATTCATCCAATTTAAGCTTAGTTCGTACGTCTTTTATTAGTTTTTTTGAATTCCTCAACAACTTATTTACTTGATCAACTATACAAGTAAATAAAACTAAAATTTAAACTACGATTATTTGAGAGGGATCACCACAACCATATAATTTAACATAAACTATATATTATATATTATATATAGTAGGGTTTATTCATTAAATGTATAGTATAGTATGTTATGACCGTATAATCGAGTTTGTTCATGAGCATATATTCGAGTTTTCGAATGAATGAACAAGTCGAATTATCTTGTGTTCAATCTCAGTTTTTCTATTTTCCGAACCTTAAACTTGTGTTTATATTCGACTCATTTACAAATCAAGTCGAACATGATCGAATATCTCACGAACGAGTTCCACTCAAATTAAAGAGTTTACCCTAAAATTTCGTTAGGCCATTTCCCAATGTGACAAAAAAAAATAGTCTACCGGATAACCAAAAGAAAACAAAACACCAGGAGGTGATATGAAGCTCAGCTTACAAGTTGCAAGTACACAGAACCAGTTACCAGTTGAACGACAAATATAACCATCCACCTCATCATCATCTTCTTCCTCCATCATCCCTCCTTCTTCACTTAGTTCTTCCCTTAATAAATTATTATCTCACTTTCCAATTTCCATTTCCCCCAAAATTTCCCTTTCTTTCTCCTTTTCCGATTTCTGATTTTTTCCCTTTTTATCTTTTTATTGTTGCCCTGCCGGCTGCCCATCATCTCTCAAATTGAAGGCCGCATAACAATAAAATATATATAAAGCCGAACCAAACAGCACTTTAAAAAAGGGGATTTTCCTCTCTTCTTGCTGGCTGAGGTCGCCGGCGGCGATGCCAACGCCGGTAAGCACGGCCAGACAATGCTTGACGGAAGAAGCGGCGCGTGTCCTCGACGACGCCGTATCCGTCGCCCGCCGCCGATGCCACGCTCAGACTACCTCCCTCCACGCCGTCTCCGCGCTTCTCTCCCTCCCTTCCTCCCTCCTTCGTGACGCCTGCTCACGCGCCCGCTCCCCGGCGTACTCTCCCCGGCTTCAGTTCCGCGCGCTCGACCTCTGCGTCAGCGTCTCCCTCGACCGGCTCCAGTCGGCGAAGTCATCCGGCGGAGGTGGTGGCGGCGAGGACGATCCGCCTCCTGTGTCGAACTCTCTCATGGCCGCCATCAAGCGCTCCCAGGCCAATCAGCGTCGCCAGCCGGAAATGTACCAGATCACTCAGCATATTACGAGCTCTATCTGCTCGCTTGCTTCAATTAAGGTCGAATTGAAGAATTTCGTGATCTCAATTTTGGACGATCCGATTGTAAGTCGTGTGTTAGGGGATGCGGGGTTCCGGAGCACTGAAATCAAGCTCGCGATCCTTCATCCTCCGGCGCCGCCGCCCCCGGCTAGATTCTTTCGTGGCGGTAGCGGAGGGAGGTGTCCGCCGTTGTTTCTTTGCAATCTGACGGATTCGGGGCTTCCGATTGGGGGGAATATGCCGTTCCCTTTCCCCCGTGCTGGTGGCGCTGAAGGCGGTGCTGGAGATTCCGACGGAGATGCGGATTGTCGCAGAATTGGCGAGGTTCTGGTTAATAGCAGCGGGAGAAATCCGTTGCTCGTTGGAGTTTGCGCCAAAGATGCTCTTGCAAGCTTCAAGGAGTGCGTAGAGAAGAATAAGGGAGAAGGTGTTCTTCCCAGTCAGATCGTCGGCTTGGGCTTGATTTCAGTGGAGAAGGAGATAATGGAGTTTCTATCAAATGGTGGAAGCAAGGAGGTGTTTGAATTGAAGATGGAGGAGCTGAGTTCAGTATTGGAGAAGCATTCAGGGCCTGGGGTGGTGGTAAATTATGGAGAATTGAAGGTGCTGATGGAAGAAGACGGAGGATCAGTGGATGCAGTGAAGTTCTTGGTACTGAAATTGAGTGCTTTGCTTGAACTTCACAAGAAGAAGATGTGGTTGATAGGAGCAACAGCAAATTACGAGACGTATAGGAAGTTTCTGGATCGATTTCCATCCTTGGAGACTGAATGGGATTTGCATCCATTGCCTATAACTTCAACTAGATCCTCAGTTGGAGAATTGTCCTCTAAATCCAGGTGAGAGCTCAAAGTCTCTCTATAATTTACTTTTTCACCTGTTAGCATATCCTGTAAACCACAATAACTATGACATATGATGACAATAATGGTGATGCATAGTGCCTGGAATTTATAAAAATTGAGTACTGTTGAGCATGAGAGATGTTAATGTTTCTGAGAGTTGTCTAAATTTGTTAGAGGAAGATTATTGGGGATGTGTTGAGATTGAATAGGGTAAAGACTAACTCTTGTTTGCTAACAATGCTCAGTTGATTAATGGCTTGGGATTATAATGAAGATAGAAAATGAAAAAATAAATGTGAGTCTTACATATATGTGAAATTTGAGTGAATTTAGTGTTGAGGAACTCTATTGCCTTCAAATGAAGCTAAATTTTCTCATTCAACTTTTATGATTTCAGTATCTTCTATCTAGCATAATCCTGAGGACATATGTCTAAATCTACATGAATATCTTGCAAAAAGTGAATGCATTGTTTTATTTCTGGGATGAACTTTTTTGATAGATTTGTCTTATGCAGTGGTTATTACTGATTTAGAATTTGTACTTAGATTCAGACTTCATACTACTAGTTATTCTGAAAGATGTATGTACTGTGTACACGATATATTTTCAGCTTGATGGGGTCTTTCATTCCTTTTGGCGGTTTCTTTTCTACGCCATCTGACTTCAGAAGTCCATTGGGTGTCATCAAGAAACCTTTCACTCGATGTAGCTTGTGCAATGAGAAGTATGATAAAGAAGTTTCTGCTATCATGAAGGCAGATTCCTCTGCTTCTGTTTCTGATCAACATTCATCCAGCTTACCTTCCTGGTTGCAAACAGCCAACTCTGATATGAACAAAGCAACTGTACCAGAAGTGAGTTGGCCTTTTCAAAGAGATTTTAAATCTTTATTTTCTTTAAAGATTACCCTTTTGCATTTTGCACACCCAGAAATAGGCCCTATATGTATATCACAGTTGTAAGAGTCCTCTTCTCCATTTAGTGCAGATCACAGTTGAAAAACCAGAATCCAATGCGAAAATTCCGGAGCTGCAAAGGAAATGGGATGACATATGTCAGAGGCTTCATCAAGTGCCAAATTTTACTAGGTCTGATGCACCCATGGTCAATCCTATGACTCCTGGTTCTCTTGGATTTCAATCTATTGCAAGTGTCCAATGGAGTAGTGGAACTGGAAGTTTGTTCTCAAATGACCCATCAAGATTAAACTTATATTCTAGTGCTTCAGCAATGGTGCAAAAACCGTCTACAATAGAACCAAACAACATAAATGCACCAGTCATTTCCTTGCATGGCAATTTTGGTTCCAAACCCGAATCAGCCTCCCAAGTATCATCTTCTTGCAATCTCAGCCTAGCTCCTGATCCTGTATCGTCTTCCTCTATTAGCTCCATAACCACAGAGCTGCAATTAGGAACATTTGCACCCACGTCTCAGGAGCTAAAGAAACCCGATTCTCATTTCAGTAGAGGACAGCTGCAGCATTTCTCTTGTTCAGTTTCCACTGAGAGACCGGTCAATGCAAAAGCTTCCAATCTAGTTTCATGGCAATTGGGAGACCAATCAGATCAATTAGGAGACTACAAAAGGATAGTGCAGAAGTTAACTGAGAAGATTCCTTGGCAGGTTGAAGCTTGCTATGAAATTGCCCAAATAATTTCACGCCGTAGAGAAGGAAAAAATGGGTTTCCTTGGATTTGCTTTAGTGGGCCTGATAGAATGGGAAAGAAGAACATGGCTGGAGCTCTTGCTGAGCTACTGTTTGGCAGTAGAGAAAATCTGATCGCCATTGATTTGAGCTTTCAGGTTAAATCCCATTCAGTTTTTGATCCCCAGCTACCAAATGATGCTGATATGAAGTCCGGAAGAAAGTCAGTTGTTGATTACTTAGCTGAGGAGCTTAGAAAGAAACCATGTTCAGTTGTCTTCCTTGAGAACGTGAACAAGACTGATGATCTGTTAACACAGACAAGCTTGGCTCATGCACTTCAATCCGGAAAGTTTCGAGACTCGCGTGGAAGAGAGATCAGCATCATGAATGCAATTTTCTTGATTGGATGTAGCTCAATAACTGGAATGGACCATTTTACTCCTCATGTGGATACTTCTGTGAGTTTCACAGAGGAAAGAATTCTTAAGGCCTGTAGTTGGCAAATGCGGATTGTGATTGAACATGATGAAAAAAGTGAAACCGCTTCTAAATCCGGCAATCCTTCAACTGTGACACTCAAGAGGAAGCAAAACGACACCAACAACAATGACCCATCAACACACAAGAAACCGAAAGGTTTTCTTGATCTAAATCTGCCCTTGGAAGAAGAAGAAGCTATAGATGATTGGTTTCAAGACTTGCTTGGCCAAGTAGAAACCAAAGTATCATTCAAGCCTTTTGATTTTGACGCACTCGCCAATAAACTGTTGAACAAGATGAATCTAGCCTTGCAGAGAATATCAAGATCAGAGCTCAGGCTAGAAATTGATCAAGATTGCATGTTACAGATATTAGCAGCTGTTTGGTGTTCAGATCAGGAGTGTGATGTGGATGATTGGATTAATGATGTGCTTAGTGAGACTTACGTTGAGGCGCAAAGGAAATTCGGTTTCCATACAAAAACCGTTTTGAAGATAGTTTCTTGTCCGGGTAGGCCTATTGAGAAACGGTTACCCGATATCTGTCTTCCTAGGTTGATCAATCTTGGCTGAGTTACTTATGCATGTATTTATTTGCAATGTATAACTTAGCTATGTTGTAGCTTATTTTTGCATATAGCATGTGTTTTGCTTGATCATAGTCAGGTAAAATGTATAAAGGCTTCAGCTAGTCTTTGATTTTGTATCTACTTATTTGCAGTAGTTGAACTTGAGAAGCCTGAGATTGTCTTGATCCTCGGATTTCTGCTTCATAGTAATAGAAGATTTAGATGAATTGAATGATGTGTATTGTGTAGGTCACTGGATTTAGATATCTGACCAATTTCTTTTATCTTGGATGGGCCTGATCTTGTAGGCCCGTATAAAAGCCCATTGGGCCTTATAAGCTTGAAAAACCTGTCTCTATCAAAGTGATATTAGACCATTATTATTAGTGGAACTTTGTATTATTCCTCCTGGCTAAGCTTTTGGGGAAGAAAAAAAAGGTTGCTTGAGACTTACGGCCACATTAGGGCCAAGAAATAATGACAAATTCCTAGCAAAATAGTCGATTTATTAATTTGGTTAATTAATATTTGATGGTTGAAATTTGACCATTCATTCCACTGGAAACATTAATGAAAATCCAAGTATTACTGATTATTGACTAAATCAAGTTGAAGTTAACATCATGAATCATGACAATGACATTATGGTGAGACCCAGACAATGAAAACTACGGGTGGAATAATATATGTATTCTTTTTATCATAACCGGTGGAATAACATTTACGTAGAGCATTAAAATATCGATAAGGTCCAAAAAATCGACCCACTAATAAAACTAATTCAATTCAGATGAAAAGTATTGTGATTTAAATTATTTAATATATAAAAATCTACGTAATTTTCGATTCATACAAATCTAATATAGTTAAATTCATCTGACCCAAAACTTTAAAATTTAATTAAAATATTGCTACCTTAGACAAAATCTTTTGTGAATGTTCCAAATTAACAGGACCAAAATCATACTATGATTCAAATCATCCAAATGAATCCATTACACGAGCTTACATGTTTGAAACATCTCCGTTGAAGTTTACCATGGTAGAATTCTTATATGTCCATGTGTGGGGGTAGACCTGTCAATCGGGTCGGGTTCGGCGGGTTCGGGTTCGGTCATTTCGGGTTCGGGTTAAATCGGGTTCCGGGTCATTATGGGTCACGGGTCAATCGGGTCGGGTTGCAGCAGGTTTTCGATCGGGTCGGGTTGACCAGCTGGTCTAAAATATCCTTTTTTCTTATAATTATTAAAATTAATTTTTAATTAAATAATAATATATAATTATAATATATTATTTTCATTTATTTTAATAATAAAATATATTATAAGTTTCAAAATAAATTTAAAAAATTCTATAAATAAGCTAAATCGGTCAACCCAAGGGGTTTCGGGTTTCAACCCAACGGGTTCGGGTTTCAACCCAACGGGTTCGGGTTTCAACCCAACGGGTTCGGGTTGTAGCGGGTTCGGTTTATTTCGGGTTTCGGGTTCAAATTTTCGGGTCTTAACCCTAAAATTATCGGTCGGATCGGGTCGGATTAGCGGGTTAGGTCAGTTTTTGACAGGTCTATGTGGGGGTCATATTCGAACACAAGTTTTAACCTACATTTTTTGGAGGTAAATTCGGATTCACGTATTTCTAGACCCTATCCGAGTTCTATTTACAATGTTTAAAGTGTCCCTTATATTAGTTATATATATATCTATATATAAAAAGTTAGCTATTAATTGATAGGTCCACTTTAGTGAAGAGGGATTAGTTAGGTTACTCTGGACCCTTGATTTGTTATTTGGAAATGACCTGCAAAATCTAATTGAGATTTTCTTTTCATCTTAAGATTTAATTACAGCCTTATATTTTGCTGCGATGATTAAGATTGTTGAAGTGATAGCAAAGGCATATATGAAGAGAGACTTCGGTCATCTAGACATTTAGTTAATTGATTAAGTCTTTAAGAATAATACTCAGAAGTTTTCCGTTCGACTCTCGTGGACAGTACCCTTCACCAACAACATTGTCCCAGTGAGGTTCCGCTATATCGAAATTTAGGGGATCAAGATGGAGGTACCACTGCCCAAGGGAAGGGGGTACGCCCGAAAGACCCGCGTGGAATTCAAACTGCACAACTCAGAAAGTTAGCACATGACATCGAAAACACACATAACGACTAAAACACATGTAACATGTCAAATAAATATCAATACTATGTGTCTTAGTGTTATGTAATACATAGTTGTTCATTACATCATGTATATTATGTAATACTGTGTAATTAATATTATGTAATTTATAAAATCGACTATGATTTATAGTTATTCATAAAGATATATTATGTTATTAATAGCGGTGCACAGTTACACCATAAGAGGGTGTTTCACAAGAACTTAAGTATATATATAATATATCGTTAATAAAAGTGCATCATCGATCTACTATATTTTTTTAATGAGATAAGAATTCGATAAATCACACGAGCTCGTTAAATTAATCTATTTCATTGTTCGTTAAATTGATCTATATAGGTGAGGAGACTTCTTAGCGTATATAGTGAGAAGGCTCCTTCAACGTGAGATTTAAGATAATAGATGCCGATGGTGATGATTTTTTCCAATTATGATTAAAAATTTGTAAAAAAAAATCAAGTAACGTAATTTTAGGAATTGTGGTTTTAATTTTGGGAAAAAATCACCTTGAGATCAACATGTTCATTATATTATACTAGGGGTGTCCAAACCTGATTAACCGACGTTTTGTTAACCATGGTTTCGGTTAATTAAAACCATGAACCGCAACCGAACCGTGAATTTCAGTTAACCATAGTTCGATTAACCAATTTTTCGGTTCGGTTTCCTCGGTTAACCGATAACCATTTATGTAATTTTACCCTAAATAATTAAAACTAAAATAATAAAATTTGAATAAAAAAGTGATCAAGCTTGACTTTTATTTTAAATATGTACTTATACCATATTATTTCGTTTGTTGTAACCAAATATCGAGAGTTTATACTAATAGTGCGTGAATCAAACATTGTGTGTATTATTTTTTATCCGATCAAATTTAATAAGCGAGTCTTATATGAATGAGTACTGAAAAACTAGTGTGTAAATTGTTAAAATTGGAGAAGTAAAGACTCAAACTAGAACAACATCTTGAAAATCATAGAGTTTAACCACTAAATAAAGCAAAGATAACTAATATTTGAAAAAATATTAATATATTTTCGGTTAACCATTACATGTAAAGTTGTGAACCAAAACCGAACCGATAAATAGAAAATATTTTCGGTTCAGTTAACCAAACCAAATTTTAAAAAAAATTAGTTTGGTTGACCTAAAAAATAATCGTTTTTTTTTTCGGTTCGATTTTTCGGTTTCGGTTTGTTATGGACACTCCTACATTATAATAGTTGGTAGTATTTCAATAATTGTTACTAGTTTTTCTTGTCCTCCAACAATGAAAACATTCACAAACTAGATGAGCGAAAGAATCAATAACTACTACTAGATTTTTGTTCATTGTGTAATATATATTTGTTCATTTCTTCATGATACTTGTTCATTGGGTTACAATATTCGTTCATATCATTATTTCAGTTACCTTTTTTTTGTTCATTATATAGTATAGAGTTGTTCATATGGGCGGGATACTTGTTCGTTTTATTATTCCAATCGACCAATATTTTTTGTTCATCGTATACTATAAATGTTCTTGAGTGGCCTCAATTAGATATTCAACGTGAAATATTTAACGCAATGTGTTCTTGCGAAATGATGTATTTTCTTGTTCATGGTTTAATATAGAGTTGTTCATTGGGTTATGATCCTTATTCGTTGACTACAACTGATTGGAAGGTTCGAAATTATGACTCACATATTTGAACGAATTTAATCAACGTTCAAAACTACTGATTGGTTGTTGAAGGAAGAAGTCGCCGAAAGATTTGAAGAAATTCACCAATGTCGAGACTTTTGGATTAGCGCATAACTGGCGGACAAATTCGGCGAACGAGAAAATAGTTTCACCCAAAATCGTAGTTATGTTGAATGAAAAATTAGATTTGGAATTAAGGCATCTTAAAAAGCCTTTGATTATCACAAATCTAACGTTCAAAATTATTTTCAATAAACAACTTTTTTTTTAATGAACAACTTCTTTTTTAATTCTAACTATTGATTATCACAAATCTAACACTTAAAAAGCCTTCTTACTATTTACGCTAAAAAACATCATCTCCTGAGGGATCCTATATATTATAAAAATACATAATTTAATATAAGAAATTGCTAGAAAAATCTATTTTATGCTCGTATGTTGAAAAATATACAAATTTATGAACCCAATTTAATCAATATTTTCAACAATTTTATAAGCACTAGCTCTTATTATATCTTCAATCCTTTAAAGGCAAAATAGTAAAGAAAATCGACACAAGAGAGTTGTTGATACAGTTCAGAACAATGTCCTACTATATGGAGTCTCAATAGGGGAGACTCACCCAATCCACTAAGCAATAGAGCACAACAACACAACCATCACAACCAAGCAGACACAAGTGGCAAAGGCAAGGAAACGAAAGCAAGAATTGAAAGTAGCACGAACAACAGAGATGGAAACCCGTAAGCTCACAAAAATCTCAAACCACCAAGGTGTTGATCTCCTTCTTCTCTCTTCTTCTTTCTTCCCCTTTATTTCTTGGTCTCAGTTCACCTCCAGTGAGCTACAATGGGATCATCGAGTTCAATCTCTTGAGAGAGTTCTAACCCTAGAAATACTACAACGTCGTAGAGATGGGCAAAGATGAGAAGATAGGGTTTTTCCACTTGCTTTTACATTAACACTAAACCTCAAACGATGTCGTTCCCCTTCTTCTACCATTCATTGATCAAAGCACACCGTTTCATTAAAACGCTTCATTTGACTCGTCTCAAGAAATGGCATATTAAAATGTCTATCGGACTCAAAGCCCAAGTCGAACACAAACCAACTCAAAACACCCAACAAACAAATAACCACGAGAGACATACTCAATCATGGCTAGATCAAGCGGCTAAAGATGATTACATGACTCAATTAAGATGACCCATGGAATCTCAACCTTGAGCCATGTTTCTTGCCTCTACCTAACCTATGTGTACATGCACTATATAATAATTGTATGTTACATATTACAATATTGGATTATCAAACATAACAATTTTATTGATAATACTAACAATAATTAACATTGAAATGATAATTAATTATGTAGGTATAACCTATAAAAGTATTGAAAATTTTAATTTAATTGAAAATTGCTATAATAGTTAGGACTATTAAACTTTTTTAGTCGAAGATCTATTTTATGTCGGGTAAACGTAGTAAAATTATTTCATTCTTAAAACTCAAATTCAAATTGGAGGGAGCTAGTTTCTTGCCAACTTAATGGGATTTTTTAGTGCGATTATACCAGGGCTAAATACATATATCGGATATCATTAGAATTCCGAAGTTAAGTGTGCTTGGAGGCGAGAATAATACTAAGATATATAAGTGACCTCTTAAGAAATTTCCGTGTTGCACCCCTCCTTTAAAAGGAAGAAACCCCACCCCAAGGTGTCAAAAACTGAGGGAGATAATTTTGGAAGAATAGTATTCTAGGCAAGTGTCGACTCTTAAAACTGAAGCCAGCCCTTCAGGATGCCATACGGGAAACTAAAAAGGATAATCATAGAAAAATCAAAATTGAGGGAGATAATTTACAAGTTATCAAAGCATCCTAAGGTGTCAAAAATTGTCCATAGGAGATTGAAATGATCATCTCCGATATCCTTGTTTCTCTCCAAGGATTTCATTCTACTTGAATCATGCATGTTAATAGGGATTGCAACGTTGTGGCTGGTAAAATTGTTAAATTGGGCCACACAACCTCCTTGTGAATTCATCAAAAATCATTCAAAACTTCTTGTTCTCATCCGCCAAGATACTCTATAATATTCTCCGTGAGCGCAGCGCCTCCTAATTCTTACCTAATTAAAAAAACCATACTTGAATTTTCTAATGGGTGGTTAAAACTATTACTACTTACAAAGGAAATATTGCATCCTAAGATGGTGGGGGAACTACATATTCATAGTAAGTTAGCAACCAAACAACCAACGACTCTAAAAAGCCATACAAACCTATTAATAGGATAATAGTACCACACGAGAATATAGAAGATTAAACATAACGCCAAAAATATAATCCCAATAATTTAATTCTCAATTATTTTGTATTCGTCTTTAAGTCGACTTGGCTATAACAAACGTCAAGTTAATTTTATTTTATGGCCCTGAATTTGGAAAACATTTCGGTTAGTGTTCTCTTTAAATTTGAATTAATCAAATAAATTCACCCTCAACCTCAAATTAGAATGATCCAACTTATAAAATATGCAAATCCACACTTAACTATCTCCATTTAAATTCCAAAATAGCACCAGAGTTGTCGAGCTACACCATTGCACATTTGCGCCCAGACAAAGCTATTCGAGTCACATACTCACATTGATGAGCAACATAGAGAACTCGTTTGGATTAAACTAAGGTTACATAGTAAACAAATCCAAAAACTTCTAACTCCAATTTTTTTAAAAAAAATCAAGAAATACTAACTTAAATACCCTAAAGTGTTAAAATTTTAAACCAGACACACCATATAAAGGTGTACTACATTAGTATCATCATTAAGTATATGTAGCGTAGCTGCGTGTAGGTGATTAGATATTGCAATGTTTCTCCACAGAAGTTGACGTAAAAATATGGGTTTTGTGCATAAAATGTTTTTTTTTAAATATTTTTACGGGTAGTTTGCTGAAATTTTAATTTTTACGGGTGGTTTTGTGGAATTTATCCTTTAATTAATAATATATTAGAACTTAATATATTGGAATTTCGACCAAAAAAAATGATTTATTGGAACTTAAAATTCAATATTTAAACATCATATAATACGTTGAACTTAGATTTTTTTTAAATAATTACAATGATTTGTGAAAGAAATGTCACACTATTTGTAATCGGTCCTATCCATTGATCAAGACAAATGCCTTTTTAAAGTTGCTTTTAAAGTTCAATCTACATTAAGAAAATGCACAGTATTAATATTTGTGAAAGAAATGTCACACTATTTGGTTGGATGAGAAAATCCCATAATTTACAAAATCCCATGAATTACCATTTAATATATGTGTTTGGATGAAAAAAATTGACTAAAAATCATAGGAAGTTAAAATCATAGGATTTCCAATTCCTCCAAAAATCATAGGAAGTTAAAATGGAGGAATTGCAAATATAGGGGGTGGGTAAGATCTACTTTCACCCTTTTATTTTAAATATTTTTTACTTTAAAATTTTATTAATTACAAAATCTCTAATTTATCCATAAATAAACCAATAGAATTTTATAGACAATGGCTATGATAGTAATTTTATATAAATTCCCATGATTTCTCAAATCAAACCAAACAACATGTAAAATCTAATTCCTATAAATTTAATTATAACCACACACTTTTCTCAAATCACATGAAATAAAATTCCCACAAATTAACTTCCCTTGATTTAAGTTCCTAGGAATTAGAATTCCTATGTTTAACCAAATAAGCACTTATTGTGTACAAATCTGTGTAAGGCATAATGACTTCGAGAAAATCATAGAAGGGAACATTTTAATTTGATGGAATTTATTCGGATAAGAGAGATTCTTGTACCAAAAAATTGTATGTTCACACGAGAATACAAGTCAATTATCATTTCCATTACGTTTCTATATAAAATATATCAAATGGACCAATTATTTTATTAATTTCTGCCAACAAAAAACATTTAATTTCGATGAAAATGATGGATTAGTTGAAAATGAAAGTTCAATTATATCTGAACAGTATTGAACATACGAAACAATTACAATGACATGAATGATTGGAAAAAAATGAAATAAATTTTGAAGAACGAGAAATCTTTGTGCACATAAGAAAAATGCCCGGCGCACACGGAAATTCACTCCTCATGAAGGGTGATTTTTTATGAAGAGTAAGTTCTATAAATACTCGATAGACAAAATTTATCACGCTTCGTGAAGCGTGTCTCTTCATTAGGGATACTTAATGAGTTGACTCAACCTGACTTGCGAGTCATGTATTTACCTGCTAAAAATTTATTGACCCGCTAGATATCTATTAACCCGCGACCCGACTCACTATTTGCGGGTTTTCTGGTTCGGGTCACGGATCGACCCGTTTGACACACAAAAAAGGCAATTCCGAATGTCCCACAAGTAAGGGTGCTCAATGGATAGACCCGACCCACAACTTTTTAAAAAATTATTATTATTTCATTAAAGAGTAAAAAAATTATTATATTACTTGCGGGTCGGGCCGGGTCGACCCATTGAACATCCCTACTCGTGGGACATCCGGAGTTGCCTTTGTGTGTGTTAAACGGGTCAACTTGCGACCCGATCCACAACCCGCAGGTCGGGTCGCGGGTCAATAATTTTTTTATGGGTCAACCCGCGACACGCAAGCCAGGTTGGGTCGACCCATTGAGCATCCCTAATGAAGAGTCACGATTCACGAAACTTCATATCTTTTGTCAATCGGGTATCCATAGAACTCACTCTTCATTAAGAGTGAATATTCTGTGTGTGCCGGACACTTCTGTGTGCACAAAGAATTGGTCTTTGAAGAAACTGAATTTTTTTCTGAAATATGCACGGGGGCAAAAATAATTCCCGAGTTACGCTCGGTTTAAAAAGTTTTCCCAATATAGGCTGGATTTTGAGGGTGGGACTAAAGTCACTGGCACACCCCGCGACTCATTTGTAATTTATTTTTTAAAATGGGCAAAGTCGCTGGCATGGCCAACGAGTTCTTTGAAAATGCAAAGCCAATGGGCTAGCTAGCGACTTTGCCCCCATAAATTAAAAAAAAATGAAAAGTGGACTAGGAGTTGGTAGGTTTCTCGTGATGATATCTTATAGAGGTGACCCGACCCGCAAATCCGATTCGAACTGCCCAAAAATTTTAGGGTCAAGACCCAAAAATTTGAACCCGAACCCGAAGTGAACCGAAACCCAATAGACCCGTAACCTGTTGGGTTGACCGATTTAGTATATTTATAAAAGGTATAAAATTTATTTTTAAAAAATATTTTTTATTAAATAAATAACAAAAATATTATAATTAAATATTATTATTTAAATAAAAATCTATTTTAATAATCATAAATAATTTGATGTTTTTGATCCGCTGGTAAACCCGAAAACCCGCAGCGACCTGGCCTGATTTAATCCGTGACCCGTAACGACCCGAACCCGAACCCGTGACTCGTAAATCGGGTCGCTGCGGGTTTTCAAGTTGACCAACGGGTCAAAAACATCGAATTATTTATGATTATTAAAATAGATTTTTATTTAAATAATAATATTTAATTATAATATATATTTTTATTTATTTAATAAAAAATATTTTTTTTAAAATAAATTATATACCTTTTATAAATATACTAAATCGGTCAAACCAACGGGCTACGGGTCTATCGGGTTTCGGTTCACTTCGGATTCGGGTTCAAAATTTTGGATCGTGATCCTAAAATTTTCGGGCGGTTCGGATCGGGTTTGCGAGTCGGGTCACCTCTATAAGATATCATCACGAGAAACCTACCAACTCCTAGTCCACTTTTCATTTTTTTTTTAATTTACAGAGGCAAAGTCGCTAGCTAGCCCATTGGCTTTGCATTTTCAAAGAAATCGTTGGCCATGCCAGCGACTTTGCCCATTTAAAAAAATAAATTACAAATGAGTCGCGGGGTGTGCCAGCGACTTTAGTCCCACCCTCAAAATCCAGCCTATATCGGGAAAATTTTTTAAACCGAGGGTAACTCGGGAATTATTTTTGCCCTCGTGCGTATTTCAGAAAAAAAATTCGAAGAAATTAATTGAATTTAAATAATGAGAAAATGATGAACTTATATTAGAAAATCAAATAATATCCTAAATTCTTATTACTGTTAGGGGTCAAGATAATGTCCATGTGTTCATTACAAAAAATGGGCTAAAAATACAAGGTCCAACAAAATCATTCGAGACCAACAAGAATGGAGCGTAGTGGGAGGGACTACGCTTCTCTTCGTTGAGGTCAGGGGCGGATCCAGGATTAGTCGGAACGGGGGGGCGGGGGACTTTGTACATCGACAGAGTACACAGACAAGACAAAATTAAACTACAGTAGTATAAATTAAGTTGTAAACAAAAATTAAATTAAAGATACTTTGACATAAAATAGGACATATAAATCAAGATACATGTGATTCTTTGCTACGGGATAATTGATATGTACGAATATCTAAACTTTGAAAACGATTCAAAATAGATTCGTTATCAATACTAGCAAAAATCTCCCTCTCGATAAATACCACTAAATTTCCCTATCACAATTTCACATACAAATTCGAAATAGAAGTTAAATTATCAATTTCACACTCAAATTGCAAATAAAAGGGGAGAAATTCGGATTTAAATGATGAAATTAATTAAATTAAAAGTTGCAAATTAAAATAACAAATCTACAATTTCACATACAAATTGAAAATGGAAGTCACACTTATAAATTTCACACACAATTTCACACTCAAATTACAAATAACATCGGAGAAATTTTCGGATTGAATTACTAATCGGTTCAATTATAAATTTATAGCCCTAAATCCCTAATGCCCAAAAAGCAATTATCCTCTATAGTCTCAAACACGACTCAACTCCCCGGTTTTCAATTTTAAGTTAAAACCTTTTTTTGTAAGTAACAGCCTGCATGTTACTTTTATCTTAAAAAAAAATTCAATAGCCTGTGTTCGGCATAGGTTTTTGAAGGTTTTAGGAGGTTTTTATTTTTTAAAACCTACCTAAATATGTGTTTGGTAAGACAAGGTTTTTTTAGAAGGTGGAGGTTTTAAGAGGTTTTTGAGGAGGTTTTAAACCACAAAATGAAGTAAACCATTTTTTTGTTGATTAATAAAATTAATTTTTGTTGATTAATAAAATTAATTTTCTTTTAATAATTTAGAAGTAAAACCTAGCCAAAAACCTTATAACGCCAAACACTCAATTAGGTTTTGGAAGGTTTGAAATAAAAAAGAACCTCTACCTCTTAAAAAACATCTACCTATCCAAAAACCTCCTAAAAAAACTTCCACCTCTTCGAAAACCTTGTTTTACCGAACAGAGCCTAATTTGTTTTTAAAAGAGCGACGCCGTTTTACTCTTATGGGGCTTCTTCTTCCTTTTAAAACACACTAACACAGCAACCCAATTTCTTAGTTCTTACAGACCTCCATTAACGACATTTTTTTTAAATCCAGCTTCCATCTCATCAATGATTCAACCTTCCAACTCTTCCTCGTCATTAGCATGGCGTCGGACATCACTGTGGGGGCGGAATTACAAAAATAAAATTCGGTTTCAGGCTCTCTATGTAAAAAGCATCGCTCCTCCGGACCGATGTGGGGGCAGCCCCCCCCCCCTAAATCCACCCCTGGTTGAGGTCGAGTGTTCGACTCTGAGTGGAGGAGAAATGAACTTGTTGGGAGAGCAGATCCCACCAAAAAAATAAAGGGGCCCTCGCGAGACTTCAACTCCAGACGTAGGCGTTTGATGAAACAAAGTTTCTCCGCTGAACTGGGGTGACAATGACCAAAAAAACAAAATCATTCGAGCCTTGTTCTACTTTTTTTTTCAAAGGAGAGGCGGCGGCCGTTTGTAATTTTTTATTATATAAAAGTAGAAAATTTATCAAAATATACAACTAGAAGCTAATGAAAAATATATATGGGATTGGTGGGACTCAAATACATGCCTACTATACAAATATTGTAAAGGCTGAACAACTACAATAAACTGATTTACTTAATATTTGTACTACTTTTTAAAATACATTATAAAAAAGGACTAAATGGGGCCATGTGTAGTAGGGCTCCTTGCACTCCCTCATCTACGACCTTGAGTAGTAATTAAGTAGGGGATAGTCCGACCTCTTACATCGTTAGATAACAAAGAAGTAACACCCTCCGACGGGTCAAGCAATACAAGAAAACCTAAACTAAAAGAAAAGGCATAAAAAGAAAGGAAGTCTGCAACACAATTGGCTTCCATGTAAACATGCCGGACCCAAACAAGCCAATCCCTTCTAAGAAAACCTTTACATTAAGATATCAGGCTAAATAAAGGGTGATAACGATCCACATGTCTGCTTAAGAGTAGACACATTATTAATTATGAGTCTAACTCCAAACAGATTAAACAAACGTTACATTCTTTCTAAAATTATATTCTCTCTCCAAAAAATACAATACTTTACGTTTTCAAAATAAATAAACTTATTTTTTACCCAAAATCATATTTTATCCCAAAACTAAAAAAGCCCTAGGATATTTCAGTTTTTTTTTTATTTTCTGGTTATATGACACAAGTAAAAAATATATATTATTAAAAGTAAAGATAACGGTTTATGTAAAAAAATACGGTTTTTCTATAGGTTAAGCATTCTTAATCTAGAAACTAAAACCATATATGAAAATAAATGAACCCTATTAAAAACATTATCTTATATAATATGAATTAACAAATTCTTTCTATTTTAAGGGTCTTAATCTATGTCCTTGGGGCATAGGTTAGAAAAATAAAAAAAAAATATAATTATGCCACTACATGTGGAACACATTCTATCAAAATTTTACGTATAAAAATGATTTTTTGTAATACGTTTTTTCTAACATATACCCTTAGGGCATAGATTATGCATACTAATTTAAGGAATTAAAATCCTAAATATAAACTAATAAACCCTTTTGAAAAATTAATTAATTCTAAATAAATACAAATTAACTAATTATTTCTATTTAAGGAGTTTAACCTATGTTTTATGGGTATAAGGCATAGATTAGAAAAATCGTTTGTAATATACTTATGTTTGTGAATCACAAACATATATTACATTATTTGATTCAATTGCTCTTTATGTTTATGTACGCATCACAATAGTGGATCTCCCAACCTCTCTTGCTTAATTTTTAAGGTCCTATGTTTAAATTAGGGATAAAATGGGCAGATTTTGGGCGAGAAATACCCATCCGTCTCTATCACCATTTAGATATATGTTTCTCATATCCGTTCTATTATCCGTTCGGAAATAAAATTTGTCCCCTTTGTATTCCCGTCAGGGATTACCCATCCCTTCTTAATTTTATCCCCAGCCCGTCAAGGATTCTCATACCCGTGTGACTTTTTCCAATTATAATCCCCACAGTTACTCATTTTATTTTCCATTTACTTTCATGTACACTTTTTCAAAAATTCCATTAATACACTATTTACAAAATCCATTGATAAACTTACTCCGTAATCATATTATTCATACTTATCAAGTACATAATATAAGAATTTTGCAAATATCCAACGGGTCCCTCGGTGGGATTTCCCATGGGGTTCCCCAACGGATCCCCTGGCGAGGATTCCCCACAGGGTTTCCCAACGAGGTCGGGTTCGAGTCGGGGGTTGAGACAGGGACACCTATCCTTTTCTCCATACACATATCCTAACGGAAAATTATTTTTCCCTCCATATTCACCCCCATATAGCCCCATTAAAAATCTCCATCATCATGCCTCCAATGAAAAATCCTCACATAAAAGGGAAAATCCCAGTCCCATTATCATGCCTACTTTAACTATCTTTGCTTGGTATTTCATGTTCTCCCTATCTAATAATGAATCTTCCTTATTGCATCACTGATCACTTAACCTAGCGATCTTATATATTGAGATGTATGACATAAAAAAAATCCTCTTTTTTTTTGATTCGGTAAGATTTAGGATGGCCCAAGAACTACTTGTACTAGCCTAGAGCACCCAGGAATATGTGATAATTGTGAACAGTTCTTGAGAAATTAATGTTGTGGCTTCATCATCGGTGGGTGTTCAAACGGCGACCTCGGGGTTCTCCACCAAGGACCAACCGTTGGACTGGGCTCCTCATCCCTCTTTTTAGATGTATACTTTGCTTTCTCTAAATCACGACCCATAAAATTAGTGACAAATCATTCTCTTGACATCATTAATGTTGGGACGGTGTTGGGAACTCTAGTTCCAAACATCTGAACAACGATGATTGTCTCCAGTTTTGATAATGACAAACGCCATATGAGAACTAATATTTTACACTCAAGTATGTCAAGGGAACACCAAGTTTAACAAAGACTCTCTAGAAGTAAACATAAAGGGAACTCAGGAGTACACAAAAGTAAGTTCTCATCAAGGGAACTCATAAGAGAGTTGTTCCCTACTTATGGGAACTCACATTTGATGACAGACAGTGCAGCGCATATCGCAGGTTTTTGTCTTGGACAAAACGAAGGCACGATTTGAGGAAGAAACTGGGACGTGTGATCCAACTGCTCGATTGACATTTAAAGTTGACTAAGTTCAAATCAAATCACATGTGAAGATTGCAAACTTGGCGTGCAAGACAAGGGCATTTCGGACAACATGAAAATGAAGATTTCAGCCCAGATTCAAATGAGTATAAAAGCAAATGAATAGTGCTTGGAATAAAAACTTTTCCCAGAACTCATATCCTCATAAAAAGAGACAAGTGAGACATTGAGAAAAGTGAAGAGAAGTCCCCGACGACGAGTGTTCGATCTCGGCGACGGCGAATCCAAGTTCCTAGGAGTTAAGGAACTGTGACAGTGAGCTCAAGGTGTAAGGTTCGATTTATCTTGTGTTTTATTGAGTTGTTCGCTTAGGAATAAGGTTGAGAAGACTTGCTAGTGTTACTAGAGTTAGGAAGAATTGCTAGGAACAGAGAATTGTAAGTCTTGCCTATTGTAACTAGAGAATAATCAATAAAACAAGTAGATCGTTCAAAATCCTCCAAGCGGAGGTAGAGGTTTACCCACACAACTAATTGGTTGCCGTGGGGTTCCTCTATAAAGGAACTGTGTCTTTTGCTTTCCATATTACTCGTGATTGTTTACTTCCGCTGCCTAGGAACAGCCTAACCGCTAGTTCCCAAGCACTTACTAACGCACATCGATCCAACACTGTTGTTGTTAAACACTATTATACTAAAGTCAACTTGTGTGTTTCGCTGTCAAAGTCTAGGATCATTTCTCAAACATTGGTAGATTTGATGAAGGTTTGGAGTATATATTTGATTGGGTTGTATTTGTTTGATCTAAGTTAGAGTAAAGTAGCAACAAATAGCTCAAATTTGCTATGGAGTCTTTGGAAAGCTAGGAATAACTTTATTATTCGAGGGTGTGTTTGTTGAAGATCTTGTGTTGAGCAACTAAGAAGAGTATTCTAAGATCAGATTTTTTTTTGTGAATTTGTCTATTGAGCGAAGTTATGAGTTTCTTTCTTCTTTATTATTTTGGAAAGGAATTAGAGGGGTCGACTTTATTGGGAAGTCAATTGCACTAGAATATATAAACGAATGAGTTTCTCCAGATATATCGTTGAGAATATGTTGAGAGAGGTGCAAATCAATGAGCTAACAAGTTGAGTCAATGAAGATCACTCTCTCCTTCAATCTCCTAATGAGGAATTCTCATTATATTGCTAAATTTTATGTTACTTCAAAAGATTGTTCCCAATTAATTTTATTAGTTTTCTTATTAAAAACAAACTCCAAAGTTTAATATGGTCCAAATTTTTTTTAATTGATAATTTTTGATAATCCAAGCTAGAAATAAATCGATGATGTTTTTTATAGTTTCATATTATCAGATTTTAATTCAAATGAAACAAACTCTTATCCTAAAACGTGAAACGAATGCAATTTTTCTAGCTCGTAGTGCACTTTTCATATAAAAGTGCAATGCAAAATACAAAAAGTGCAATCCGAAAAATTAACTACAAAAAGTATGAAAAGTACAGTGCAAAGTACGAAAAGTGCAAATCCAAAAAAGTGCAATCCGAAATAAGAAAAGTGCACTACGAACTAGGAAAAGTGATTCGTTTTAGGATAAGAGTTCGTTTCAAGATAAGAGTTCATTTCATTAAACTCCATATTACCAAATTTCATGTTTTTGAGCAATGTTATTGTTGGGCAAAAGGATACAATCAAGCTAGGAGGGAGTGAAGGACGCTTGCATGTTGTCCTCTTTTCTTTTGAAATTAGTAGGGCAAATTATACAGGTATTCATGTATTGTTTGCCCCTTCTGAGGAAATTTTCTTTTTATTGCTTGATGATGTTAGGGATCGGGCTATACCCGCTTGATGACTACTTAGCCCTTTTTTATTATTAATAAAACGCCCCCTTGCAGGGCGGAGAGTGCCGTCTCTCCTTCTAAAAAAAAGTAGGGCAAGTTATACAAAATCACCCACAAAAGAGCAAGTTATCATAAAATGACATAAAAATGGAAATGGCCATTTACAAATCAACCTCAATGTAGGCGATTATTTTTTTTAGTAAAGAAGAACCCATCTTTGATGGTAAACTCTGGATCCGTGAACTAGCCGGCAAAACACATGGATTAAGTAAATCGGCATGCACCGACCGGCTCAATCGACCTAGTAATATATGAGAATTTTTAATCACTAAAAAGTCACCTAAGGGAAAAAAACATAAAAAAATCACGTAGGCTCGTTAAGACTAGTAAGTCGTAGATTTTAAAGAAGTTTGCGACCTGAGTATAAGTAGCGGAAATTACTTTTACAAAAAAATGTACTAGACACATTGATGTATAGTAGAACAAGTAGCCAACTAATTAGTTAACTAAGTCCTAAACCATTTCCTTTCAAATTTCTTGCTTGGTTAAATTTTAAAAGTTCTTTGACTTGTTATATTGATTTCTTGAGTATTTTTACAAAGGTAACTTAAGATCAACTATTACACCTCTCTATACATCGATCCACATTTACCCTTTGCCTAAACCCAACTTCGACTCGATCTTAACCCTAGCCTAGAACTTTTCTTCACATCAAACGAACTAATACACTAATATCTCACTCAAAAACTCTCACAAAATATGAAAATGGCGCTCCACATGAATGCCTTCTAGCATTTATATAAGACTAATTTGATTTGGTGCAAACCATTTGTTATTCGAGTAAGAAGAATGATATTTCACCAAATTTATATCCTCTCTAAAATAAAGATTCATAGACTAGACAAATCATCGCCTATCTTTAATCTTTCTTTAGCTTAGATCTTCATAATTCTCTATTAATATAGACTCAAACGATCAACCATAGAAATTTAATACGTGTTTTCTTAAATTAAGACTTCACCTGAATTCTGATGTCCACAATTTCTACGCAGATATTTAATATTGCAAACTTTAAAGAGAAATCTGACTTTACTTGATCATATTTTATTAAAGTTTGATGGGTCAAATACGGACAGAAGAGGAGACCATCCTAGCACACATACGTGATATGTCCATCACATAAACCTATGATGTTCTATCCTAAAATCAATTGGTGATTGAGGAGTAACTCAATGATATATATATTAGGCAATTCATTACTTGACAACATAATGGTCTCAGAGTTGACGGATCGTCGATGAGCCTAAACAACTAGCTCAAATTGCTCCATCATGATGTGCGAGCCCAATATAACGGACGAGGAGCATTTCAGCCCGACCCAAATAACCAGCAACCTAAGATCAAACCGCTATGATACCATGTCAAAGTTCGGTGGACCAAATACGGACGAAGAGGAAGACTATCCCATCACACATGCACGACAAGCCCATCATATAAATTCATAGAATTTTATACTAAAACCAATTGGTGATAAGATGAGTAATTCAAAAATATATATATTAATTAAATAATTTATTACTTAATTTTTGATGTAAAATAAACTTCTTCACATGTTTAAAATCATCAAAATTTCGATTTTCAACATTCACATTTATACACAATTTTATAAATATGTTAATTTTCACGGATGATGTTTGCATGTTTGATTACTTTACAAGTGGTTTTATCTCAAGGCGGAGAGAGTGACGAAGCAGAAAAAGGTTTTTTATTTGAAGGGAAAGGAGAAAAAGGTTGACATAACCACTTAAAAAAATGAAAATTATCCTATCTCAACTTAAAATAAGACAACTTTGTGTTGCAAAAATACCTATAATTAACTATATATTAATTTTTTTTTTGAACCATCAAAATAATTCTGACCCTACCTCATATTTAAAAATTTAATTTTTATTTCTATTATTATAAATTTTTTTATTAAATTCTTTTTAAACTATTTAAATTTATTTCTAACATCAACCATATATCTATTTAGTATAACAATATTTTTTGAAAGCTTCTTTAAACAAGTATTTAAAATTAAATTATATATTCATTCGCAACATTAAATTTAACCATTTATATTGATTAAAAAAATTATTCATTCTACGGAAAATAAAATTACTTATATTGAAATTTATATTATATTTTTATTCATCTATTACTAATAACTAAAGCCGGAGCAATTTCTGCCACCATATTGCGCCACATCACCCCTTTATTAAAATAATAGTTTTTATAGTTAATTATGCAGAAAAGTTCTCTAAATAAACTTATTTGTAAAAATTTATCTCCAAATAAACATAAAGATAAAATAATATTAGTATATTTTACCAATATAGATAAAAAAGGATATTATATTTATAAAGATAAATTAATTTTTTATACATATTATAGGCAATAAATTACTTAAATTAAAATTTATATTATATTTTTCTTTATTAATATTTTTGTTATAAAATATCTAAAAAAAACTAAGTCATAGTCGTGCAGGGCACGACGAGTATAACTAGTTAATATGCTATTTATAATGTCTATAAAATATTGAATCGTAATCGTACATGATACGACGGATACAAGTAGTAAAAATATAAAGCAATCATAAAACATAGGATTTTCTTCTCAATACTCACCATAAAAATATATTTTTCATTTGAAAATATTCAAGGACTATTCTATTTTTTCTTTTACTTATTTTGTAATAATATTGCTTTACAAGTGATTGTACGTATTTTAAAAATTTTGTATGCATAGTTTTATTTCAAGAGTCAAGATCATCCACAAATGACCATACTACTCACGTACTAGGTAATTTTGTTTTAAAAAAAAGCCTCCTGTTTTACGAGTAGGTTTTTATAATTTTTTGTATACCAGTTTGTAAAATTTCTTCGCAATTTACGTACGAATTTAAAAGACTTATTTTTGCTTTATTTTCGTACATAGTAGTATTTATTAATTAATAGTGTACGTTTATCGTAAAACCGTTTGATGGAGCGGATGAAAGAGAAAAGCCAGACCACTCTATCCTCCACTTGCATCCGTAACAAACCACTAGTACACCTCCTTTCCTTTCCTCTCATCACAACCGTCCGATCACACCTTTCTCAACGATCGCGAGATCTGGACGATCATCACGGATCCAACGGTCCAAAGCGTTTACGTCATCCACATCAAATTATCTCAATTTTTTCAGTAAAAAACAAATAAATCTCGTATTTCCCCAATTTCCACGATAAAACGCGGCCCGCGTGGCGATCAGAGAGATTCTAAAAGCCGGTGACTTTAATTTTCCTTTTTCTGTTTCTTCTCTCTTTCAAAAAAATCATGATCATCCGATTACGCACACGTGTCAGTCATTCATAAGAGGCGGTTGCTGGTCTTAACTCTTACCGGGCCCACCCTGTCCTTCATTTGAATTTTGAATTTCATTTCATTTACATTACATTTTCATTTCATTTCAATTTTCATTTGAGGAGCTGCTTTTTGTAGGCTCCGCCTTTTTGACCAAAACCACAAGGCTTTGTGAGGAGAAGGCAAATTCATTTCTTTCTCTACTGAATCCTGATCATCTCTCTCACAGCCCAAGTTTTCTCCATTAAAAATTAATCAATTTCTCTCTCTCTTTCGTTGTCGAGCGTCGTAGTTGAGAGGACTTAAAAGGGGGGAAGCGGAAGGGTGGCTACGTTTGCAAATTAGTTGAAATTGGGGACTTTAACTTTCCAATTAGGATTTGCTTAACTTCAACCCATCCGAAAAAACCCCATCATTTCCTCCCCATCAAGGATATCTCTTGCGAGGTATGTTCTCCCATCTGCTTTCCTCCTCTGTGGTCTGTTTTGGAGTTCATTATAAAGTTGGGTTCTTTGTAGGTTGTTGAGATAACAAACCAGTGACGAAAACATGGCCTAAAAGGGGCAAAAATAATGCTTTTGCTGTTAATTGCTGGGAATTAATTGTTTTATTGTTGCTGGTTTCTTTGGAGGGTTGGTTGTGATTTTTGTGGTGGGTGTTGATGTTTTTCTACTTTCTGTTTGTGATTTGAGCTAGGTACTGTTTGGCTTTGTGTGTTTTGAGCCTCTTCTGCAACTTTTAAGCTACTGTTTCTTCTTTTTTGTCTGAAGCTTGAATCTTCTGTTTCATCTATTTTTGTCTGAAGTTCAGTTATGCTTAATCTTGGTAGCTGCAGATGTTAGTTGATGGAGATACTAACTATTTTGATGTTTATTTGATTGATTTTGGTAGCTAAAGTTTGGTATTTTTTGCCCTAGCTTGCTGCAAATATTATGATCCCTGGGATTTACCCTGAAATGAATTGTTATCTTGTAGGTAATAAGGAAGTAGCCAAAGAGCTTTTCTCCATGTGCAGTGGTTCTGAAAGGAAAGTGAATTTCTCTGGGGTTTCCATGGAGGGTGATAACACTATTCATAAAAAAGGTTCGATGTTGCTCGAATTATCAGCTGCTGATGATCTTGAAAGCTTCAAGCGTGCCGTGGAGGAAGAAGGCTACGCTCTTGATGAATCAAGCTCCTGGTATGGAAGAAGAATTGGGTCTAAAGGAATGGGGTTTGAGGAAAGAACCCCTCTCATGGTAGCTGCCATGTTTGGAAGCAAGGATGTATTGACCTATATCCTTGAAACCGGTCTTGTTGATGTGAATCGCGCTTGTGGGTCAACTGCTCTCCACTGTGCTGCAGCTGGTGGTTCTTGTCTAGCCCTAGAAGTCATCAAGCTTTTAATTGATGCTTCTGCTGATATCAACTCTGTTGATGCTAATGGTTCAAAACCCGGGGATGTGATTGCTCTATGCCCTAATACTTCCTCTAAGTCCAGGAAGAAATCACTTCAAATCCTGTTGAAAGGAGAATTTGATGAGGAGGAGTCTTGTGCTTTCAATCAAGTTATTGATCAGGAAGGAGGGGGTAATAAGAAGGAATATCCTATTGACCCATCTCTTCCTGACATCAAGAACGGGGTTTACAGCACCGATGAGTTCAGGATGTATGCTTTTAAAGTGAAGCCTTGTTCTAGAGCTTACTCCCATGACTGGACAGAGTGTCCCTTTGTTCATCCCGGGGAGAATGCCAGAAGGCGTGATCCAAGAAAGTATCACTACAGCTGTGTCCCGTGTCCTGAATTCAAAAAAGGTTCTTGCAGCAAAGGCGACGCCTGTGACTATGCTCATGGAATCTTCGAGTGTTGGCTACATCCGGCTCAGTACCGTACACGTCTGTGTAAGGACGAGGTCAATTGTACAAGACGGGTTTGTTTCTTTGCCCACAAGGCTGAAGAGCTCAGGCCCTTGTATCCTTCAACTGGCTCAGCTGTACCGTCACCAAGATCTATGGCGTCAATTGGTGGTTGTGGTTCTCCGTTTGATATGGCGTCGCTTAGCCCGGTTTTGTTGCCTTCCACTTCAACTCCACCTATGACCCCAACTGGGGCGTCGGTTTCACCCGGTGGGCCCATATGGCAGAATCATTTGAATATCATGACACCTCCGCCTTTGCAGCTTCCGGGTAGCAGGCTAAAGACGACTTTGAATGCAAGAAACAATGGTTTTGAAGCTGAGTTGCTCGGTTTAGAGAATCAGAGGCGTAGGCAGCAGTTGCTTGAGGAGTTGGCTGGTCTTTCTTCATCTCCTTCTGGTTGGAATGCTTCATTGAACATGAACTCACCAGTGAGGTCACCGGTGAGGTCATCATCACCGTTCGGGTTGGAACCATCTGTGGTATTGAATTCAAGATCAGCTGCCTTTGCAAAGAGGAGTCAAAGCTTCATTGACCGTGGTGCAGTGAACCACCTTTCTGGGTTTTCTTCACCAGCTCCTTCTTCTCCAACTGTGATGCATTCTCAGTCTCACTTTTCTGATTGGGGGTCCCCTGATGGGAAACTGGATTGGGGGATTCAAGGAGAAGAGCTCAACAAGCTGAGAAAGTCTGCATCTTTTGGGTTTAGAAATGGTGGGAATCCTAATTCTGCTCCTGGGGGTAATTCAATGGGAAATTCTGGTGTGGGGCCTGTGAATTCTGAGTTAAGTTTTGATGATGAGATGAAGCTAAGGAGGATGCACCATCTTAACAATGGAGGATCTGAGGCGATCCCATATTGGGTTGAGCAATATTTGGAGCAAGAGCAAATGGTGGCTTGATGAGCAGCAAAAAGATTTGGACTTTCTCCTGCAACTTCTATTATTAACAATGTGTAGGGTTTGAAGAAGAACTCAGCTCACAAGGAATTCAAAGATTTCTGCTCATACATGAATAGGAGACTCTTAGCAATTTCTTCAAGTATGTATTCTTTTGCTGTTCTTGGCGGGTTACTTGGTTATTTTTTATCCTGTTATTTTGTTTTTGGGTACTGAAAGAGGGAGAAAATGAAAAGGGGGTGTGGTTCAGAAGATTGAACAGAAGGGGGATCAATAATTTACAAATTCAACTGGCCTCTTTGTGGTGAAGATTTGAGTCATTGAGGCTGTACTAATTTATTGGTTTATGCATTTTGTTGTTCATTTTGTATACAAATATGTTATTAGTATGTATCTGAAGTCCAATAAAATGGAACTTGTACCATTTCCTTGTAACCTTATTTTGAAAGATATTCAATAATAATTCCATTATTAAGAGCTTTATCCTTTCGCTTTAAAGCAATAATATTGTTTTTGCCAGCTTATTTTGATATGATTTTTGATAGAATAGTACTATATGTTGTTCTTGATTGCATTTTTGTGGCTGGAAAGGCAAAATCAACATGAATTTACCACCAACTAGCAGTTTGGCTGTGGAATTGCAATAAGTTCTTGGTTTATCATACATATTACATAGTTGCTTGTTGCTGGAATTGAAATCCAGGGAATTACATAGTGCTTGTTGCTGACAATTGAAAAGTGATCTCACGACCAAAATTGTTCTTTATACAAACAATAAAGAAGAGAATGTTTGTACAGTGTTTTTGAAAAACAGTTGTTATCCATTCTTTGAATCATCATATCACTAAGATAAAAAAAAAAAAAAAAAGTATAAAAAAAGATGTCTTCATCACTAGTGCTCTATAAGCAGTTGGATTTCACCTGCATGAACAATTGGGCATAAACATCTATATACGCTCCTGGTAATCAGCATGCTTTAGGGATTTGCTTTTGTTTGGAAAAGAAACACTAAGTCATTAGATATGCATATAATCTAAACATTATTGCGCATGGAAATATTTGTCTAAGTTGGAAAATGATTTTGACAGCAACAAATAAAGACAATTGCTATGCCTGGAAACAGGGCTACCCACTCAGATTTGTTGACTTATTTTACCAAATTGTAAATTCATCAATGGCCGACTTAACACCTCTTTCCATCTATATTCTTGTCCCCTTCTTTTCTAAGCATGCTCTTTTGGACTTTAGACTACAAAAATTTGATAATTTAAGTGCATATAGAATTTTCTCTTGCACTATTATTTACTTATTACTATTTTTGTACCCTAGAGAAAAAAATTGGTCTTATTTCTTACCTTTTTCAATTAGTGATAAACAAGGATTTTTTTACAATTTACCAGAACAGTATTGCAGATTTTTTTAACTATGTTTATATTGACTACTTTGATATATACAATTGTGACTATGAGTCATACAAGTCACTTTCACAAATTCAAATTTGCTGATCAAAAAGCCTTCAGTTGATGTACCAATTCATCTACCAATTGGTCTACAATCTGTAAACCTAATTCAACTCCAAGTTCAGCTTCCCAGTTTTTCAAATTCCTCATTAGCCCGCCATTACACTTCCATTCCAGTTCTGCCATCTCTGCTTCAGCTAACCTGCATACTACTTTATTCATAATCTCTCTTCTTTGGTGCCTTCGACCGCCTTTTCTCCTCAGACCAGCTTGTTTGCCTTTGTTTTTTTCACTTGGATTTTGATCATTCCCTTTGGAACATACTTTATTGTTGGTATCTGATGATGATTGCCTCAGATTCAAGAGCTCTGATGCCAATTTTCTTCTTGAACTCGAATTTCGGCTTTTTGCATCCTTTTCTGTTCAAAGACACAAGAAAGTAAATCCTACGTATAGATTTCTAACACCTTACCACAATAAAGCAAATCCTATAAAAATAATTAAAATTGATCTGAAAAGAGAGAACAATTCCATCAATTAACAGCAAATTTTGTCACCGGAATCTAACTCAATTGAACTAAACCCAGAAAACAATGAAACTAATAGCAAGCAAAGTGATCCTTTTTATGGCAATAGTCACATTATATTGTTAGGCAAAGGCAAATCCAACAATGTGCACTTGTTAAATCAGTGAACTAATTTCTAAAATGGGTAATGGGTATCATGGAAAACAATTCAATCCTACTCAATTGAACACAATTTCATGAAAAAATAAAGCTTTATAAAAAAAGATACCTGATGTGGGAGTTTCCTGATCACTGTTGAATAAACTGTGATCAAGAACAGAAACCGGACTTGAATTCTCAGATTCACTCTCCAATTCAACCTTGTTGCCCTCCAAACTCTTCTCCTTCTTTTTCCTCCTAATTCTTGATTTCAAATGATCAGAATTTTCAATTTCAAGAACAAGAGCCTCAGAGTTACCCTCTTCAAACTTGAACATTGGCCGTTGCTCTTTCCCGCCTCCTCTCCTCCTCCTCCTCTGCTCATTCTCCCTTCTACCCATCTCGCCTTTCGCCTTTCTCGATCTGGGTTTTCCATCTTTACCCCCATTGTCAAAGCTAATCACAAAGAAATCATCATCTTCTAGCTCAAAATACGACGCCGTCTCCTTAAAAGAGACAGATGTTTTCACTCTCCTATGCTTACTCCCTTGCATTTCCTCGGTCTCTTCGATCCTGCAATCGACGGAATTCATCGATTTGCTTCGAGTAATCGAAGAGCAAGCTTTCGGGGTATTCATATCAGGCATTGATTCTAGGCCCATTAGCTTTGCAACTAAATTGGGAGTGGCTGAATCATGAGCTTCCTGAGGTTTCATGGAATTAAAGGCTTGGTACTCAAATGGGTCAATTTGTTTGAGCTGATCAGATGAGTGTGTAGGAAGATTTTTGGAGCAAAGAATGTTTTTGAGTAGAAATGAGAGAAGCTCTGAAAGAGAAGCTTTGGTGTTTGTGGATGTGGAGGAGGAGAGTGAAGAAGAAGGAGTGAGCTTCATATTGGGAAACAAAGGAGGGAGAAATGAGTGTGTAAAGTGTTTTGCTTTAGAGGTTGGAAATTCAAAGTTTTCAACTTTCAAGTGACTTAAAGCGACTGTTGTAGTAACATACAAAGGAACAGAATTGTTGGCAAAACTAACTCTTTTGACTCAATTCTTTGCAAGAAAAAACTAACTCTCTAGTACATGTGACATGTCATTTTTGCAAGATTTAAAACACTACATATGTTTCAATTTAGGGTAATAATTTGAATAGATTTACCAAACTTGAATTATTAACTTGTGCTCATACTCCTCATAACATTCACTAGAAGACATGTGTTGTTACAAATTTAATGTTATTTGCATAAAGGGAAAGGGGAAGACAAAAGAAAAAGGGAAAGATAAAAAAGAAAGGGGGGGTCAAGTTTGAATGTTTGATTACAGATTATGATAGAGAGAAAAAGAAATGAAATCATGTTTGGATCGGGAAAATGATAGGGAAAGGGGAAAAGAATGTGAAAGGGAAAGGGAAAGGAGGTAAAAAAGAGGAAGATAGGGTTTTTAAAATTTCTTGGTAGAAGACACATTGAGATTGAGATTTGTATCCTCTCCTGAATTATTACCACACAATTTTGTCAAAGTACATGCATGATACATCAGTAACATCAGCTTTGCTCTTTCTTGAAGTTGTGGACCATTCATTTATTTATTACTCCTAACTCCCAAGATACCCACATAAGAAGTCACTAAGAAAATTAATAGCCATACAGTTTAGCAATAAGAATGGCAAAAAATAACTAGTAGTGAAAGGACAAGAAGTAGTAGAACAGGAAAGAGCATGGTGACAGAGGGACAAAAATCAGAAGTGAAAGAAATAGTATTATTAGACATTGCAATAACAAAGGTTATAGAGAGTACTAGTATAAATTAATGAGAGGGAATTGAATGCAATCTGGTATGAGAAGAGGGGGATTGGGTGGTGGCTTGATCTGAATGAAGGATTTGAAAGAGAAATGGCAGAGGTGAGAGTGAAAAAGGAGTACAGATGTTTTGCCATGCCTTCTGAAAAGTCTATTTATTTCAGTTTGGTGAATTGGGGAAGCAAAGCTTTGGCATTTGTCCTTCTGATTCTCTCTATATTTTGTTTGGATTGTGGCAGGGAAATTTTGGGGAATTTGTGTAATTAAAATTGTATTTTCTCCTGGATTATTGATCTATCATCAATTGTATAATTTCATGGTATACTTTAGCATATCTTTTCATATTTATGTTTTTTGTGCTAATTAATTAACTGAATTTATTTATTTTATAAATAGTGTAATCAAGTTAATTAAGTGGTCGTTTGGTTCAAATTTAAATTTCCATGAATTGGCAAATGTTAGAAAATATAGCACCAAATATATGTATTTGGTTGGACAAAATTGGCATAAAATCCCGAAGGACTTTTTCATGTTCTATCCCACCCTTTTTACACACAAAATTTAATTTCTAAATTTTCAAATCTAAGAAAACATACTTTTCTCAAATCCCGAAAATTCCAATTCATAGAGTTAAGTTTTAGACATCGGATACCTAGAAATTATAACAACAATATCAACTCAGTATTAACCCGCCTTAGGCTGAATCTGGGGACAATGATATACACATCCTTGTCCCAATATAAAATCGTGAGGGTGTATGAACATGAGGATGCGCCCTATATTCAAAGGCTTCCTAGAAATTACACTTTTTATATTCAACCAAACGAAGACACGATATTATGTTGGAAATTTGGAATACTTGTTGTAGATCATTCCAAAGTCTAAACAATTTTTTAATGGTAATTTATACTAGGGATCATGAATTTTTATCATTGAAGCAAACTAAAAATTTAGGCCCTTTAATATAGAAAAGGCTTTACCATTCATCAACCATACTCTAACAAGTTGGTGTCCCATAATTTCTGCACACATGATTTAATGCCACAGATAAGTCATTCATCTTCTACCAACTGCTTCTTCATTTCATTTAAAGACCAGATCTTCACCTTGCATTATTTTTCCATGCTAATTATTTAAGAACAAAACAATCATACAAGTTCAAACCGCGTGTATCATCAAATTGAATCAATTGGTGTTCATCATATTCACCAGCCAAGAAGCCTAACCTAGTTGTATATATATAGGCAATGGTGATATTGTATGTCTACACTACACATTATTCTAAAGAAAAGAAACCCTTAAAAGCATGGGTATAGTATTAATAGCCCTATGGTCTCTATCCATTATATGCATAATGGGTGGGTAATGCTGATTTGATATTATATATGATATGGGTGATGAATTTCAAATTTGAACACAATTTTAATGAGCCATTTATCCAATTCCTGCCCCCCAATGAGATGATGTTGGGCTCGCTTCCATTATTGATTGGGCCAGAGTTGGGCCCAATGCATGACCCAGCTCTCTAATAGAAAAGGGCCTCCAATGGGCCCATGTGGACCCATTATATACTAGAATTCTTGCCATTTACATAGGGTACCTTCTTATTTCCTTTTTCTTTTCAAGGGAAAAATGCCAAGACTATTTTATTTCATTACCTAACTCAGATGCAAAAACTTTTCAAGCAAGTGGGAAAAGACTATACCAAGCCCAACTACCAAATATCCATGGCTCAACTCTAAAAAGTCCATGAACAAGTGAACAAGTCCATGTTAAGAAATATTTATCGTTCTAGAATTTAACAAAAATATTAAGAAACTACTTAATTTTATCTAAATATTCTTCTATAATTACTTTACTTAGTTATGTTTTCGAAAAAAATGATTTTTTTTTGAATTTTAGGGCATTTCTTTAAGGATAGAATTGAAAAAATATAAACTGACAAGTATTGTTAAACAAGAAAAACAAGCAAGAACGACAAATATTTTTTAACGGAGGCACTAACATGCAAGAAGCGAAAATTATAAAAAAGTATTAAAAAATATGATATCGTGCACATGATTCTCAATCTCTATAGGGTACTTACCTCTTGTACTTGAGAGTTGAGATCAAAATTAGCTCTTCACAATCACTTTCCATATCTATATTCACTATAACATGAGATTTGGCAAGTTGTAAACCTTATATAACCGCCCCCAAGTCTCAGCCAAACGGTACTCATGGTGTTGCTGCGCGCATTGTAAAGTTTGCCTTGCTACCTTCTTGCTATTACGCTCTCTCAGAATCAAGCCAAAGCTTGTTAATTTCTCCTAGTGAACTGAAGCATCATAATTTAGCTTGACAGAGCCTTCGGGTGGTGGTTTCCATTTATGCCTCTCAAGTCTCAAAGCAGGGGTGAGACCTTTGGACACCTCTCTTGCTATCTCTCCTTGTCAGGGCTATAGATGAGGGAGTGCAAAAAGTGCTATTGCACATGGCCTCATTTACTCCCTTTTATAATATATTTTAAATAGCAGTATAAAAATGAAGTAAAATCAGTTTATTGTAGTGGTTAAGACCTTACATTTGTGTAAGTAGGCCAGAGTTTGAGTCCCACCAACCAACCCTTTATATGTTTTTCATTAGCTTCTACTTGTATATTGTGATAATTTTTCTACTTTTATAAAAGAATTGCACAGGGCCCCTCAAAAATACGGAACGGCCTGCTCCTTGTTGTTTCTCCAAAATCAAAGCCTCCACCTCATCACTTAGCACTATGGTTGATTTTAAAACTCCCTTAAAAATCTAAGTATTCTTTATTCCACAAAATCCAAAAATGAAGAGGACTTTTTCAAGCTCAGTGGAAGTACAACTCAAACAGATCTGGTTGACCAACTCCTCTCTTGTTTTGGAAGGGAAATCTAGATCAAATTCAAATATGTCCCAAACTTTCTTATTGTATAGACAATCTCTAACCATATGGACATTTGTTTTTGCATCAAAATCACAACAAGGTCACTTGTTACCTCGATCTACTCCCAATCTTCTTGGCAAATGGTCATTTGTGGGGAGTGTTCCACTATAAAGACTCCAAGTGAACGCCTTGGCCCTTGGGCCAGCATTTGCAATCCCAATTGGGTGAAACAATTTTGCTCTTCCATGTACACATGGATAAACCAACTTTTATATTCCTCATTTGGGTGAATGGCTACCTCAATTCAGGTTTATAATTGTTGTTGAATGAACATGAATTGTTAAATTATCTTAGTTTATAGGTTCATAGCTAGGTAGGCTAAACATGCAAGCCCAATATATAATTCAATGTATACAATCCATCCATATTCCATACCAAAGAGGAGAAACTGAAAAGGTAATGGTTGCAAATGAAAGCTACTGAGGGATTTTGCTGAGCTTACAATACACATAATCAACATATTTCTTGCTCTTAAACTTTGCCATATTTTGGTCGCCGATCAGCTTAGGATGAGGGCCGATGACTCTCTCGGGAGGCGGATTCAAAAATACGGGCCAAGACATCCTTGCCTTCTCCTTGTTGACTATGGATCTATGTAGAACAGCTTTGTACTTCCCATTGCTCATGATCTACATTCCCATAAAATCATGATTCAAACATGTATGATATATAGTATGAGTTAATTGGTTCAAATGAAACACTTTTATCCTGAAACGAATGCACTTTTTCTAGTTCGTAGTACACTTTTCATATTTCAGAGTGTACTTGTTTCAGATTGCATTTTTTGTATTTTGCAATGCACTTTTATATGAAAAGTATACTACGAACTAGGAAAAGTGTATTCGTTTCACGTTTTAGGATAACATCGAGTTTGTTTCATTTGAACCAAACTCTATATAGTAGCAAGAAATGTGTGTATATATTTAAGTACCTCAATTTGGTCACCAATGTGGATGATAAGAGCATTAGGGATGTACTTGACATCATACCAAAGTCCATCTCTAAACACTTGGAGGCCTTGGACCTCATTAGGAACAAGAATGGTCATTAGGCTCATATCGGTGTGGGCCACCACGCCGAGAGCGAGATCGGGGCGAGGGCAAGGCGGGTAGTAATTGATCTTCAAGAGGTACTCCATCTCGTCGTCTCCCGCTGCAGCCGCCATCAGCTCGTCGCCTTCTAGGCCGAGCCCAAGAGATAGGCACTTGAACAACTTGTGTGCTACGTCTCTCAAGTGTTCAACGTACTTCTCATTTGCTTCCCTGCACGTACATCATTAATTCCATCATGAGAACATTCAAGAAAAAAAATACGGAAATTCCACATGATAACTTGAGGTATGACATTATTCATGAAGTGTACTAATGTTTGACATAATTTATGTGGTAACCTTGAGGTATAGCCAAAATTCGCAAAATAACCTTGTGGTCAAACTAAATTTATCACGTAACCAAAAAGTTATAATTAACATTAATTATTAATTTTAAAATTCCTTAATAAAAAATTTACAAATTTAAAAAAATTTAAAAAAATTTATAAAATTTAAAAACAAAAAAATAAAATACAAAAAAAATTGAAAATTTTCGAAAAAAAATAAAAATTTCGAAAAAAATCAAATAATGAAAAAAAACAAAAAAAACAAAGAACTAAAATATATACATTAAAAAGATAAGAAAATTAAAAATTAAAAAAAGCAAAAAAAATTAAGAAATTTCGTAAGATTTAATATTATTCATTATTATAATATGATTGTTGTAGTTAGAATAATTTTATTTAATTTTATCCAATCTTTATTTTTATGTAATATATTGATTAATTATGAAACATAAAAAAATATTACTCGTATTTTATTTATAAATATTCTTAAAACAATTATTAATTAACATTTAGTCATTTATCAAAAAAATTTAAATTATTTATTTTATTAATTTTTTTCGCATCAAAAATTATATTATTTACAAATTTTTATTATTTTTGTTTAAAAATATTTATGCAAAAAAATTATTAACGAAAAAAATTGACTACAATTAATGAAAATTTGAATTATTTATATTTTTGAAGATTTTCTTTTTAAAATTATATTATTTGATATTTATTTATTAAATAATAAGAATTAAATTATTTGATTAAATTTTATTAAAAAACATCTTAACTTTGATAAATGGGAAATGATGAAAGTATTTTAGTTGATTAATTTATAAGACAAAAATATATTAATAAATGTTGAAAGAAATTAAATAAAATAATTAGTTGACATTAAGGTAGTGAATAAGATTATATTTTAATATCGTTAAAAAATCAATGTTTTATAAACAAAATGAATGATTAAAATTAATTTTAACCTTTTTGTGCATTTGATGAATTTCGTACAAATCTGAAGGTTATTATGCAAATTTTATATGAACCTTAGGGTTATCGTGTAAATTATGTCAAACTTTGATACACCTCATAAATAACGTCAAACCTCAAGGTTACCACGCGAAATTTCCGAAAAAAATAATTCAGTAAAAAATAATGTCAAGTAGTGCTCATGCAGAGAATGTGAGTAATTAACGATCAAAGGGCAATTGTAATTGGATACGTTTTGCTTAGGAAATGGCATGTGAAGTTGCCAATTAAACAATCTCACTAAATCAAGTTACACACACTACAGTATTTGGACGTCTATATGTGGAGATTAATCAGATTATTACCCCACATTAACATATTGAAGAATTAACAATATATTTAAAAAAAGGTGAAATTCCAACCATCAAATTAAGTTTTTGGGTGTAATTTTTTACCCACTTATTAATTACAAATTTACAACACACATAAATTTAAGACTGGAAAATAAAAATAAAAATAAAAATAAAATAGCTTTCAGATTGATCAACCCTTTCTTTCAAAGTTACACACACTACACACTTTCTCTTCTTTTCTTACAAATTTGTATTTGGATGTCTATCTGTGGAGATTATTACTCTACATTAACATATTTCAACCATCAACTTAAGTTTTTGGGTATAATTTTTCGCCCACCTAATAATTACAGCCCACATAAATTTAAAAATGGAGAAATAAAAAAAAAAAAAGCTTTCAAATTGATCAACCCTTAATTAAGTTTGACCCTAATTAATTGAATGGGTTGTTGGGGAGGAGATGAATTTTGCCCCGAAGGACTTTCGGCCAATAAAACGACTTTTTTTTTGGTCAAACCAATAAAAACGACTTTATAAGCCTAAGGAACCGATTAAAAATAGAAAACGTATGGATTTGGTAATAACTAATGAGGGTTTTAAAGTTTGATTTTTAGGTTAAGCTCCTTAAATAGAAATAATTAATTAATTTGTATTAATTCAAGATTAATTAATTTTTCAAAAAAGTTTATTAATTTCCATTTAAGATTTTAGTTCCTTGAATTAATATGTTTATCCTTAAAGTTTTTATTTTTTGGAGTATAAATTTTTGGTTGGTTTAGTGGCCGGTAACATATGCTAGACTTGAGTTCGAATACTCCTAGCACTGTATGTACGGAGAGACTGATTGACACAATTAAAGTACCTAGTCCGAATAGAAAACTTACTGATCGATCAAACCGGACGAGACATAAAACAAGACGAAAAATAAAACAAATTCTTAATACCTGTAGGAAGCAGGGTTTTGAGGCCAAAACCTGTAATTAACAGAAGAAGGAGGCCACACAACATGAAAAAGATGATCAACCCATCCTTTCTTCCCGCCCACCTCCTTCTGAAGAGCCGTCCCGTACCCTTCCATACTCTTTCCACCAATCTCCTTCGCACACTTCTCCTTCTCTTCTTGCGGAAGCTCAAAAAACTCCCTCCCAACACTCTGAATCTTCGAAACGACGTCGCACGGGATCCCGTGATTCACCACCTGGAATAGGCCCCACTCGCGGCTGGCCTTCGCTACGAGCCCCACCAGGCTTCCTTCATCTGGATCGCCTAGATCAACGGTCGGGATCTCCAGGGAAGCCCCATCGACGGTCGTCATTGAAGGCTGCTCTGACTTGGACCGGATGAACTCTTCTGGGATTGTGTTCGTCGCCATCGCTAACTCTGCTATCGACTGCACCCGAACCTCCTCCATTTTTTTAAGGTCGATTATCATTTTGTGGTTTGGAAATGAAATTTATCACCGAGAGTTGTAATTAATTAACGTGTGGGCATTGTGTTTGGGATGGCTTGTCACACTTTATAGATTATCTAAGATTATATAAGAGCATCCATATTGATAGCCCAATTTTTAGGCATTAAGAGAGAGTATTGGTTAAAAAAATATTAAATATGAAAATGTAGAGGATTTTGGGCATTATAATACTCTGAAATTTGTTTTGGTCATAACATGACAATTTGACACTTTGTTTCATATTTTTTTTTCTTTCAATAAAATAATTAGAAAAAAAATATATATATTTAAAGATTTGATTAACAAACTTTTTGGTCAACAAATGAATTTGCTCCAATCGTAGAAATAGGGGAAATTTAATCCATATTTCCCCCTCCATGAGAAATGATCAATTTGTTACTAGTTGATCGGTTTTTGTATAGATGTATGTATTTTTTTCTTAATTCCAATTAATTAGATTTCAAGCATGTATGTACGAACATAAATGTATTTACTCAAAACAATTCATGTCCGTATATAGTTTGTTAAAATGCTTTAGGACAATCAATTATATTATCTTTGTCCTAAATATTTATATCAGTGCTTATTTACTTAAAAAAAAAAAACTAATTGATCAAACAAACCAGAATTTTGGGTTTACCAAAATTATCTCATAGATTTTATAACATCCAAAAGTAAACAAAAAAAGAGAAAGAAAGCGCATGAATTGTAAGGGTGTTATTGGGCCGGATATTAAGGTCTGTCCAAGGTCGGATCTGCATTCTCACGTTAAGGCGAGTGAGTGAGCATTATTAATTGGAAGAAGGTTGTATACATTATGGGTTTGTCTACTGTGTAGACGTGTCAATCGGATCGGGTCGGGCGGGTTCGGGTTCGGTTTAAATCGGATTTGGTTTCGTTATGGGTTACGGGTCAATTGGGTCGGATTGTAGCGGATTTTCGGTCGGTTCGGGTTGACCAGTGGATCTAAAATATCTTTTTATTTATGATTAATAAAATCATTTTTTAATTAAATAAATATATTTAATTATAATATATTATTTTTTATTTATTTTAATAATAAAATATATTATAATTTTAAAAAATATGTAAATATATTAAACGGTCAATCCATGGGTTTCGGGTTCTATCGGGTTCGGTTGCTTTCGGGTTTCGGGTTCAAAATTTCGGGTCTTGACCCTAAAATTAGCGGGCGGTTCGGGACGGGTTAGCGGATTCGGTCAGCTTTTGACAGCTCTACTAGTGTGTAATGATGAATTTTTTTTGGAACTCGGTTATTCATTACAATTGCTATACTATCTAACTAGTGTAAGGTCTCGTACACTAAAAACATGGATAAGAATTTATGATATCTAAAAATAAAAGATTAGTTTAAAGAAAAGGGGTGAGATGGTCCAATCTAAATACGACATGTGTCGTTTAATTATTTCTTTAACCTCCGCTTTAGTTTATAGTTATAGATAGATAGATAGATAGATAGATAGATAGATAGATACCTTAGGTTTTACTCTTTTTCCCCCTATTCTTACAACTATTACCTTTGTTATAAGCCTATGTTGCATTAGATAACTTATATATGTTACTACAATAAACCATTACTTTATGTCATATTTTATTATATTTTTATAACCGTTACCTTTGTTATTAGAATGTGTTACATTAGATGACGTTACAATAAACTGTTATCATAGATCATACTGTCACATGATTAACGTATAATAATAAACCATTACACTATATTATCTATTATAACAATGATAAAACTATTACAAATCTAACGTTACAAAAAATCTGAGAATTGGTAATGCGCCCTAAACTTTCAAATGATTTTAACGTTAAGAAAAAAATAAATACAAATCCCCATTGGTATATAAGTTAAGTTGGGCAGCTTATTATCTTGAAAAATAAGATAAAACTACATTTCTAAGCTCGAAATCGAAACCGGTGCGGCAGAAGTGTGTAAGCTCTTGAATAATTCGATGCCTGAAGCTCATCTTGATTTTTACCTTCTTGACCAAAGCCATCGGCTTCTACACGGGAATAGTTAATTGGGAGGTTACAATGCATCAAAATTCCTCGTTCTATAAACGGTATTGGAGACCGTATCGCAAATTTTGCTTTAGAATTTGTTGTTAGCCTATTAGAGTTCTTTTTTTTGATTGCCCACTGATTTCCTAAAGTTTTATCTCGACTACACCTGACTTTTGGCGCGTGAATCTCCCAAAGAAACTTTTTTACGTTCATTATTGAACCCAAATCTTATAGATGTGGAGCAGACCACCTACCACATGAGCCAATTAATTTCTTTTGTGCCTTGCGTATAGTTCTGCATCTCGCCTAGTTGTATTGTAACTTGTTTAATGTATCTTAAATGGGAAACTCTATTTAGTTTTGCTAAATAAAGCCTAAGGCTGAGCCCTCCTTCAGATAAAAAAATTCTAATATCTTGCTATTAGATATTATCAAAACTTATATCTTGAAAAAAGTTATAAGTTATTATCAAAACTTGTTATAATATATATACACTGTACAGTATATCGTTAGGGTTTAAAATAATCCTAACAATATCTTTATCAAAAGATTTTCAAAACTAACATGAAACGAAAATAAATAAATCAAAACCAGTGTGTAACAATACCAGAATTTATCACGTTTATGGAAACTGGAAAGTCGCTATCTAGTCGCTTTTTGCCCTTTACAAAAAATCATAGGAAAAAAAAAAAGATTCTCGAAATATTTTAATACGGAGTACTAAAACTTGGAAGGCAAGGAGATTGTGGGGTTTAAATAAATAAAAACTATTTTGCTTATAATATTCTCTTTCCTCAAACGACTCTCCTCTTTCCTCTCCGATACTGAACTGAAAAACCTTGACAGCGTTTCTACTGATTCTTCAATGGCCGGCAATCGGAAAAGGCGAAGACGGTCAAGCCGCCCGGAAAAGCTCGTGATCAATGACGCCGTTGAAGTATGACTCTTGTTTTGCCGTTTGTTTATTCTGTAGTATTTAATTTCGGTTTCCGACTTCTCTCCCGTTTTTTCTTTTCGTGCTTTCTGGTTAATTGTGTTGCGGCTACGATTTCTTTGTTGTGCAATTGCTTCTTTTTTCTACAGTGACTCTTGTATCTGTCGACATTGTCTAAAGATTGGGGTTTTGGTAGGGTTTTTCGGAGTGAGGGTTTCTGGGGTTTGTATGTTTTTTTAGTGGTGATCAGGACGTATTTTCCGTTCCATTGATGCAATTTGTGCTGTAGAATTGTACAATGTGATTATTGCAACTTGGTGAAGTCTGAATTCGGAGAGAAAAGATTCCCGTTTAGAACTTCAATATGATCGTCTGATAATTAATTTTATACCTTATAAACTCATGATTTTAGGAGGATGAGATGGTTTTAACGGACCTTTGAATTTTGAATTTTGAATTTTGTGCTTATTGGTGTGGCTTTCTTAATTTGTTGGTGCCATTGATGTGTCCTTACGTCAAATTTCCCCTTTTAGTCTATATTTCCTTGCCCTTGGTTTGTTGTTGTTGTTGTCAATTTTTGACCTTTACCCCTTTTTTTTACTGTGCAGAATCTGATTCTGGAGTTTCATCAGTTTGTTACTTTATCATGCGTTTACTTTCCTCCCTTTTTAATGGTAGTAGGCAACATAGTTTGTCCTGTAAAAACTTGGATCAGTATCAGCCCCTTTGAAAATTGTGACTTCGCTCTACTGGATCTGTAACCTTATGTAATTTTGCAGGTTAGAAGTTTTGAAGATGGACTTCTTGGGTCATGGCATCCTGCAAAAATCATTGCTCGAGAGAGGAAACGATGTTTGGTTGAATATGAGCATCTTCTTGTCTGCGATGATCAGGAAAAACACCTATCTGAATATGTGGATATATCTTCTTCTATTAATGGAATTTGTCGCGGCGTAGAATCTTCACGCAAATACCGTGGCAAGATAAGGCCCGCACCCCCAAAAATTGATCTTAGTATGCCTCTTCAATACAGTATGTGTGTTGATGCTTATTACCAGGATGCATGGTGGGAAGGTGTTGTTGTTGATCACCAAGATGCCTGTGGAGAGTTGAAGATTTTCTTTCCCGAACAGGGTGATGAAGAGAGTATAAGTACTGATAATGTGAGGTTAACTCAGGACTGGAATGAAGCTACTGGGGAGTGGAGTCTACGAGGCAAATGGTTGTTTCTAGAAATCATTGAGGAGCTTGAGCCGGATTACATTTCTCCTGTCTCTATAAAGCAAATGTGGTATGATTTGAGTGGAAGTCAAAAGTTTGAGCGGGTTACAGAGTGGACTTTTCAGGGGAAGGCTGTCTGGAAAGAGCTAATCCTGGAGGTTATAAAAGATTATTTGGAGATAATAGCAGGTGAAATTGTCAGTAAGCTAAACCTTTCACAAGATCTGGTTGTTTATAATAAATCCATGTGCACTTCTGATTGCACCAGGAATTCTGAACTAAAATCTGCAAAAGTTGATGCTGTTGTGCTTGCTGAAAACCTGGGAACTACAAACAGTATTGTGTTGATGGAGACTGTAGCTGGCATAGATGATCTGGAGAGCCCAGACCCTACACATGGAGGACCAATGGTCTCTGTGCCTTCCAATGTTCAAGAGGTGTTTGAACATCCTATTACTCTATTATCGACACCTTCATTTCAAGAAAAAGATAGTTCCACCAAGTGTGTTGGGAAACCTTCGGGCTCAAGTAGAGTGTCTAAATTGCCTACTAAAGCTGATGAGTGCTCTAATTGTGTAGCTGAATATTTGAAATCAAAAAGGCGTTCTTATGAAACCACGAAGTTAAAGCAATATCTTTTATTTTTAGGCTGGAAAATTCATCCGTTTGTGTCAGGGGGAACGGAACGGTTTCTATATAGCTCACCCGATGGAAAAAAATACTATTCTCTTGTTAAGGTCTGTGAAGATATCCAGGGAATTGTACCAGCCAAGTCTTATAGTGATGTAAAAGAGATCAATGAGAAGCATGCTTCGCTGTCTAATTCATCTGATAATGTAAATACTTCTGCTCTGGAAATTGTACTGCACAAGTCTTCTCGTGATGTGAAGGAAACCAATGAGAATGCCTCTCCATCTCCATCATCTGATTGTCAAAATTTTTCTGCCTTGGAAACTGCTGAATCTGTTGCTAGTGTATATTGTCCAGAAGCATTAACAGAGTACTTGCAGTTTTGGGATAACCACCTTAGAACAAAGAAAAAGATGCCACAACAGATTTTGTCTGAAAAAGCAAGACAGCACCTCTCAGCTATAGGCTGGAAGCTCTGGTACACGCCGAAGAATGGGAGGCAAGAAGCAAGATATGGCTCTCCTTGGCAGAAGACTTATTATTCACTCGTAACAGCATGCAAAGCTGCTCTGAATGCTGCTCCTAGTGCTGGTACACTACAAGGATTTTCCAAGGAAGCCCAGTCTGGTGGCCAGCCTTTATCACCCAATTCAGATCTTCAAAGAAGTATGGATCCTCTGATGCAGCAGTCTGAAGAGACTATTGAGCCAAAAAGTGTAATTTCAGTGAATAGCAAGATCCCGAATAGGAAAAGGAATATAATATGTGATCGTCAACCAACTTCTTCAATTCCAAGGCGATCCAAGCTAAATGAAATGGAGAATGGGTTTTCTGAGGGACTCGAGAACATTGGCAAATGTAATCTTCTGAGAAAATTGAGTGCTCGTTCCGTTCCCAAGAAAAGGAAAGTGACTAGTGCCTTGAGTAAAACAACAGATGGTTCAGATGTCAATAAATCAGGTAGAGTTCTGAAATCAAGAAAAAGAGCAAGGCAAGTGATAAACCCTAGTACCTTACCTTGCAATCCAAGTATTGTTCTCTCATGGTTGATTGACAAAGAAATTGTGCTGCCTAGGGCAAAAGTTTATTACCGTGGGAAGGACAATACCATAATGGCTGAAGGAAAGGTAACTCGTGATGGCATCAAGTGTGGCTGTTGCCAAAATGTCCTTACTCTGGATGTCTTTGAATCTCATGCCAGGAGCCATTACCATCAGCCATCTGCCCATATTTTCTTAGAAGATGGAAGATCTCTTGTTAACTGCCAGATGCAGGCCTTACGTGATAGAATGGAAACATCCCCGAAAAATACTGTTGGCAGGAAGAGGCGAAACATGTCTCCAAGCACTGATAATGATCACATATGTTCTGTCTGTCACTTTGGGGGCGAATTAGTTTTATGCGATAGGTGTCCATCATCATTTCATGCAAATTGCTTAAATCTGCAGGTGAGTACCTCTGAAATCATCAATCTCTCAAATTTTCATATTTGATGCTTTTCTTCTCATATTTCTCTTCATGTATCTAGGGTGTTCCAGATGGTGACTGGTTTTGTCCGTCTTGTTGCTGTGCAATCTGTGACAGAAGCGAACCTGTAGATAACACTGTGTGTTTGAATGAGAAAAATACACTTCGCTGTGATCAATGCGAGCTTCTATGTGAGTTTGCTTTTACCTTTTATTCTTCATATGGAAAAGTGGACAACAGTTATGTATCCCACATTATTTTATGCAATATGTGATGACTAAAAAACCTTCTTAACAAGTCAACAATAATTTCTTTTGCAGTTCATGTCAGTTGTCTAGGTGGTAGAGGAGGAGTCAATCTGAATGGTCGCTCAAATGGAGAATGGTTTTGCTGCAGAACTTGTGCTAAGGTACTTCTGTTTTTTTTTCAATTAACTGTAAACACTTCCATGGATAATCTTAAAACGGAAAATTTACACCTGCAGGAATTTGATACCTTTGTGAATACAAGCACTTACCAATATGATGTGCAACTAACTGTTGTGTTCAGGAGTCATATCTTATTCTACTCATTACTTTAATTGGTAAACCTAACATTTGAATGTTAATGTGTCATATTTACTCAGTTCATTTTTAGTATTATTGTCATATGGGCATCTTAAAGTTACTCGGCAGATTACAATTTCGTGCTTAACCTTCTCTACTATTCATAGAGCTATCCATTACAATTATAAGTGGATTTTCTTTTTCAACTTAGTTCGATAGAGATTCCAGTTTCGTGATTTTTGCGTATCTATTTGGTTTCATGTTACCAGATGATACATAAGCTTAGTAATATTCACAAAGACCTAAAGGGAGACTAGTCCTCGTTCAGGGTAGAAAAGTGTAACATTACTATACAAGAAAATGTTCATGGAGTTACTAGTCTTTAAGTATTCTTGCTCTGTCACTAATTATTGGTGCTTCTTGCTTGTTTACTGGCTTGCAGATATACAAGGGTCTTCTAAAGCTTGAAAAGAAACCTGTTTCTCTTGGTCGTGATAATTTAACTTGGACTGTAATTAAACCCATGCAATATCAAAGTGAAGAAGGTCTTAGTGAAGTTCGTATCAACATGATGGCAGAGAATCACAGCAAGCTTAGTCTTGCACTTGAAGTGATGCATGAATGTTTTGAAACTGTTGAAGAACCTCGTACAAGGCGAGATATTGTTGAAGATGTTATATTTGGTAGAGGGTGAGATATTCTTATGCACTAATATACTAACGCTGACTGCCATTTTAATGATTGAGTGTTTCTTTAGTATATTGATGTTGAATTTCCATTGCAGGTCAGAGTTAAAACGTCTTGATTTTACAGGATTTTATACAATACTCTTGGAAAAAAATGACGAGCTGGTTAGTGTAGCTACATTAAGGTAAGCTTGTAACTCGATGGTATTGGAGGACTAATCTTATTATTGTGTAATGAATCATAGTCTAATACAGTTACGCACACAATTTGATGTATGCAGGATCTATGGGGAGAAGGTAGCTGAAGTTCCACTTGTCGGTACCCGGTTCAAATACCGTCGACTTGGGATGTGTCGCATTTTGATGAATGAGCTTGAAAAGGTAATTTGAACTCTCTGTATGTCCTGTCTTTTGCATTAGAAATGTCTTGTCAAAGGATATTGCTTGAAATCTCTGCTTATGAATTGTTTATATTTATTTTTGACTAAAATTTAATAAACAGCCCAAATTCTTTTCCCTATTAACTGGAATTCTAGTTGGATGGATTGCAAGCCTTTCTTTGCACATAAAGTATTCTTTCGTTTTGCTTGATCTTATGCATCCCAGGAGCATTACATAACTTTTTTTTTCTTTTCCCTTTTCCGGAGGCTTTATATTATTATATATCATGAAATTGCAATTCCTCTTATTCTCAAATTCTCTTTTAAAATTCCCTTACTTTGAGTCTTTCAGGTGGTCAAGGAATTAGGAATTGAGAGGCTGGTGCTTCCTGCTGTACCTAATGTCCTCAACACATGGACTGGATCGTTTGGGTTTACAGAAATGACTGCATCTGAGAGATCTGAGTTTTTGTCTTACACCTTCCTGGATTTCCAGGGTACCGTCATGTGCCAAAAATTCATGAGGAAACCTACTCTAATGCCATCAAGCATTCAAAGAGGTGAGCTTTGCTTTATAGACAACCAGCTCCCTACTTATAGAAAGTGGGGCAAAAATGTTTTATTCACAAAATTTCCTTTCCTGAACTTGCAGGTTATAGTCATCAGGAAGTTGGAGAAATTGTTGATGAACGAGAAACCAGCAGTGAGCTTGACTGCGAAAGTACCATGTCTGAAGATTGTCATGGAGCTCAAATAGAAGGCTGTGACTCTGTGGGTCAAGGATTACAAGAGTATGTATTGACCCTCAGCTGTTGATAGAAAATATATATAAGACAGACAAACTTAATTAAATGAAGATGACATCAATTGAATGGAATTCTCTACTTATAGAAATATGTAGTTGTTTTGTATTTCCTTTTTTGTAGTAAAAATGTAAAAGAAACTTGTCATTGATGCTTAGTTTTATAGTTGGAAGAAAAACTGAAAGTTCAATTTCCTTTTTGAAATTACACTAAAATTTCACCAAGCAAAAATGATGAATATATCTTAACTGAAGACCTCAATTAACCCACAACTTTGTGTAGTAGGAAATTTGTTCATATAAAACATGAATTTCCTATATTCCATAACCGATTCTCTTTTGCCTACATTTTTGGCCAAAATGTATAGTACCTTATATGTTCTATCTCACTGATTTAACAGTATCCCCAAAGACAATAATAACAGTGGCAGCAAAGATCCTTCTTCAGATGCCATGGTAAAAGCAGTATCTCTTGGTTTAAGCTTTTAGCCTTTGTGCATGCATAAAGAAGATTATCTAAACTTGTTTTTGTTTTGCTATTTTTTCCTTTCCAGGCAATTGAACCAATAAATGATCAGCAGTGTACTACAACTGAGAATAAACCTGAGGAGGTTACAGAGAATAAGGATCAACCAGTTGTTGACAGGAACGCCTGTAAATTGAAGGGAGAATTAAAGCAGTATAGCCGAAAGAAAGCGTTAGGCGTAAGGCCTGTTCCTGAAGTAAGTTGTAGATAACTTAGGCAGTGTAAATGGAAATGGATATGATTTATCCTAGGTTTTGGTTGGAGTGCGGCTTGCAGTTTTGGGGAACTCTAGTTGGACTGGTAAGAAGATTTTTCGGTTGGATCTCAAGCTTTTTGGTCATGATTTCTGTACATAAAAACAAGCCTGTTGTGGAAATTGATCAAACTGAGTTACATTGAAATGTAACACATGAAAGTTGATCAAGTTCTGGCATCATTTGCTCTTCTTTTCTGTTATGAGATGACAGAATCCTCTGAGGCTTCTGATTCTGAATGGTACTAGTTGGGGAATAAACACAGTCTGCATGATAATCTGGTTTAGTTTGTACCTGATGTATATGGTCATGCAAATTGTGTTTTGATGTTTTATTTGTTTGTTTTGTGGTATGATCTTTGCTATCCCTCTTTTGACCCATATTATTTACAGGAAAAGTGTATGTTTACTTGTTCTTTCACAATTGAACCTGGCCTAAATGTTTACTTGTTCTTTTACACTAGCACCACAGGTTCAGAGAAATTAACAATAGTTTACTGTGTTATCAATTTTCATATGTCAAAAAGCTTCAAGAAATATGCAGCAAGTCAACCATTTTTTTGTTATGGTAATGTACAAAGCCCTGACTTTTCAAGACTAATGTGTGTTTAACTTGTAAAACACGCTGACCTTTAATAATTTAAATAAAGTAATCGAAAGTCAAAAGATAATATAATTTAAGTTAAAAGTAAGGTGCAAACCGTTCAAAGTACAGCATGCGTTTGGTGAAAGGGCACAAGCACAGCGACGCCGTTTGATTCTCCTTATCCTTTCGTACTACTCGTAACATATTATTAAATTATAATTATAATTAATTAGCTTAACTCATATAGTACATATCCTAGTGGTTGACGTGGACATCATTTACTCTTTAATTAATCTTATTTTTAAGCATAGTGATTATCATTGAGAGACCTCGTCCCCTGTAAAACGACGAAAAAAACTCTTGGCAACCATTGAGTGGGCAAATCAAACAAGCTCAAACATTAATAACTACTATTTTGACAAAGCATCAATAATAATGTGAAACGTAACTCAATAATATAAGTATAAAATAGTTAGGTGAGAGAAATATCAGGCTGGCTAATCTCCCATTCGCCTGATACTCTCCCATTCCACTTCATATCGCCATATTGGTACAAAAACTAAAAACAAAATATTATTTAATCAACTAATGGCGACAAATCAAGTAAAGATGATGATAAACACTTCTAGTATGGATGATAATGGGTCGAATTATGATAGGATGATTTAATACTATCACTCGATCTGTAAGGTAAATGCTCTACTTAACCCATCCATTATCTATGAAAGTCATAATTTATCAGTTTTTTGGGTGAGTTGGGTGCGATAAACGAGTATTCAATTTTAAGTACTTTTTTATTCTAGCCAATTAAAACACGTATAAAACTTATATTACACTATAAAAAAGCTTGTGTAATGCATAAAAACTTCAAAAAAGTATAAAAGATAATCCATTATCTAAAAGCAATCCTATTAAAATATAACAATTAGTTTAAATTGATGAAATATTGTATATAAATTGAATACATTGAGATGAAATAAAGAATAAACTCAAGTGTAAATATAATTAATAAATGGATGAAACAGGTAGACTGGTTGTGTGTATGATGGATATCGGATAGTGGATTACGTTAGATAACCCTTCAACTACATCTGCCCCACCCATCATTTAATCCATTCGCGATCCATCCATCACCTGGATTAAATTGGATTTTTATCCGTAAACTTATAGATTGGGTGCACAAATAAATTTAAATCGGGTATACGTATGAATAGAATATTCATGGATAATTTCTATCCCTAACTTCTAGTTGTGAAGCATTATGAGCCGTCCGAAGGCTGATCTCGTCTTATTTGCTTAAAGTTATACAATTGCTTAAAGTTTTTTGTTACTCCATAAGATAAATTTTGATATGGCATGTATTCTTCCCAAGTACGTATGATATGACATTCAAAGTGGGTGTCTTAAGGGTCTAGAATGTTCATAAATACATAATGTATCTTAGTAATTATGATTTAAAAAATGATTGTACTAGTTGTATGCGTTCACCAAACTAATTGGACAGTATAAATGATCGCTAATTAGTGGTTAATTAGGGTCAAGCAAATTAAAGTACGTACCAACTATTAGGTCTTCCATAAAGGAATGGTAGATGTTGTTTGCAAAGGATAATTGGATAGCTCTTATACATAATCCACATTCCACAAATAATTTCCATTTACCCATTCAATATTTAACACTTTTTTTTTTCAATCATCGTATAGATGTTGGCTTTTTAATTAGTAAAGTTCATATACCTCATGTAATCAACGTTACTTTAAAAATGTCCCTTTTGGCTTGTTCGAAATATGGGTGCCAAACTTCACTTGATCATTCGAAATACACCAAGTAACCTGTAAATTTTATTAGTAAATTAATTCTATGATCGAACTCAAAATTAAAGAAAGTTTAAAAATATTATGGGAAAAGTCAACTCTGACTAGCATAATCAATATGTATGACATTCGTGATTATTGGTTACAAGTTCGAATTAGTGATAAGAAAATAAAGCTTAAGTGAAATCTTTTCAAAATTAATGGAATATTTTTTTGATCCAATTAATTCAATATTTAAATAGCTAGTATTTCCCTTCATTATTATGATGAGACCGTGGTGCCAACAAATATGGTGCAAATTCAATAGAGGAAGTAAAGAGCAGTCAAGCTTGTCTTGTAGGAGTATATTTTTGGGATCGGTTTCATATTCCTAAGATGTGTGAGTTAGCTGAAATTAAATATGTATTTGGCTAATTAATCATTCCTCAACCGTGTTAGTATCATGTTATTGTGTGTGTGTGGATGCAATTGATCAAGCTAGGCCCCTTTTGTTTGTTTCCTCTTATCTAAAATCATGTTCATTATCCCTAATTAATCCTTCAACCCACACTTTGATTTGCTTAAAACTAACGTTCATGTTCTATGGTCTCTACGTACGAAGTAATTGTTGCAGTTAAGAACCTAACTTATTAAAAGAGTGTCTTGTCGGAAACCACCCGTATGATTACTGATATTGATGAAAACCATCCGCTTAATAACTAATTATTGTAAACCACGCTTATAATAAATTCAGTTACAAATTAACCACCGGACCCAAAATTTCCGTTACATATCTATTAAAAAAAAACAAAATTATAAATTTACCCTTCATTTTAAATCATATATAATGTAATCTAATTACAAATAAAATTAATTATTAAAATAAAACAAAGATCCTGTGTTCCCCTCATCTCTTACCCCCAAACTTCCATTTCATGTCTCTCCATTCTCCACACATTTACCTCAAACCCACCTCTTTCTATTCCTGCCTAGCAACCTTGAGCCTACAAACCCACCCCCTCATCGTCGAAGATCTGCCAGATTCGGAGTTGCAGCGATGGCCATTGTCAGAATTGAAGCCAAGGAATTGGGCGAAGTGGTAGTTCTAGTTGTAGCGATGGACGAAGTGGGAGAGGGTGTTGGCTTGAGAGGGGTATTGGGCAGAGAACGTGGCAGCGGATGAGCTCAAGAAGAGAACGACAGACGATTGAAGATGGTTGCGGTGAGGGAGAGTGACAATGGATGGGGTAGCAGATTCATGTTTTTAGGTTTTCCTTGTTTAGAGATTTTAGTTTGATTTTAAATTAAAATAAAACAAATTAGGGATTTTAGTTTAATTTTAAAATTAAATAAAAAAAAAACAAAATATTGCATCTCACGACTTGTTAACGGAAGTTCTAGGGCGGGTGGTTGATTGTTAACGAAAATAGATATAAAGGTGGTTTTTCAGTAATTTGTTATTAACCGGATTGTAATATGGTGTATCATACGAGTGGTTTCTAACAAAAACCTCTTATTAAATCACATGAAAGTGCATTATTTATTTATTTATTTTTACCATAGAGTTATTAGGAGAATTCATTAATCAATCAAATCCGTCGGATCCAAAATACCATGTGGGATAGCATTTATAAAAATTAAATAGATCATGTACTTCATCTAATGTACTAAAGATTCTCTATCACAGATATGAATAAAGTTGTTAGATACACATTTGGAATCACAACAGAAGCATTTGTACATTCTTCCCAAGCCTTCATAATTTTATTCAAGAAGTATATTCCCTAAGACTGACTTCACCAAGGGAACCAATCTTCCTATTTTTTCTTCATTGTGTCGCTTCTCAACTTTCTTCATATAGTCCTAGAGATTATACCTATCCCGCTCTAATAAGTTATGATATTCACGAATATAGAAATTAATTGAGGCCTCGAGAAAAGGGTGCTCAAAGCTGTCTTTGTAAACTCGAGAATCCAAAGTCATTAAATTCGGAAAGAGATCAATTTACTATATCCTTATTTTAAAATAATTATGAATCTAAAATATGACATGCTTGAATTCGTGACTTAGAAAGTTGTTTAAACTTGATGCAATAGATTATATGCTTTCCATATTCAGAAATATGCACTTCGGGAACTTGTATCCCCAAGTAAAAATAATTAAATGGAGCCTTCTTTTTACCTCACTGAAAATGACTGCACTTTAGCATTCTTAACTAGCTATTTATACGATCACGGTAAATGTCTAAATGACAAAGAATAACATTTGTCATAGAAAATATACCTCAATCTCCCACTACTAAAATTAATCTTATCTTATAGTTGAAATTTGTATTGTTTGGTTCTCACTTTTCATCACAAGGATCACATATTGCATAAGGACAAAAACAATGTTTAAGAATTATGAGAGAAATCAGAGATTATAATATTACATGTCATTCTAAGTTCCATCATCCATTTTTTTAACCTTATCCACATAATATTCGTTTTTGCATGATGCCATGGGAGGAAATAGACGAATATATGCACGAAAACAAATGCTACAAAATCAATGGCCCAATAACTGCTTACCCTAACCAAAAAGAGAGTACTAAAACCCTTTATCTATCTATTGCGTTGCGCAAGACCATTTCCACATCACGCACATTCCACACAAATAGAATCTGAAAAATGTTAAGGGAAGTCATGGAATGGAAGATCTGGATCAAGCAGATTGTTGGCTCGTTTTTTGGATTCACCTGTGTGGCAACGATTTTCTTTAACCAATGTGAGGAAAAAAATGTTGGTTTGAAGAAGGCGATTGAAAAAATGAAAGTCAAGCAAAGCAGGGGTCCTGATGTGATTAGAGAGCTTCTTTTGAATCCACGATATGAGTACAAGGAAGACATGGAGGCGGCTCAAAAGGAGTTCAAGCATGTCATATTTTATGAATCTAAAATATGACATGCTTGAATTTGGGACATAGAAAGTTGTTTAAACTTGATGCAGCAGATTATATGATGAAGGATCATCCGCGAAGCTTTTATACCACCCAATGTCTAGCATGTTTGACACTTTCATCAAAGAATTGGGGAAGCTCGGTGTTGCGAAGAACTAGTGCAAAGCCATGATATTGCATTGCGAGAAGACGAGGCTACAAATCCATTTCAGGATGATGAAGCGCCAAGAAAGCCTTGTCCGTGCCAAGAAGACAAGTCAAGGAGTACCAAGCAATGTGCGTCTTTGATTAGCTTGGAATTTTGGACTGTGCCTTGTCTTGGGCCTAAGAACACCTATCTAGTTTATTTGGTTATAAGAGAAATTTGTATTTTTTTCATTTATTTTTCCAAAAAACCATATAATAGAGTTTAGGAAGTTTCATTTCAGTTTAGGAGAAGATATGAGTTCCTTGGTCAGTTGTGAATGATTCCACAATTGAAACAAGCAAGTAAATTACACAATTGGAGATCAAAGCAATCAATATTTGATCTTATTTTAGATGTTTAACAAATCTCCAACTCGCATAATTTAGAAAAGTTTAGAAATAAAATTTACTCCCTCTCTTTCCTTTTGTTTGTGCACTTTCTTTGTAAATTTATAAAGAAAGTGGACAAATAAAAGAGAATGGAGGGAGTACGTAAATGCTCTTTACTCATATGCTTTGGAGTTGTAAATTATCTTTTCTTATTTGTGCTATATATAGAGCATGGTTTCTCCATTTTTTTATTTTTAACAATGAGCAAAGATAAGTTGCAACTGCAACCATAAAACCCTCTTATCTCTATCTAAAACCTTTCTATGTTGCGCCTATTTCCATTCATGATGCAATTCCACATAATAAAAACATTTGTAGGGAAAGGGGGAGGGGGATGGAAGCCATGGATGAAGCGAATTGTTAGCGCCTTTATATGTGCCTCAACTATGGGTGTTTTTGTCGTTTTCCGTATGAGAAACAAAACTTCGACTTTAAAGAAGGCCCTTGAGAATGTTACCATCACACAAATCAAGGTCTTATTTTAACTCAATAATATGAGTACCATAAAGATCTAGTCGCCTCTAAGGCGTTTGTCAGGTGAAGAAACAAAGAGCCATGTGTGAGGCAAATCAGAAGAAGAAATTTAAGGTGATTTTTAATATTTGTAAGCCTTCAATTGAGGAGTGTTCTAAGGCGTATGTCGGGTGGGCTACAAAAAATTGTATGGACATGGTTGTTTCTGCGTATGGCGTCTTTTCAACATGGCTAGGAACCAAAAAAGCCATGAGCTTGTTGCCCAAAGGAGAGGTAGGTTCTCTTTAAGTCTGCTTGGGTTTAGGGGTTGGGATATTTTGTGGATGGATAAGATATATAGTTGCTTTAAAGGTGCTTCTCAAACAAGTAAGCTATAATCACTCTTGGTTTTGGTAGAATCACTGTTCTAAAAATCGGCCTGGGCAGCCGCCTAGGCGCTGGGCGGTGGTCCACCGTCCCGATTTTGCCCTGGGCGGTGGGCTGGGCGGTTAGGCGGGCTGGGCGGGCGCCTAGGCGGGCTGGGCGGGCTAGGCAAGTTGTGCGAGTTAGGCGGGTTGGGCGGGTTAGGCGGGCTGGGTGGGCGCCTATGCGGGCTGGGCGGCCTTCTAGGCGGGCTAGGCGGCCTTCTTGGTAGCTTGGGCGGACCCTAAGAAGGTTCTAGGCTTGAATTTATTCAGAGACATTATAATAGGATTATTTTTTATTTATATAATGTTAACAATTACAAATAATAATCTTATATAAAAAAATTATACTAATCCGCCCAGATTCCGCCTAGGCCCCCGCCTAGCCGTCTAGGCGCTAGGCCCCAGCCCACCGCCTAGCTCCCGCCTAGCGTTTTTTAGAACACTGGGTAGAATATATGGACAAATTAAGTATTACCTCTTTGCTTCTAGTATCTTGTCCAGTTTTCAAACATAAGCTTTTCTAAATTATAAGATAATATTAGTATATTTAATACTATTTGTCCTAGTTTGAGTTATGTTTATTTTACACAAGGAAAAGAGACAACATTAATTATCATCACTATGTATAATTAATTGCAAATTATCTTTGCTCATATGCTTTGGAGTTACAAATTATCTTTGCTTATTTGTGATATATATAGAACATCGTTTCTCCATTTTTTTTTAACAATGAGCAAAGATAAGTTGCAATTACAACCATATAAAACCCTCCTACGTGGCGCCCATTTCCATTCAAGATACAATTCCACACAATAAAAAAATGGTAGGGCAAGGAGGAGGGGGATGGAAGCCCTAGATGAAGCGAATTGTTAGCGCCTTAATATGTGTCTCGGATGTGGGTGTTTTTGTCGTTGGCCATATGAGAAGAAAAAGTTTGGTTTTAAAGAAGGCTTTTGAGGACGTTACCATCACGCAAAGTAAGGCGATTAGAGAGCTTATTTTAACTCAACGATCTAAGTACCAAAAAGATCTAGTAGCCTCTAAGAAAGAGTTAAAAACTCTTTGTGAAGAAATAAAGAGCCATGTGTGAGGCAAATCAGAAGAAGAAGTTCAAGGAGATTTTTAACATTTGCAAGGCTTCGATTGAGGAGTGTTCTAAGGCGTTTTTCAGGTGGGGTACAAAAAAATTGTATGGACATGGTTGTTTCTGTGTATGGCATCTTTTCAGCATGGCTAGGAACAAAAAATGTCATGATCTTGTTGCCCAAAGGAGATGTAGGGTCTTTTTAAGTCTGTTTGGGTTGAGGGGCTGGTACAGTTTGTGGATGGATAAGTATATATGGCTTCTTTTAAGATGCTTCACAAACAAGTAAGTTATGATCACTCTTGGTTTTGGTAGAATCTATGGACAAATTAAGTATTGCCTCTTTGCTTCTAGTATTTTTTTCTAGTTTTCAAACATAAGATTTTCTAAATTATATGATAATATTAGTGTATTTAATACCATTTGCCCTAGTTTGAGTTATGTTTATTTTTACACAAGGAAAAGAAACAACATTAATTATCATCACTTTGTATATTAATTGTAACTTATCTTTGCTTATGTGCGATATATAGAACATGGTTTCTCCAAAAAAAAATTAACAATGAACAAAGACAAGTTACAACTACAGCCATATAAAACCCTTCATGTTTTATTTATGTATAATTAATAGTAGCATTAAGACTGATCTTGTAGGAAGAGTTTCAATTTTAAAAAAGACTAGAAGGTTACATTTTGGTATATAACTACTAGTTCTCTACATTGAGTTTCAATCTCTTTTAGTTCTTTGTTCTCTTCTTGTTTTTCAAAAAATGAGTGGTGATCCGTCGGAGGATCCTTCACAGTGGGTTTTGGACACTCTTTTTAATGAGTTGTCACACGCTTCCATTACAGTTGACTCCATCCAATCGGAATGGACTTTGGCACTCTTCTCAATGAGTTCTCATCCGTTCCTTCTACAATTGATCCTTCATCCTCCTCTCGTATTGCCTCCTCTAGAAAGCACAAGCATGTCAGCCCCATTTGGAAACCCAACGAAATATTGTGACTTGTCAAAGCATGGAGGGTCCAATACCAAGGCGGACTCGGAAGCCATCTGAGATATAAAGGTAAAAAACTCAAGGCTGAGAGGAATATAGAGGTAGAGGGTTTTTTAAAAACTAACGTCGTTTATCGAGATTGTATAATTGTATGTATTAATCTTGTTAAAATAGTGGCTTCTTTCCAAATACAAGCTTTTCTAAATTATATGATAATATTAGTGTATTTAATATTATTTGTCCTAGTTTGAGTTATGTTTATTTTTACATCACTCCATATAATTAATTGCAAATTATCTTTACTCATATGTTTTGGAGTTATAAATTATCTTTGCTTATTTGTGCTATATATAGAACATGATTTCTCCATTTTTTTTTATTTTTAACAATGTGCAAAGACAAGTTACAACTGCAACCATATAAAACTCTCTATTTTTTATTTATGTATAATTAATAGTTGCATGAAGATTGATCTTGTAGAATCAATCATGAATTTATTGAAGGTTTATCCATAAAGATAATGTCTCTTCAACTAGTTAGCAATTAATAGGTGCAGATGTAATAATTAGAAGTTATATTTTCTTATATAATCCTAGTTTAATCTAGGATAAGTTTTAATTTCAAAAACACTAGAAGTTTACATTTTTGTATATAATTACTAGTTCTCTTTCAATATCCTTTATCTCTTTGTTCTCTTCTTCTTGTTTTTCTAAAAATAAGTGGTGATTCGTTTGAGGAACCTTCATAGTGGGACTTGAAAACTCTTTTTAATGAGTTGTCACCCGCTTTCATTATAGTTGAGCCCAACCATTCAGAATGGGACTTGGACACTCTTCTTAGTGAGTTCTCATCCGTTCCTTCTATAGTTGAGCCATCATCCTCTACTGGCATTGCCTCCTCTAGGAAGCGCAAGCATATCAGCTACGTTTGGAAGCCCAACGAAATGTTGTGACTTGCCAAAGCTTGGAGGATCCAATAGCAAAGCGGAGCCGAAAGCCATTTAAGATATAAAAGAATAAAATTCAAGGCTAAGAAGAATATGTGATGCAAATCAAGGGAGGATCAAAGTGAATGATTCGTTGAAGACGAATGGAGGCCAAACATCAAGACCTTTACTAAGGTCCCGAGCGTTCAAGTTCAAGAAAGTTTTCATGGATTTGATATTATCCTTTGATAATGTTCATCAACGGCGATCCTTCCACCTCCTAGATCAGCCCCAACATGGGTCAATGTGAAACCTAAGGAGGAACCAAAGGCAACCCCACTTGTGGCCATGGTTGAGGACGAAGAAGAGATATCAACATACGACACAACTATGGTATGCCCAAGCGTGCTTGAATTGGCGCCTATGCAATTCAATGAAGATCTTTCTACATTGGAGAATTCGTCCCATGTCCTTTTGTTCTTCACCAACGTCGCCTTGAGGACAAGTCGAATTCAAGTGGGGGAGAATGATGCAAATCAAGAGAGGATCAAAGCGAATAATTCATTGAAGATGAATGGAGGCCAAACACCAAGACCTTTACTAAGGTCCCGAGAGTTCAAGTTCAAGAAGGTTTTCATGGATTTGATATTATCCTTTGATAATGTTTATCAATGGCGTCCAAGGCCACCAAGGAAGAGGATAAAGTCATGAAAGTTCGGAAAGTTAAGAAGCCCGTCAAATTAAAAACAGTGCTCAGTAAAATGGTCATAACTTGGGCTAAAAAATTGATCTCAAGTCCGTTCAAATTGTGTAGTTTATGTCGAATCCAGAATCCAAGAGTAAAGAGGTCAAAAATGTGATTTACTGAGAGTTGTTCAAGTCTTACGGTAATCTTATCTTTTATTTTGATTCTATCTTTATCTTTATGATAATTTCGGCCATAGGAAGTTTGTTAGGGCTGAAATATATCTTGCTTTATTATTATTTATATCTTTTTGAGTTTTAGGATTAGCTTTTTAGTTTTCTTATCTAAATAAGTCAAACAATTATTTATTTGATTTATTTATGATAATGAGACTTAGATAGATGCTTTTTAATTATATTATGTTATCTTGGGAAGCAAGTCATTGGACCGAATTGTCCCTACTAGGGCCGGCCATGCCATGCCTTGCTCTCCAAGGAACTTTGTTTTGTATTTCTTATTTATAGTTTGCATCTTCATTCCATAACAATCAACTCAGTAAGATTAAACCCCTTTGGTTTAGTCTTGCTCTTGGGCCATTAAACAATCGTGTTCAAGCATTCAAACTGATCGATCATCATCATCTTCTCACATTCGAATTCTCTCTCTTTTGTTTGTTCTTAAATTTGGTTGATTGATTTAGTCAATTGAGATTGTTCTAGTTTGATTGTTAAAGATCAAATCTAGTTAATCAATTGGATTTAGTGTTAGAGCCAATCCAATTGAACTATCAAAGTTGATTCTTTCAATTTATCAAATCAGTTTCGTTAATTACAATTTGTGTTTCTTGCGCGATAAGTTATTAACTTTGAAGGCAAATCAGGTTGGAAGGAGAATTACTTGTCAAGATCGGGCCAAAACAAGACCGAATTGTCATCATCGAGCAATCGAGGAGATAATTCCGTATCAATATGGAAGTATGGTTGATACATATATATATATATATATATAAATTCTTACTTCAACAAAACTCAATGTCTTTCATACAATAATACTTTTGCTTTAAGGTGCAAAATGTGATAACATGTTGCGTCAATTCAAGAAGATTTGCACATGAAAAAAAGATGTTATGAAGAGCTATTTTAAAATCTCTTCTGATGACGGGAAATCTAATGGATTGTCGACTTGTTTTAACTAGAAAGTATATCGGGAACTTAATCAGTTTGTTTTGGACATTTTTGTATGGAATCGGCTTAAGATAATTCTTCTGGTACGTGTTGTGGAGGAAGTATATGGTGTGTTAAATTGACAAGTGATTTAATCGGAACACGTGAAAGGGTGGTTGAAGGTGGCTTTTTTTTATATCGTTCAGCCCACGTGGGTTGGAGGCCAAGCCAACCACGATGAAGGAGCTTGTGGAGGCGCTAAAGCACGTGATGAAAGCGCTGGAGATGTTGCACGGTTTGGGTTTCATTCATAGGAACTTGTCATGGGAGAATATTTTGAAATGGTGCGATAATAAAGAGGAATGGATGGTTTGTGGGATTGAATGGATGACAATGACACGGCAGATCAATAACCCACTGTTGGGGCCCGAGTTAGGGTCGATGGCACCGGAGATGGAGAGGTTGTTCAGGGTTTACTACGAAAAGGTGGATGTTTGGGGGGTGGACATTTGGTGAGGACGAGTGGGATTGGAGGTGGGATGTTGTCGGAGCAATTGAGGGAGTTGGAGAAGATCTGTTTGTATGAGAATCAGGAGGAGAGACCGACGACGTCAGATTGTCACCAATGCCTTTTGAAGTTTAACTATTGATTTGTCTATAGTCAAGTTGTTGATTTGTTGTTGTTGCTGATTTTAATTTGCTTTTGATTTGTCCACCGTGAACTTGTTGATTTGCTGCCGTTGGTGGTGTTCAAAACCTAAATATATTGATTCATCGTTATATTATTGGTGTTTTGAAATTTTTTTCTTATATTAAATTGAAATTTATCTAAATATCATACTCCACTTTACTTGTTAATGATAGATTATGTGAGATTCGAATCCACATTATTATGCACTAGCACAATGACTCTACCTATTAACCTAATAGACTAGAAGGAATATCATTTAAAAACCTCTAAAGTTGCAAACTTTGTGGCATAAAAAAATAGAAAATATACCTTATGAAGCTCTTTGGTAAATTTATCACTTCATCTAGGGTTTTTTATTTGTTCCTGCATTGCCTCCTCTAGGAAGCGCAAGCATGTCAACCCCATTTATAAGTCCAACGAAATGTTCTGGGTTGCCAAAGCATCGAGGATCCATTACCAAAGCGGGCCCGGAAGTCATTTGAGATACAAAAGAAAAAAACTTAAGAGTGAGAGGAATGTAGAGGTAGAGGAGTTTTTAAAAACTAACGACGTTTATCGAGATCCTACAACTGCATGTATTAATCTTGTTAAAAATAATTGGCTTCTTTTCAAACACAAACTTTTCTAAATTATATGTTAATATTAGTGTATTTAATACTATTTGTCCTAGTTTGAGTTATGTTTATTTTCTTATAGTAATACTCCGGAAAATGTCCCTCATGAGTGACCACTTAATCAATTAGTGTAATATCACCATATAGTAGTGGTGATCATTTAATCAATTATTTGAACTAATAGCAAGTACTGAGAGCGAAGTAGAATAACCCGATATAGGTGTGAAATAAATAGAAAGTATCCCTGATATATGTATGGAATAAATAAACAGTTTTGTGACCGTAGAAGGTACAAATTGGGCTAAATATGGAAAAAAAATTAGACATGTCCGAGCAGCAAAAACTGGAGGAGTCCTCTCATTTGTTTAATGGTGTTGTTGAAGAGCAATAAACCTAGGACGGCATACCTAGAACTACATAACAAAAAAATCAAACATTTCATAATTCCATCAATTTTCAATAAAACCAATAATTAAATATGTAAAATATTTATATGACCAATTATAAGAAGATACATTATTAGTTATGAAAGATTTATAACTTGTTTCATGAGTAAGGCAATTGTATCATATATTTTAAATTAAGCATCAAGCCTAACTATTTGATTCACAACCTTGGAGTTTTATAATCTAGATAAACAGACAAAAAATCGATAAAATAACATATTAGAGTCAAATTAAACTATAAAACAAATGTATAACAATACATTTTTAAAAAAGGTTAAAGAGCCAATTGTTCCAAGAGAGAAAGTTACAATATCAACAACTAAGAAAGGATTCATTTCAAGGACGCCACGAACCAACAAGCTCAATACATTATATATATTCACATAACCTTCTTAACTGCTATTATAGACTAGTATATCATAAAAAAACACTAAGAATTTTTTTATAGTAATACTCCGGAAAATTTCTCTCATGAGTGATCACTTAATCAATTAGTGTAATATCAACATATAGTGGTATTCACTTAATCAATTATTTAAACTCATATCAAGTATTGAGAGCAAAGTAGAATAACCCGATATAGGTATGGAATAAATAAAAAGTATCCCCGATATAGGTATGAAATAAATAAACAGTATTGTGACCATTGAAGGTGCCAATTGGGTTAAATTTGCATAAAAAAAAATGGACCTCACTTAGCAACAGAAGCTGGAGGAGTCTTCTCATTTGTTTCATGGTGTTGTTAAGTATATGAATGATTTAAACCGTCTTTACAAAAAGTATCCACGTATTACAACTACCGATAATTAACTATCCAATAAAGATGGTTTTATTGATAAGGACGAGGAGAAAAGACTTGTTACTGAGACATACTAGAGTGCTAATCCGTCCATTGGACGATAAAGTTTATATCCTGTGTTTATTATTTTTTAAATGTTTAGACTTTTAGAAATCATAACATATGATTATGCATATTAATTAATTTTATTATGAAATATTATAATTGAATGTATAAAAAGAAATAAAAAAATATTAAAAGCATACATATATAAATTATTTTATCATTTAATGAGTGCATACTAATTTAAGATATATGAATTTCTTTTCCATCCTAATTTGACAGTCGAAACATTATTTTCACTTCATATACTTAATGCATTATCGATGTTTAGGTTTATTTTTTGTAACTAATTTTTTCAAATTTTGATCAATGTGCTTTTCGTGTATATAAAATTGTGAATAATCGACAATAATATTGTATCTTTATTTTTCTTTCTAAACAAAATTATGTTTATTATATTATTTTATTTTAAAATAAGGAAATTTTAGTCCATTAAAAAGATAAGCAATTGTAATTATTTATTTATTTTTCTTCAAAAAAAAGTCTTTATATATTTATTGTAATTTAATATTTGAAAAAATTATTATAACATAATGGAGCATTTATTAAACATATTTGCTAAAACCTTTTGTATTTCACAATATCTTTTATTTATTTATTTCAATAAAGTTGAATATATACATAAAATAGAGCATTTAAGTGGCTTGAGAGGGACAACTTTTATAGTTGTTAAGATAAGATAAGATAAGACTAGAAGGTTATATTTTGGTATATAACTACTAGTCCTCAACATTGAGTTTCAATCTCCTTTAGTTTTTTGTTCTCTTCTCTTCTTATTTTGAGAAAAATGAGTAGTGATCCGTTGGACGATCCTTCATAGTGGGTCTTGGAAACTTTTTTTAATGAGTTGTCACACAGGGTTCCATTACAGTTCAGCCCAACCAGTCGAAATGGGACTTGTGCACTCTTCTCAGTGAGTTCTCATCTGTTCCTTCTACAGTTGAGCCCTCATCCTCCTCCGGTATTGCCTCCTCTTGTTAAAATAGTTGGCTTCTTTCGAAACACAATATTTTTTTAAATTATATGATAATATCAATATATTTAATACTATTTGTCCTAGTTTTCAAACATTTCTAAATTACTAGGAGGACCACATGCGATATGCACGCGAGGATGACTTTGGTTTTCTTGTTGTAACCAGACCCGAAATGTGAAGCATAAATATATTAGGAGTTCTTGTAGTTTTTGAAATATGGTAAATATAAAGAGAGCAACTACACAAAAGCTCCTTAACCAAACAACGGGTTATGGCACAAAATACAAGACAAAAGACGGATCATCAAGATCCAACAACCGCCTACCGCCTCAAAACCCCCACAAGACTATGCAAACAAGTGCAAGCATGTGCAAAATATGTACGCCCCAAAAACCCCATGACTAGAACGTGCCAGGGTGCCAAAATGGGCAAAAACCAAGAGTCTATGAAGGCACTCAAATGTCCAAGGAACAACTAACATCAACCCACAACAACACACCTCCGCCGGCAAGCAAGAGGATGGTAGAGTCAACTTGCAAAGAGAGAGGAAAAGAGAAGTCAAAGGTGGAGAAGTAGGCGAAGACGAGTACCTTCTCTTCCTTCAAGGTTGCAACTCGTTGTGATTCGTGACTTGCATTGGCTAATGATCTTTGTTGTGCAAGCGACTACATTTGGCGTCTCTCCTTGTTATATCACATCATTTCGAAGATCCCAAATGTTGTAAACCATGCCGAGGAGGGTGATTAATCTTGCTTTATACAAGGGGCAAATCTTCCTAGGAGAGGTAAGGAACCAATTCACCCATTCCTCCAAGCTTGCCTTCCTTAATTGTACTCCATGTCATTGCCAAATTTTCTCCAAAACTTCTTGAACAAAACTACATGCGCCCCAAAGATAGTCCCCGGTCTCCTCTCCATTGCCACATAGAACACAAGTGTCATCGGTGACGAATCCCCTTTCCTTCAATCGATGGCGGGTGGGAAGCCGGTCAAGATAGGCAAGCCAAAACCGAAAACTCCAACGCCTTGCCTTGACGGCCTTCCAAATGAGTTTACACCATTCTTGTTTCGGCCCTTTATTTTCAACAAGTTGTAGAGCTTACGAGTATCAAGCCTCCCATTGGGAAGGGTAAGCTCAAGGAGGCTAAAGGTGTTGTAGTCTTGCCCTTCCTCCCGAAGAGCTTGCTTGACCGGATCTCGGAGTCGAAGTAAGCTTTTCCAAAGCCAAGAGTCCGGGGGTTTTGCTTTAAGGGACCAAAAGCCGACTCTTCTAGTGTGGTTTTGCCCAACCCATTTGGTCCAAAGGTTGGGGCCTCCCAAGACAAGTTCATGGCCGAGCTTGAACATAGTCACTCTATTCCATTCCAAAACTTCTTTGAAGTTCAATTCTCCCTCATCAAATGGCCTAGTTACATATTTCCAAGCGACTAGAGCATTTTCCCCTCCCACTTTTTCGGCCCATAGTAAGGAGTGACACATTGCCTCAATCTTCTTGATCACTTCTCTAGGAAACACGGTAGTTTGAATCCAAAAAGATAGAAGGCCTTCTACTGTGGATCTAATGACTTGTACACGCCCTTCATATGAAAGCATTCGGGCACCACAACGATTGATTATACAAGTTATCTTGTTTAGGAGCAGCCCATATTCGATGGTCTTGGGCTTAGTGGACTGTAGAGGCATGCCTAGATAGAGGACCGGGAAAGAGCCAATTTCGAAGCCAAGGATGTTAGCGAGCTCTATACTTTCATCATGATCAACTCCACCAAAGACAATTTTGCTCTTGTGAGCATTAGCAATGAGGCCTGAGCTTTTACCAAAATCAAAAAGGCATCCACGAATGGCTCTAAGTGTGGCTTGTGTAGGCTTGCAAAAGATGAGCAAGTCATCGACAAAGGCAATACTAATGACCTTGAGGGGGCGGCACTTAGGATGAAAGCAAAATCCTCGGGTGGTGCTAGCTTTTGCTATACTTCGGCTAAGGACCTCCATGACAAGGACAAAGAGGAAAGGTGAGAGGGGTTCACCTTGGAGGAGGCCTCTTTTTCCGGGAAAGAACCCTTTCGGCTCTCCATTGGTTAGTATGGAGTAGTGCGGTGTCTTGACCGTTTGGAGAACTAGTTGGATGAGCCATGGTGGAAGGCCAAAGTAGTGTAGAGTTCTCTCAAGGAAGTCCCAATCAACACAATCAAAAGCTTTTTGCAAGTCAACTTGGAGCATGCATCTCTTGGAGACGTCTCTTTTTTCATAATTGGCGGCCAATTCTTGAGCAACGGCTATGTTGTGAGAGATAGACCTTCCGGGGACAAAGGTACCTTGGCTATCCGAAACAATCTTGTCAAGGAGAGGCCTTATACGTGTGACAAGTATTTTAGAAATGGCCTTTAGGAAAGTGCTACAACAAGAGATGGGTCGGTAATCTTTGATATAGAAGGGACTTTCAACTTTGGGGACAAGGCAAACAAAAGTGTTGTTCCAATCACGAAGCAACCTTCCCGAGGCAAAGAATTCTCTTACGGCTTGCACCACATCATTTTTGATAATACTCCAACATTTCTTGAAAAAATGGCTTCCATATCCATCGGGCCCCGGTGATTTGTTAGAGCCTATATCATCAAAGGCCTTTTTTATCTCCTCTTCACTCGGCATCATTCTCAAGTTGGCAATGTCATCTTGTTGGAGTGTTGGCCCCTTAGCCCATCAAAGTTGAAAGGGTCAGTTGGGTTGAGAGAGCTGAAGAGCCTCTCATAGAATCCAACCACCTCGTTTTCAATCTCCTGAGGTTCCTCTAGGACTTGGCCATCATCGTTCTTGAGTATGTGCATGGTGTTCCCCACCCTCCTTTCTTTAATTCGGTTGAAAAAAAAGAGGAAGTTTCTTCCCCCATGGTCAACCAATCAAGCTTAGCCCTTTGGGTGGTTGCACTTGTCAAGTTGCTCATACGACAATCAAGTTCTTTTTTAGCTTCGGAGACGACGACTTGTTTTTCAAGGCAAGCAAAATCATCATGTATTGCTTCATGAGCAATACTCAATTTGTCTACACTTTCTTGTACCATAACTTCCAAATTTCGGAACTTTGTTCTTCGCCAAGATTTTAGGGTGGTTTTGAGTGTTTCCAGCTTTGACAAGAGGATATGTTGGGCCGTTCCCACAAAGGTCTCATCCCATACCCCTCGAACCAAGGTTTCGAATTCAACATCATCAACCCAAAAGCTGAAGAACCGGAAGGGGATACAGCGAATGGTAGAGGTGGGGTTGACATTGGAAAGGCAAGGGAAATGGTAGGAAATATTAGGATCCCTAAAGAAGGCAAAGGATTGGTCAAAAGAGTCCCCCCACAAGTTGTTGACAAGTTCACGGTCTAATTTCTTGGCTACTCTAGCCGGCCCTAGTTGTTGATTGGACCATGTGTATCTTGCCCCGGAAAAAGCGAGATCGTGCAACCCACAACTCGTCAAAACATTAGCAAGTTCCTCCGACTCATTTTCATCATCAATTCTTCTCAAAGAGAACCTCTCGGTAGAATCAAGTATGCAATTCAAATCTCCCATAACAATCCAAGGCTCATTGATTTCCCCGACAAGATTTCTCATCAAATTCAAAAAGGGCTTGCGCTCCCTAGGAAAATTGAAGGCATAAACAAAAGATAGTAAAAAACTCAAGCAAGAGTGTTTATCACTAACCTTGCAATGGATAATTGGTTTGTCTTCAACAAAATTTCTACTTTGATAACAAGTGGGTTCCAAACAACCCTCATACGGCTTCTTTCTCGGGTAGTGTCTTCGGTATAATAATTCCACCCACGGAGCAAAGAGTAAGCAAGCAAATCTTCTCTACTTCTCAAAGTCTTTGTTTCAAGAACACCCATAATACTAACACGGTTTTTATGTGCATAGTTGTTGACCATGCTTATTTTAGAGGGATCACCACTCCCTCTAATGTTCCGACATCCCATTTTAAGTTCCGACATGGCCAACCTTCTTAGGGATACTACAACCCTCTTGACTATTTGCAACGAGATTCTTGGAGGAGTTGCTTTTTAGCAAGCGCATTGGTAAGGAGAGGGCATCAACAAGGGGTGTATTTGAGAGCAAGACCGTTTTTTCGAGATGGCTCTTTGAAGTATCGGGGGTGCCTAGCCCAACAACAATTGCATGGTCAAGGTTTTTATCAAGTTCATGGTCAAGCTCCACATTCTCCTCGGATTCAACAACATCGCGAGATTCAAGGCTTTGCTCTTGGATGACATAAGCTACCAAGGTGGGCTCAATATTGTTGTTTGGTGTCAAGCTCGAGGCAATTGCATCTCCTTCAATGACATTGCCATGTGCTTGAGTGTCAACAAGTTCTTCATCATCAATATCGACATTTATGACTTGCTCTTGGTTAGGTCTAGTGTCTTTAGCGGTTTTGGTTGGAGGAGAGGTTTTGGATTTTTCTTTGGTTTGGGGTATTATTTTTGGCATCGGTTTTGGCATTGATTTTGGCACCCATCTCTTTTGTTGCTTGCGTTGCATATGAAAAGCATTGACCTTGGCTCTTGTTGTGCAAAATGAATCAACATGACCAAAGGAGTTGCAAATCTTACATTGCCAAGGAAGCCACTCAAACTCAATTTTGTATCTGGATGGTGACAGAACAAAACTCAACACCTCTACATGTGTGCACCGACGTTGACGTGTAACAGAATGAGTAAGCTTAGGGATCACAGTACCAGATGCAATAGTTGAGCTAAGACATATAAGGACACCTCTATTCGAGGTTGCTCAAGAAAAACCATATGAACATTTACGTACGTGGGAAGTTATTTAGTTTAAGCTTCATTCAATTCACTCCAAAAGAAAATAATAAAGTATGCACTTACAAATTAAACCCAAATGCCTAAAAAGAGTACTAATTCCACATTGAAACAACCTTTTTCTATAGAAATATATGTCATAATAGAAAAAATATGAGAAGCTTCTTAAGCTACGAGGGAGGTGCTTCTTAAGCAAGACTGAAAGTAAGTAATCACTTTATAATTACTTTTGGTAGAAGGTATAACCAAGCATCTAGTTTGAATATTTCTTGACTATGCACACTTAATCTTCTAATGTTTGGTTTGAATGAATGTGAATTATTGTTGGAACATTTTCTTTCTAATGTGAGAATGGGTATATTCTGTCAAATTGTTGGTATAAAGTGTGGAATTGTGGAAAGTCTTTTTGATATTTGAGAGATAATGATTCAAATTAAGCACCATGACCTAATTACACGGGCCGCGGTCTCGTGTCCACGAGGACGCCCGGATCCATGTGCCAAGACCGTGCCAAGAGGTTTCCGGAGGATTCTAGGGACATCGGGGACGATTCCGGAGGCATCGGGATTGATCTGGGGCGTGGAGATATGAGGGAGGCCACAAAAATGGCTAAGAGGCAAGGCACGCTCTTTCTAGAGGATTCTAGAAGAGGCACGCCCATTCTAGAGGCGTCTAGCCTCGGCGCGCCCAAGGGAGAAGAGAAGGGAGCAGGCGCGGCCCTCCTGGAAGCTTCCACAAGAGGCGCACCCCTTTTGGAGACAGGCGCGCCTCACCCGTGCAAGGGAGCAGCACCAAGCGCGCCCCACCAGTGTGCACCAAAACCTTCTAGACAAGGTGTGAGGCTTCTTGGAAGGAATCCTATAGGCGCGCCTCCTTGGGGACGGGTCTAGATTGTTCTAGGATTGTGTGCGTCTAGAATTTCCCATGTAAAGGGGGAGCCTCACCTATAAATAGGCATCTCCCCTCATTTGCCAAGGCACTTAAGTCCCACTTAGCATTTCTTAGGCAACCAAAGCTCTAGGCACCTAAGGACACTTGTAAAGCTCTCTTGTACAAAGCTTTCCTTGTTCAATACAAAGCTCATTCCCACAAAACACATCCACCATCCTTCTCTTGAGCATTCGGGTCAAGGTCTGACTTAGCCATTCGAAGGGGTTCGATCTAGCTAAGGGCCGCACAGGTTCGAGAAGAGTCTCAGCCCGTGTCAAGTGGTATCAGAGCAACGATCCAAGGGAAAGGATGTCGAACAACAAAGGCTTAGTCTCCGAGGTGGCAAATACTAGCAACCAACCAAAGAAGAATTCTATGAAGACTAGGGACGCCTCAAAGGACCAGGTGAGTAGCCTCGATGAACGCCTTCAAAGGGTCGAGTTGTCCATGGGAGAGGTGTGGGACTCCATAGAGGATTTAAACGAAGGCAAGGATGGCCTCGAGTCCTCCATGGACGAGCTCAGGGGTCAGCTCCTACGCACGTTGAATGAGTCCCACGACAATTTAGCCAAGGAAAATAAGGTTCTCAAAGCCAGGATTGTGGCCTTGCGGGAGGAGATGGCGCAACTCAAGAGGGAGCTTGAGGCATGCAGGGATGCCATGGGGGCGGGCATGATCGCCATGATGTCGGGACACAAGTTAACCGTGCCGAAGCCGAAAGAGTTCGCGGGGAATCGGTCAGCTAAGGACGTGGAGAACTTTCTCTATGGAATGGAGCAGTATTTGGATGGGGTGGGCATTACGGACGAAGAGCGCAAGGTAAGCACCACAAAGCTTTACTTGACGGATACAGCCTTACTTTGGCGGAGGCGTCGGACGTGCGAGAGGACCGGGGGGTCCCCAATCCGCACTTGGGCCGAGTTTGTGGCAGAGTTTAAGAAGTAATTCTACCCCGTCTATGCCAACGACGAGGCCAGGGCCAAAATCCGACGACTCACGCAGAGGACCACGGTTCGGGACTACGTGCAAGAGTTTTCCGAGCTCATGCTTCAAGTCACTGACTTGGGAGAGGTAGAGGTATTCTTCCAATTCATGGACGGACTTAAGCCTTGGGCACAACAAGAACTCCGACGTAGGAACGTGTGGGACTTAAATGAGGCTATGACGGCGGCCGACTCGTTGATCGAGTTCAAGAGTCGGGACCATGCCAACTCTCGCCACACCAAGGGGAACGGTGGGGGAGAGGAAGATCGGGACGAGTCATCGGGGAGCGATGACGAACACACGAGCAAGCCAAGGAGGAAGTCTTGGGCCGATCGAGACGCAACGTCGGGGAGCGACAATGAGCGTCAGTCCAGACCGAGGCGGAGGTCCGGAGGTGATCAAGACAAAGGCCAGCGTCGGGAGAGGAGACCCTTAAGCTATTTCCTTTGCGGGGAGAATCACCTTGTGCGGGAATGCCCATCCCGAGGTAAGCTCAATGTTATCCTATCCTCGAGGAATGAGGACGCCGAGCGAGGGGCGCGGCGGCCAGGGGCGATAGCACTTGGAGCTAAGGGAGGCGACAAGGGGACGTCGCACTGGACATGGGAGCGATCCAACCAAGACCGTGCCAGAGTCGAGGGAGAAGCGCCGTCAACCGAGGGACAAGGACGGAGGACGCTTAGACTTGGCGCACTACGGCTACGCTCGAGACCAAGGGACGAGGATCCAACATCCGAGGCACAGGACCAGGACAAGGATTCATCTACCACCAAGGAACGAAGGGACCAAGAGAAGACCGAGCTAGAGGAGTACAAGGCGCCGTCTCACGGGGAGACGCTTCAGCCATCCGAGGGGGTCAAGGTCTCTCAAGGCAAGCAGGACAACAAAACTGGTGCGGATGCGACGAGGGCATCGCTAGATCCGATGGGGGAGAATGACACGGGCAGCGGTCCCGTGTCCATGAGGACGCCCTGATCCATGTGCCAAGACCGTGCCAAGAGGTTTCCGGAGGACTCTAGGGACATCGGGGACAATTCCGGAGGCATCGAGATTGATCTGGGGCGTGGAGATATGAGGGAGGCCATAAAAATGGATAAGAGGCAAGACACGCCCCTTCTAGAGGATTCTAGAAGAGGCGCGCCCATTCTAGAGGCGTCTAGCCTCAGCGTGCCCAAGGGAGAAGAGAAGGGAGCAGGTGCGGCCCTCTTGGAAGCTTCCAAAAGAGGCACGACCCTCCTGGAAGCTTCCAAAAGAGGCGCGCCCCTTCTGGAGACAAGCGCGCCTCACTCGTGCAAAGCAGCAGCACCAGATGCGCCCCACCAACGTGCACCTAAACCTTCTATACAAGACGCGAGGCTTCTTGGAAGGGATCCTATAGGCGCGCCTCCTTGGGGACGGGTCTAGATTGTTCTAGGATTGTGTGTGTCTAGAATTTTCCAATGTAAAGGGGGAGCCTCACCTATAAATAGGCCTCACCCCTCATTTGCCAAGGCACTCAAGTCCCACATAGCATTTCTTAGGCAACCAAAGCTCTAGGCACCTAAGGACACTTGTAAAGCTCTCTTGTACAAAGCTTTCCTTGTTCAATACAAAGCGCATTCCCACAAAACACATCCACCATCCTTCTCTTGAGCATTCGGGTAAAGGCCTGACTTAGCCATTCGAAGGGGTTCGATCTAGCTAAGGGCCGCACAGGTTCGAGAAGAGTCTCAGCCCGTGTCACTAACACATGGTTATCAGAAATTAAAATTTTAACATGTATTTGTTATTTATAAGGGTAAGAAAGTCTATAGTTGTGATATTAAGTACATTATGGTATCGACTATGATATCATATGCTTTAAAGCTCAAAAATTTGGTTTTGTTAGATCTATCACTCTCATTTGAATTACAAACTTCAAAGTTTAAAAAGTCAAATCTATGAACTCAAAATTAAAGAAAGTATGAAAAAAATATTATGTGAAATATCAAGTCTGATTAACATAATCAACATGTATTAAACGCACAAAATCTTCAAGATATCTCCAGTAGCTCAAAAGGATAGAATATATCTTATAAGTAGTTATTTCCTTATGTATTATTATATGTAATATTGTGTCTTGGAGATCAAGTCATAGATCTCTATTTATTGTAATCCTGGTAAATCAATAGAAGTCAATCAAATCTTTCTTCCAAACTATTATAGTATCCAGAGCTTAGGTTTTTTTTTCAAACAAAATTGTCGTTCTTTCAAACTGTCCTCTATGGCCGACGACTCCAACACCATTCTGCTTAACAACGGAAAGGTTGGTCATCTCAAATTCCCGTCTATCTCAATCAAACTCGATCGTCACAACTATTTCTCATGGAAAAGCGTTATCTTTTCCACTCTTGAAGCCTATGAAGTTGACTCGTATGTCACTGCCAAACCGTATGAGGTACCCAAAGATGGCGCCGATGCTGTTGTTCTCAAGGCGTACAACGCCTGGAAGAAAACTGATCGCTTCGTCCTTGTTTGGCTGCAGTCCACTTTGTCCGAACCATTGCTTGCATACGTGGCTCGTGCATCTACCTCTCACGATGCTTGGTCCATGCTTGCTGCAATGTTTCAATCACAAACCCGTGCTCGTCTTCAACAACTCAAAGGTCAGCTTCAAAACTTGTCCAAAGGAGCCCTTTCAATGATGGAGTATATTGAGAAGAAACGCTCCATTGTTGATTCATTGGCTGCGTGTGGATACATCGTTCAAAACAATGATATCGTGTCGTGTATTCTTCAAGGCCTTAATTCTACCTATGGTCCTTTCAAAACATCGCTCAATGTTCGTGTCGAGGATGTCTCTACCGATGAACTCGCCGGTCTCCTTCTTCAGGAAGAAGAGAAATTGGATGCTGAATCCAAACAACAGACTCTTGTTGTTGCTCCACCAAGCCCGCCATCTTCAGCGTCAACTCCGAATGCAAATTCGGTCACCACTGGCAATGATCGCTCTTATTCCACCCGTGGCAGAGGTCGCAGCTCTTATTCTGATCGTGGTAGAGGGCGTGGCTATGGCAGGGGACGTGGTCGTGACTCTCCTTCTTCTGATTCTTCCAACTACAACAACTCGACTGGATCCAACTCGGCTCCGCACTATGGTTCTCGTCCGATTTGTCAACTATGCGATTGTATTGGGCATCCTGCCAAGAACTGTTGGAATCGGTTTGACTCGGCATTTAATCCGCCCACTGGTCCAAGTCCTAAGCAAGCTAATCAGGTTAATCAATCCAATCAGATTAATCCATCCTCTCTTGAAGTTCCTTGGTACTTAGACTCAGGTGCGTCTCATCATGTTACAACCTGATTAGGGCATCTTTCTACTCATTTTGATTACAATGGATCTGATCATCTTGCTCTTGAAGATGGGAAACCCATCCATATTAGTCATACTGTTTCTACTACACTTGGTTCATCTAATTTACAGTTGAAGAATGTTCTTGTTGTGCCTGAAATCTCTAAAAATTTGATCAGTGCTTCTGCTTTTACTAAAGACAATAATGTACTGATTGAACTTCACCCTGCTTGTTGTCTTGCGAAGGATCTACAGGGACGGATAATCTTGATGGGCATCGTTGAGCTAGGTCTCTACCGGTTACCAACGACCTCCATTACCAAACACGTGGCTAATCTTGTTTCACTTGAAGACTGGCACCGACGTCTAGCACACCCTAATCCTGTCGTTCTCAAACATTTAGTTACTAGCTTTAATCTTCCAGTTTCAAATAAACAGTTGTCTTCTATTTGTCAACCATGTCAATTAGGCAAGAGTCACCGTTTACCAATTTCTTCCATTCATAAACCTAGTCAGTCATGTTTTGATATTATTTATGCTGATGTATGGGGTTCTGCATCAACTACCTCTATCTATGGGAAAAAATATTTTTTGCAATTTGTGGATGATCATTCAAAATTCTGTTGGATTTATTTCCTTTCTCAAAAATCTCAAGTTCTTCCCACTTTTATTTCTTTCCACAAAATGATTCAAAATCAATTCAACACCTCCATTAAAAAGCTTCAATCCGATGGTGGAGGTGAAGTCACCGCTCTAAAATCCTACCTTGACCAATACGGCATTATTCATCGCATTTCATGTCCACACACACCTTCTCAAAATGGTGGCGTTGAGCGTCGTTACCGAATTGTCCAAGAAAAAGGCTTAGCCCTTCTTGCTCAAGCATCTCTTCCCTTTCAATTTTGGGAGAATGCCTTTCATACTGCAGTTTACCTTTCAAATCGAACAACAACTCCATTATTTAATCACAAGTCTCCTTATCAACTCCTATACAACAAAGCTCCCGATTACAATCGTCTTCGAGTTTTCGGATGCTTATGTTTTCCATACCTTCGGCCATATCAAACCACCAAACTTTCTTATCGCTCCCTTCCATGTCTATTTATTGGCTACACCTCCAAATACAAGGGCTATCTTTGTCTCCATCTTCCCACCGGCCGCACATACATCTCCCCGCATGTGGTCTTCGATGAATCCAAATTTCCATACTCTCCCATGTCCATTTCGTTGTCTACTGCATTCCCACCGTCAACTCCAAAGTTGATCTCCACAGATTTGCTAAAATTACATTCCCATTCAAACTCTAATACGCCCACGCTGCCTTCTCCTACTTCATCACAAACACACCCTAACTCTCCCTCCTCTGATTCCGATACTCCACAAAACATGGCCTATCCTACCCTTGTCCCTGGAGTCGTAACACCGGCAGTTGACTCGAGCCCGACGTCCCAACCGGATTCTCCACTCCCTGCAGTCCAACACGAGTACATTGGCGCCTCTCACATGCGCCCTTCTGAAGTTTCAACTCATAGTATGACCACACGAGCTCGAACGGGCAATTTGAGACCTCAAGTTCTGATGACGTCTAAACACACGGCTCCAGCCGACACCTCCATTGAAAAAGAGCCTCTCCTTTTTTCTCATGCCAATAAACATCCCCGTTGGCAAGCTTCAATGCGCCAAGAGTTTGAAGCACTTCTAGCAAACCACACTTGGTCTCTTGTGCCTAGACCGTCTCATTCTAATGTTGTCGGAAAAAAATGGGTTTATCGGATCAAGAGAAAGGCGGATGGCTCCATCGAGAGCTACAAAGCGCACCTTGTTGCCAAGGGCTTTCATCAAGAAGAAGGGATCGATTTTTTTGATACGTTCAGTCCCGTTGTCAAACCCGGCCACCACAATCCGTCTGATTCTTTCTATTGCTATGTCAAAAGGGTGGTCTCTTCGGCAACTCGATATCAACAACGCATTCCTTAATGGTGACCTCCAAGAAACGGTTTTTATGGAGCAACCAAAGGGCTTGGTTCATCCGTCCTATCCACAACATGTTTGCAAATTACACAAGGCTCTCTATGGTCTAAAGCAAGCCCCGCGCGCTTGGTTCAATAAACTCAAGAGTTATCTTCTTCATCATGGCTTCAAAGCGTGTCATTCCGACACCTCTTTGTTTGTTCGACGATCAACCAACTCGCTCACCTATCTTCTTGTGTATGTTGATGACATAATTCTCACCGGGTTTGATCCTGCATTTCTCGCTGAATTCACAAAGCAGCTCAACAACACATTCTCACTCAAAGATCTTGTCCATCTCACATTTTTCCTTGGTATCGAGGTAACTTACACCAGCCCCACCTCGCTTCACATGTCTCAATTTAAGTACTTACGAGACCTTCTTGCAAGCTGTGACATGTTAGAATCCAAACCTCTTTCATCGTCTGCTGATTCATGTGCTTTTCGTCGGCCGCCAACACCGGATTACCCATTTGATGATCCCACTGCATATCGGTGTGTCGTTGGTAGCTTGCAATATGCCACCATAACTCGTCCCGAGCTTAGTTATGCAGTGAATCGAGCATGTCAATTTATGCACAAACCAATGCAGTCACATTGGCGTGATGTGAAGAGAATACTACGATACATTAAGGGCACATTGGGCCATGGTCTCCTCATTTCAGCCCCTCCTCGGCATGACATTGTTGTTTATTCAGACTCGGGATGGGCATCTGATCCAAGTGATCTCCGTTCCCAACATGGTTTTGCAGTTTACTATGGTTCCATTCTCATTAGTTGGGCTAGTCGAAAGCAAAAAGTCGTCGCAAGATCGAGTACCGAAGCTGAATATAGGGCGTTGTCTTTTGCAACTGTTGAGCTGGTTTGGTTGCGCCAATTGCTGGCTGAAATTCATCAACCACTTTCTGGTGTTCCTCTGCTTTTATGTGACAATCTTTCAGCCACTTTTCTGGCTAATAATCCCGCCATTACAAACACGTCGAAACACATCCAGTTAGATTTTCACTGTGTTTAAGAGCAAGTAGACTCCAAGTCATTAACAGTTCGACACATTCCAGCTGAATCCCAAGTGGCGGATGTCTTTACTAAGGCTTTAACGGGCCGCTCGTGTGATGTGTGTCGATCCAAGCTGATGGTTGTTTCTCGCCCATCATCTTGCGTGGTAAACGCACAAAATCTTCAAGATATCTCCAGTAGTTCAAAAGGATAGAATATATCTTATAAGTAGTTATTTCCTTTATGTATTATTATATGTAATATTGTGTCTTGGAGATCAAGTCATAGATCTCTATTTATTGTAATCCTGGTAAATCAATAGAAGTCAATCAAATCTTTCTTCCAAACTATTATGTATGACATCCGTACCTAATTATTAGGTTATTACAAGTTTGAAATAGTGATAAAAAAAAATAAAGCTTAAGTGAAATTTTCTCAAAATTAATGCAATACTCAAATAGTATTTCCCTTCATTAATATGATGAGACCGCGGTGCCAACAAATATGGTGCAATCATTCCTCAACTGTGTTATCATATATGTTATTTTGTGTGTGGTGGAGGCAATGGAGCTAGGCCCCTTTTGTCGGTTTCCTCTTATCTAAAATCATGTTTCATTATCCCTAATTAATCCCCAACATACACACTTTGTTTTGCTTAAAACTAACATTCATGTTCTATGGTCTCTAAGAATTAATTCATGCAATTAAGAACCTAATTTATTAAAATCACACGAAAGTGCATTATTTGTTTGTTTATTTATATCATAGAGTTAGGAGAATTCATTAATCAATCAAATCTGTCGAACCCAAAATCCAAAATACCGTGTAATTAGATCCATGTACTTCATGTAATGTACTAAGGATTCATTTGAATTGGCGCGAACCCATTCTTAGTTATAACGTCTTTATCACAAATATGAATCTATATTCGTTAGTGGGTTCTAGTTAGATAGTTGAATTGTGGAGCTTTTTTAGTTTTAATTTGACAAAATTGTAAACTTTTATATATAAATAGAATTCAACAATATGAATCAAGGTAGAGCTGTCAAAAACCAACCCGACCCGAAAAACCGACCCGAACCGCCCGAAAAATTTAGGATCAAGACCCGAAAATTTGAACCTGAAATTCAAAGTAAACTGAACCCGATAGACCCAAAACCCGTTGGATTCAAACCCGAAAAAATCGTTGGTTTGAACCAATTTGTTATATTTTAAGAATATATAATATATTTTGAAAATTATAATATATTTTATTATTAAAATATATAAAAATAATAGATTTATTATTAAAATATATAAAAATAATAGATTTATTATTAAATATAATTTTTTAAATAAAAAATATTTTAATAACTGTAAAAAATCGATTTTCTTGACCTGTTAGATCGACCCGACCCGCCCGACAACCCGTAATGACCCGACCCGATTTGACCAGTGACCCGTTACAACCCGAACCCGACTCAACCCGAACCCGAAATAACCGAATCCGAATTCGAACCCGACCTGACCGACTCGTTTGACACCTCTGAATCGAGGTAAAAAAAATGCAATTTGTTTGACTTGCCTTGTTTTACTTGGTACGGCGCGTGATCGATCGATTTGGTGGCATGCATGGGCAACGCATGTGAACTTTAGACAAAAAAATATAATTATAATACAAAATTGGGTATCAAATTAACATTAAGGAAAGGTGATTGGACAAAAGTTGAATGAAAGAAGGAGACATTGATAAGATAGCTAAGGTAGTCGCCAAGCATTTATTGTAAAACAAACGATGTGATTTTGTCGGAGTGTGTCAATATATATCCACTTTAATTATTTATAGACATTCAAATATTTTCACTGTATTAATATGTAATTGAGATGGAAAAAGTTACAACACTTGAATCCACGTAAAGCAATTCCATCCAACTTGTACTGTTTTACTTTGTCTAGCTAGCAATTTTTTGATTCATTGAGGTCATTTGGATTAGCTTGGCTAAAGGTGTTAAAAAGTAGGGTTTTGATTAGATAAAGTGTATAGTAATGTCACACATGTAAGCTTTTTGTATAACTTTGTAGAATACATGGTAGAAACTATGAAGTCTTGACCTTTAAAGTTAGGTTTCGGTACTAGCCTACACAGAGGCTCTACGTGTAACTTAACTTGTAAGTATGCATGCATCGGATTACAAATCTACAGTATGGAAGATATAACAGAAGAGGGTGATTCCAACTTAGAACCTTAAGGGAACGTTTGGTAAAATTATATAATTGAAACGCTATACTCGATCTATATGTTTGTTTTGTGCATGGTTTTAGGGTATCAAACATGAAATTCTTACTCAACAGTCAATTCTTTTGGTCTTTGCCAATCGAACGGATTGAGATTTCGCATTACGAATGGGGTTAGGATACCTCTCTAAATTGATAAAATTGGAGCAAAATGGGGAGATTCTCAAATTTTACAGTGCGAGGAGGTATCCGTCTCATACCCATCCAATTACTCGATTTCTCATGCTATTTTCATACCCGAATTTATATCAAATGCCCCTAAAAATAGTTATGAGACGAAATCTGTATTAGAAAAGATTAAAAAAATGCTCGACTTTTAGATTTTTAATGTAAATTTCTATAACATTCTCTTACAAATTAAATTCATATGTAGGGAAATTATAAATAAAATAGTCTATATATATATATATATATATATATATATATATATATATATATATATATATATATACTGAAGAAGTAGTCTTTTTTTAACAAAAAAGTACTCTTCTTGTTACATGTTTGTGAGCCTGTTATTCATTTCGTTAATGTATTAATTTATGATATTTTAAAATCATCAAATTAATATTATGAAATGAATAGCTATATAACCCTACACAAATTTTGATTTCGAGATTCAAACAAACAAATGAATCACATGAGAATTCAAACTTCGTTAAAGAAACTACAATGATGGAATGAGATGATATGTTAATGGATTTTAATAAACACGCACAATCATATCGATCTAATTCTATCCCTACTTAATTCAAATTGAAACATTTTAATAGGGTCCAAAGTGGGCCAACCAACGGTATGAAATCGGGGGCGGGAAATGAAAGAGGAGGGAGACATGATAGGCCAACCAAGTGAATGAATTATTTGAATGCTGACATATTCATTTATGAAGCATGCATCCACAATCACTTAAAACGACAACGTATTAGTACAACACTAGGACATAACGTTACCAATTTCAAATTGACCTCTCTTTTTTTAGATAATTTCTTAGGTTTGTTGTGTTATGTTGTTGTTAACCTTCCACGGTGGAGAGAGTCAAATAAATAGAGAAGAGTGGGTGGTGATGGAGTGTGACACATGCCTTATCCAAACTAGGGTTACCATGGAAGCCCCCCTAATATATATGCACCCGCTGACCTCCACTTTATGTGTATGTTTTTAAAACCTAACATGGGTTTCTTTATTCTCTACACGCTTTCTTTGTTTATCATGGGTTTACCACTGGGATTAGCACGAGTGTGTAACTAGACAAGCACGAGTTCGGTTAGCCTGCCGGCCCGGCCCGGTCCGGCCCGGTCCTCATATGGAGTTCGGTTAATCGAGAGTAACTCAAGGTCTTATATAGTAATCATATTTAGTTCCAACTTTCAAATGTGAAAAAGAGCATTTTCAACATATATAAACTCATATATAGTTATCGGTTTCATCATTTCATAACAATAGTCTCCTCCAGATGAGATGATCTAGTGACAGGAGCTATAAGAAGGTGTTTGGAGGTTTTAAGATCGATTTCTGCTTCCACCCCTTCACTTTGACCTATTTTGTTGTTTTTGTCAACTGAGTTACAAGTCAAGAGTTTGTAATTAAAGGTGGTTTCTTTGAAAATAAAATAATAAAATATAGATCTATACTCCCTCCGTTCTATTCTACTTGTCTTTTTAATTTCAAAACTTTTTTCAAAAAAAATTGTCCATTTAGACTTTTTATTTAACTAATATATTGGAAAGTGTTCCTATTGATTTTTTTCTCTTTATTTATTAGCTATTAAGAATAGTTAGTAATTAATTTGTGATTACATTTAGAAAATTTTGGATTTTCAATCATATTTTTTATATTTTCAATAAGTTTCTTAATACATGTGAAAAAATCTAAAAAAACAAGTAGGACGGAACGGAGGGAGTATACTACTTCTACTAGAACTTCCCACCCGTATATTGAGTGTGTGGATGAGTTTGTAACATGGACTAGCCTTTTAACTTTCATATGCATAGCTTTGTGATTGATACGTGACTTATGGTTAAGTAATACGCGTGTCTCAAAACATTTAGTTGAATTCATGTCAACAAAAATAAACTCAAATTGATACGCCCGATCGAGAATTTGATTTAAAAAAAAAAAGCTTACGTTGGTCTGGTCTAGTGGCATCTTCATACATCGATCTTACAAGGATTCTGGCTGTTGTTCGACAAGCATGACAAGTGGGTCCTTCTTAATCCCTTTCAGAGTTACATTCCACGATCTTCATGTTTATTTACAACACCCCCATCATTTCTCCATTTTTTCAGATACACTAAATTAAGTAACAACGACCTACACATGTATTATGTAGATCTCTATCTTTATTTTATTTTAAAAAAAAGTGAAACTTTTGGGTCCTCAATTTTTCTAGTTGACCTTTTCGAATTTCTAAGAGACTCTTTTCGGTGGAAATAATTAAAGGTGCCGCCAAGATTCAAAGGGCAAAGATATTTGAGAAAGTCGCTTGTAAATTATAAATTAATAATCTATACTTTGAACATGGTAATAAACTAGAAGAATCTGGTCGATTATTCCATTTTGACTTTCACATGTGAAGCAACGGCAGCCATTCAAATAAGTGTGAACTAAATCCCACAACGAACAATTATTTCAAAATTTTCAACGGATGAGATTAACCAAAACAAACTAACCAACTATTACTGATTAATTTAGGATTAGACTGAGGCTTAAGGCTGAAGCAGTTTAATTCGGGCCGAATTCTAGAATTAACAACTCCAATATACGTCATCTATCAAATTGTTGGTTAGGTTAATTATTTTTTTCAAAGAAAAAGAAAATTGGACCACCTGTTCAAATTTCGCCACATATATAAATACCGTTGAGCACCACACCACACACACCAAAAGCAACAACTCAAAAAGAAAAACGCAACCTCCCTCCCCTGTTTTTCTACAACACAGAGAAAGGGATATTCAGAAGATCAAATTCATGGAGAAGACGAGAGATTCGAGGTGGATTCGAGGAGAGCCGATCGGAAAGGGCAGCTTCGGGACCGTCAGCGTCGGATTCGACCGGAAAAACGGCCGAGTCTTCGCAGTCAAGTCTGTGGCGGTGAGCTCCAGCACGGCGGCGCAATTGGAGGCGATCGAGAACGAAATCTCCTTCCTCCGATCTCTCTCCTCGCCGTACATCGTCAAGTACTACTCCGACGATGTCACAAAGGAGCAAACGGCGGTGTACCGGAACCTTCACATGGAGTACCTCCCCGGCGGGACGGCGGCTGAGTTGTCGAAATCCGGCGAGGAGGAGGAGGAGGTTGTTCGGCGGTGCACGCGGTGTCTGGTTTCAGCTCTCCAATACGTTCACTCGAGAGGAATTGTCCACGGCGACGTCAAGGGGAAGAACGTTCTCCTCGGAGATTCTTCCGGAATCGCCAAGCTCGCCGATTTCGGATCGGCGAAAGTGGTTAGTAATCGGAGGGAGAGGATCGTGCCACGTGGCAGCCCGCTCTGGATGGCGCCGGAGGTCGTGCGCGGGGAATCGCAGGAGTCCGCGTCCGACGTGTGGGCCCTGGGGTGCACGGTGATCGAGATGGTCACCGGCGCGCCGGCGTGGCGGGACGAGGGGGCCGACACGCTGTGTCGAATCGGCTACTCGGACGAGTTGCCGGTGTTCCCGACTCGGTTATCGGGTGTTGGGAAGGACTTTCTTGAGAAGTGTTTGAGGAAGGATCCGGCTGAGAGGTGGAGCTGCGATCAGCTGCTACAACACCCGTTCTTGTGTGTCGAATCGACGGTCGAGATTGAAGATTTTGTGTCTCCGCGTTCGGTGATCGAGTGGCCACGATTGGAGCTCTCCGATGATGATGAGGAGGAAGAAGAGTCCGCGTGGAGCTCGGAAGCGTTGAGATTGGGCTCGGAGAGGATTGGTAAATTGGCGGGGTTTGCCGGGGCAAATTGGGAAAGTGACGGTTGGGTAGGCGTGAGGGGTGTTGAGGAGGAGGTGGAGGATTCGTACGCGGGGTTTAGCGCCAATCAAGAGGCAGGGACAAGTTCGGTATTTTCAGAATCATGGAGGGCAAAAGTGGAATTTGATTCGTCCATGCAACCGTCTTGTTCCGGTGGTTTGAGTGGCGGCGGGGGGTGGGCCGTGGTGGAGGAGAATGGGTGGTTTAATTTTATTGATGTAGAAACACCAACCTCTAGTGTTGATGGAAAATTACTGTATTTTTCACCGTCGATGTTGTACAATACAAATTATCTATGTTATAAGAATAAAGAATATTCCATTTTTCTACTAATTTTCATTGTTTGTATAAATCAGTGGTGGTTCAAGAAGCTAACTTTACTGAGGTAACAGGATCAATTACATTAGATAATAACGATTCAATGTTCAAACATAGGATTGTTCAAAGGAGGAAAGCAGCAATGATTATGAACACACCTCGAAGTGACATCAATATGGTCAAAAAAACATTAGCCAATGCATAATCATCAACTAAGGTTAATAGCTTGTAACAACAAGTTGAGATAGTACTGGTACAGGCATAGCCTTTAGATAAGTGGAGTGGCCAATATGCCAACTGACTTGGCTATGAAAGGTAAGTGGACATTGATATTTGTTTTTAAGAGTTGAAAGCTAGTAGGCAAAACATAGAATGCAAGTCGACAACTTGGCGCCGAACTCACAGCCACTTGTGTTTGGATTCTATCAATTTGGATGGTTTTCATCTCTATTCAAAAACAACATGTCATGTTCTTATGTTTTTTTTTATTATGGGTTGATCACATGTTATGTTCTTTTTGAAATGGTACTAATTTAAATATGGGTTGTAGCCTCTTTAATTTAATGTTATACTAAGAACCGATGGTCCTCTTTTGAACCGGTATTGCCAAGACAAGAAGATGTGTGCAAGTGCAAATTGTCAATTTGGGTTGTTTGCCAATAGAAGAAACGGCTTCTGGTGTATGATTTAGTCAAATGTTTCACACATAATTCAAAGTCAAAATGCAAATAAATAAACAAACCCAAGGCAAATTGTTAATAGCATATAGCATAGAATGTTACTGTAGCCACTAGAAGAAGAAAATTCTTTGGAAACAACCATCTAAAATTACAAGAATAAAATGTACATAAAATCAAAAGTTGAAGACTTTTACCCTAAGAAATATCAATACATTACATATAGATTTTAATTTCTGATAACCAATGTGTTAGGTCATGGTGATGAAAATGTGAATCATAATCTTCAAAATAGAAAAAGACTTTCAACACTTTATACCTACCATTTGACAGAATATGCCCTGGAGCTACCCTCCAAAGCTTCCAACTACACCAAAATGTCTAGTCAACTTCCAATTAAAATTAAATATTTGTGGTATCATAGCTTTAATTTCATACTCACTATAATCAATGTTTTTTCATAGAAAAGAGTTGACCTTTAATAAAGTCCACTACATACAAACAAAACTTAAGTTGTATATAAAATACCCACTTATTTTGATTTTTTTATGGCTACTACTGTAGAATGGTCCAGGAGCCGTAGCTGTTAATATCCAATTCAGCTTTTTCATCTTTTTAATATCTTATTTGCTAGGCAATTAATAAGATTAACAAAATCAAGTTGCAAAAAAAAAAGGAAAAAGGAAAAACAGCTATCTGATCTTTACTAAACGTGATAACAGATAAGGAGTTGGCAGCTGGATGATGATCAAAGTTCAAACACCCCATTCCCACAGCAGAAAGAAAATGCCCCAAAAATTCACATTCAAAACAAGCATTAGTTCATAATTGACATTATAAATGGAAGATTGAGTGTGCATGCAAAAGAAAAACAGTCAAGAAACATTCACCAGCAAAATCAAATCATGATCACAAGCATTGCCTTGAAACTAAAGCAGCTGACAACCAAAAACTAGATGCATGAACTACTTTTTATACATCTAACACAATTTTAACTAAATACCTTCTACCAAAAGTGATTAATAGTGAATACTTACTTTCAGCCTTGCTCGTATTGCACTTATCTCATATGACGTGTTGATCTTCTCAAAGAAGTTATCCGAGAAGATTGAGATGATCCAGCACCAGCATTCGTGGGATCATTAGAAACGTATTCTTTCTTTGGCCTCTTTCTATCAGAAGGCTGAGATGGGCCAGCATCATTGGGATCGTTAGAAACGTATTCTTTCTTTGGCCTCTTTCTATCAGAAGGCTGAGATGGGCCAGCATCATTGGGATTATTGACAGTGCGGTTCCTGCATCTCTTTCTCTGAGAATCATCAGGAGCAGCTGCAGCCTGACTAGGATCATTTGTATCATCCCAATTCTCAAGGAATTCTGCTTTGGGCACTGTAAATGGCCAGGAATTACCACAACCTGGGCAAGTTTTCGTAGCCTGTAATGTATTGGGAGATGAACATGACACTATCAGATGATGATTTATTGAAGAGGAATAACAAACATGAATAATTTTATAAATTTAATAGAATGAGAGTAAATGATAAGAGGTGAAGGCAAAGTTTACAATAAAATATTCTGATGCTACCTTTCTCTGTGAGAACTTCTTGATTAAGCAGTATTCATGAATTCGGACAGAACATCCTTCATTTGGACAGATTTCAGCCTGGTAAAGAAATACAAACGAATGGTAAAGATTTAGAAGCAGCAGAAAACATCAGCATGCTTTTGTCAGCGCAAAACAGAAAGCAACAATACATATGTTAATCTATATCTAACTTTAATCTGTTTAAATCAAGTATAAACATCCTGAGCTGCGTTAATTGCTGCCTTAGTATATATGCTAATGTTGGGCACAGTGGCGCGCCTGGGTCATGCCAGCGCCTGCATCAGGCAGGGCGAGGCCGCCTGCATAAGGCGGCCCCTAGGCGGCTCAGGCGCACTAAGGCAGCCAGGCGAGCATAGGCGACAGGCAATGCGCCTGATCCTGATTTGCTTGAAAAATAATGTTGACAATATAAAAAAAAGGATAGAATCTCAACAAATCAACTATATATCTTATCAATATATTAATATCTTTTTATTTTCCCGAATTGAAGTTATTGTGATATTTTTTTATATGCAATTATCTATTTTCAAAGATCTCAGTATCCTTTCTTTTCAAAAAAAAAAAAATCTCAATATCCTTTTATCTAACTATATAATCATACGTGTATCTTTTTCTCCTTACACAACTCCTCTCCTCTATCTTTTTCCATTGTTCAATATTTCATTTATTGTCTGGCTGTTGGACGTTTGAGACTTGGAGCTCCTGCTGCTGCAATACATAGGAGATATTGATCTTGACCTTCATTTAGAACTTTAAATTTAATAAAAACTTGGGTTTTTTTCTTTAAAAATATGTTTTTATATCTTACTTGGCATTATTTTGTTTATATTTATTATTTACCGAAAATTTATGTATAAGGCGAGCGCCTTCACCTTAGAGGCGCGCCTAGGCGATCTGGATGGTCCATCGCCTAGGGTGTCGCCTTGCCTTTTTAAACACTGGTTGGGCATCAGAAATTTGAGCAGCACCAAAGTCCAGAAGAGCAGTGCATGAAAGCTGATTCCCATCCAGATGACTAACAAAATTGTTTCATTGAATATTGGAATGTCTTTTGCTTGAATAAATCCAAACAGGCCAAAATCCAAGTAATCTTCTATGAAATTATTTAACATGTAATAGAAACTACTTTAAAAAAGGATTCACGGCTCATTAAAGTTTAATATTCTTTTGTTAAGGGTCCGTTCAGGTGCTAAGTCAATGGAGGCAATGGCAAATAAATAACATACATTATGTGCAGTAAGCTCATTTCTCAAAGAACAGAAGCTATAAGCCATTAAGCTTGCATATGAAAGAAGTAAAAGCAATGGAATTGAATCCCAACCTTAATGGCAGCTTCATTGCAAAACTCACAAACAGGAACATCATTACCACGGAACCAGCTTCGCAAATCAAGAAAGGACCTAACACCTAGTCCGACTTCACCAGCTGGAGTGCAGTAAAGCCATCGGTCCCGGACAAACTCAACAAGTGCCTTTTCCTTTTGAGACATTGTGAAATTCTTGAACGCAGCAGGAATGCAGTATACAGCATCACCTTGTGACTGTGGCTGAGGCTCAGTTTCTGTTGGAACCTAAAAACAATCACCAAAAACGAACAATCTGTCCAGTTTATATGCTCATGGATAAGTCAACATAAAAGTAGCAGGTCCCATTTTCTGCTCAAATAAGTCATGTATGACAGAACAAATACACAATTTCCGCTAAACTTATCTATACTTGTTCAAAATGAGAACTAGAAAAGATGATGTGACATTATGACCTACATAAACTGTCAAAAATTATGAGAATTATAAACACGTAGACAAGGATTTAGGCAAGCCCCAACTCCGAACATAAAAGAATATTGGAATGTAGAGACTAAAGAAATTAGGACCAAGAGATTTTTGTCCGTTAAGCAAGTGCCTATATGGTATTTGTAAATCCTAGAAATATGCTCAAAAACATTATTCTCACTTGCAATGTGCAACTTTTGAGCTGTGGAGCTAGCATTTTAAAAGCCAGAACTTATATATCTCCCAGTCAGCAAATGTAAATTTCAACTTGAATCTATGGAATCATATCAATTGAAATATCAACCTCAAAAGGAAGACTTTCATCTTGGAATGAAACAATAAACACTGGCACAGAGACATCCTATGCTGCAATCTATGAGAGCAAAGGTACAAGTAAACAATAAAAAGAAAAATACCTGGTTTTCCAATCTTATATTAAGGGCGCTGAAGTTAGATATAGTCCCTTGACAACCACCCTCCAGCATTATAGCCTCTATCTACATGTTGAAATGCCAAAAATCAGGATAATCACAATTACAACAGCTTTCTCTCGTGATTTAGTTATGAAAAAGGATAAGAAATACCCTCGCATCAAATTCAACCCTGATAATGCTTATTCCTACCTAACTGTTGTTGTTAAGCATAGCTCTCTGAGCCCTATTGCTCATGGGGGAACTAATTTTGGCAATACAAAAAACAAAGTGTGCAGTTCTTCTCTGATATTCATTGCAATGTGCAAAACCGCAATCTTTGGAAGTAGTAATTACTGCCTGGGAAGCAAAATTAAGAACCAAAATTGAAGCGTCATCACTTACAATGCCCTTGTAGAAAGCAATCTGAGGATCAGTATAGTTTGTCCCGAGCTTCGACTGCTCATCAGCCACATTATTAACTACGCCATAGTACTGTTTACCATCATATTGATTCATACAGGCTCGCAATTCAAACTGAACGTACGAGAGTTCCTTGTTTATCTTCAACAAGTACTCATTCAAATGTGTATGGTTAGCCCCTACAACATAACCATCACAAAATCGAGCAATGTCAATGTCACACGATACACTCAATTCCAAACCCTAAAAACAAGAAACTGGCAAATTGAAAGCGGAAAGAGAGGAGAAACCTGGATTTCTTCCGGTGACGCCTTCGAAAAGCTCGTGGAATTCCTTCTCCACAATAGGACCGCGTGAGAGCAGCGCTTGAATCAGTGCGTGGTGCTTCCAATTCAATTCCGGCATCTTTGAAGCCAAATTTCTCGTCCGAACCCTATTTTCTCCGATATGGAAATATTGAGAGAAGTAAGAGTAGAAATGTTGGGGGAAATTAGGTGCGGAAAACAGAAATGTTCTAGTAGTAGATTGGAAGAAAGATTTTCAGTGGGAGAATCAAAACCGTGGAGACGCTAGAGCTTCGATTTGGCGGGAAAATCCTGGCAGCCCTGGCGCCTTCGATCTATCTTATCGCACTCCTCTGGTTTTCCTTTACTAATGTGTTTCGTCGTTGGGCTGGATTTTGATTCGTCAGTCAAGCCGGTACATTTAGGCCCAACAGGACCTAAATAAATTTCTGCTTTTTTAACTATTACTTTAAAAAGGAAAATTTAAATTCTTAAAAAAATATATAAAGTAAATTCTAATAAAATATTTCTGAATGAGAATTTCTTAACCTAGAAATTTTGTAAAATAAATAAGACCTCTGTTAAATAAAAAAATGTGTAAAAGAAATCTATATTAGATAACCCTAGCTCATAATGTGGTAAAACGCTGTTCAAAAATCAAAATGAAGGAAACAATGCCCCCATGTAATAACCTCCACATAATGTACATAATTGGCTAAAGACTGGTTTCTAAGTTAGTAGTGATCCTATTTTTATATTTATTTTTCTGATGAGGGTCTCTTTATGGGTGATATATTGTTTAAAGGATACCTTTCTGGTTATCCTAAAGTTTACTTGCTTATGCCCCTCTGACCCTCTCATCAATTAGTGAGTTCATAGGCTGTGAGAATAGTTTTCACTAGCACAAAAATACAATAAATAGTACTGGCCATAAAATAAAAGAAAATAAGCAGAAGTGAGGGAAGGAAATTCTTGATTTCTTACAATAATGAACAAACCGTTTTACACCTAAAATGTTTACACTCCAGCAAACATTACTCACTTTATCAGTGGCCTGCAGGGACACAGACAGTCCCATTAACAAGTAATCAGAAACCAATGATCTTCCTGTTCACTAAAATTCCATGCTGGTCACTGTGGTCATGGTGATGATGATCATGGTCATGGAACAACAGCGTCAAGATTCCCACCAAACATAGAACAGTCCCTACAAGAAGCTTATCGTAGCGCTCCACCCAGTGGAATTTGAGTTGGCTGGCTCCGTAGAATGAAAGCGCCACCAGAGATGTCATCACAGTGATGGTACTGAAACACAAACAAATTAACCAATACATTGATTTAAGAAATCCTGCAAAGGGAGAAGCGTAACTTTGTTTACTACACAAGTCCTTCCTATGGTGTCTACAAAAAAAATCAGGAGAAATATAATTGGCTCTTAAACTAAATTCAGACAGCATAAAATATATATCGCTGGAAATGGTGGGTTTTGATTAGTCCCAAAAACTATCAAATATGAGCCCTTTGTCATCGAATCAATCTACAATACAAGATATGGTCCTTCATCTGTCCTTTTCCTCTTTCAATATACATATTCAAGTGAAAAATCAAGCACTCCAGATTTGCAACAGTAACTAGTTGATTGTTATTGGCTTAGTACAGACAGAAGAGTTGAGAATATTGGATGAAAATGTTAGGACCCTTTAACTCAAAAATATAGGTATAGAGTTCTGATAGGTAGAATCTCTATTCAGCCAAGCTTTGGAGGAATCCTCAGTTTGTATTCTCATTCACTTTTCATGTCTGAATACAATAGGGAGGAGAAAGTGGGAAACTAAATCCTACAAGTTAGCTAATGGCAGTATGGAAGATCTCAGAAATGAAACTAAATAAAAAAGAATATCTACATAGTAAATTGAGTTGTGAAGGAGCATATCTGAAAAGCACTACTTTAATTCAAGGTTTCTTTTTAGTATTCACCAAGAACCCATACAAATGCTTTAGAATCATGCTCTTGAAAGGTATGGCAAACTTCAAGGAAGAAATGTCAATTTGTTATCAAGAAGACAGGACAATAAAACTTGGTTAAATTGATACCTGAATAGCAGTACTATGACAGCGAGCACCATCATTGATTTTGAATTACCAACAGCAAGAAACACAGGAAGTGTGGTTGCACAGGGGGATAATGCAGGGACTAAAACAAGACCAGCAACAGCCATCTTCTCCATAGGCTGGTGGTGAGAATGAGAATGACCACCCTTTCCAGTTAAATACAAGACAATATAGCCTGCTCCAAGAAATAGAAGCAGTAATGAGGCAAGCTTATGCACAGTTTCCTCGCCAGCAACAGTGGTGGCCATGGTTATGGCTGCAATTCCTAGAAGAGCGGTGGATAGAACATGCAGAACTGCTCCAAAAACAGCTGCATGGAGAAGTTTTTTTCGGTTATTAGTAAGCCAAAATGACTAATATGCAAACTCAAAGCATGCAATTTCAAACCACACAGACCAAGATCCATGGTCAAACTTATCTCAATTCTCAAAGAATATGATCAGATGATCAGAAAACATGTCATGCAATACATATATAATTACATCTTCAGTAGATATTCTAGAGATTTACAACGAATTGGCCTGTCTAACTTATCTCAATGTTTTCTGCAATTAGGTCACAACTGAAGAACTGGTCAGCCTTACCTTAACACTAATACCAGAAACTAATTCAGATTACCTGCAGCCTCAGCTCCACTTAAAACCATCTTTCATCAGCATCTGATTCTAAACAATACAAGCACAATTCAACGGTAATGACTAAAGAAGCCGAAGTCTTGGAATTAAGAATACATAGCACTTAGCACTCATCCAGCCACATTGTAATTGTGAAGGAACCGATTCTAATTTAAGGAAAATTACTCCAAATCCAACAACAAAAGCAACGTAAATGATGCCTTTTATACATAGCAAGTGCGGGTTTAGAGCAGAAGCGCATCAAAAAGATCCATTCTAATTCCTAAAGCACAATTACATCCCGGAGTGCACGATTGATTGCTTCTCGAACATAACCAAAGCGTTTAGAAACTCCGCACCACACAGATCGCAAGCCAAAAACACAAGTACAAATTACGCAAGCTACGGATCTGGAAATTTCGCGGCAGTGTTCGCCTAACTGATAACTGATGAAGAGATCAGCGTCCAATCATCAGATGAGCCAGAGAGAGAACTTACTGACTAAGAGGGTTCGAGAGAGGGTCCATTTCTGAGCGCGGCCGACGATGGAGAAGGGGAGCCAGTGGGTGGGGATGAAGGAGTGGAGAAGAGAAACGGTTGCGATTCCTCCAATGGTGGACAGATCTTCAGCTCGGATTCCTTCCATTCTTCAAATCCTGTTGCGATTCAGATGAAATTGGAGGGAGAAACCCTCAGCAGCGCGGCAGCGCCTGCTCTTGTTCTTCAATCGGTTATCGTTCGATTTTGTCAGGTGATGGTTACATTCGTTCGTCCATCGATTCTTCGCTCACGGAGGCGGGTTCAGGTCTTATGCATCAAAAAATAATAAAATTGCGAAAATGGTAAAAGTGAATACATTTTTATTTGGTTGAAAGTGAAAAGCTTTATCATGTTTAATTGTTTATGTTATTGAAAAAAGTTTTTGCTTTCAAACAACCCACGTTGTAAAATATCATGTTAAAACACTATTTATTTTGATACAACCGTCAAGTTCGTTTGATTTCCCGTTAATTTTTAAACATATTTTTCCCATTTTACCCTCGTTTTTTTTAAAACTACAAAAATTATCAGGTATCCCCATCTTAGACTACCGTCTCGCTAAAGCTCACTACTCCTCCATCTTCTTCGAGCTCCATTGAAGCTCCATTCTTCGACCATAAAACAGAAGTTCCATTTTTTCGCAAGCTCCATTGAAATCAGAAGCTCAATCTTCATAGTCAAGAGCTCCATTTTAGGGTTTAGGTTTTATCGCCATTTCTGAAATCAAAAGCTCCATATTTTCGGCATTTCTGAACTCATGAGCATTTTTCGCCATTTCCGAACTCAGAAGCTTCAATCGTGGTGCAAAATGAGCAAACATAATTGCAATTGATATTGTTTGGGTTTATAATTGTCAATTTCCAACCATTACATATCATAGAAGGAGAAAATCAACATAACACGAGTACATATAGTTCAGACCTTAAGCTCACATGGAAGACATTTACATCACATCTTGGAAGCAGAGTTGTAAGATATCCTCATGGCAGAGGACAGATGAGACCTTGTAACAATCATCTTTTTCCTTGGTGATCACTTGATAGGATAGAGTTTCTTTAGTGCTCTTGTCTTTGATGTGAATGACTTAGAAAGGCTGGCAAAGGACTGTGAAGAGATGTTGGCTATAGAATTATCAACCTAAATCATCATAACATAATGGTATAAAATTCAACCAACAAGAATCTAGAATAACATAAATAAACGACATGAAATTGAAAACCCCACATACCATCATAGAAATTGGATGATGAAGTGGGGTGACATCAAAACCTTGAGCAACTGGGGCAACAGAGGACTGAGTTGGGATAGCATCTTCATCATTAGTCATTTCAGATGCAATAAGCTCATCCTAAAATGACATGGAAGCATCAATTATTTAAAATCATGCAATCCAATATTAAGCTTAAATCTTGTAGTAAAATTGAAGAGATCGTTGGAATCCACCATTAAGCATCGATCATTTACATAATGGAGAGATCATTGGATATCTGAACATCTCCATGTTGTCCCCCATTTTCTCCACCTTCTCCTCCATTTGTCACTTCATTACCTCCATTTACACCTTCTTTTACTGTTTAGGATACCTTTCTCTTTGTGTATTTCCTCTTCTTCACAGCATGTGACATTGTGGCACCTTTAGTTGATCTCCCTCCGCTTTTTCTAACAAGTTTAGGGATGAGATCATTGACCTTAAGGGGGTTGGTGCATTTGTTCTTGTAGTGTCCAGGTTGTCCACAATGAGAACACTTATTTTTTGTATGCACCCCAATTCTCTTAGTGGTCTCCCCTAATTCTTTCTTCTTGATTTCCTTGGTCATCCTGGTTGCACTATTAGTTTTGGTGGAGCTGGTGGTGGTATTTAAGTCTTCTCCCATTGATCATCCCTAGGCATTGGGTTTACTGACAATTGGTAGGCTTTTAGACAAGTATCTCTTGGTTTTTTGGTTTTGGTGGTTGGCGATAAAAAATTTGGTTTTGGTGGTTCGGCCGCCATTCACTAGAAATTTTCGTTTGTTGTGATTTTTGATCCATTGTTGTGACTTTGCCTTTTTGGGCCTCTTAGTTTACGTGGATATTTTTGGGTTTCTGATTTTGTGTATATTGTCTTGTCTTAGGCCTCTAGGCTACGCAGCCTTTTTTTCCTTTTCTTCTTGATCTTTGAAAGATGTGAATCTATATGTATCTTTGTTGTATGTACTTTTACTTTCTCGTGTTGTATGTCTTAGACCTTTGATGCCGTTTGAGCCGATTAGGTTGCTGCTTTTTTCCGCCTCTCAAACACCAGGCTTCTAGTCTTCTGAATGTTTTCCTCTTAAAAAAGGCAAATACCTTCTAATTGACTTTTTATTTATTTTCACTCTTGACTTTAATAAAGAGCTAACTATAGATAGATGTATGAATGTACTTGGTTTTGGATTTATTTGGTAGTTAATCTGCTTTCTAAGATTTGATACTAGGGGTTTTGCATTAGTGAACAGCCTAAATTTGAAAAGTAAATGCATATATACAATTAGGTGTTCTTGTAAAACTATCCTCCTTAATGAATAACTGTCAATCAATAGTATTATACTAAAGTAATCGACAGACAAATTTATTTTACATGCCCATACTCAGCTAAATACTTATATTTACATCTCATATTAACAAACAAAAATTAACTTTAAAAAACCTAACATAAATAGTTAAATACACAATAAATAAATTGTAAGATAATCTAGTTATAAATTATACCCCATAACATAAGTCGTTCAAAATTTAGCGTTGTTTATCGCAATTTAAACTATGTTTTGCACTTAGGAAGATAAACTTCTTTATAGGAGTTACGTTGATTATATTTTTTGCGAGAGTTTGTGTAAATATATATAATCTTCCATTTCACTGGTTATATACTTCATTATTATAATAAATTAATATAGAAACAAATCTTCTAAAACCCATTTTCACAAACAATATGAATTCAAAACTAGAACACGTTTAAACCTCAAATCTCGGGGGTTTAGAGCACGTTCAACATCATCATCAGAAACACCAACAAAATCTATCGTACGATAATGTTATCAGTTGATCGGCAAGACAAATCTCAATTCCAATATTGGGAGTTTCTACAAGTTCTTTCAGGTCATCAAAACTGAGAGCAAGAAATCTATTTTGAAACATAAAAAGAAAAACTTGCTAATGCAATACTGAAAGAGTAAAGATTAACTGCTCCAGACACAATTGAGAGGATAGAGTTTCACAAGAATGATTCTTTTTGAGTCTCCTCTTCAGTGGTCACTGGGCATGTTCTTGATAATATCAGAATCACCTGAGTCACACATATATTTACATGATCAGAAAAGAAAAGTATGAAATTCCTTGCACAATAACTGAAGTATACAAACTACAACTCCATAGAACAATAGAAGAAGTACCTGGGTCAATGATGCTGAGACAGCACACCCTGAAGTATTTCCCACAGGCAGTTCCCAAATCAACGTTGTCTGCACAAAAGAAAAACAGATGGTAAGAACAAAGACAACAGGAATCCTAAATTTAGTCCAATTCACCATTGCCGAGCAATGTGCAAATAAAAGATCATAATTCCTAGCTTTACATGGAACAGAAAGTCAAGTGATACAAAAAACTCTGAAAGTTAAGCAAATTCAGATTACTTGGATACACAATCTCAAGTGAAAATGCACATGGCAATTGATTTTCAACACCAGAGTAATACATTCTCGCTTCCTTTGACACAATGCTCACAAGGGAAATGTACCAAATACGTTCTTAAGACTAATAACTGAATAGCTGATAGGTGCACTAAGATACTTACTTCCGTTGTAGTGGTGAACTCCAACCTTTGCTAACATAGCGTAATATTCAATCTCAGACTTTCTTAGGGGTGGGCAGTTGTTGGAAATGATAACCAGCTTTGCTGAAAATCAGATAGTTATCATTAATACAGAGCAACAAAGATTTCAAACTCATGTTACACATACCACAGAAAATCAAATCAGCAAAGATAAATTCCTCCAAGATTATAAGTCTGTAAACTATTCATAGCACGCATAATTAAAATCTCCAAATGCATATGCTATATTATTCATGATCACTAACTTGAGTGAAAAGCTCATTTCAGATTGGAGGAGCCATACGCAAACCTATGAAACCATTCCTAGGCCTATTATATCAATCAGCACTAAATAAGAAAAGTAAACTATTTATGCCCCGTTGTTGATAATCGCCATTAAATTACATTCATTTCTGTGCGGAAAAAAATGAAATCTAAACATCAAAGACAGAAATAACGTCACGAGCCTTCACAATGAACATGGATGAGTTTAATCAACAGAATTGCATCATAATGAAACTGCATTGCCTTCGAAAACAAAACAATTCTCATCCAAACAGAAAAACCTAGAAACGGAGGCGATAGAATGAGAGGGAAACCTTTGGAGCTCCTGAGAGTCTTCAGCACGGTCTTGTATCCCAAGGTGTATTTCCCACTCTTCATGACCAGGGCGAGCCTGTTGTTGATACTCTCATGAGTCTTCTTCTGCTCACATGAATCCGACGTTCGATTCAATCAATTGGAGAAGCACAAAATTCTTTATACAGAAAACGAATTGAAAGCAATCGGAGAAGGAAATGGACGTTGAGATCGAGAGTGAAAGCTTACGGTCTTCTTGGCGGCCACCATGGTTGCGATTCGGAGGAGCTTCAAGCGACTGCTTACCTTGGGAGTCTTGTGTTTTCGTGCTTGACGACGGCTGCAAAGAATTGAGCTCAGAGATGGACCTGGAGTTATATATTCCTCGGTGGATTAGGGTTTTTAAGGCTTTTTGTCATTGTATTTGTTGGTGACTCGATCGGATAGTGGATTGGCCTGACGGCCCATAAACTTTTGTTGGGCCTTTTCTTCACTCGGCCCAAAAAAGTATGATATACTTTGCGGAAAATTGTCCCAAATTGGGTGGTAAAGAAAAAGCAACTAATGAGCCTATTTGGATGGCACATTATAATGCAGAATTTGTATTAAATCATATATTATAATGTAGAATTTAATATTATAATATCTGATTTAAACATGCCCAAAATATCCAGATATACGACTCAATCTTAAATACTCGTGTTGTATACTCCATATTGTAAATACTCGCGTTGTATCATCGTTGATGACATCCTCATTGGGTACTTGCCTAGCATTTGCAAATTGCAACTTAATTTATCACTTTTAGGCTTTGTTTGGTCCAAGTTTATGGAGATTTTGAAAGTTTACGCTTTTTAAAAGTCAAAACAAGTACAAATTTCTTGAAGGCATGATGAATTTGTACTTGCGAAAAAACCTACTCTGATAAATGTATGGAATACTAAGATTTTATCGGACATGAAGATTTTAATTGCTTTTTCGAAGATTAACATTATAAAATGAAAACCAAAACATTCAATAAGTTTTTTGTTTCACCAAACACTTATTTGATAGGTTGTCGAACCAAGTTACTCGAAAACACAAAATTCTGTGCACAAGTGATCACCGAACTCCCAACTCAATGATCACCGCTGTTCAAAATGCATGACCCTAACCCTAAAAGGTGATTACGCTCACCCCGGGCATCTCGTCATCATGGAGGAGGTAAATCGCGTGATATGCGACGCAATGGTCAGATATTGAACCGGAGACTTTGCGGTTCCGTTAGGGAACATCTAACCCTTTTTAATCCGCTCTTTGCCACTGCGCCATGTACCATGGGGTACATGATCCTAAACTCAAAGACCCTGAAAATAACATTTACCAGAACAATTGTTTTTTTTTTTTTCTCACCAATTTCGGCACAATTGTGATATCATCACGTGAACGTGAAGTGCCGAAACTAGACTTTCCAAGAAACCCCAATTTACCTAACAGAAAGGAAGAGTACAATTTTGCTTCTATTAGCCACTATAACGTCGAGTATGACCAATAAATGAAGGTGATTGATTTTGTTCGTTGCAAATTAACTACTATCATAGTACTACGGAGTAATTAATGTAAATCCTTCATTCTATTCACTCGTTTTGTACTATTGAGGTACTAAGGAGGGACAAAAAATCATCTTTCTACATCTGACCCGAAACTTCATAGTTCCGTTTGAAAGTATCTTCATATAATCTACTATGAAATTTGGAAATCTCTTCGATAAATTTCGAATAAACAAAATGAGAAAACAATTAAGGTCTCTGATTTTGGTGCAGATTATCCGGATATGAATGTGTTATGTGACTCGTAATGGGCCACGAAATCGGTCGAAGAATCTCAACCATGCAAATAAATAACATGGAATGCGTAGGATGCCAGACTTTGGAAAGCGTTACAATGATTTTGCCCAATCTTACAATCAATGGGATGGGAGCACTTCAACCGTATACAGCTAGCTATGCTTCCATTTTTGGACGGTTTAAAAAGTTAATACTATTCGTTGAATTCCTACTACTACTAAAATTAAATTGCTACTATACCTACACACAAGGATGGCTGACTTTGAATAGTTCGTGTTGTTTATATGGATTTCGAAATTCCATACAAATTAGTATGAACATGTTTTATAGGGTGTGTTATTTTCATCTTACTAGTTAAAAATTAAAATGAAGTTGACGAAAAACAATATAATGGTCCGAACCAACATGCGGTATCTAGGATACAACCCACATGGATTTCTAGATACCACACGTAGGTTCGGACCGTTAAATATGAGTCTTCGTCAACTTTATTTTAATTTTTAGCTTGTAAGATGAAACGAATGCACAATATTGAACATGTTCAGACTAATTTGTTGGGAATAACTCTTTTAAGAAACTCAACAATTTTGTTAGAATGGCTGACTTTGGACAGTTAGCGTTAAATTTGGAGGTTATGACATGAGGATATACACCTTCGAGTTATATAGGTTATATGGATTGTTTTTTGTTTCAAAGTTAAGTTATATAGATTGATAGATTGATTGTCCGATTGATCGAGCTATGATTTTTAGTGATAGTTGTTAATATATGCACGTTTTATTTAATTCCTTGCACATGCTTACATATCTTAATGAAATCCCAAAATATATACATCTTAATGGCTCATAAGTCGTTATGTTCTGTCATGTACTGTATACGGCGAATCGGTGATTCTTGACTAGCTAGCTTATTACACTTCCATTTTCTCTTCCCCCAACTAATTTGTAGGGTTGGCCGGTTGGGTGGGTTTAATCAATTTTCAGTATATTGTTTTAAATTTTTTACCTGTATTTATTTTGGTCTAAGGATAGCTCTCGATCTCTTGTTCGTGGGGATAATTAGGAGAATTGAACACGAGTGTTTTCGCTACATTGTGCCAAGTGCTAATCTATCCGGTTATAAATTGAATATGGATTGACTTAGTTGATAAGATCTACGACCGATAATTATCCGTGGGTGGTCGATCCGATTCATCTCAATAACTTGACCTAATTAAAAGGATAAAAATTTGAATAAAAAGGGGACGACATCTGGTTTGGGTGATGGATAAAATAGGTTATGAGTTGAATAAGATGAGAGTTTACCACCCGAATAATTCGATCTATACCCATGCCATTTCATGTAACTTATTGTTAACGCTAGTATAAATACATATTTTAGATATTTTATTTGCATTTAACATTTCAAATGTATTTTTGTGTTTTTGACATCAACATTACATTATAGATTTGTGCTTACATTCATTTGTATGTAGTGTTAACAATTTACTATATGATATCGTTATCTTTATATGTATTTCGTAACTTTTGTATTGAATTATTAGCATTAGATATGCACTTTAAGCAAATGAAAAAAAAATATAGCAATTTCGCGAGTTAATTACTAATCATTCGAATAATCCGCGAGTGATAATTGGTTCAAGTAAGAATTGAGCGTTTCACGGATGACGGTTGAGTCGAGTGAGACATTTTCAATAGGTGATCGAGTGGTGGAATGACTTCACCCACCTATAACCTGACCCACGCAATCCTAATATGAACTAAGTCACTTCCCATTAGAAGATTTTGAGTTTGATCCTTTCTGCTAATTAGGTGTGGAGCCAAACATATCCGATGTATTTTGAGATCCATTTTTCATTTTGTTTAAAAAATTGATATAAATTGATACATGACTCAAGAAGTTCGAGTACGTTGTTGTTTTCGTCTTCCACAAGTCATTTCAATATTTTGTTTCATTTTCAACATCAAACTGAAGCCTTTATAGAATTATCACTTTTTTTCTCTTAATTGAATTAAATAATGAAGGTTTAATTATAATAACATTTGAATTAGAATCACTCAATTTGAAGTTAAATTACAATATTATAAAGATTGCAAGTAATTAAATAAGACCCAAATTATTATTGGGACTAAAGTCTTGAGAATAACTATGACAATTATTCTCTAGATTTGATCAAATTATTCTTGGGGCTTGCAACTGCTCTTGTGGAAGTTAACAAGACCAATTGTATTTTTAAAAGTGTTCTTGATATATGTCATGTAATGAGTACGGGTGAGATCAGATTATAAATAATTCAGAACTCTAAGTTCTCATGCAAAAGGATGCTTTATATATGGTGATCTCTTTTGCTATAATTATTACTTAATAAAAAAATTAGTACGAGATGGGAGGCATTGGTCAAAATAAGGGTATCGGCAGTAAATTGAAGAACGAAATACAAATCCCATTGTTTAAAAGTTGAATCCCACTCATCAATTTTGTGATTCATTTTCTAGTGTTCATGCCAGGTATTTTATGGCAATAACAAAGATGAACGGAGAATAAGGGTTGCTTTGGCAAAGCCAGTATGTTATAGTAAATGTTTCACCGCATACATTGTTGACTAGTATAAAGAAAGATGTTAGATGTCATATAGCTGAAAACCCAATTGATCTAATAGGCTGCAAAACCAAATTTGGTCATCGTAATCTAGTTAATTCACTCAACTTCATGTCAATTGTCAAGTTGTATTAGATGTTATTAAACCAAATTTGGTCACAGCCTATATCACTCAACATTTTATTAAACCTATATCCAATGTATTACATGTTAACATGAATATGTATAATGGTTGGATGGTAGACGTGAAATGGTCATGCAAATCATGGCTATGCAAAAGAGCTCTAACAAACCTAAAAACTGTAGTCTTAGGAAAGTAAGGGTCGAATCCACAAGGAGGAGATTTATCTTTCTATATAAGTTTTATGTTAATTAAAATAAAAGGGGTTTAAGGATTAAACAACTATATATGTAGCATGCAAAAACTAATAAAACAATTAAAGTTTGGGTTTTTATCAATCTAGGTAAACACTTAGTCAACTAGAGATCCACATTCGTATGACAAGTTGATCATAGATTCACTCAATATTGCATGCATATGGAATTTCAATTCCTTTTCAAAGATAATTAATAGCACAACCAGATACTATCAATCGTAACTAATCGAATAACCCTGAAACTATCAAGGTTCAATTCAAAAGCAACATTAAGAATAGGAATATAATCAGGATACAATTCTAGCATAAAACAACCAGATTTTATACTAAAATGCAATTTAACTCTCTTCTATAATAGACTAGCACAACCAGATACTAGCACAATGCAATTTGCTACTATGAAATAGAGAAACTCAACTAGTAATTTCTCTAGATCTAGCAATTGAGATTCAATAACAACCACCCTAGAAATTGTTGAAATCAATCACATAAACAAATCAAACAAGAGAAAAAAATAATTCCATGCAAATAGATAAAGAGTAGAAATCTCACAACTGAAAGTCAAACGATACTTCAAACTGTCTGACTAAACAAAAGGGTTTAGCTCTCCATGAAAAAGCTAAAAACTCTGGAAAAAAATATATGATAATAGTCTATGAGAGATGCAACTCTCCAAACCCTAATATATAGAACTAGGTCTAAAACCATATCCCAAAAATATAATATCTCGGAATAATACTAATAGAAAAGGAGCCAATCAGGATAAAACATGTGGCGCGTAAGAGATCTCTCGGCTGTCAGGGGCGGCGGTCGCCGCCGGCACCTCGATTTAGAACTCAAGTGACACTTCGGGGGCTGTTTTGACTCACTTCGAGTTGGAATTTGGACTCGGAGTAAAACATGAATTTAGCTCTTTGGATTAGCTTTCCAATGATATCAAACTCAACTTCATAAGATCAATATAGCTCCCGAACGAGCTCTCACAAGACAGAAGTGTTGAACCAACAACTCCAATGGACGGCTCGAATTCAAGCGTTCTTCTCTCGTTTTCATTCCTTTCACACTTGTTCACTTTAAGACGTGTAAAACAACATAGAACAAGTGCAAAAACCCAAAATTCCTAGACACTCTAAGACACTAAAGAAACTAACTAAAATTACCTAAAAACAATGCAAAAGAAACGGAAACATGTATTCTAAACACTACCTATATACAAACTATCATTGGACAAAATTTTTGGTCATCGAATAAAACAATTTGACATTTGTGAATTTATCATGCAATGTCAAAATATTATTTTAAGCATGCCCAATACATCAATTTTTTTTTACCAAATTATTATCTCTCTTTACTTTAAGGAGATAAATATTCTTTTTACTTTATGGCTTAAATTTTGGTCAACCACTACACATACTCTTATAATATAAGAGTGACGGTTATTCGTTATATGATAAAAAAAAAAGAGTTTACTATGGATTAAATTATCAACATTAGGTAAAATTATCTAACTTTAATCATAAAATAAGTTTACTTTTTTTTAAAAAAAAGGTTACTTGCATAAGTTTTGGGTCGAAACTCGCAAATGTTTACTAGAGCATGCTATTCGCCAAAGTTTACTTGCAAAACAGCCCTTCCTAATTTCCTACCCAATTTTCATTTGATGTCTCTAGCTGGCCGTCTCTCACTCACACAGTCACACATGTCTCAAATAATTCAAAATATAAACAAAATATCTTTTAATAACCCAAAAAATATATCTCCCCAAAATTGAATTGATTTTAAAGTTAGGTGTTAGATAGATAGATAGCTCCTTGGCATTTATTAATCCTCTACTCCTTTCCCCAATTCAAACTCAAAATTCCTCTCCTCACTTTCCACACTCCCAAAAACTCTCCTCTAATCACTGAGAAAATGACGCCCTCACGCCGCCCCACCGCCATTGCTCTCGCCTGTATCTTCGCGACGCTGCTCGCCGGAGGATTCGCGGAGGCGCAGATGGCGCCGATGTCGGCGGGAGCGGGGGCGCCGATGTCGGCCGGAGCAGAGGCGCCGGGACCGTCGGAGGCGACGGTGGACTGCCTGACGGTGCTGTCGAACGCGTCGGACTGCCTCTCGTACGTGATGGCCGGAAGCAACTTGACGACGCCGGAGAAGCCGTGCTGCGGCGAGATGCGCCAGGTGATTACCGACCGTCCGGATTGCCTCTGCGAGATGCTCGCTAAGAACAACTCCATCGGAATCGATTTCGATGTCAAGAGAGCTATGAAGCTTCCTTCGATCTGCCACGTCAGCACTCCTCCTGTCTCAATGTGCTCTTGTAAGATCGATTCTCTCTTCTCTTTTCCGGTTCAAGCTTTTGATTTGGATTCTGTTTTGGTGAATGAATTTCCAGAATTCGTGTTTTAATGTTTTGATAATTGATACTGTTAGATCTTGCTTCCAAAATTAGAAATTCAGAAAACATTGAGGTGAAATTTTGTCACAAGCTAAGCAAGTTGTAATTCTGTAAGAAGAAAAGTGAATCCGTGATTAATGTGTTGACAAATGACAGAAAGATATGAATAAACTGAATTAGAAAAGACAATCTTCCATGATTCTTTTGGTAGTGAGTGGATTAAATTAAGGCTTAGTGTAGTAGCCGAGGCAGTGGCACATGCGTAATTAATGGCGGAGGTCCAATTCGTAGTTGAAGGAAGCGGTGCTCATAAATGTCTTCGTTGTCATGGATGTGTATATATACGTGAATGCGGTTGTTCGTTAGCTTAGCTGGTAGATATTCAATTTAGTCCAACCCATAAATCACATGTACTACTCTGTTTCTTCCCTGTTTGCTCGGGACATTTATTAATGGTGGCACCCTATTTAGTTAGGATTTAATATGGTCATTGTAGATTTCATTTATATTTGAGTTATTAAAACTGAATAAATATTTGAAGCAATTTCCAGTATTGGAATTTGATATCAATACTCAATTGATCTAGCATGGTAATTCAACTCCCTAGTGACATTTCAGATATCATAGTTAATCTTTCTCACTTTAATTAAGTTCAAATTTGCTAGTTATTTAGAGATAACAACGTTGTGCCTCATAAAATTATTCGACTTAACAACATAATCTCTTAGGTCTTGATTCTTAACCATCCAGAACCTAATATTTTCATTCGAAAGAATGCTATAGGATTGTCCTCACCATCCAGTGACATATTTGAAAAAACCGATACTACTAAATCGTATTAACATTGACTAAGAGAACTTCAGTTACATCGAAATCTGGGGGGTCAATGTGGGGGTACCCTGTGCAAGGGAGAAGGAAAAAAATCGTGTTTTATTGTTTGTACTTTTTTTATTTGTTTTATGGAAAAAAACTTGTATTTTCTTATTTCAAATCATAGATAAATATTTAACTAATTATATATAATCAAATGTGAATGCAGTGATTGGGGTGCCCGTTGCAGTTCCGGCGGGAGCTCCTGGCTTTGCTCCCTCCTCCGGTGGTTCATCAGATTCCTCCTCCTCACCAGGTCACTTTTCTATATATACTAACTTTATTCCTCCCTTTTTTTTCAGTTTTTTTTTGAAATAATGAAGTAAAACTTAATTTTGGAATTATATTATGCAGGGGCGAGCCCACCAGGAGGAGCAACTGGCGGGGCCGCAACCACCGGCCACCTCAGCGGTATGACCGCCCTCGTTGGCGCCGGGATTGCACTTCTGCCATTTGTATTCACATTTTAGAAGATTTCCCCAGAAAACAGCGAGTGAATAATTTATGTGGTATATGTTATTGGATTGATTTTTAGTTATTGCATTACCTTTGAATTATTGTGCCGTGGTAGGTAGGTTGGATAGTGGTACTACATAATAAGTGAAGTTATTCATTTCATTTGAGACTTGTTTGTTCATCATGACTTATTGATGTACGTTGTATCTTTTTATCCGCCTTATTATTGTCATTTTTCACGTATCGATCTTTGGTTTTAATTACCTTGAGTGTACAATTATATAGGGCTTGTTTGGTATTGTCGTAGTGACACCGACTTTATGACTTTTATAATAAGTACTCTGTAATGTTTAATATGTTATGAATTCATGTAATGAACCGGGTTGTCATATTGTTTTGGGGGGAAAAATGGTAAAGAATCACTTCTTGCATGCCCTTTCAAGGAGCCCACAATCAAACTTTTCTGTCGTTGAAAATTGAAATATGATCTTAAAGAACTTTGTTTAAAATTGAAACGAGGATTGAACTCCAACTATCGAAGATCTGATAGATCTGAGCCAAAAACCTTTGCACACAAACAATCAAGCTAAAGAAAGCGTAAAGAACACAGAAATTGGTAATCCGGTTCGACTTTAAAGAACTCTACACCCGGAGGACCTCAACAGAGGAGATCCGGTCCCAGTCATTCTCACTAGATCAAAGCTTAAGTGTTTCGAGTACAACGAGATCAAACACTGGCAAAGCTAGACAACCAGAAACAAGAGAAGACGAAGAACTAAGAACAGAAACAAGATCAAAGGTAAGGATCGAGAAACGAAAGGGTTTCGGCCCCCTTTCACGGCCGCGTGTCTTGATCGAACTCTTCTAGACACCAAGGAATCCCGGAGATGAGCTATCGCCGGCGAACACCTTCTTCTTCCTCCTTTCTCTCTCTCTTTCTCTCTCCTCTCTCTCTCTCTTTATCTGGATCTAGGGTTAGCGTCGCAGTGAAGTGAGCTTCCAAGAAGCTCTTCAAGCTTTAAATAGCTAGGGTATTCGGAGGAGCGTCTCAAACGTAGCGTTTCACCAAATGAGCCGACTTCACTTCAGTTTGGGCCAAAGACCATCAAATGGGCCAAGACTTTCATGGGCCTGGCTCTCTCTCAAGTCCGAGATTCATCCAACAATATAAAGGTCTAGTTCAGATTAAGTAACCCGGGTTTAGTTACCTCCAACCGGTTTAATCCGGGGTGGATACTAGCCCGCTTCACAATTAAACCAACCCATAAAATTAGGATGAACCCAGTTCAAGATATGTCTAGCTCTACCTTAATGTTAGATACATACATTTGTACATCAAAGAAGAATACATGAATGTGTTATTTACAACAAAAAATAATTGTGAAACTCAAGACTTTTGTACACTGAGATGAAATAAAGAAATTTGCTCTCAATTTGTAATCTCAAAAGCGGATACAACTTGCGAATTGCGATTATAAATGGGGATCAGTATTCAGTAGGCTCAAATACTTGTTTGTATCCTACACTACACATTTGGCTTCGTCTTCTCTAAAACCAGTGTGCTTTGACTCATCCAAGCGTACGACGTACCTTCTTGTTATAATCTGTAGAGCCGATTTTTCCCATCCATGAAAATAAAACCGGTGGTGCTGAACCGGTCCAACTCGGTGGAGCCAAAAGAAAAATGAGAAAATAATGGGGAAAAGAAGAGGAGGTGAGGAGCTTCACAAATTCTATCCATGGCGTTGGCACTCTCTTGCAACTGCTCTCTCCATCGGCCTTCTCTTTTCTCTCCTCCTATCTGCTCTACTTCCTCTTCGCTGCTAGACCTGCCAAAGATATCGGATTTTCGCCGGAAGTTGTTCCGTCGCCGATTTCGGTCAAGATTCAAATCGGTTCAGCAGAATCTGATCGTTCCTCCGGTTCTCCTCTTCACCGGCATCGACAGACCTTTGGATACTCAGACATTGCTTGCCGTTGTCAGTGTACTCGCTGCTATTTCTCTCTCCCTCTTCCTCGGCCTGAAGGTACTCTTTCTCTCTAAGCCAGTAAACATAATTGAAGCAAACTGGTTATATCGGATATTAGCCGGAATGTGTAATCTTCAATCGAAATTTGTCAATTCTTACTTGCCTCTTTGATTCGTTCGAATATAAGCTTCGATTCCGTTGAGCAAATTAGATAGTGTGTAACAGCATGTACAACTTTTGGTTCTGATTCCGTTGATAATCAGCATTAAGCAGTAGATGTAACCCTAGATTTTCTTGATGTATGAATTAGTCTATAGTTTTTTCCTTTTATCTATGGATTAATTGTTAGGTTCTTGCAGGGAGATCCTGTGCCGTGTGAGCGATGTGCTGGAAATGGTAATGCAGTCTTTCACTTTCTTATGCTACACTGATTGATACTAACAAGAATTCAGTTTACAGTCTACCGATCAATTGCTACATTGTAAATTGCTGGTTTTGTTGAGGATTAGGTGGTACAAAATGTGTGTTCTGTGACAATGGGAAGATGAAGAAAGAGACAGGCGTTGTTGATTGCAAGGTGTGCAAGGGTGCAGGTAAAACCACTTTTCTGAATTCTCTGATATGCATCTTTGTGAGTTTATGCTGGTTGATTCAGAAAATCACTCTTGGAATGGATTTCATGGGTTCCTTACAAGCTTAGCAATATCATTGGTGTAAAGATATAGGATTGTTGGTAAACATGAATCACATGAAAACTGTTGTGCTTGCATGCATGAATCCTTCAAATTCAACAGCATTAAACAAGTTGAATTTGAAAACACTAGATTTGACTGCTATGATAAGTTCCATCTACTACCTGGTTTGCTGTGTTGGGTCTTTCAGGGCTGATTCTTTGCAAGAGGTGTGCTGGATCTGGGTATTCCAAAAGATTATGAGGAGGGAATCTTGGACATGTACTTTTTTGCAACGACCTACCTCCTTGAGCTTGAGATTAGGGAAGATTCAACTTATTGGTTGATGCTTGATTTTTATTCAATATTTTCATACTCTATATCTAATTGGCACTGGAAGTTGCTGAAGGAAACGGAATTGATCTATTGATGTAATTATGTAAGTATATTTTTGAATAATAAAGGGGGTGACTGATTTCTCTTCCCTTTTCGCTGATCACTTGCTTCAGGCAGCAACACATGAAGTGCAGGCCTTTGCCTTGAAATTTAATTCTTGGGAAATTACTTCTAGGAAGTAATTTCCTAGAAATTGAAATTGATGGAATGTAGAAATCATGTGCGACTCAAAAGTTATCTTTTTGTGTAAGGACTTGTGTGAAAAATCTCATGAAGTCTATCAAACATGTACGTTTGTTTGAAATTTTGGTCGTCAGGGAAATTTTAATTACCTAGGAGTAAGTAGGATATTCTTCCCATTGATTACCTTGTATGATCTATTTTCGGATGTAATCTTAACACCTCGAGAGTTTAGAAGATGGGGTTCTTTTGTACGAGGCATAAAAAGAGTTTTGCAAGTTTGTAAATCATATCTTTGGCTTGATTTTCCCCTGTTTCCTTGTATCACTCCGTCCGGTAACCGAAGTTGTTATCTGGTTGTAGATCAAATTTAAGTCTAACAGATCTTGGAAAACTCAACCCGACTAACCCATGAACTCACCGGTATTGTACCTTGTAATAAAGAAACACGGTAGGTGCAAAGCTATAAACGTGTCCATTTTTCTCATTCTCAAGAAACACGGTAGGCGCAAAGCTATAAACGTGCCCATTTTTCTCATTCTCTTCTTTCCCAACCTAAGCCTCTATTAGAGTGTTTTCCAAAACTTTTTTAATAATTTTAAAAGGTGGTTCCTCTGCACCACATGAGTAAATGACCATGTCAAGGAGTCTCTTTTCCATGGACTTGGCCCGTGTCTATAACCATGCCGGTGGAAAACCAAGTTACAACACACGTTCAAAACATTTTAATGTTATTTTGAATATTTTCGACTATACATATAAGTATATACTATGGAATTACATTTCAAAATAAAGCTTTACACATTTAATCTACTAGTCAACACATAACAAGATCGTAAGTAAGTAAGTCTAGAGACTTGCCATACCGAAGAATTGCCAACAATAGCAGAATGAACTTGGTCAAACTAGATGCCTAGGAACAAGAATAACACTTATAAAAAATGGCAGTCTAACCAACTCGGATTAAAGTTAAAGGAAAACTCAAGCTGACTAATCCATGAGATGACCTGTTAATAAGGCACGTATACAATCTCGATTTTAAGTAAACTAACCAACTCGGCTTGAGTTTACTAAATGAATTATGCTCTAGAGAAACCACCTATTGAGGAGGAACGAGGAATAAATTTTAATCGTTAGATCTAATATAATAGATGGTCGAGATTTATTAAAAATGGGTGCAAAATTCCTATTAATTAAGGGGTGAATACACATGATTATATCTAATTTCTAAAATATCTCCCCCATACCATGCTCTCTCTCTATCCATATCTCCCATTCTTTCCAAATTCTGAAAATCGCTCAATATTCACTCGGTAAAAGAACAGAACCGTCTCTTTCTTCAATTCTCTCATTCTCCGTCAAATTTGGCCGCGTGGTGGTGATGAATTCCTTCTTCGATTATTCTTCTAACCATTATTTGTTCGATTTATTCGATCATCTACTATCAAAGTGGTGAGATGCTTTTTTCTATTCAATAATTTCCTCATATATTAGACTGCAAATTTACATGAAGTTAACGTAATTTTTTTTATTGATCGTCGATTATGGATGTGGGAATCGACGATCCTGAAACGTGAAACAAATGCACTTTTTCTAGTTCATAGTGCACTTTTCATATGAAAGTGCATTGCAAAATACGAAACGTTTAGGGTATGATGTAGAGAATGCTTCTCTTCTTCAGCCTCTCGACCATGTCAGTTACATTCATCTCTGCAAAAACAACGAGGCACATGTAAACAAAATAGACATAACATTAGTGATGAAACCCGAAATAACAGCTACGCTACAAGACAAGAAACAAGATTATTATATTTGAGTGCAAACCCTTGCTCCTTTATTTATGATTTTTCCGTGGTAGCGAGGTTACAAACCTACGAGGTTGATGTACAACTTTGAGAATCACACCTAGACCTCCTACAAGGTTTCGAGATCGCACCTAAATGTTGCGAGGTCGATTCTAGGGCGAGGTAGATTTGAGGGTATGATGTAGAGAATTTTGTGAGTTTTTGTAGTGAGGTTTTAGGCGTGAACGAGGTCCTTGCGCGACTTTGGGGTCTTTTTGTGGGTTTCTCCTGTCTGTAGCGAGGTCTTTTGACGATGTTCCTATCACGTCGATCTTTAACAAGCAAGAGAGTTCTTGAGTTCAAGTGGTTTTTTCGACCCCTTCTTCCTACGAGGTTCTTCTCTATTTATAGAGAATTGGGGGGCCGAGTTTAGGCCAATGTTCGATGTGGGATGCCCGAAATAAGGGTTTTTGATTGGTCCGCGAGTGAGGTCACTTGTGATTGGTTTGGGAGTGAGGTTGTTGGTGATTGGTTCGGGAGTGAGGTCGCTTGTGATTGGTTCGAGAAGGCGGGTGTATTAGTAGAGTCGGTGACGAGGTCGAGACCTCGTCCCGGAATGTTGAGAGACCTCGCATCCATCGGGAGTTTTGTTTTTGAATAATCGGACATGGACGTGGGTCCCTAAATTGCCTGTGGGGGTCCCTCTGGGCCCACTTTTTGCTTTTACTGTTTTGGACATCATCACAACCCCATGGCCTGGGGGCCTCGCCCCGAGGGCCGCAGGGCATAAGTTCCCTGGATCCGCGAGATGCGGGGTGTTTTTAGAGGTTATGAAGTTCTCGAGGTTGGGAGGGCGCTTTGCGAGGTGTGAGGCTTTGTACTTAGGTGTTCTTCTTGTTCTGCACGGATGAAGATTCTTGGGCCTTTTCGCCATACCTTGCTTAGTGGGCCGTCCAGGTGAGACAGGCTCAAAAAGCCTTTCGGGAGTGGGGGAGGCCCAAATCTGCTCTTTATAAGGGCGTATTTCACACGCCTCCCCCTCATCTTCTCTTTCCAACATTTTCGCTCCTTCTCTCTCTTTATCTCTTCGGTTTCTTTTGAGCGGTTTCTCCAGACGGTTTCCGACGAGCTTTTTGCCATTTGCCAGTTGCGCCACCGCCTCTCGTTTGTTGACCTTAAACAAGTAAGTTCTAGATCTTCTTCCTCCTGTCTTTTGGTATTTTTTACCTTTGATTCTTCCTTTGTTCGCTTTTCGCCCCGTGTTTTGTAAGGGTGACGGTGTGTCGCCCGGTGTTTCGTGCCGGTGTCACGGTGGCGAAGTGGCGGTGGCAGGGTTGTGTGTGTTTTTTGGCGTTTGCCCTTGTCATTTTTCTTTGTTCGTTCCTTGTTTCGTTTTGCATCTGGGTGGGTGTTGTTGATTTCTAGGTGCTTCTTTGTTGGCGGCGCGGCGGTGTTGGGGGTGGTTCTTGCTCTGTAGTGCCCTTGTTTCCTCTTGGTTTTTCTTCTCCTCCCCTTTCTTTTTGTTCTGCTTTTCTTTTTTGTGTTACGCTTCGGGGGGCGGTGTCGCGGCGGTGAGACGGTGGTGAGGGGCGGTCGCCGCCGTGAGGGTACCGCTGGGTTTTTGGTTTTATTGCTTTTCTCCTTTTTTTCTTTGGGGTGGCGGTTAAACTTCTGCTTTTCCGCCCACCACTTTTCGAATTTCGAAAACCCTCGGGAGCCCAAACGTCATGATGTCTGATTGACGGGACGTTTGGGCTTCCACCGTTGGTTGGCCTTCTTTCTCTTTCCTTTCTTTTGGCGCTTCAAATTCCTCTTTGCCATCCTATCCTGTCAGAGTAGCTCGTAGGATGCCACGTGGCCTTTTCCTCTACGACCTCGCGTTGCTTTGTCCCCCGAGGTTGCGACCTCGTGCCCATTTCCTCCCGAGGTTATGATCTCGTGCTTTTTCCTTTTCGAGGTTATGACCTCGTGCTCTTTTCTTTTCGAGGTTATGATCTTTGTGCTTTGATCTCGGGCTCGACCTCGTCCTTCCTTCTTTCCCGGATTCATGATCTCGTTCTTCGATCTCGGGCTTGACCTCATTCTTCCTTCTTTCACGGGGTCATGATCTCGTGTTTTTCTCTTTGGTTGCCTTGCCCTTAGTGTCTTACTGACCTTTTCTTTTCCAGGTGCTAGCTTTTCGCGGCCTGGACGTTGTCTTTTCATGCCTAGGAGAGCCTCTGCGAGCCCACCGCCCGACTTTGTCTTTAATTTTCAAGAGAATTTCTATCAGGAGGTCTCCGAATCTGTAGGAAGTGTAGAGCATAGTGACTCTCAGAACCCAAGTTCCCCTTCGTTGGTCTTCAGCGAGCCCTCATCCAGCAACTCCGCTGTTTCGATCAATTCGTACTTCCCCCGTCTGCGCATATATTCCGGTGTTGAAATGGCTTCCTCTTCCTCTCCTGATGTGATCGCCGCCGAGGTCGAGGCGAGGTTGGACGCGGCAACTGCCTCAGCCTCGGCTGCGTATGTGCCATCGAGCTTCTCCGAGGCCTATATTACCGACGCCGTGTCCGGCACTCCTGTCGTCCTCGAAGAACGGATTCCAATGAGCCCGAGCACTCCCGAGGCCTATCTGTCCGAGGGGGTGGCCACCGATCTGAAGCTGGACGACCTCGAGGACATAGCCAAGGACTTCCCCTGGCCCGAGGGAGTCGAGCTGGCACTGCCAGAGGAGGAGGGGCGACCCCTGGCGTCCTATGAGGGGTGTGCGGTCGTGCATCTCGTCAGTCTCCAAGCAGGCTTTAGGCTGCCCTTGGCCCAACACATTGTTGATTTCTTGTGGGCCATGGGCGTCTGTCCCGCCCAGTTGTTCCCGAATGCCTGGCGGTTGTTGTGTGCCTACACAATTCGAATCCGTGAGCTTCTGGACGAGCCGAACCTCAACGATTTGTCGGCGTTAGTCTTGGTGAGGAGGGAACCTCGATGTTCCCTGGTTAACCTCAGCACGCCGAATGTCAAAATCATCACGACCCAGTCGAACGTCGGGACGTGGAAACCTAAATGGTTTTTGGTCCGAGACCTCAGCGGGAGATACCTTAATTTCCCTGTGGCACCGGGTAACTACGAGAGATGCGTGTGTCCGTACAAGGTCGATGAGTTCCAGGCACTCAAGGCTCGGTACGCCACAGCGTACCAGGCGCCATACGAGCGTTACCTTTCTCAGGACCGGCTTGAGCGGGCCGGGCTGAGCCTCAGTTTCCCTCCTCGCGAGGGTGGAGAGGGTATTTTATTATTATTATTTCTCTGATTGCTTTCTTTTTCCTTGTAAGGTTACGAGGTTATAAACCTCGTTACATTTGTTTCTGACCTCGTCTTAACCTGTTTTTTCTTTTTTACCCCTTCTTTCTTGACAGTGGATTTTTGCACGGTCTTACCGCGAAGTCGAAGGGGAAACAACCTTTGACTTCTAGTTCCAAAACCCCTGCTCCCCGGGTTCTCAAGGGGATTTCAATTAACGAGCCGAGCTCGCAGGCGAGGACAGGCACAACGCAGCCGGGACCTGTTCCGCCGACGGCCGCGACAGGGGGAGCCCTGCCCAAGGGGAACGTCGCGAGGGCGTCGCAGTGGGACGTCGCGAGGCCGCCCCAAGGGGAAAAAAGGCCTGAGGTGGTTCCGTCGAAAGGGGCCACCGCGAAGGTGCCCTCCCATCCACCTCGGGCGTCTGACGACAAGGCCGGGCGGAAAAGGAAGGAAGCGGGGTCTCCCCCCGTGGATAAGAAGAAGAAATCCTGGTCGGGCGACCATCAACGAGGCTCGCGGGATCTGAACTCATCCCTGCCTTTGACTTTGAGGGGCGAAGTCGCGGGGACGCAGGCCCCCATCCTGCCAGGGAGGGGCCCCGTTGGAGTGGGCCCGGGGGGATTACAAGGAGGAGGTCGCGTGGGCCAACAACCTCACCGAGGCGGCGCTTAACGACGAGGCCGCTCGGTACTCGACCATGGTAAGCTTTTCCGTTTTTGCGTGTTTAATTCCTGTCTCTGTCTTGTTTCTTTTCTCACCCTCCTGTGAATTTGCAGCACACCTTTTTTGATAATTACAACCGGAGTCGCATCGCCCTCGCCCACTCGAGGATGGATAAGATGGAAGCGGCGCTTCGAAGCCGCAACGAGGTGTGCGAGCGACAGGCCAAAGAGCTGGCCGAGGTCGCGGAAAGGTCCAAGGCCGCGGAGGCCGCGGCCCAGAAGCGGGTCGAGGCCGCGGAGGCCGCAGCGAGGGAGGAGGTAAAGGCGGCGAAGGACGAGGTAAAAAAGGTGAAGGAAGAGGCCTCTGTTATGCGGGGCGAGGTTGAGGGGCTTCGGGGCAAGCTCTCCGCTGAACATGAATTCTTCAAGGCGAAGGAAGCGGAGTTTCTGAGGGCCGAGGAGGAAATCCGATGCCTCGAGGGGCGTATTGTTGAGCTCAACGAGGAGGTTGTTAACGCGGGTCCTAGGTATGTGGACTCGGAGGAGTACAAGGCGGAACTGGTGGAGAGCGTGAGGAAAATGTTCCACCAGGCGGTCCGCATGGGCGTCAAACAAGCGGTGGCCAAGTATGGGCACCTCGACCCCCAGATTTTCTTTTTCAACCCCAACTATAATGAAACCATGGGGGAGTTGGGGTCGGAGGATCCCGAGGGGGAATGCGAGTTCTTCCTCAACGAGGACGGGACCGTGTCCGGCACCGCGCCCCCCGAGGTGGAGCTTACTGGAGAGAAACCGGAGTTGACCTCCACGGGACCTCAGCCCGTGACCGAAGCGCCCGCGCCTCTTGCCTCCGCTGCCCCTGCTGAAGCCTCCGCTGCCCCTGCTGAAACCTCCAAGGGCGGAACCATTGATCTTACCGGTCCTGAGGCTGAAAACTCGAAGAAATGAAGACCTCTTTTTTTTTTTTGGTGGCCCCACGGGGTCTGTAATTAAAACATCTCTTTCTTTTTTCTTTTTTTTTTGTTTGGGTGACCCTACGGGGTCTGTAATCAAAACATCCTCTTCTTTAACATCCTCTTCTTTATGCCTTGTGTTACTTTCTTTTCCTATGCTTGTTCGTTTGTTTGTTTTAGACTTTTCTTGCGTACCGTCCAACCCCATGGTTCGAGTGTCACATCCTTTGTGGGGCTCGGACCACACCGGGCGTTGTAGTCCTACAACGAAGTCGTGAGCCTCTGTTCGGACCTCGTTGTTCTGGAAGTTCGTTCCAACCTAAAAATAACCGTCTGCGAATCCTGGCGTCTTAGGGGGTCCACGAACCTCGTTCGTATCCCAAGCGGGAAGCGAGGGGTGGAACTTCTTCCAAGCGATATTCTCCAACCCCAAGCGGGAAGCGAGGGGTGGAACTTTTCAACGAGATTCTCCAACCCCAAGCGGGAAGCGAGGGGTGGACCTTTTCAACGAGATTCTCCAACCCCAAGCGTGAAGCGAGGGGTGGAACTTCTTCCAAACGAGATTCTCCAACCCCAAGCGGGAAGCGAGGGGTGGAACTTTTCAACGAGATTCTCCAACCCCAAGCGGGAAGCGAGGGGTGGACCTTTTCAACGAGATTCTCCAACCCCAAGCGGGAAGCGAGGGGTGGAACTTCTTCCAAACGAGATTCTCCAACCCCAAGCGTGAAGCGAGGGGTGGAACTTCTTTCAACGAGATTCTCCAACCCCAAGCGGGAAACGAGGGGTGGAACTTCTTCCAAACGAGATTCTCCAACCCCAAGCGGGAAGCGAGGGGTGGAACTTTTCAACGAGATTCTCCAACCCCAAGCGGGAAGCGAGGGGTGGACCTTTTCAACGAGATTCTCCAACCCCAAGCGGGAAGCGAGGGGTGGAACTTCTTCCAAACGAGATTCTCCAACCCCAAGCGTGAAGCGAGGGGTGGAACTTCTTTCAACGAGATTCTCCAACCCCAAGCGGGAAACGAGGGGTGGAACTTTTCTCAACGAGATTCACCAACCCCAAGCGGGAAGCGAGGGGTGGAACTTTTCTCAACGAGATTCTCCAACCCCAAGCGGGAAGCGAGGGGTGGAACTTTTCAACGAGATTCTCCAACCCCAAGCGTGAAGCGAGGGGTGGAACTTTTTTCAAACGAGATTCTCCAACCCCAAGCGGGAAGCGAGGGGTGGACCTTTTCAAAGAGATTCTCCAACCCCAAGCGGGAAGCGAGGGGTGGACCTTTTCAACGAGATTCTCCAACCCCAAGCGGGAAGCGAGGGGTGGAACTTCTTCCAAACGAGATTCTCCAACCCCAAGCGGGAAGCGAGGGGTGGAACTTCTTCCAAGCGATATTCTCCAACCCCAAGCGGGAAGCGAGGGGTGGAACTTTTCAACGAGATTCTCCAACCCCAAGCGGGAAGCGAGGGGTGGAAGTGGAAGTGGAACTTCTTCCAAACGAGATTCTCCAACCCCAAGCGGGAAGCGAGGGGTGGAACTTTTCAACGAGATTCTCCAACCCCAAGCGTGAAGCGAGGGGTGGAACTTCTTTCAACGAGATTCTCCAACCCCAAGCGGGAAGCGAGGGGTGGAACTTTTCAAACGAGATTCTCCAACCCCAAGCGGGAAGCGAGGGGTGGACCTTTTCAGGGAGGGAGCGTTTTTTTTTAGAAAAGCCTGCAATCCTTTATTTACTAACTGTGAGGAACAACGAGGTTTCGAGTTTTTACATGTAATATTTTTTGAGTCGCGCGACGTTCCACGTTTTGCTCAGTGTGCGCCCCTCGTCGTCCGTGAGCTTGAAAGCCCCGGGCGCGACTTCTTCTCCGAGGATGTAGGGTCCTTCCCAGTTAGGGTCCAATTTACCCCCTTCGGTGCGTCTTAGCACGAGGTTTCCCGTGGCCAAGATGCGAGGTCTGACCTTCTTGTCTTGATACACGGCGACACGTCGCTTGTATTCTCTAGAGCGCAGGTCCGCCACCTCGCGGATTTCATCTCGAAACTGCAGTTCGACCTTGAGGTTGGCCTCGTTCTCTTTTTCGTCGAAGTTGTACACCCTTGCTGATGGAATTAGGGTTTCTACGGGAACGAGGGCTTCCGCCCCGTAGGTAAGAGCGAAGGGGGTCTCGCCCGTTGCGCGGCGCGAGGTCGTGCGATACGTCCAGAGGACGAGTGGGAGTAATTCGGCCCAGCGGCCTTGTGCCATGCCCAGGCGCTTTTTGAGGTCTATCAAGATGCGGGCATTAACGTTTTCTACCTGGCCATTGGACTAGGGATGAGCCACGGAGGAAAATTTGAGGTCGATGCCCAGCTCAGAGCAGAAATTCCGAGTTTCTTCGCAATCGAATTGGGGGCCATGGTCGGTCATGATTATCATGGGGACACCGAAACGGCAGACGAGGTTCTTCCATAGGAATTCGCAGACCTTTTCCCCGGTGATTTTTGCCATTGCATGTGCTTCGATCCACTTCGTGAAGTAGTCCACGATGACCAATATGTATTGCACTTGGCCAGCAGCTTTAGGAAAAGGGCCTAAAATGTCCATTCCCCACATTGCGAATGGGCATGGCGCGTGAATGCTGCGGAGGGGAGCCGTCGGGGTGTGCTGGACGTTCCCGTGTTTCTGGCATCAGACGCATCTTTGGACGTAAGCCCTTGCGTCTTGTCGGAGAGTGGGCCAGAAGTACCCCAAATGGACGATTTTGTGTGCCAAAGACCTCCACCCCGGTGTCCTCCACAAACTCCCTCGTGGGCCTCGTAGAGGACGTGGTCCGTGGTCTCGGGTGGTATGCACATCAGGTTGGGTTCAACGTAGCCCCGACGATAAAGCTGGTCGCCGACGACGCAGTAGCGGGCAGCTTGCATTTTTAGTTTCCTGGCCAGCGCGGGGTCCTCTGGGAGGATGTCGCTTTGTATATACCTCGTTATCGGGAACCTCCAGTCCTCGGTCCTTATGGACATGACCTCGCTATCGACGCTTCATGAGAGCTTTCTCTCCACCATCACACGGTTCCCCACATCCAAGGGAAGCGCGGAGCCTAACCTGGCGAGGGCATCTGCTTTTGTGTTTGAGGCCCGCGGGATTGACTCCACTGCGAAGGTTTCTAGGCATGAGACCAAGGCCTTGACTTTTGCTCGGTAGGCAGGCAGAAAACCTGTCCTGGTGTCGTATTGGCCGTTGAGTTGTCATGCCACCAATTCGGAATCTGTGTAGACCCTGATTTTGCGGGCTCCGTTAAGTAGCGCCATCTAGATCCCGGCGATCATGGCCTCATACTCGGCGTCGTTGTTGGTGGCATCAAAGGCAAAGTTGAGAGCATACTCCGTCTCGATTGAGGGGCTAGCGAGGAATACCCCGGCCCCGCCACCGGCGTCACATCGTGAGCCATCAACGAACACTTTCCATTCGTCCGAGCTTGTGTCTGTCTCGGGGAAGGTGACCTCCACCATAAAGTCGGTGAGGGCTTGTCCCTTCATCGCGGTTCTCGGGAGGTAATTGATGTCGAACTCGGAGAGCTCGATGGCCCACTTGGTCATACGTCCGGAGAGAGCGGGCTGATGCAGAATTTGACGGAGTGGGAGGTCTGAGAGAACCTGGATGGGATGTGCGTGGAAGTATGGGCGTAGGCGCCTTGCGGCGGTCACTACAGTCAGCGCCATCTTTTCTGCCGGGGAGTATCTCTGCTCCGCAGGCTGGAGCACGCGACTCACAAAGTATACCGGGTGCATGGCTTCTCTTGTGAGCACCGCGCTGACGGTCTCGGGACTCACCGCCACATATAGTTGCAAGTCTTCGCCCGCATGTGGAGGTGACAAGGTGGGGAGCTTGGTGAGGAAGATCTTTAACTCGGAGAAAGCAGTCTCGAGTCTCTCGTCCCAGACGAACTTGTCATTCTTTTTGAGGGCGGCAAAGAATGGGAGGGACTTGTCCGCTAGGCGGGAGCAAAACCTCCCCAAGTAGTTTACAGCGCCGTTGAGTCTTTGTACCTCGGTACGAGATCGGGGAGACCTCATTGCGAGGATAGATTCTATTTTGGCGGGGTTGACGTCGATCCCGCGTTCGCTGATAATGAATCCCAAAAACTTCCCCGAGGACACACCAAAAACGCACTTCTCGGGGTTCAGGCTGAGCTGGTGGTGTCCGAGGGTGGTGAAAACCTCGGCGAGGTCAGCCAGGTGCTCCTCGGGGCCCTTGCTCCGTACCACGATGTCGTCAACGTAGGCGGATACGTTCCTGTCCAGGTGGTCTTTGAAAACCCGATCGATGAGGCGTTGGAATGTGGCCCCGGCGTTCTTGAGGCCAAACGGCATGACCTTGTAACAGTATGTCCCCCGCTGGGTGATAAAGGACGTCTCCTCCTCGTCACGAGGATTCATCGAGATCTAGTTGTACCCCGAGTAGGCGTCGAGGAAACTCAGGACCTCATGCCCAGCAGTCGAATCTACAAGTGCATCGATCGAGGGCAGAGGGTAGCTGTCTTTGGGGCATGCCTTGTTGAGGTCCTTGAAGTCTACACACATCCGCCACTTGCCGCTGGCCTTTTTGACCAATACGACTTTGGACAGCCACTTCGGATACTGGACTTCGCGTATGAAATCTGCGGCTAGCAGCTTGGCCACCTCTTTATTTGCGGCGGTTGCCCTTTTTTCGTTCATTTTTCTTCGACGCTGCACCACAGGGCGAATGGCGACGTCGATGTTTAGGGAGTGCTAGGCCAGTGTCCGAGGCACACCTCGGAGATCTTTTGCAGTCCAGGCGAACACGTCGCGGGACCCAGCAAGCAGGGCCTCTAGTGACGCTGCTGCATCCCCAGTGAGGCAACCCCCGAGGTAGATCTTCTCTGATTTGTTTTCGAAGGGGGTAATCACCCTTCTTTCTGTCTCGGGAGTGGGTATTGTGAAATCCCGGACCTCGAGGTCTGCTTCGCCTGAAGTCTCTACCATGAACACAGAGCATTTTTGTTTAGCCGAGGTCATGTAGCAGACGCGGCCCTCTTCTTGGTTGCCCTTCACCTCTCCGACACCTCCGCTAGTGGGGAAGTTCATTTTAAGGTGGTAGATAGAGACCACCGCTTGGAATTTAATCAAGGAGACTCTCCCGATGATTGCATTGTAGGCCGAGGGCAGGTGCACCACCGTAAACTCTATCACCTCGGTTCTCGTTGTCGAGCCAGTTCCGAGGGTCATCCACAAGTCTATGAGACCAGCGACATCGACCTCGTTTCCCGAGAAGGAGGTGAGCTTCCCAGGGTAGGGCCTCAAGGATGTCGCGGAGATCCCCAACTGCTCGAAAGCGCCAAAATACATGATGTCCACGGAGGAACCCGTGTCCACCAATATCCGCTTCACTATCTTCGAGCCCAATTGAGCGTGTATCACCAGGGGTCGGAGTGGGGCATATGGAGTCCCTCGGCGTCCTCGGAGGTGAAGGCCATACCCGCATGGGACCGTGAGGTTTGTGTCACGCTGTATACCGAGGGCTCATGGTGACTTGCCCTCGCGTATCTTTTTCTCTCCGCCTGGCTCGAACCCGCCAGCGAGGGTCCACCCGAGATGGTGTTGATGTACCCATCGGGCGCCGCGGCTTGTCCGGAGCGCGACTGCCTCGCCGGAGCTTGTTGCTCTGTGTTGCTTGGTCGGGACCGGGTTGGTTCCTGTTGCACGAGGTTGGCCCCCGACGCGAGGTTGGCGCGCTTTTTCTCGTTTGGGTTGTAGGCGGGGCCACCTTTGCCTCTGTAACCTCGTGGCTTCCCGCCGAAGCAGCTCCAACCCCCACCGCCACGGTTGTCGTAGCGGTTGTTGTTTCTATTGTCGTTGTTGCCTCTGTTATTGTTGTTGCTTTTGTTGTTGTTGTTGTTGCTTTTGTAATCGGCACGCCGATCGTGAGTTTGCGTCATGTACGCGTCCCTCGTGGCCGGCGCAACCACTTTAGCTTTTCCCTTAGCCTCGGTCACGATTTCCTTGTCGGTCCTCGGTCGCGAGCTCTGGCTGGCAGCGTCCTCGGCGTAGACCTGTTCCGTGATCCGAGCACACAAGCTCTCATATGTGGTCGGATTTTTGAGAAAAATGCGACATTTGAAATCCCCCTGGCGAAGGTTGCCCATGAGGATGTCGCGTACCGAGGCCTCGTCGATTTGCGCGATCTCAGCGACCGCGGTGGTGAACCTTGTAAAAAAGGCACCCAGCTTCTCGTTCTCTCCCTGCTCAATGCCACGGAGATCGCGCATGTTCTTCTTGCGCTTTCTTGAGCCGTTGAAGTGCCCGACGAAGGACTCGCATAGCTGGGAAAACGAGGCTATCGACTCGACTTTAAGGCTGGTGAACCACGTCATTGCCGCCTTGTCCAGAGTGGTCGGAAAGATTCGACAGAAAATGGCGTCATTGTAGGAGTTGACGTTCATCTGGACGGCGTAGTGTTTTATGTGGTCTTCGGGGTCGGCTGTGCCGTCGTAAAGTCCCATTTGCGGCCAATGGAAACCCTTGGGCATGTGTGCCTCTTGGATCTCGGGCACGAAGGGATTCTTGTATCCACTCTCGACGGATGGGCGAGCAGACTTCGACTTTGACCTTGCCAGAGGGCGTGGCGCGCTTGCCGTTGTTTCGGACAACTCCATGTCACGCCTTTCTGCACGTCGCGAACGGGATCGCGAGATCTGCATCGGATCTCGGGAGGGTCTCTCCGTGGTGGATCCGTTCGTGGGCGCCTCCTGCCCCGGCATATAGCCCGGGACATATGCGGTCACGTACTCGGAGTGAGGTTGCCCTTGGGAGGGGATCGGGACATATGGGGGAGCTTGGCCCTGTTGGTACTACCCGTACCCGGGTAGGGATACTGGTTGAAAGGAGCGCCACCCTGTTCATATCCCTGGAACGGGTATGGGTTTTTTGGAACGTTGTATGTCCAGCCTGGCGGGACCACAAACGGGTATCCTGACGGACCTGCCGTCGTCCATGGAAGGGTCTCAGCCATATTGTCGGGATGTTGGGGGAAGAAATTGTTTGGACAAGCCATTTTGAGGGGGTTTTAGGAATCAAGGTTTGCACTAAAATGGGAAGCTGCTTAGGATGAAGAGGTTCCCACAGACGGCGCCAGTGATGAAACCCGAAATAACAGCTACGCTACGAGACAAGAAACAAGATTATTATATTTGAGTGCAAACACTTGCTCCTTTATTTATGATTTTTCCGTGGAAGCGAGGTTACAAACTTACGAGGTTGATGTACAACTTTGAGAATCACACCTAGACCTCCTACAAGGTTTCGAGATCGCACCTAAATGTTGCGAGGTCGATTCTAGGGTGAGGTAGATTTGAGGGTATGATGTAGAGAATTTTGTGAGTTTTTGTAGTGAGGTTTTAGGCGTGAACGAGGTCCTTGCGCGACTTTGGGGTCTTTTTGTGGGTTTCTCCTGTCTGTAGCGAGGTCTTTTGACGATGTTCCTATCACGTCGATCTTTAACAAGCAAGAGAGTTCTTGAGTTCAAGTGGTTTTTTCGACCCCTTCTTCCTACGAGGTTCTTCTCTATTTATAGAGAATTGGGGGGCCGAGTTTAGGCCAATGTTCGATGTGAGATGCCCGAAATAAGGGTTTTTGATTGGTCCGCGAGTGAGGTCACTTGTGATTGGTTTGGGAGTGAGGTTGCTGGTGATTGGTTCGGGAGTGAGGTCGCTTGTGATTGGTTCGAGCGGGCGGGTGTATTAGTAGAGTCGTTGATGAGGTCGAGACCTCGTCCCGGAATGTTGAGAGACCTCGCATCCGTCGGGAGTTTTGTTTTTAAATAATCGGACATGGACGTGGGTCCCTAAATTGCCTGTGGGGGTCCCTCTGGGCCCACTTTTTGCTTTTACTGTTTTGGACATCATCAATTAGAGCACACACAAATTGAAAGAAAGTTAACAATGAAATTGTAAAGTGAGAACATGTGTTGTCAAAAGACGCTAGTACCTTGATCCCCCTTTCAGATAATTTAAGGATAACATCTTTATATTTCTCTCTTTTTATATAAAATTTGTATGAAAATAGACAATATATTTATAGACACTTAATTTTGTAAATTTAATATGTATTTTAAATATTTTAATTTCTTAAAATTATTTATAACAATTTATCTTTTCATATCATCCATGTTAAATCAAAACTTACTTATTATATTTTATTTATTTTAATAAGAAATATATCTATTCTCAGCTAAATTTTTAGTAACTCAGGTATATACATATATTAATATGATAGAAAACAAATGATCTTTAAGCTCGAATATTTTTATGATAGATAAAAAAGAAACTCTTAAACTCATCTAATTATTTACTAACTTGTTTTTTAATAAATAAAAAATAAATACATCTAGTTTTATGATAAATAAATATTTATTTAAAATTCATATATGGGCTATGTTGTAGTTAACATTTTTATCACATATAATACTTCAAATTTTTTATTTGATTTTAAACAAACAAAATAAAATCAGTACATGATATGTATAATAAACTACTAATATTTTTTAGAGAAAATTGCACTAAACCACTCGTTAAATAGGCGTATTTACACTTAACCACTCGTTATACACGAATTTGTTTTAAACCACCCAAAACTTTCATTCCGTTAACAAATAGCCACCCACGAGCCTTTTCCGTCAAAAAATCCGTTAAATCCTACCCTTTGACAGTTTTGCCCTCAACTGTTCATCATTTCTTCTTCTTCTTCTTCCGTCTTGTCTGGCCTCTAACCTTGCTCGCCAACCACACAGGTTCTGGAGGCCGCCAAACACCTTGGATTTGAGCACCAGGTTCTGGAGTTGGCGATTGAAGCCCTGGGAGACGCGAGTCTTGAACTGGGCGAGCAGATGCTGAAAGTGCAAAACGTTTAAAAGCTCGGAACTGCACCGCGTGCGATTGAATTTTTTGCAATTCATCAGAATCAGAAAATTGAGAAGAGGGCTAGGGTTACGTTTCTCTCACTTCACTTGCGCTTGGATCTTCTCGCGTAGAGATGGGAAAGCTAGGAATCATCGTGATCCTCAGCATGTGGGCGATTCCAATTTCAATCCTTGTAAATTGAATAGTGCCTGATCCCTACATGGTTCATCCCTCTCTCTTTCTCTCTTGTCTGTGCATTTGCGCATGTTTAGAATTGATAAATTATCGCTATTGATTTGTTCACGATGCTTACAGGACGAGATCTTTCACATCCCTCAAGCTCAACAGTACTGTCATGGCAACTTCAAGAGTTGGGATCCCATGATCACCACTCCTTCTGGCTTGTATGTTTCACATTCCTCCATTTTTTAATCCATCTATCGTGTATTCTGTTTTTAATTTATCATCTTGTCCGTGGAACTCAATCCATCAAAATGTTGTTTCTGAACTGCTCGTAATTGAAGCATTGCTTTGTTGCTGAACAAATCTCAGAAACTTTCTGCTTTTAGCAAAATACATCTATTAGCAGTTCTAAGAGGGGGATAAATCAAAAGTTCTAAAGAAAGGACTTTTTTATAATAAAAAATCTCACTTAAAACTGGAGATTGGATACTTCTGTAAGCTTTGGCCTGATTGTGTACTATTTGGATAAGACTCGAAATTAGGTTAGGGCTTGAGCATAAGTGTTCTACTGCTCAATTATAAAGATTGAAGAGTTTTCTAATACTTTGTTCCATTTGTGCAAGTAGGCTGGTGACATTTAGGCATCTACCAGTTGTAGACTCCCCATTTGGCAGTACAATTGAGGAGGATGGCGTAGTACACAAATCAGATAACAATTTATCGTTCCCCGTCATGTGAAACGAAGCCCCGGTATCCAAAATCCAGTTAGAAATACACTTACCGGACTGATAAGGAGAATAATTACTTGTTGAATCCTTGTTAATTAAACTCAGCAAGTAGCTGAATTGTGTCTCAGAGAGTCCTGTCCCAGCCCGGTCAGCAACAGTGACAGCCCCGATTGGAGTTCCTGACCCTTCGACACCGGTTGCAGCATTGGTGAGGCCTCACCCTCGTCCCCTTCCTCGGTTGCGGTCTGATGCAGCCCCATTCCGCTTCTGCTGAAAAGCGAGCGAATCCCCTCGGCGTGAATCAGCGTCGACGAGAAGAGACCCAGGAAGGGGCTCGGAGTGGGGCTGAAGCGGCGGCCATTGGAGGCGGGGGTTCAAGGAACCCGTTTCAATTTGGGGCGAAATTGAGGGCAAAGTAGTAATTGTACACGATTTAACGGATTTTTTGACGGAAAAGGCTCGTGGGTGGCTATTTGTTAACGGAATGAAAGTTTTGGGTGGTTTAAAACAAATTCGTGTATAACGGGTGGTTAAGTGTAAATTCGCCTATTTAACGAGTGGTTTAGTGCAATTTCGACGATGAACCTAGTTACAGAAACGGAAAATTAAGAACCGGGTATAACCAATTGGATATGAAAGTTGGATACACTCCCAAAAGTCAAAAACTTCCTATGAAAGGTGTGTATGAATGAAATGCCTACTAAAGATAGATTGAGAGATAACATGTGCCAATCCCGGGTGGCTGCATTTATGCAACTGCACATACGAAGATGTTACTCATTTGTTTATCAAATGTCCACATACATTAAACACTATAAAGAAAGTGGTCATAAAAATTGAACAAATACTCCAGAATTATAACACAAATAACAATGCAATAAAATTAACCTAAATGACCTTTTTCATCAAATAGGAGACAAGGATTTTAGTGTTTTAGACATATTATGGTGGAGCATTTGGAATCAGAGGAATAAATTGGTCTTCACACAAATCCCAAATGACTTTATACCAGGCTTACCTCAATATATTAAAACACAAATAGAACAGTAGGAGAAAACTAAACACTGGAATGAAGATGAGGGAAAAATCGATAGCACATATCAAATGACCAGGAAAAGGGATGACAAATTTAAAACTTGGAAAAAAACCAAGAATAGGTGTAATCAAAGGAAACTCCAATGGATCAAGGCTACCTAATGGCCAAGCAGCCGGGGGGGGGGGTAATTTTGCGTGATCACAATGGCAAGGTTGTGCAGATTATGACACAAAAGTATGGGCCAACTCTCAAGGTTGAAGCTCTCTCACTTAGAGACAACGTTAGAGCCGCAAAACAAGGGCAACATAGAATCTTATAAATCGAAGGTGATAACCTTTAGGTGATCAAAGCATATTAAGGTGATAGAATTTGTTCATGGGAAATTGAAATGATTATGGCCAATATTTTGGTTTCACTGAATGGGTTTCAATCAGTGTTGTTCTCTCACGTGACCAAGAGCTCTAACGTTGTGGTTGATAAAATTGCTACACTGAGCCACACTCTCCCGATCTACACTATTACGAGTCATCCAAAACTTCAAGTTCTCATCCGGCAGGATGCTCTTGGACGCCCTCCTAGAAGGGAGGGTCTCCTAATCCTTATCTAATAAAAAAACTACTAGTATTTTTTATATATACAACCTCCCTTTGTGAATGGTTTAACAATACCTTTATATTTTAACCTTTCCTTTACCCAAAATTTAAAATTAGTTATTTTTTTACATACGAGAAAGATTTATTGTACTAGTAGGTGTCCCTTGATTAACATCGTTAGAGCATGTGCAATGGAGAAGATTGAACATCCTCTTTGCACTCTCTCTCCTCCTAAAGGACATCCTCTTTTGTTGTGGCCAATTGAAAGAGGATTCTCTTTCAAACAGATTTACTCTCTCTCTCTCTCTCTCTCTCTCTCTCTCTCTCTCTCTCTCTCTTTCTCTCTTCAACAATCCTTCTTCCATAAAGAATTACTTGTATTGGCCCTTATGACAAAGAGGAAGTATATATCCATTTACCATTTGACATGTGTCCATCTCACTTTAACTACTTCTATTTCTTTCACTTCAAATTGTCTTTAATAAATGTTTAACAAAAACATAAGAAAAATTAGATATTATGAGGGAGAAGATAATATTGCTTTTCAGATTCATAAATTAAATTTGTGTGCAGTCTTTGTTTGCTAAGTTTGCTCAAACCACACACGTAGGGTTGGACATTATTTGCGGGTGACCGACCCACCCACTTCACCCGACCCAATTAAACGGGTGAAAAACCGTAATGAAGCGGGTGACGGGTGGGTCGGGTGACGGGTGAAACGGGTGACGGGTCGGATATGGGTGAAATTTTACACTCGTTTAACCCGACCCATCACCCGACCCATCACCCACCACCCGTTTCACCCGTCTACCACTCATAAAAATTTATCCTAAATTAAAAATAGGGTTAGTTTTTTCCTAAAAATGTTTGGGACTTTTGGGCTTTTTTAAAAAAAGTTTGGGATTTTTTTAAGATATTAAAACTATAATAGAATGCCGCCCTATTCCAAACCTAATTCTTGTCTCAATTATGTGAACGTAAACGTTTTTGGCTTTTCTCTAACGGGTCTAAATGATGATTTTTGCAGCATATGCGCATCTTGGGTATAAAATGTTTAAAAATATCCTAGGTATTACTTCAGGAAGCAAATTGTTACATTAACTTTTTTTTAAATTAATTTTGAAATTTTATAAATTTTTATTGTAATTTTGGAATCCGTGGGTGACGGGTCACCCGCTTCACCCGCGGTTGATGGGTGGGTCGGATATGGGTGAAAGGTTTTACGGGTGATGGGTGGGTCGGGTGATACAATTTATTTCGCGGGTCGGGTGGTGGAAGTGCTCCACCCACCCATAACCCGACCCATGACCAGCCCTACACACACGCACACTATAATTTCTGCTGGTGGAGGAGACATTGTATCTTAGCATTAATATTATTGATAGATTAAAAACTCTACATGTAGTCACTTTAAAGAAACTTCATCTTGTTATCACTATTAGCAATTTTGCTAGATTATTTCGCATTGAATTCTTGAAGAACCATGATTGACTTATGTTCTCTCTTTTTGGAATTTGTTTGTATAGATTAGGAGATGAAAAATTAGTGAGAAGATTAATTACTTGCAAGATCTGATTTTGTTTTTTGAAGTTTCGATAGTGAAAATTGATTGTGTGGCAATATTGTCCATGAATCTTTGCACAGGTCAGGGGTTGGAAGTGTTTTGTTTGAAGGCATGAGATAGGATTTCATGTGGCTAAAAGACATGCATGGGAGATGTGTCCAACTCATTTCAACTAGCCCTAATATTCATAATACGTTGTTTAATTATTCCCAATCTAACTAACAGTATCAGCAAAAGAAACCAACAAACATGCAAGCATCAAATCTAAACAAAAACATCGAAAACCCTATGCGAATTGGAAATCGAAATCTAGAAATACAGACATCATCATACCGTCTCTGGGGTTGATGTCGATGGCAATCGACGATGAAGATTACACGTGAAAAACAACGACGAATCTAATGTCTCCGGTGTTCGAGAGGAAGGGCCTCAATTCCATTGATGACGACAATGATGCACCCGAGGTGGCCGGTTGTAGCAGCCATGGTAGACTATCAAAGAAATCGAGAAAGAGATCTAGCGGATTGAATATGGAGCGTTTCAAATTTTGAAATGAATAAAAGATATGGAAAGAAGATGTGATATGGAGGAGATATTTTAGGGTTTAGATATAATCTTGTGTATTCACCCCTACAATAGGTATTTTGTTCCTATTTTCATTAAATCTCATCCCTCTATTATATTAGATCTAAAGACTACAGTTTATTCCCATGTTTCTCCTTAAAAGGGCGTTTCTATAGAGCAGTAGAGCGTAATTCAAAAATTAAAATATTTAACTTACATAGGCATATGTATATAGTTTATACAAATTAAAGGTTGGTAATATGGTGAAACCCATATAATTATACCTAAGTTTATGACGTAAAATACTCTTAACAATTATAGATTCAAGCTTCTCAAATTTTTAATAACTATGAAAATCGATTAAGTAATAGAACCTTAACAAAAATGAATGCACAAATATTACATGTATTCCACCTTAAAATAAAGTTTCGTCCTTGAAACATAACTCAAAGCAATATACTTGAATCTTATTAACTCTAATGTCGTATTGTTGTTAACATACTCAATCATATTAACCTATTCACATCACATAATCTTAAAATCAATATAGCATTAGTAAATACTTCAAGAAATTCACCGAGTTTGCATAATCTATAAGCAAAACTAAAGTCGTGTACACAAAACTAACATGCTAAATATCTGATTCACCCTTGCCATTAAACTATGGTAAAGATCAGGGTAATTCTTGTGTATAATAGCCTCAGTCTCTCAAGTGGCTTCCTTGATTCCTTATCGGAACCACTGAATGAATAACAACACGATTTCTTTGTTTTGTAACTTCTTCATACAACAATCTAAAATTGCTATTGGCTTCTCCACAAAGGTATGATCAAGCTCTATTCTCAACTCCTCATAGCCGAATTTATAGTTAGGATCCGGTATATACTGTCTCAATTAAGGCACATGAAACATGGAATGAATCCCCTCCAAAGATGGAGGTAAAGCAAATGAATATTGCAATTCTCCTAATCTCTCCAAGATTTCAAATGGCCCGATGTATTGAGGACATAACTTCTCCTTAATACTTAATCTCCTTGCTCCTCGAGTGGGAGATATCCTTAGCCATATATGTGCTCCAACCTCAAATTTCAATGGTCTTCGTCTATCAACATATAAGACTTTTGTCGACTATGTGCAACTAGAATACATTCACTAATCAACACCTCTCAATGATATCTTGTATCACTTGGAGTCTTTCAACCACCCTATCTGATGGGTCATCCTAACATAGTGGTGTTCTAAACCTTTGACCATATAATGTCTCGTATGGATCCATTCGAATGGATGAGTGCCAACTATTTTTTTATGCAAACTCTATCAGCTCCAAATGCTCAAACCTACCTCCACCCGAGTCTAATACACAAGCTCTCAACATATCCTCAAGTGTTTGAATTGTCCTTTTTGTTTGACCATTTAGTCGTGGGTGATAAGCAGTAGTGAAATGAAGTTTTGTTACTAAGGCCACATGCAAATGCTACTGAAATCTCGATGTGAAATGATCATCTCTATCTGAAACAATGGTCTTTGGCACCCCATGTAGTCTGATTAATTGTTTCATAAACACATCCACTAGTATATTAACTGGCCAAGTCTTTAATCGGAAGGAAATGCACCGCCTTTTGTTAATCTATCTAGCACAAACCAAATAGCATCACCCCCATATGTTATGTAATCATGTAACAAATCCATCGATATGTATTCTCACTTCCATTTTGGAATGGAGAGTTGTTGGAGCTTTCCTACCCGTCTTTGATGCTTAATCTTAACCTGTTGACAAATTTGACATTGTGCCACAAATTTGGCCACATCAGGTTTTAGGCCTTCTCATCAATAATGTTGCTTAAGGTCTTTGTACATCTTACTAGCTTTTGAATGTATTGAATAGAACATAGCATGAGCCTCTTAAGGGATTTTTTTGTCTTAGCTCTTGATCTCGAGGTACACATGCTCTCACATGCATCCTCAGAATTCCATCTTCTTGAATTTCAAATCCACGTGCTTCACCTCGGTGCACCTTTTAACATATATCTTGAATCATCGAACAAGTATCTTGCCTTTTGCAGATCTACTTTATCAAGCCAGGTTGGTATTGTAATATCCCAATATTTTATAGAAGAATATTTATAAAAAAATTTAGAAATAAGGATGTCGGTTTTTCTTGTTATACTCAAAATTTAAAATTTTATCGTTAACAGATAAATAAATAAAATTTGCAAACAAAATTATTTTTATAAATAATTTGGCAAATTTAAATATTTAATAGAGACGAGTTTTTGGCAAAAAAAACCGAGCGGGTCAAATCTAATTGGATCCACTCAACATCTTTTTATTCCATCTAAACCACTTGAAATGGGCCAAGTTCATGTAGCCCAATATGTGGCCCATTAAAGACTCCCTACTAGCCTTGCTTGAGAAAAAAGGGAAGAAAGGAAAGAAAAAAAGGGACAGGGCATTCAAAGTTTCAAACCCTTAACCACTTGCACACCAAGGAAAAAACCCTGCCCACATCACTATGCTAGTTTGTCTTCGCGTATAATAAGGGGACATTTTTTTTTTAACATTTCCTTGGGCAAAAGCTTCCCATATGTGGTGGAAGCTTGCGTGCTCTATCTCTAATGGTAGTTAGGCCTAGTCTCGGATTTGCGTCGCCTGCGAGCGGGCCGTTTGGCGACCCATGTCCATCAACTCATCTTCTACCCCATACTCCTAAGTCTAGAGGTGGAGGTTGAATCCAAGATTTTTTTTCCTATAAATAGAGGAGGGGAAAGGAGAAACTATATTCAAACAAACCCACCATTTCCTGCTTAAATTTTCGAAAGCCAATGCCAACCTCCACTAAATTTTATTCCCCCATTTTCCTTTCCCTCAATTTTTCTTCAAGAAAGAACCTCATTTTTTTTCTGGTCACCGCCTCCATCCCCATCTCAAGTCATCCCTTGCGACTCCGTGCGCCACCATAACTGCCTTTAAGTCGTTGCCGAAGCCAAGTCGTGTTGTTGTCGAAGCCATGCTCGTCGAGTCCTGGTGTGTTGCTTCTATATGAAAGAAGAAGTCGTCAAAGTGGGCTTTTCCTTAGTTGGGCTGCAGGGAAAGGAATTTAAAAAGGCCCACCTATTTTTTTGGCCCATTTACAAATCATTTTATCCCATCAACTCTTTTTTAAGAAGGAAGAGAAGGGGTCGGTCCATTTTATTTTCCATGCCCAATCCCGCTCGTTATTCCGTTCTTGTCTTGTGTTGTTATACATTCTGATCCCTTGTTTTATTTTCATATTTTTAATTAATTTTAAAAATATGTATAACAAATTATAACAATAAATTTCCATAAAATATTATTCGAAACTTGTATAAGGAATATACAAGTAGGATATTATCATGGTCGTTAGTAAATTTATAATTGTTATAAATTTACAAATTATTTTTATAAAGAAAATAAAAATGATGATTTTAGTCATGAGCAACATTTGATCTATAAATTATTAATGGAATAATAATTTTTATTAACCCTTGAAAAAAAATTATAAGGAGGTAATAATTGGGGAGAATTTAAGAATAAGAAATACATTGATTATTAATTTAGTTCATCTATTTTTATGTGAAACTTGAGCCCGGGTTAGGTCAAGTGTGTGAGTCGATTTTCGCTCATGAACCAAAGAAGCCATCTCAGTAAGGATTAACCGCAAAATCAAGGCAAGTGGATGGATTCTCTTGTCCTTTTTATTAAACGTGGATTCGTGCTCCGTTTAATATTCATACTTGTTTGAGACGACTTGTTTGATCAATAAATGAACATAGGTTTATTTATTGATCAGAGATAAGAACCTCGTTAGTCTTATTACTATTTCGTACTACACTAGTACGGGACTTTAGGACCGATGATTGCGGCCTTGTTTGTTTAAGGCGTCTCGTTTAGAGAGCTCGCTTGGAATAGTGTAGAATAGGGGTATTTGACATAAGTCTTGAATCACCTCTTGATAACATTATAATATATGTGGGTCATGACTCTACTCTTAGTCCGTTGGCTTAAGTCTTGAGCAATGTCGAAATAGGAAGTTCATCTAAAGTCTAAGAATTAATGCAACACAAAAAAGAAAAGTTGGCTTAAGTCTTAAGCAATGTCGAACTAGAAAGTTCGTCTAAAGTCTTAAGCAATGCCACATTGATAAGAAAAGTTGGCATTGCTTTTTCAATTCACTAGTTAAAGTATAATGTGTAGAATATTTGAAATAACAAAGTTTCCATCCTACCTTGCGATTAAACCACATTTCTGCGACGTTCTACCACTAAAGAAATCTCGTATTTCTTTTCTGCTCGATGATAGCACCAATCTATGTTCCGATAGAACCCCATCCTTATGATGTCCTATCTCCAAAGAAATTTCGTATTTATTTTTCTCTCGGGCAAGAGAATTAACCTACTTCCTAGTAAGATCACATTCTTATACCATCATACCTATCTTGGAATTTCGTAGCCTTCTCTCTGTTGATGGACGTACTAACTGTTGAATTATCGATCAATCACCATCATTTGGAGATCGATGTCAACATGTTTAGTTAGTACCTTAGCCGTCATTCACTTGCTAGTCTTTCATTAGACTAACCCGTCCACCCTCTTTTCTTTTTCTCTTGCATGTTTGGACATTAGGATGCAAATGTGTCTTTCTCAAGGATTGAGGATCCGAAAATAGGAGTAGTAAAAGACATATCGAGGAAGGATTCAAACTTCTAAGTGAAGTATTTAAGAGGTGGTATGCGACTGAAGGTGTAGGTTGTGTAGCTATCACGAAGGAAGATCAAGGCAAGGTAAAGTTGAAGGAAAGAAAAATTCTCCCTAGATCAAAGCATTTGAATGGTGGTGCATTAGCTCGTCCATTTTTAAACCAAGGAGTTCATCATCATATAAGTTTTCCTTTGAAATGTCATGTATTTTCAATAAGCCTTTTTGAATAACCTTTTTTTTTAATATGGGTGTTACTTTTCGTTGCTACTTTATGTAAAACAAATACTAATGTAATGAACTACAATTCCTTTTAATGAATAAAACTTTCGTTTTTAATTCATTTTCCTTTTATTAATGTATTTAAAGCCTTGGGTGGTTCTAGGTGGGGAACTCCGGATCACTGACGGTAATATCCCTGAAGATAAAAATAGATGTGCTACAGGTTTTCCAAGGTACGCAATTGACCTTGATATTTCCGAATCCATACCATCTCGTTCCTTATCAAGTCCCTCTGAAAAGACAATTGAACTTGGTATGAAAGCGATATAATACAACTATTACAAATCACGTGACAAAATATACACATTTGATAGACAAAACATAAGGATGAAAATCATCTATGAATAGCTGACCCGTTCCAATACATGATTCAGATAAACAAATGAAAACCTAACCTAAGTCGGATGGTGAATTGGTGTTAGAGTGCAATGTTAGGTAGATAAGGCTCGTATGGGTGAAGGTACTCCGTATAACATTAGCTTATTAAGCAATTTACCCACTTCTTTTAAAAATAAACTTGCTACATAAGTTAGAGCTGTGAAAACTTGACTCGATTTGATAACCTGACTCGATACGAAATTTTAGGGTTCAAACCTTACCTGAAAATGAGTGGGTCAAAGAAAGACCCGAACCCAATAGGGTTAAAACCCAACACTCGTTGGATTGAAATTTATTCTATTTGTAGAATATAAATATCATTTTATTATTAAAGATTATTTTAATAATTATAAAAAGTTTCGATATTCTTGATCCAATGACTCAACTCACCCGAAAATCCGCAACGATCCAATTGATCCATAATCTATAACAACCAGAATTCGACTCAACCGAATACGAAACCAACCCGACCCGACCCGATTGATAGGTCTATACACAACTAGCTAAAAAAAGTTGCTAGTTGCTACACAACAAACGAGGCCTACATTTTCTGAAAAGAGTAGTAATTTTTTATGGGTTGGGGAAGGGTGGGCCACTATTTGATACCTTTGCCAGTTCAAAATTTTGAAAACGCAAGAGGCTCCAAAATCCCCAGCCCCAACGGTCTTACCCCCAAACCCTTCTCTTACCGTTCGATCCAGATCTCCTCCTTTCTATTTCGCCACCACTTCCAACTCTCTATCCCCCTTCTCTCCTTCTCAGAGAGACCCCGCTAAAATCCCTAAAATTCACCGACGCTCCATCTTCCGACGCCGGAGACATGCCTTTCATCTCAGAGGCAGCGAGCGCGATCAAGTCCCGGTTCGGTTTCCATAACCCGTCGGAATCGGTTCGCGCGACTCCCGATGTTTCAAACAAGTCTTCTTTCCGGGAGAATCTCTCTCAGTACTCTGCGATTCGGAGCATGAATGATCGAGACGATTCCAAAGACGGTAACAACAGTAAAGGCTCTGAAGTGGTCGTTCGCAGCTTTGAGTTGATAGAAGATCCTTCCTTCTGGAATGACCACAATGTGCAGGTTAGAATGGATGTTTGATGTTTCTGTTGCAAAATTTTATTCAGCTGTAGGTTTTTAGATGGAAGTTGAATATGCTTGTTGCTACCTAGTTCGATTTCCGGATTTGGGGCTGTTTTGCGTCTTTGTGTAATGAGTTAGAGATGAGATGAAGAGACCGGAAATATGCCGCCTGTCTAATTCACAACATCTAACTGCGTGAAAGTAACGCGGCGGAAAGAAATTTATACTATTCTTGATAATTCGGTTTAAGCTTTGAAAGATGAGTGAGAGTCGAATAATCGAACTTAATTTTGCAATTCCTGTTGCGAACTTTATTAAGACGTTCATCAGTGTTAGCTCACATGCTTGCCGTTCTTTCTTTTTTTTTGGTAAACAAAAGATTGAAGAATGACAGGTCGTGGATATCAATTGGACTAATGAAATAAGAGGTGGATCAAAGATTTATTTAATTAGTTTTGTCTTTGTTTATACTATGAAATGCAGGTTATCATCCGACTTCGTCCCCTCAGTAGTTCTGAAATATCTCAACAAGGATACAGCAGATGTGTTAGGCAAGAGTCTCACCAGACAGTCACTTGGACAGGACATCCCGAAACACGCTTTACCTTTGATGTTGTTGCAGATGAAAGTGTTTCACAGGTATTACTCCTACTTGCTTTTAGCTGTTTGTGCATAATTTCAATATATGATGGATACAGGCTGAACTAGCGAGTTTGTTTGATTAACAGGAGAAGCTCTTCAATGTGGCTGGAGTACCTATGGTTGAAAACTGCGTTAGTGGTTACAATAGTTGTATGTTTGCTTATGGGCAAGTAAGTTCTTTTTCCTAGCTTTTAGCACCTTGGATCCATGCTTGAGTTCCCCTTCATTCTTTTTTTTTAAAAATTTTGGATCACTTTAGGTGGGAAGATAATAAATCAATATTTTCTCTTTAAAATAGAAAAAGTAGGAGGCTGTAAGTTTTATTGAGTAACACCAATACCAATGATTAATATGTGATGATAATATGTGATGATTAATATGTGATGATTAATATCCCTGCAAATACTAATCTTTTTGATCTTCTAAAATTGACAGACTGGTAGTGGGAAAACACATACAATGCTGGGAGATATAGAAGGAGGTACTCGTAGACACAGTGTTAATTGTGGGATGACCCCCAGAGTCTTTGAGCACTTGTTCTCCAGAATTCAGAAGGTATTTTTCTTTGGAGTGAACTTCAATGGTATTCTAGAAAGGTCAATTCATCCTGCCTTGATCCTGAGGCCATTCATCTGAATGCATTGCACTTTTAATAAATAATAATGGTCTATTACATGGGTTGATCTTCTCGGCTTCAGCTTAGCTCATTAAACATGCTTATATTATCTCCTGTTAAGTCTGTTTGGAGTTGCCTATCAAACCTTATGAAAGTCCAAACAATCCCCTACTTGAGTAATTTTCCTGTTTGGTGCCTTTTTGTAACTGCCCTGTTGTCTTTGTAATTATGCCTGAGGGTTGTAGATTAGCCATAACTTTTAGATACTTTGTTGATGCTCTCTCCAATTGGTAACTAAATACTGTGATTTTTTTATGGATTTATTTGCATATATGACAGGAAAGAGAGGCTCGCAGAGAGGAAAAGATGCGGTTTACATGTAAATGCTCGTTTTTGGAAATCTACAATGAACAAATTCTAGATCTTTTAAATCCATCCTCCTGCAACTTACATGTGAGTTACTAGTAAATGCACTCAATGATTTTTGTTGCATGATTCATCTTCTTCACATCAGACATCACTTCCTTCTTAAGAACAGCTTAAGATTTTATTTCAATTGTTTATAATGCACTTGTTAAAATGATTATTCTTCTAAGAAAAAACAATTACTGTTAATATCTATGTCTATGATTGCTGATTTCGTGGATTCCCTGTTACAGATTAGAGAGGACTTGAAAAAGGGTGTTTATGTGGAGAATCTTACAGAGATAGAAGTTTCTAGTGCTCGAGAAGTCATGCAACAATTACTTGAAGTAAGACTTTCTATATAAGCTATGTCCTTACAGACGAGATTAGATATTTTGCATAAGTAAAAAAAATTACCTATTGAACTTGGAGGCATAAAATGTTTTATTTACTTTTCAGGGTGCTGTCAACAGAAAGGTGGCTGCTACTAACATGAACCATGCAAGTAGTCGTTCTCATAGTGTATTTACATGTGTCATTGAGAGTTCAGTAAGTTCCTCTGTCTTATTTATGAAGGTCCATTTATTTAGTCCTCTTGAATTGTTTTCTATTTCAAATAGTTTGCTTAGTTATGTCAACTACAAATTTTCAGTGGGAATCTCAAGGAGTCACCCATCATCGGTTTGCAAGGCTAAATCTTGTTGATCTTGCTGGTTCTGAAAGGTAATGTTATTCCAGAAGTGAATGCAAATGTAATACCCAACTCCGAGAAATATAATTTGTTGGAAAATTAGTATTAGAGAACCATTATTTCTAATTAAACAAGTTTATTGTTATAATGTTGGCTGTTTTTTTCATTTGAGAATTTGCAGGCAAAAGAGCTCGGGAGCTGAAGGTGAACGTCTCAAGGAAGCAACAAATATCAACAAGTCTCTTTCAACATTGGGGTTTGTTTTCTTCTTCCTCTAGTTGAACTTCGTTACATGCTTGGAAACTCAAAATTCAATATATAAAATCAACTACTTATCATCAAGTTGGCAATTTTTTTTGTTTGGATCAGGTTAGTGATTATGAATCTTGTGAGCATGTCAAATGGAAAAACACTCCATGTTCCGTACCGAGATTCAAAGTTGACTTTTCTGCTCCAGGTATAATATGTCTTGTTGCCTGTCTTTTCCTCCCTCCACATGAACAAGATTGTAGCAAGATTGTCCATTATATTACATACACGGTGTTATTGGAACTCTTTCTGATGCCAAAGTTTATTCTAAGCTCATTTAATAGTATATTTCAGTTGTTCTTGTACACTTTCTCTTTGCAGAATCAATATTATTTTTCTAATTATTATGACTCAGCTATGTTTCACTTATCTTCCTGGCAGGACTCACTTGGGGGGAATTCAAAGACAATTATAATTGCAAATATAAGTCCAGCTAATAGGTCAGCTATAGCTCTTGGCTTTAATGTCTCCCATACAAGATTATTTTGCCTTCTCAGGATGGTTTAACCATTGAAAGTCTCACCTTCCCTGTATTTTTTTTAAACCAAAGAAGAATGAAGAACTTATTATGAAGCGTTTCATACTTCTGTGGGCAGAATACCTATTAAAGAAAATTTTATAATACAAAGTCAGTTGTTGCATGTTGCCGGCCTTTTCTCCATAAGCCTATTTTAAGTGATCTTCTTGCTCCTTTTGCAGCTGTTCATTAGAGACATTGAGCACACTAAAGTTTGCTCAACGTGCAAAATTCATAAAGAACAATGTATGTTTCACCTTCTATATCTTCTTGTTAGGCATTTCTGCAATTATTGTATTCATTATTGACAAGCTTTCTGGCTCTCATTGTTTTTTTTGAATCAGGCTATCGTGAATGAAGATGCATCTGGAGATGTTATTGCTATGAGGATGCAGATTCAGCAACTGAAGGTATTTGCTATTTTGCTGGATCCCTTACTCGGTTACTCCCTTTAGCTCTCCATAAGTTGCCTAATTTATGCCGCTTTGCCTTACTATTTTATCTGGAGAAGAGTTATCTTCAGTAATGCACCCCACCTATAATTGAATTTTTTGAATGAGTTAGTTATCTGGAAAAGAGTTATCTCCATAAGTTACAAATTGTACAAGTTGCTCTGGCTTGAATGTGTTATCTGGAATGCATGACAACCAACATGATAACAGAAGTACTTTTGAAAAGATGTAGAATCCTTGATTCATAATTAAAAAATGACTCTAGTGAACTCTATAATTGAATTCTTGAATATTTAGATAATATCATCATCATCATAGCCCAGTAAAGTCCCTGCTCAAGGTTCTGGAATATTTAGATAATATCAAAAAAGATTGTAACTTTACTGGGGATTGATGTGTCAGTTGGTATTATATACAATTGATGTAGACAAATTGAGAAAGCAATGGTTTGATCAAAATAATATCTTGAATAACAAAATAATTAGATTAGGAGTTGATGGGATCTTGTGAGACTTGCCTATTTACTATCTTATCTTATTTTACCGGATAATATCTGAAGCTAACCTAGTATATTTAAATAAGGGGAATAAAGGGACATCTATGACTCTAATTGCTGGAAGCTATATCACCATTTTATCTTCTTAAATTAAAATAAGATATAAAGCAAGCTCAACTCTCAGTAATTTATACGTTGTTATAATAAAATTCATCTTATTTCAGAAAGAAGTGTCGCATTTAAGAAGTTTAGCTGGAGGTCCTTCAGCACAGGATGGTGATTCCATGTCTATGAGCCTACTAGGTTCACCAGGAGCATTTAAATGGGAAGGACTAAATGGTGGCACATTTAGCCCATTTACATCTGATAAAAGAGTGTCTCAGGTTTGCCTCAACTTCATTAAATGGCTTCAGTTGATCTTATTTGATTTCTCAACAAACTTGTCCTTTTTCAGAAGAGGGAGTATGAAGCTGCTCTTGTTGGAGCATTTAGGAGGGAGAAGGACAAAGATCTTGCATTGCAAGCTTTGACAGCTGAAAATCAGGCAGTCATGCAACTGGTATCTATTTCGACAGTTCCATCTTCTACCCTCTTTTGCCCCTCAATATGTTGTTTTTTTAACACACATGCTCCATGTCACATACCAGTGCATTCATTGAATTTTAGTTAAAACTAGCTATCCATTTTCAATTTAAGGACAAAAAGGGTCTACGCCATATAGACATTTTATGTTCCTTCCGTCAAATAAATGTTGCTTCATTGGTGAATATTGCCATGAAGCTTTTATAATTGTATCTAGCATTGCATCAGTATTATGTGTTTTTAAACATATGCCTATGCTGTTATGATGTAGGCTAAACAAAGAGAAGATGAGATCAAGGGGCTGAAAATGAGGCTTAGGTTTAGAGAATCTGGAATAAAGAGGCTAGAAGCGGTTGCTTCTGGCAAGATTTCTGCAGAGACTCACCTGTTACAGGAGAAGGAGGAGCTTTTGAGAGAAATTGAGGTCATGCGCACACAAGTGAACAGGAGCCAAGAAGTGACAAGATTCGCCATGGAAAACCTTCGGCTGAATGAGGAAATTAGGAGGCATGTCTCTCTATTCTTTACAACGTTATTTAAGGAATAGACCAAAAGATAGAGGGTCCTTAACCACTTAGTTCTAGAAAAGTTGGTCTGAGGCCATCAGGCCACCACTTAAGATTTGTTGCTGGAATGTTTAAAAGCTATTTTTCTTACCATGCTTACCTCCTGATTAAATTTTGTAGATTAAAGTCTTTCTGCGAGGAAGGTGAAAGGGAAAGGATGAACGAGCAGATAATGATACTACAAAACAAGGTACAAAACCATAGTCTATACTTGTACCGTTTCTAGATTCTAGTATTGTGTGCGAGAGCATGAGCTATAGTGTCTTGTGATTTTCAATTTGCAGTTACTCGAAGCACTTGACTGGAAACTCATGAATGAGCCAAATTGTACAGCTGCTAAGGTGATTCTTAATATTCCTTACAAGTTTTCATCATCTTTATACTACATTGTATGCAATTCCTGCTAATGAAACACTAAATTATTTAACAGAAATCAAGCCCTACTGAGAATAGCAACTCTAAGGTCAGTAACACTTGGGAAGAGCTGCTTTTGATGAATCTTATATTTTTTTGCAATCTATCTCAATGTAGTTAAAATACTTGTTATGTTATATGCTTCAACGTGTAACACCCAACAAATATTACATTGGAAGGCATAAATACAAAATAGAAAGAACATTACTAGCCTGGTATTTGAAGCTCTTCTGATGATATACCATCTTCATATTTGTCTCTCTCACAGGAGAATACAACAACTGGACATTCTGCAATAAATGAAGAAAATGAATTTTTACGTCTACAGGTATCTGAGCTAACATCTTCTCATTTGACTTGTTCTCACCTTTTTCAAATGAATGCTAAACTCCGCTTTTTTTTTTGCCATAGGCTATCCACAATCAAGCAGAAATTGATTTGCTCAGAAAGAAACTGGAATCCTGTCTAAACGAGAAGCAGAAACTTGAAAGGTAATTTCTGCACTAGTAACTATATTCAGATTATATAATTCTAATAGTCCCTGGATTTTTGTTAAGTAAATTGTCTTTCTCAAATGCTATAGGCAAATAAAGGATATGGATGCAGAGATAGAAGTAGTGAAGTCTTCTAAATCCACAAAAGAAGAGAACCCAGAGGATGTGCATAATATTTCATTAGCAGACCAGATGGAGCTCAAAGCAATGGTTGATGCTATTGCAGCAGCAAGTCAAAGAGAGGCTGATGCACATGAGATGGCAATTACACTGTCCAGAGAGAATGATGACCTACGAAGTAGGGTTAAAGTTTTGATTGAGGACAACAATAAGTTAATTGATTTGTATGAACGGGCAGTAACAGAGATCAACAATAAAACCAATGTTGCTAGTGCTGAAGAAAGTGAGACTAAGGTTCAAGATGACACCACATTCATTGTTGAGAAAGAGATCAATGCAAAGAAATTAAGAGACCTGGAGCATCAACTCATGGAAATGCAAGAAGAGAATGAGAAATTAATGGGTCTGTATGAGAATGCAATGCAAGAGAGGATCACCCCTGTGGTGATTGATTCACATGCAAAGACTATAACAGAAACTGACATTCATGAGAAAGATGCATACATGAAGAAGATAGAGGATATGGAGCATCAACTTCTGGAATTGCATGAAGAAAATGAGAGGCTAATGAGCCTCTATGAGAAAGCAATGCAGGAGAGGGATGAATTCAAGAAGATTATATCTTCTGGAATCTGCAGAAATGATGAAAATTACAGAGAACAGGATTCTTCAGAAGAGATCACTAATTCATCTGGTGGAGCAGAGATCGCTGAGATGGAAATTGATGGGAGTTCTTCGGTTTTGATCAAACTAGATTTAGTCAGAGAAAAGCTATCGAATTCTACTCAATGTGCGACTGAGTTTGGATTGTTAGAGAAAGCTATACTTGAAGTGGATGAGATAGTTAGAGAAACTGAAGGAACACGCAAAGAGGTTCAAGCCAATCAACAAGGTTTAGAGTTACTCAACACCAGAGCTCTTGAGATACAAGAAAGAAGATCTGTAATTGACAAGAAATTCTCAGCCCTTAAATTCTCTCTATCAAACATCTCTTCCTCCACTCCTTATTTTGAAGAGCGAGAACTCAAGGCAAGGTCAAGGGTGGATTCCTCGATAGCATTTTTAAACCAGAAGAAAGAGGAGCTGATTTTTCTTGAATTTCACAAGGCTGAAATTGAAGCTGCACAGAGGAAGATGGAAGAAACTCAAGTCGAAGTAAGAAGTAATCTGGCTAGTGTAGAGTCAAAGCTAGAGGCAGAAAATAAGAAACTAGAGAGTAATAAGGTTTTGTTGGCCATAGACAATTTTGAAAGAGCTGGGAACTGGAAACTGGGAACTAAGGCTTCTGAGCTACTCAAGTCTGAGGAGGAGAAAACCAAACTGCAGAATGAGATCAAGCAATGCCGAGTAAAGCTAAGTATGACGAAAAAGGAAGCAGAGGACTTGAAAAGTAAGTTTAAGAAGACTGAGAGTGAGATCCAAAGAGTTCATTGTGAGTTCCAGAAGGGTTCACAAACTAAGGAGAAGATGGATCTTGCACTTGAAAATATTATTAATGAAAAACAGACACTGTTGGAGCTTAGAGAGAATGGGAAGGCTGAGATTGATGAGTTGGTGATTGAGTTACAACAATGCGTGTTTGATGCCCATTTGAATGATGAGGAAATTGAGTCTCTAGAAAAGGAAATGTTGGTTTTGTCGACAAAGCTAGAGAGATTACAAGGTGAAAAGGCGGCAACTCTGAAGAGGATGACCCAACAGTTGAAAGAAGGAGAAGAATGTTCTCTGCTGCTATCTGAAAAGATGAAAGTTGAGCTTGAAGAGGTTTGCAGGTCGGTTTTGGAAGCTGAACAATTACTCGGAAAGGGGCGTTGAAAAGTCAGGAAATTTGAGTTCCATTTGTACATTTTCCATGGGCAAAGTTGTATTTGCTGTTCACTTTGATGCACAGATGAGCACTTTCTAAATTCTTCCAGCATTCTATTTCTATTTGGGTTTATAAATAGCAATGCTTGGAATTCTGTAAACCGTGCATCTCTCCCAATATGTCCTGTTTAATTCGAAATTTCACCTACTATAATAGTTGACTATTGATGCATATCAGTTGCTTATAAAGTAAAGAGATGAATCATGCTGTAACTTGAACAATGCAAATTATAGGCAATGAAATATCAAATTGATTATACTCCAAAATTGGTTTGCATTTATCAAATACATACCTCAACTATCAAAAGAAAAACCTCGTTTCAGCATTTGGTTTAGGTTTGTAAATAGTAATACTGAATTCTGATATTTAACCAGTTTACCTATAGGGTTCAGTCTCTCAGTTCTAAGACTATTTAAATTCAAAATTTACCCACCTTAACTGAATATTGAGCCATAACAAATTATCAATTAATTACTCTTACAACTAAAGAGGAGCCATACTTCATAAATTGACAAAAAAAATTAAATTATTGACCAGGATCCTGTCAAAAGGATTATACTCCAAAAATATATTTGCATTTATTGATGAAAGTAAATTTCAAGGTACAAACAAAATATAATTTCATCACCATCGCAGTATTATGAGGAACGCTCAAATTCAGTATCTCATAGGATAAGAATCCAAGATTAGAAATGATTCTATAGATTTATTTATTTATAATTTTGAGAAAAAAGTAATTAGGAGACGCTTTTTCAAGTTATAGACCAGAATGCTCAGACCACAGTGAAAAACATCAAAATGATTTTACCCCAAAATTGGCTTGCCTCAAATCCATGATACACTCGTTTCAGATGAAAGTAAATCTTAAGAAGCAAACAAAATAATACAGAGAAAGAAACATGAATAACTATCAAAAGAAAAAACCTCATTTCATGGCACGGTATATTTTCCTTTCTCCTACACTTTCCTAGCCAATGTCCTCTGCTTTGTTGCATGTTGAACCACTTTCTCCTCAACAGGAAGCCCTTTCCTCCTCCTAACAGCATCAATCAGTTTTCTAGCAGTATTACGTGGCACACTCGAACCATCACCAAACTCTTCAAGCTCTTCCTCGGTTTTAGGCACAAAAAACGGGTCTTCAGACAAAGCTTCCCAATGACTCAACACAAGCAAAGCACTAGAAGCCCCGGATGTCCATCTCCTAAGTTCATCAGCAAATCCAAAACTCTCAGAAACAGGCACATACGCATGTACAGTAAACAAAGGAGATCCTTCTTGCATTTCTTCCTTCAGAACCCTAGCTCTCCTCCGTGCAAGAACCGCATACATTGGGCCTAAATACTCAGTTGGTGTGTTCAGCTCACAGAAGTACATTGCTTCTACAAGCCTTGGCCTTTTCTGAAGCACAGCTGATCTACAAGCGTCTTTAACAGTTGTCATGACTTGTCCAGTGAATAAACCGTACTGTTCAGGTAGATGAGGATTTTCGGTTTCATTTGAAAGTGAGACTGAAGGGAGAAGATATGCTTCTACAATAAAGGCTAAACCCCACATGGGTTCATCACACAAGGGGCCTGCTGACGTGGCGATTTGGAAACCGGATACAATACTGCTCTCAAGACTTTGTGCTTCTGTTTCCGAATTGTGAGGTGCAGAAGAATCAACAAACCCTAATTTAGCAGAAACATGGGAGGATCCACTGACAAGAACAGATGCATCATCATCACTACTGCTTATGAAGTCATTTGGGATGAGGAGCATGTTGGGCCCCACTCGGCCAGGACCAAGTGACCAGATTTTCTTAAGAAGTTGTAGCCATTGGGTTTTGCATTTCTCAATCTTTTCTTTCTCATTCTCATCAAATGCAGATACAATATCGCTTTCCACTGCCTCAACAATACGCTTCCTGAACGCTTCAAGAGGATCTTCGTCTTCTGTAACACTTCCAATCTGAGATTCCAAATTTTTATACGTCTGCCCAAGTTTCCCGCCAATTATTTCTCCAAGTGTATCAGAGTTATCATCGAGAAACTTGGTCAATGCAGCTGGAAGCTTCATAACACGAACTCTAACCTTACATCTTCCATTTGGAGTTGTCTTTTCAATAAATTCCCCACCTCCGGTCAACATTTTAAGATCATCAAACAAATTAGTCCCCTCAGACTCTATAGTTTCTCTGTAGGATACCAATGGTGGAGAAACTTCCAGGCTCACCTTAGCAAACCTCTCCTTCAAATCCTTGATGCATCTCTCTAAATGCACTTCTCCTGCTGCAGCAAGAACATGTTCTCCTCTAGAAGAAACAGCAACCTCCACAAATGGATCTGCACGGTTGAGAAGCCTCAAGCCTTTCATTAGTGCACCCATGTCAGCAGGGTCAGAAGGTTCAATGGCAACTTTCAGTGTAGGGGAAACTTGAAACATCATACTTGAAAAAGGCCAACAGTTTTTGGTGGATGAAAGAGTGGCACTTTTTAGAATATGTTGTCCAAGCCCTTTAATTGCCACTATATTTCCTGCTTTAGCACAGTGTACTGGGTTGAGACCTTGACCCATCATTAAGTACAAAGACTGTATTTCTGCCACTTGCATATGTTTCTGTATTGTGTCTCCTTTCAGTGGATCATATAAAGCAGAAAGAACAAATATTCTCTGGCCTGATGTCAGAACACCGCTGAAAATCCTAGCAAATGCAAGAAAACATTCATCTGATTCACCTTCATCTGAGAAGTTATTTAAAATCTCCCCATCAGCATCTCTGTGCGGAAGCATTTTCATAGGGACTGCAAACATTTTGGACACAAATGCAACACAAGGTGCATCTGGACTAGAATTGCAAATTTCAACTGATTTCCTCACGTTCTCTGCCTCGGAAACAACATCAGATCCAGCCATGGTATCCACAACATCTCTCTTTGGAAGTAAGCGAGAAATCCTAAATGACTGAGCAGCAATAGGATCAGGCAAACACCTAACAACCATTGACAAGACTGCTTCAGATAAAGGAAGCCACCGACTCATTACAGATTGAAGCACAAACTTAGGACCCTTGTTCTGAAGCTCACGAGGAGGTACAGACAAGTTAAACTTCTTTATCACCTTCTCAATCACCCCTTTATCACCATCAGGTTCTATAGCTGCCTGGTAAACCTGCCACAGAGGCTCTAAAACAAACTGAACAAACGCAGGCTTTGGTTCACTACCTTCACCACCCATAGTTTTCTTCTTCACAAAGAGTTTATCCTTGGGTTTAAAATACCATGGACCCCATAAACCCTTCTTCAATGCATTGAGACTTGCTCCAAGCTTTGAAACATAAAATTTAGCAAACTCCTCGAGTGTGAATCCCCACCCGTCTAAAGCACAAACAAAGGCGACATTCCCCATATGGGGTTGAAATGTATCCTCTTCATCGTCCTCTATCCACACGTGACTCTCATGATCCACATCCCCAGTAGATGTAGCAAGGATTGAATCAACATCAGATAAATATTTTTCAGATTTGTAAGCACTGACTATTCCATTCACTTCATGAACTATCCTTGATAACCTAGTATAGGCCTCCATAGGACTCATCTTCAGTTCACAAATCAGCCTATCAATCTTATTAAGCACTAAACATGGTGTTACCTTTTCTACCCAAGCTTGCCTCAAAACTGCATGGGTTTGAATGTGAACTCCTTCAACTGCATCCACCAAAACCAATGCCCCGTCGCTTAACCGAGCAGCTGTCGAAACCTCACTGCAAAAATCCATATGGCCAGGAGAATCAATCAAGTTAATGAAGTGATCCTTATAGTGGAGAGCAATAGATGAACTCTTCATAGTTATTGCACGCCTTTGTTCTTCATCTAAGTAATCCATAAATCTCAGCTTTCCTGCTTGTTTTGGGTGGAGCACCCCACCGCCAGATGAAGCAATCAGGTGATCAGCAAGCGTGGTCTTGCCATGATCTACATGAGCAAGTATGCATATGTTTCTAATGTTGCTGCTATCAATTTCATCCCCCATCTTCCAAATTCAATAGCACGTCAACCCTACAGAAGCAAAATTGGTTCCATAACCAACGAAAGAAAATTAGCTCGACGAATCCAGATTGAATTTAAAACAACAAAATCAAGTCAAGTGTAGTAAAGCACCATCAAAGGAATAGCTTATAGTTTCTTGCTTTCTAGGTTCTGCCCAAATTTAAACCCTAATTGTAACAATTACCTTCACTGTGTGTTTAGGGTGCAGAATCGGCCCGCTGCTAGTGAAGGTCGACCGCCGCCCAGTAGTCGCCGACGAGGTCGTCTGCCGCCGCCCAGTAGTCGAGAATGTCGAACCCTAATTTTTAATTGGAATTGATTTTAACAGAGATTGACGAAGGTAACATTGAAAATCAAAACGGGTGGTTATTTGTAACGGTTTGTAATATAACGGTCGGTTAATGAAATATAAGGTAAATTACGGGTGGTTATATAAAATTAGCCCATGCCAGTTGAAATTCGAATGAAATTTTTAGTTTTGTGATGCGACGCCCAATTCTCTCATTGGGCTCAGTCTGCCGAAATTTGATTGGTTTCGGGCCCATATAATGTTGGGCTTTTCATTGCTTGGTAAGAATTGCCCGTTATATTTCAAACTGCAGAAAATTGGGAATTTTTTTTTGAAGGGGTATGGACTAGTGGTGGGTCATGGAACCAAACTAGAAAAAATCGGCAATTCTGGAACTGGGAATGATACTGAACCGGAACCGGCGGAACTAGGGGTTGATTGATTCCGGTCTCGGTTTCACGTTTTCGGGAACCGGTGATTCCGCATGTTCCCAAAATAGTCGTCGGAACCGCAATTGCGGTTTTGTTCATTATTACTTGGCTTCGTACGGCAATTTCGGCGCCCCTACTTGGCAACCTGGTCAAAGTCGAGTCTTCCCTAGAGGCTTTTCTTACGCTTGAACATATGTTTCGGGTGCAATCTCGTGCTCGTTCTATGCACTTGAAGCATCCAGTCAACACATTGCCCAAAGCAGGACTATCCATGATCGAATACTTTGAAAAGAAGCACATTTGGTTAATGCACTTGCTGACTGTCTTCAACCTGTCTCAATCAAGACTTTGTCGCTTCGATTCTTCACGGTCTAGATTCGTCTTATGGACCGCTTAAGGTTGCTGCAAACATGACGATCGAACCCTTTTCTCCAGATGATCTCCTTGGTTATTTGCTGATCGAGGAGGAGCAATTACAAGAGAAGGCGTGTTCCATGTCGGCCTCTCAATCCGCCTCATTCCTGACTTCAGGCTAATGGTGATGTCATGTTTGATCCTTCGTTATTTCGGAGCATTGTTGGTGCCCTTCAAATTTCAATACACCACTATTACTCGTCCTGAGATTTCGTATGCAGCTAATCGAATATGTCAGTATATGCATCAACCAACTGGTCAGCATTGGAGTGTATTTAAGCGTATTTGCGCTATTTGAAAGGGGGGCAATGACACATTTTCTCTGCCTTAAACCGGGGCAACAATCGACTCTTGTTGCCTTTAGTGATGTCGGTTGGGCTTCTGATCCCGATGATTGTCGCTCTCGGTTTGGGTTTGCCATTTATTTTGTTAATTATTTGATAAGTTGGATATCAGAAAAGTAGAAGGTTGTTGCTCGCTCTAGCACTGAGGCCGAATATTAAAGCTATTTCTGCCACAATTGTCGAAATATCTTGGATCCTCCAGGTTCTTCTTGATCTCAGACTGCATTTGGTCTCCACACATGTCTTGTTGTGTAATAGCCTAAGTGGTTGTTTTATGATGAAAAATCAAGTGTCAATCGACGGTCCAAAAAGATATATACATCGACTTCCACATTGTTCGTGAAAAAGTGAAGTCATATGAGTTAATTGTTCATCATATTAGTTTTGATCAGCAGATTGTTGATGTGTTCACTAAAGCACTTGGTTTCTACTCAATTGCTACTACTTCGTTTCAAGTTTCATGTTCGAGCTTCTGCATAAACTTGCGGGGTATTAAAGAAAAGACTAGATAAAATCCAATCTTCTACATAAGTATATTATTTTATCTTATTTTCATCCTTATCTTGTAATTACTTACTCTTCAGGACTTTTATTGTAATTTTCTATATTAATGAGAACTCCTAAATAATCTTCTTAACAGAGATTCCATAATCTTTCTACAGATTATCTTTTACAAACCAATAGGTAATTTTAAGTCCAATATATAATATGGACTCTCATCTTACATGAAGAAGGGTCGAGGAAAAGTCCAACACTACAAGTCTACAACTGACCTTGTATCATAGAAAGATTATTGTCGGTAACTAATTCGGCAGGTAATATATTTTGATGAATTAGGAATTAATACGAGATAAAAAGCATGAAACATTGAAACCCAACAATTTTCTGATTCCCCATACCATTATAATCATTTTCCACGACCCACCACCACCATCTCCTTTTAATAAATTATATATAAAAAAAGAAAGATAGATATTTACTCAATAAATCGCTTTTTTAATCGTAATTATTAGAAGAAAAGCAGGGCCACATTAAAAAATAAAAATAAAATAAAGACAGAGGTGCTATATATGCAAAAAGTGTATTTAGTGCCAAAAAAAGAATGGAATATATTTTTGAGTTTGGGAAATTTGGAGGGAGCTGAGAAGTCAATCCACCGACTGACCGACACTAGCATTTTCCACGTTTAGCCTTCTCCTCAAAACGTATACTTAATATTCTAGTGTTATACAGTATAAAAATTAAGAAATCAATTGTTTTATGCTAAATATTTATTTATTTATATATATATATTTAATAAAATAAGGAGTATTTGTGGCTTGCTTAGAGCATCCACTAAAGCCAATTCTAGTGAATATGGCCAAACTGCCGTTCGTGCGATTCGAAACGGTGAATTCGAGATACTACCCCAAGATCTTAACCGCCGAACCAAATGCCTGAAGACATGTTAAATATTTATTTTCTTTTTAGTTCTATTTAGATTGATTTTCAACGGGGGAGTATAATACATGCAAAATCAAGTAAAATATATGTTAATTATGTACTTCACAGTCAAACTTATTGTAGTGTTTATTTAATCCTAAGTTGTAATATGTAACATATACATACCATAGTATAAGTGATTTATGCATAGGTTTAGGTAGAAGTTAGGACATGTACATGACTCATGTCTAAGATGCTATTGAACCACCTGACTTGAACCACGACTCGATCTTTGAACCGCTTGATCTAGCCATGGTCAAGTATATATATGGCTCTTGTGTTATAGTTTGGTTGACTTGGGTTTGTTTTATGTGTGACTTTGGGCTTGAGCTTGCCAGATGACTCATGAGCCTAATTTTAATTTGGGCCGCTCCTTGCTCCTGATCTTCGTTGATGATCTCATAAAACCAAACACAACGTTTGGTTTAAAGAGAGACACCAGATAGAAAAAGACGTCGTTTTGGTTTTAGGGGTGTTTTATATTCTTGCGATGGAACCCTAGAAGGGTGTCTTGCTCATTTATGCACCACTTTGGAATTTCTGGGATTCTCTCTCTATCTCTCTTTTACCCGGTGATTCCATTATTGCTCATCGGAGTTGGGCCAAGGTCATAGAAGAAAGAAAGGGGAGTAGAGAAAAAAAGAGAAATGAGCTAGGGAGTCTGGTATCTTGGTCACTTGAATTCCTCGCGAGTTTGCCTGCTCCACTCTTTGTTCTTCCTGTTCTGTGATTGCTTTCTGTTCTTCATTCTTGTTTCTAACCTTAGCTACACGTGTGTGTTTACTTGTAACTGTTTGTGTGTTGTCCTTCGTTGTCTAGTTGATTGGGTGAATCTCCCCTCATGAGGCTCCATAAACTAGGATTTAGATTTGAATTACGTCAATAAATTTCTATGTCATGTATTTTCTTTTCAGTGTTTTTAAACTTTAGTTTTTGAACAATCGTAACGTATTTATTTAGCTCCGGATATCAACACATATTTTTAAAAATAAGTATATTACCAAACAAGAGATATAATTCAAATAATTTGAGTACTTGATAAGCAATTAAGCACCATGGAGTTTAGGCGAAGTAACCCTACTCGTATAAGGGAGGCTTCTATTTTTTTTTTAACTGGACGGCGGTAAGTTTTAGTTGAGGGAAAAGGATTGACGGCGACTAACGGTCTTTCCAGTAGGAGGTACGTCGCCGTCTATTTTTGCCGTTTAGGTAAGTTCTCTCTTCTTTTTCCAGCTAGCATTTATTTCAGGTCACTTTCTTTCCCTTTCTAGATTTTATTTCCGTGTTTTACCCTTTACTTTAGACAAAATATATTTCGATTCTTTATTTCTTTTTCCTCGTTTATTTATTTCTGTGAGTTTTAGGCCTTGGATGCTAATATGCGAGTATACAGTACTCCAGTATAATTAAAGGTGAGTTATAGTGACAGCTCAACTTGAGCTTACGACATTCAACGCGACACAAAACGACACCGTTTTCATCTTGGTCCTGGACCCCACCTGACCCACCAACTTCTCTCCTTAGTATATACGAACGTAGTACGTAGGAATAGTATTTGTTTTCAAGGTTAGGATAATAATATGACTAAAGGATTTTGTAATTTGTAATTTTACATATTCACACATTATAAGCACTTTGGCTTTTGTGACATAATAAGAAGATTGAAAGGAACATAATACACTATCCGATTTTTCTACTCACTAATCATACTCCCTTTTGTACTTCCTTAATTTAATTGGTTAGAAGATTTTTTTTTAATATTTTATCTATATTTAAGTTTTTTTTAATGTAATTTTGAAAGTCATCAACCAATCACGTCGTAGGAGAGTATAGAAGAGAGTATAGTTAGGAAGTACTCTCTCCGATCCAAAATAATTGTCGTTTTAGTTTTTAACACAAGAATTAAGAAAATCATTAACTAAACTCAAAAAGGTAAATTTTTTATAAATTTTACCACTCATCACCTTTTTTCAACCAATGAATGAATAACATTAATTAATAAAAACACATTCCAATAACAATTCTCATAACTCACTCCTAATCAATTGCCTAGAAAACCTAAAACGACATATAAAATGGATCAAATTTGAAGTGGTAAAACGAAAATTAATTTGAATCGGAGGGAGTAGAAGATTTGATTTAAGTAATACGAGCCTAGAGAATGGCAAACAATGAAGCCTTAAAATGATAAATTGGAAGTCCACCGAAATTTAAGAGAAGATCTTTAAAAATTATAAATAATAAGATAACATATGTTTTCAAGGTTACATGTGATTATATATAGAGAAAATCTAAAAGGTAGAAAATTGAAATTATAGAAAAACCCGAAAAATATGAAAATGCTATTTTAAGTCCTGAAAGGAATTAAAATGTGCGAAAAAGTTCTTAGATCACGGCAGAACAACGAGTTTCACTCCTGAGGCGATCCCTATCCGAAAAGTATAATGGAGCTCAATCGAACATCGGACGACTAAGACATATCCGTCGAGAACACGAGTTCCAACGATCGATATCTTCCTCTATGAGTGCATATTACTATCTACGTCATTTTGTATAGACATCATCTTGTGTGGTGCTATACATGCATAATTCTTTAGTACTTTTGCTCTTACTAATGTATGTCAATGTAAGTTGCTTTGGGTCTATAAAAAACACGTACCTTGAAAGTTGAAATGATGTGTATGTCCCGGCCTCCAGATTTCGCAAATTATACCAATACTCAGTTGGTCTAGTGGTAAAGTGGTGCTAGACTCCTTAAGTGTTGGTCAGGAGATTTGAAGTTTGAATCCCACTGGCGGCATGTATGGAGAAACTGATATTGGGAGGGTCTCCCCCAAAATGGGGTCACGAAGTACCCGGTCCGGATGTAGAGCGGTGTCCGACCGATTGAACCGGGCGAGCCAAAAAGCAAGACCAAAAAGATTTCGCAAATTATAAGATTATATACTGGAATAATATTATTGTTGTTGTTGGACGTATAATCAATTTATAAATAATAATTTGTCGTGATTAAATATTCTTGTAGTTGTTGGACATATATTCACCTTTATAAATAATATTAAGTTAGCACTCTGTGCAGCTCATTAATATAAACAGTGAGTATAAATATAATGCAGAGTTTGTTGGAATTTCAATTGTTAATCTTTATACGGGCTGACCGACTATCATTTATGATTTTTTTTATATTACGGAGTATAAATTTTTTTAATCAAATTAAACAAAATATCTAATTATATGAAAACACGGTTATTCAATTTTTGTTTGAGAAATGCTATTCAAATAATAACTAGTTCTATTTTTATCATTAACGAAATATTTTGCTGCTCAATTGAAAAGTGTTAGAAAATATTCAAAGCTATTGTGAATATAATATTGAGCCCGGCTTTTAAATTAGTACAAGTACAAACTGTTTAGTCTATGTAAGCTTTTATTTTTGTTTTATAAATCACCTTGCATGTTGATAGCATAATCATTTCGCTGTGATTGGTCAAATAATGCAATTTAATTTGAGTGATGATTAACTTTTGATTAGTGCGTATATTTGGTAGTTTAAAATGTACTAATGTATTGTGGAGGACAAAATGCTCAACAATAACTACCTTAACGTGTTAATTTTACAGGGTATTTACCTTTTATTACACTTAAGTGAAGTACGTAATTATTGTAATTGAAAAGCCTCAACAACAACAACAACATGAAACAAGATGTATTTCGGTATGAGCGAGATCTGGAGGATCGAGGATGTAGACACCCTTACCTCAAGTGAGACTCACAAGGGTATTTGTAGTGGCCTAAAAACAAAAGAAAACACCAAAGCTGCAAACAAGACTGAAAACTGAGGGGGAAACAGACATAGAGTAAAAACGAAACGAAAACGAAAACGGTATGTAACAGATTTTTAGCAATCGATAAAATAAAAATTGAGCAACGGAGATAAAGGGCAGGGTACTTCCTCTGGATCTTTCCTACTACCGCTCCGTCACTGTAATCCTCTCGTGCCACTGTAATTGAAAAGCCTAAATCTTATTAAATACAGTACTTAGCAACTACACAAATTACCATACTAACATTCTCATTAGCATAATCTGGTAAGAGACATTACTACCTGCTAGTGATTTTTGACATTTATCTTCAAGACAAGACAAAAAAAAGGACCCATTAATTATCATATTCTATATGTACCTATATAGCACTGGAAAAATTGGCAAGTTGGTAACGACATGAGCTGTATTCCCCACTCATTTTAATTACATTACCATGTGATGTGCCCTAAGTCAAACACTTACCCCTTTTTATCCTCATTACTAATTAATTACCCCTTCAATTCTACACACATGATACATACCATATTTTACGGTTATACACTTTTTTTACTTTTTAAAATTGGAATAATATATCATAAGTGTTATTTTTTTTTTTTTTTGGTCTTGCCTTTTGGCTCGCCCGGTTCGATCGGTCGAACACCGCTCTACATTCGGACCGGGTACTTCGTGACCCCATTTTGGGGGAGACCCTCCCAATATCAATTTTTCCATACATGTCGCCAGTGAGATTCGAACTTCGAACCTCCTGCACAACACTTAAGGAGTTTAGCACCATTTTACCACTAGACCAACTGAGTATTGGTTCATAAGTGTTACTTATAACCTATGAAATTAATATCATTAGTTAACATTTATTTACATTCTAATCACGTTTATACGGACTTTCCTAGCAAGAGTGCAACAGCCGCAAAATTATCACCTGTGTCTCACCCCCATACGCTCCCGCGTACACCCACCTCAACGACCCAATCACCGATAGCCACGTCATCAATCTTGGCCCCTTTAACAAAGCGAGCTCAGCCGACACTTTACCAAACTCGCGGTTACCACTCTCCTTTCATAGAGCTCTCTCTCTCCGCCAGAGAGAACAGAGAAAACTGAACGCGAGAACCCAAAAAACCACAACTCAATTTCAGGCCAAATCCACCGCCATTTTTGCTAAACCTAGAGCTCTGATCGGATCTGCATTTTGTCTTCTAGCCATGGGTGTCCACCCCATCTATGGCCTCTTCTCCCTCATCCTCCTCATTTCACCTCAAATATCCCTCTCCGCCGCCCCACGCGCCTCCGCCTCCGCCGGCCAGATCAATTCCAACTCCGTCCTCGTGGCTCTCCTCGATTCCTGCTACACCGAGCTAGCGGAGCTCGTCGAGAAGGCGCTCCTTCTCCCCACTCTCGAAGACGTCGTCGGCAGCCGCAATCTCACCATCTTCGCACCGCACAACAAGGCATTGGAGCGCGAAATCGACCCCGATTTCAAGCGGTTCTTGCTCGAGCCTGGGAATTTGAAGTCCCTCCAAACCCTAATCCTCTCCCACATCATCCCTTCCCGCCTAACCTCCTCCGATTGGCCCGCCGCCGCCACTTCCCCCTCATTCCCCTCCCTCTCCGACCACCGGATCTCCCTCAACCGCCACCGCACCTCCGGCGCGAAGCTCGTCGACTCCGCGAGGCTCGTCCGCCCCGACGACATCGTCCGGCCTGACGGAATCATCCACGGGGTAGAGCGCCTCCTCGTCCCCCTCTCCGTACAGCACGAATTCAACCTCCGGCGAAGCCTGCGGTCGGTCTCCGCCGTGCTCCCCACCGGCGCGCCGGAGGTCGATCCCCGGACTCACCGGCTCAAGAAGCCTGCTCCCTCTGCCCCCGCGGGATCCGCTCCCGCTCTCCCGATCTACGACGCCATGGCCCCCGGCCCCTCACTCGCTCCCGCGCCGGCTCCGGGACCCGACGGCGCCCACGGCCACTTCCACGGCGAGGCGATGGTGAAGGACTTCATTCACACGCTCCTCCACTACGGTGGCTACAACGAACTCGCTGATATTCTCATGAATCTCACCTCTCTTGGAACCGAAATGGGGAGATTAGTCTCCGAGGGGTACGTAATTACGGTTTTAGCCCCCAATGACGAAGCCATGGCGAAGCTCACAACCGATCAGCTCAGCGAGCCGGGCGCGCCGGAGCAGATTATGTACTACCATATGATTCCCGAGTACCAAACGGAGGAGAGTATGTATAACGCCGTTAGGAGATTCGGGAAGGTCAAGTATGATACACTGAGATTGCCGTTTAAGATAACGGCGGAAGAGGCTGACGGTTCCGTTAAGTTCGGGCAAGGGGATGAGTCGGCGTATTTGTTCGACCCGGATATTTACACGGATGGCCGGATCTCCGTTCAGGGGATTGACGGAGTTTTGTTCCCCTTGGAGGAGACGAAGACGGATAAGGAAACGGCGGCGACGACAACGACCCAGCCTGCTAAGATTGTTACCAAGGCGAGAAGAGGTAATGTGATTGATTGATTGAATTCAGTTTAATTAAACTTGTTTTTTAGCTTTAGTCTTCTTCAATTTACTGTTTATTCACATGAATTTTGACTTAGTTCATGGCTCTTTGCTCTGTGTTACTGGAATTTTGATTGGGGGTGAGGTGAATTTGGGTTAACCCGGTTCAATGTCTGGAAAAGGAATCGGGTCTGACTTGGCGGGTTATGATGCTTCTTTTTCATCTCATTTTCTGTGTTGAAATGGTTAGCTTTTTGAGTAAGCGTGTAAAGAAAGGTTTGGGTCTTTTGTGTTTTACAGCTTTTTTCTCCATTGTTGTTGATGATTATGAGCTGGGGGTCTCATAGCTGTTAAGATGATTGCCTGGTTTACACGTGTTTGTTAGAGTTGCTAATTACAATTTGAAGGTCATCTTTTCTCCTTAAAAATGCTTATGAAATTGGATTTCACTTCTATTTGATGATAATGCTAGGTGAATTTTAGAGAAAATTAATGATATTCATGTAAGATGACTCTGTATTAAATAAAATTCTTATATGGGAGGAGGTTAGTTCATGAACTCGAATCTTTCATAATGCAAGAATTAAGATGGAAAGAAACAGTGATGTAATGACATGTTTACAAATGGAAACAGCTCAGTAGCAGCTATATTGCAATGATAATGAGCTTTTTTTGTCATTTGATTGGTACGCCACCATTTGTCCACTAAATTAGTCTTACCTTGACTTTTGCTGTAAATCCTGTAATGTAAGGCTATATACGTTTGAGTTTAAGTATGCTCTTCTGTTCTTGAGAAAGTGTCACTCTCACGGTTAATTATTGTCACTAGAGTTTTCTTGGTCATACCCTTTTATGATTCAATAATTACCCTTTTAGGTTTAGGGAGCAAACTTTGTCTTGCTTGCTCTTGCTCTAATGATCTATAGGAAAAGTTGGTTTATCTGAACTTTGTATTTGGAATCATCAAGACGAAATGATCTGGTCAAATAAGCAAATTTCATTTAGTTGTTGTATTGAATTTTGCTTGTTCTGATTCTTGTGCAAATTCTCTCGTCGCGTTTATGGGTTTAGCTTATCCTGCTTTATTCTCCATAGTCATATCATCTTCTTCATTTGATGCTTCCTGTTTGTGCTTATTAAACTAATATCCATCAACGGAAAATCTTTGCAGGAAAATTGATGGAAGTAACTTGCCAGATGCTGAAGAGCTTTGGACAGGATTCTCGCCTCACCACTTGCCTATGAAAAAATCCCCACCAACTCACATTGACAGATGTTAGGCGAACACAAGAGGTTTCATATTCTCATCCTTAATCAACCTTTTACGTTTCATAGCTTTTCCTTTACTGTTCTTCTAAGCAATTTTCATGATTGATAATTAATCTTTGATTGTCATTCTAATAAGATTGGTTGGTCCAAAGGTCCTTTCCCGTGTTGCTCTCATCTTTCTACCTTACTCCACAGTTTCTTAATTAATTAATAAACCATGTAGAAAATTCAAGGCCATTTGGGTTGCTTTGTAGTGAATCCATATGAAAAAAGATATTTGCTTCTCACCATCAAAAGCAAAGATCAGAGAACATTCAGGAGCTAGCTCATCATAAAACAAAAGGATCTGAAGATTATTATTTTTAGATCTGTTGGGGTTTTCCTTTCACATGCATATTTATGTCCCTTGGAGACCAAGGATAGCATAACAGTATCACTTTAGGGTGTCATGATTTGGACTTTCTAATTTCCAATAATTGATCTAGAAATGACATTTTCTCTACCAAATCAAGCTAGGATATGATGTTAATTTATTATTATTATGAATTATGAACTCAAACAACTTGGGAATTTATCAATTTTTAATGTTATTTGCAGATGTAAAATTCAGAAAAAAAATGCAACAGCTTCAGAACACAGCTTCAAGAGGGGGGATGGGGAGATGTTAATACATTTTCTTTCTTTTCTTTCAATTTTTTTATTTTTCGAAATTTCTTTGGTTTTATTTTTACAGTGTGGGGGCCAGGAGTAATAAAGTGGAAAAAAAAATTACAGGGGAGGAAGAAATTCCACTGGCATGGAAGGTGTGGATTGATCTCTCCCTTTCTATTTTCTATCATCCAAGATCCTTCACAGTTTGCATTTTGCACAGAGATGAAAGCTAGAAGAAGGGGAGAGAAAAAGCTATTATTATAGAGTTTGTTATATAAATATATATATTTGTATACTGTCAATTAAAACTTTTTTTTGGGTATTTTTTTATTAGCAATGGGGCTGTCGGTGGCAAGGAAATTAGTTGTGTGATTGGGGGAGGGTCCCAAAACCCACCCTTTTTGAATAAAAATATCAAAAAATTCAACTGAAGTTGTGAATTTTCAATAAATTTATTCTTTGGTGTTCATAATATTGTTATGATTATGCCAAATTGCTTGAGTAATCTGTCCACCTACTTTGTTTAATACTATTTTAATTTAGTGTGTTTCTCGTTTACATCTGATCTATCATGTTTTGTAGTTGAGTTTTTATATACTTAAAATCAATTATTTTATACGGTTGGTGGAATATCAATGCCAAGGCATCATATTAGCTTCTAAGTTTCAATGTATTAAGTACAAAAATGAATACTTGTGTATAGATTCTCTTGACAATTGACATATCATTTTCAGACATAAGGTTTTAATTTAAAACTGACGGCAACTGGTGGTTGATTGGATCTGGAAACTTCTTATTTGAAAAATACCCAATTCAATTAAAATCACAGAGTCTTTCACGAGAAGCAGCAGCTACACAAGCAGGCCCAATAAATATGGCAGCAGGCTGGAAGATAACAGACTGACTAGCAGTAGAAAACTCATTTCATTCATCAATTGATATAACTTATTGCTATCACAATTCAAATATTGAGCTTAATGAGTAGAGATAGATAACTTCATAGCAAGTAGATTATGATTTAAAGACTTAGGGCAAAACATTTCTGCAGATGAAGCAATTAATGGTGACTACATGTTGGCCCCTTGTGGGTTTGGCCTAGTGGTAGGAGGCGTTGGGAGATTCCGGGTTCGATCCCTGCCCCTGTCTCTTAGGTAAAAAATAAAGTCTCATTATCGACGCAATTCGGTTTACTTGATTTGTGGTCCTTGCTGAAGATGTGTGGGTTACTACTACACGTCCTAATATGATCTCTCTAGTCTCTAAACATACTAGTTGTCAAGTGCAACATGAACATGCGTGTACTACATAAACAAAAGAAGAACAAAGAAATTTACTAGAGAGAGAGAGGCCAAGCTGGAAAACCCTTGAAAAGAGAAATAAATAAGGATAGTAGGCTGGAAAATGATGTATGATATATTTTGTTACTCTTTGACTTTTAGTTTGAGGCTAGGATTTCATCACTTGTGTTCTCTCTCTCTCTCTTCTAAATCTATATTTTGATATGTTAGGGACTCATAAATGGATGCTGCTAGTTGTCACATTTTTAGATCTGTGGTGGTACCATTTGTAGTGTATTTGGAAAGTTTACTGTTGTTTACTGGTGCTTGTTGCCCTAAGTTCTGTTTGTCGGTTAATGTGGTTATTTATCCCCTTGTTTTTGTTATTTTCCAGTCCTTTTCGAATATTAGTATGCAAGTACTCAATACAGTAGAACCTCTCTAAATTAATAATCGGTAAATTAATAAACTCTCTAAATTAATATTTTTCTCCGGTCCCGACTTGGGCCAATGTAAAATTTAACAAATTTCGATAAGATAATATATTTTCAAAAAACCACTATATAAATATTAGATCCCATTAATATCATAAATTAATAATTATATAAAAAGTTACATAGTCATAACTAAGAAAATCTAATGAAATATGATTGCAGTGTTGCTTGTTTTTTCTTAGTTCTATTTGGAGTTCATCTCTAACTTTTCTTACTGGATCCAACATTTCTAGCGTTATTTGAAAACAAATTTTACAATGTCAACTATAATCATTCCTTGAGAGTTCATCTCATGAACGAATTTTGTAGTTTATAAAACAATTTGCTATTGCTTCTTGCTCAACATTAACTATCCAAGCCGAGACTATAAGATTGATAGCATCCAAAACATTAATCTTACATGGATCAAATTGTCCCAACTCATAAGTTTCTAAAATACTACAATAAAATCTTGTATGATGGTACATTTTGAAAGCTCTATTACAAATGTCTCTTTAAATTAATAAATATTAATTTATCGGTTAATTAATATCTCTATAAAATAATAAAATATCATAGTCCCAACACTATTAATTTATAGAAGTTTTACTGTATTTTGGTAGGCATTCTCTCAGGAAATTAGCACTTGCCACTTGAGTCATCTAAAAACACAATCATCAGGGTATCTGTTTTTATAAATTTCAGATGATAGGATATAGTATTTATATATATATATAAACAGGGCATGTCATATGAGCTAAGTTATTGACATTCTTACCATGCACATACCATGACTGCATAAGTGCACATGTACTGATCTGACGAACAAATTGCATTCTGTAATTGCTCTAAATCCAAGATCCCAAAATTAGGGATTGGCCATCAAGAGTGGCAAATTATGAACTTTCAAATCCGTAAATGCTGATTATACACATATTGAGATTTCCAGGGATAAGAAGAGCAATCTCACTGCCTTTTAAGCTAATGACACAAATGTAGCTACGTTAGATAATTCATCCAACGATAAGAACATATTAAAATTGCTAACATCACTGATCTGAGCCTATCTAACACGCAAACACACAAATGCAACTAGAAATGAAAGCAGGAGATACAGAGAAGTGTTGACGCGGTTACTACTCCTATTACTAATTGGTTTTATGATGGAATTTCGTAGGCCAGTTTATCTATCTATTTGATGTTGTTGTTATGTTAAATCAATCTTGACTAGTTATAAATGGAAATGTCAAATGACCGTTAATGATAAAAAAATACTCCGTTGTATTTAATGATGCTTAGGCTTTTGTGATTGCTACAACCCTATGCTTGGGGCTATTTTATACAACTTTGAAAGTTCATGCTATTTTCCTTGACCACTCAAAAGGTAGGGTTATTTTTCACAATTTTCCCTAAAACAAAGATTGCGCGTATTTTCATGTTTTATGGCTAAATCAGATGGCCCAGATTATATGCTAATAACTTACACTCATCAGCTGTGCTTGTTGGGCCAATGGGCCCTATATGGGTCCAGCCCAATTGATTTTACTTTAGTGAAATAACTGTTAAAAAGTTATTAACGAGAATGAAATGTGTGTAGAGAGAGCCACAAAGAGCTTCCTCCACCATGAAGAAAAGAAGCAGATGAGCTTCTTGGAGATCGCCTCTTGTTTAAGGAATCTCTTTTAGATCAAGGTGTATTTTGAGGGTTATTTGATATCTTCATGTTTGTCTCAGAAGTTTGAAACATGTATATTGCTAAATATTTGTACCTATTTGTTGATTATGCAATATTTGTACCTATTTGTTGATTAGTAAATTAGTTGTGTTGATTTTGTACTTCTTTGCATTGCTTGATTCTGTCTGTGTGCCGTGTCCAACCGCGCGAAGCCTCGAAGCACGTAATGAACATGGGACATAGTAATACATCCAACATTTATGATGGAAGAACGTATCTATAACCAAAAAGGGGATTGAAACAGAAATGTAACACAGCTCAATTAACAGAATTCACGAGAGATGCATGATAATCTAGTCGGAATAGACGAAACAAAAAATTTCTGCTTTCCTTTAATAGATGAAATTAGAGATATACTGTAAATACTTTATTGCAACTCATGTAAAATAAAATTTTCCAGTATGACAAGTGCACAAGTGCTGGACCGTTTCCTTTCCTATTGAAGAGGTCACTTTACTCATGTTTTGAGCTTTGAAGAGTACACTATCAGAACGTGTCCAAACAAACCCAACAAAGTCTTTATACCACAACCCGTAAACCCAATTTGTAACAGCAAATATTAAAGTGTAAATGGAAGATTCTGATGCAGCATTCCCTTCACTCTACCTTAGAATTCAAGTCATAGGTAGCCATGAATGGCATTAAGACACTGCCAATCCAGAGCTTCCCATCTTTCTCCTCAACTTCACTCACCGCTCTCAACACTTTACCTTGTCTGTCTTCTAAGATCTCAAGAAACTCGCCTTCAGCGCTGTACTTTGCCACCACGGCGTGCATTCTGCCGCCTATGTGGAGCAGGTACTGATACCTTGCAGTAGTGGGGAGAAGAAACACAATGTCGCGTAGCTTCGGGTAGAGTGCAATGGCGTGTGAGTATAAGTTTCTTCTGCAGTGAATCGCAACCCAAAGCTCGCCTTTCTCGTTAAATCTTATGTTGTCTGGAAACCCAGGTAAGACAGCAAACAATTCAATGGTTCCAGATTTCTCGCCCTTTAGCCAGTACCGTTGCAGCCTAAAGAATGAAATAATGGAATGATTTTGCGAATTTAGGCAACTGGGTGGTCAGAAAATCTTATAAAAAATAGTCAATTTTAGTACCTTCCAACGCATCCTTCGGTGTAGATAAGGGATGATCCATCCTTGCTTAATGAAAGTCCATTAGGGAATTGAATGTTTTTCACAAGTACCGTGGCTTTATTTGCTACTGGATCATACTTCAGCAGACGACCGCTGGGATCAGCAGAAAACACTAGCTGCAGGAAGTTCCTGGTAAAGTGGTATATTTGTCAAATTAACAAACCAAACAAACAAAAGGTATGCATATGGAAACTGATAGCCATGAGTTAATGCTTATGAGTTGTAATTTTCAGTTCATAGCTCAGAAGTCACGGTCAAGTTCCAACCAGATTTTTATTAGATTTGATTAAGATTCGATAACCTAAATAAAAAGCAACATATTCTACCCTTCTAGAATTTGACAACAGATTTGGAAAAAGAAAGTACAAGATCAAGCTATAGTGGCGAATCCAAAAGTTTCTGATGATCATATATGATCAACTGTATATTTGTCTTATATAGATCATGTCATTCCAGATTCTGACTGCAAGTGAACATCTATATTCTGTAGCCAGGAAAAGAAAGTAAAGTTAAATTAAGTTCTATTCCAACTTCTTATAGGTATATTTTCATCACTTCAAAAGTTGGTCTACTCTTAAAATGATTTCAAAACTCAAATAAATGGATTATAGCTGGGAAATTTCAACATATTGCTGTCTATATTTTGATTTTTGATATTACTCTAAAAAAGAATGCAACATCAAGGGGCTGCAGAAGCCGAAAGTTTAAGTAGTTCACCATTACCTTCTTTGGTATTTAGAGCTGCTGTCAGTAAAATAGACGTTCCCATCTACATCAACATCCAGATCATTTGTAAATCTGAGAGGCACCCCTTCTGCTTCTGTTGCAAGTGACGTTGCTAAACCACCCTCTGGGCCCACCTTCATGAGCCCAAGATATGCATCTGCAATGTACAAATCACCCGTTTTCTTGTGAAACCGTAGTCCTAGCGGCCTTCCACATATGTGCTCATTTTTTAGGTAGTCCATCATACCGGGCTTTGGATTGCAAACAGATCTAAGCACCAAAACATACACATAGATATAAAGTTAATAAGCAAATTGGCACATGAATTCAGGATATGAGCACTACATAAGCCATTATAAAAATTAATCCAGTGAATGATGAGAAAAATGCATGGTGTTTATTGCAACAGTGCTGACAAATTTCATGGTATGACTTGACAGAACTATCCTCAAGTTATGTCTTTTCCATTTTGTCAACACAAACTTCCGGCCATTTAGTCATTTAGCATCAGCCTCTTTTACATGACATAATGTACAAGTTGGATTTTTCTGCTTCTTGACAGACAAGATGGATGTTGTTAATGGTCCTTCAACCATCATATTAAACTGTTTGGAATAGTTTAGCACCCAAAAAAAGCATTATGGATTAGTTGACTGGCGAAATACCAATGTCTTTGGTCAGAAACAGCCTATATGCCTATATTAAGGTAAAAACATTTCTCTAATCCCTCACTGTACTTTCTAAAAAATATATAAGATGTATACAATCTTTACCATATCTAAATTATTGTGGGTAATATAGCACTATTACCTATATTTGATATCTTAATTGAATTTTATTGAAATTACCATATCTCCTTTTGAAGCTAGCATTATATCAAAACAAAATGGTAAGAGTATTAAAATGTGTTTCAAGTAAGGGTGTACTTAGCATGAGAAGCAGATGAGCTAGCTAATAAACTATATACTACTACATTTTATTACTAATAACTTACCAAAATCAGATAGCATGTAATTCATAAATAATAAATATAGCATCCGAAGCTTAAATTAAACTAGAGACAAACACGGCTCACTCCATTGGAAAACAACACCATATCATACATAGAGAATGGATCATGGTTGCCTTCAATATATGCGATACATCCATATCCTAAACACACTATATCCTAAACACACTCATCTAAACGAAAATCCAGTTGATCATTGATCAAATTACCTATTTCCTGCATTCTAAAAAGTAAATGTCACATCCGAAGAATTCCAGTTTTCCTTCACCCACTAATTCTACGTTGAATCGACTTTAATTGGTTAATAATCGGGCTACAGGGAACTTCACATATCTACAGGACTCATTTTCTATGATATTAAATGTTGCATCCTAATTTTCCTTCACCTTCCCAAAAATTCAAGTCATTTGAGAATAGAAATTAGGAGGTAGGTTATCACTTAACAGTCAACCACACTCGGAACATGGTGAAACGACTCAACACAGCCGAGTTCGCTACAAGGCGAACCTGCGAGCCCCATAGCATAACACAAGCAAAATTTCGAGAAGAATGTTTGAAATGGAGCACACAAAACCTGGAATAAGCTCACCGATTCGACGAGGTATAGGCGAAATCGGTCCATTCTCGGCCGTTCCAGAAGAGAATCCGGCCGTCAGCGACGCCAGTGTAGGGGCCGCGGCCGAGCGGGTCGAAGGCGACGCTCTCGGGGCCTTGTACCTGGTTCAGGAACTTAATCTCGGAATTTTGGAGCCGATTTTGGGGATCTTCTGGTGTGGGAAGCTCGGACCAGGTCGGCATGTCGACCTTGTGGGAGACGAAATCGGGAAATCCGTAGGTAGGTCTGTGGTCGAACGGATCGAGGCCGCAGTAGAGAGCGAAGAGGAGAACGAGACCGCCGAAGATTGAAAGCATCGCCATTGTTTCCGGCGAGAAGAGATTAGAGAAGTGAGCGGATTCTGCAAGTTGGAGGCCGGGAGTTGTGTATATAATGCCAAATCAAACTCGCAAGCGGTTGATTTTCGTACCCACTTCTCGCCCCGTGCATTCAATTTTTTATTGAAAGAAACGGATTGAATTTTTTTTCTCCACGTTATAAGACATTTTAGTTTACTATTTTTTTGGTATGTTAGTAATATTTCTATTTATTTGATATTGAGATTATAAATTATATGTATTCATGTGAACCAACGTGTAAGTTTGATTCAAATAAAACAAATTATAATCTTAAAACGTAAAATAAATGTACTTTTCATAGATATAGCGACTTGTTTGATCGGAATGTTAACTCGGGGCTCTTTATTAGCTTGGTCAAGAAAAATTTGGGACCACTTGATGAGGGAAGAATGGAGGTTGAAATAAGGAAGAAGAGAGTAAGATTTATATGTCGAATGGATAAAATGAGCTTGAGAGGTAGCATAAATTGGTCAAAAAATCGAGTGTGTCGTTTATCTCCTCCATGTTGCTATCTCCACCCTAGGTCAAAGTATATGATTCTGCGAAATGCAGAATCACACAGTAGCGGTAGCATAACCATTAGCGTTATTGGTGTAGATTCCCACAACTACTGATACAAGTGGTGGGTGTTGGAAAATTAATTCCCCTTTAGACTTAAAACGCCAAGATCGATCATACTAGGTTATTAAGAAACATCAAATTTGACATACCTTTAATCCTGATGCCAATCGAACATTATGCGGAACTACGAGAACCGTAGGTATGTGATCTTCTTCAGCCAAATCTAGGGTTTGTGCTTTCACTCTGATGGGGAGAGTACAGTAGAAAGCTTGAATAACTTAGCGTATTGAGGACCATAACCTAAAATCTCTATTTATTTAACCCAAGAGAATCCCATTAAACCTATTGGGCCAAATCTGGTATCCACCCATTGAGCCCATACCATTTATTAGAAGTCTAAGGACTTTTCACGTAATTGAATCATTTAAAATAAACCCACTAATAATTAGCCATATAATATAATTGTTCTATTAAATATGTAAGTCCATATAATAGAGATTTAAAAAACTAACAGTGGGTTCCACCGCTTTAATATCCATGGTGACATAGACAATCCTAGGGGGGCATGAGTAGGCTCGTGCCCCTCCTTCGGTCGGGCTTGTTATATGTATGTAAAATTTAGGATGGGTATGAGTAAAATTAAAAGAATTTGTATTAAAAACATAAAAAATTTACTAATAAAATGGTTTATTACTTAATCTTACGTGCCATCCACCAAGGTTTAATTTCCTATAGTTTTATTTTACTATTTTTTATTCACATTTAGTGCTTTCCTTAATATAATTAAATTTTATAATAATAGTATAATCTTGCATATTTAAAAATATTAACTAACTAAACTAATCGACAATTTCCGAGTTGTGCCCCTTAAAAGTTTTTCTGCGTTCGTCACTACAGGGTGCCCTTCAATGTAAAACAAAGCGCCCCTAATTCGTCTAAATTAACCTACATTAAATTAGGCTAAATTTGTGGCACTGTATTTTTACTTAAATTTGTGTCAATATTTTATTGCATAAATTATGATTATTATATTTACATTAAATAAGTCTACACGAATACGTATCACCAGTTTGAGTAGTTTCTTACATAAATTCATGTCAATATTTTGTCACCTAGATTAATTAGTGTAGATAGATTAGCCTATATTAAATAGGAAGGCGGACGAAGAAGAGACTGGACGCTAGAATTGTGCGTGCGTTGATTGCAGTTTGGGATTGATTTTCTCTCTTTTTATGCCTTTTTTTTTATCCATTAAGTTAAGGATAATTCAATAATTAAAATTATAAAGGTATATTTAAAAAAAAAAACAGAAGAGGTCTTAGGTCTTTATCTTCTTTAGTTAAGTGACAAGGGGTATATTTTTAAAACCAATTTATAAAAGTGTGTATACCTATGCGTACATAATAAAAATATTTATTTTCTAAATTAAAATTATAAATTTTTGTTAAAAAATTAACAAACATTTATTGAATTTACTAATATTAGTTTTTTTATTGTGTGTCCATGAACACATATTAAAAAAATATTTTATATAAAGGGATTTTTTATGAAATTTTTCTCTTAAATAATTGATGTACTCAAGTCATCTAACTATAATGATTTTGTTAGTGCATTAATAGGTTATTAAGAAAATCCAAGGCAAAGAGAAGGTAGTTAGTTGGGGAAAGAGGGTAGCTAGCTGCGGAGAGCGCGTGTTTCTACCAACGCAAGACACGAAGGTGAAGGGTGGTTAATTAAAACAGCGCCACAATCTTGTGAACTAACTAACTAACGCCTCCTTTTCCTTTTCTTTTCAAATAATGAGGGGCGCCCCGCTCAGAGGTGTAGGGCGCCCCGATAATTAAAGCGGTGGGCCCTACCGCTGCACATAGCAGCGGTAGAACCTACCGCTTGCCCTTTTTTTGTTTTTTTAAAATCAGTCAACGAGGCAGATTCCCGCGTGGGAATCTGCCTCTGCATGCAGAGGCAGCGGCAGCGGCCACAACGAGGCAGATTCCCACGCGGAATCTGCCTCTGCATGCAGAGGCAGCGGCAGCGGTGGCCGCTGCCGCTGCATGCCTGGGATTCTGCAATTTTGCAGAATCTTAGTTTGACTGGGTGGGGAGTTGGGCACAATAATAGCGAGCTCCCTTCTGCTTTTAAAACCGAGTAAGCAACGCCATTTCACCAGTTCCACACAAATCTTCCTCACTTGCTCTCCATTTTCATCATCTACCAAAGTTCCGAACGAGTTCTCAAAATTTTGCCTCAATTTTTTTGAAGGTGGTCTCAAATCTGATTCCAAAATCCGTTAATTCGATTCAAGTGGTCCCAAAAATGAAGAGTTTTTCGCTATCGGTATGTATGATTTTTTTGTATTTTAATTGAATTATTTTAAGTTATTAAGGTTAAAACTAACGTAATTTTTTTTATTAGAATTTGTTTGGCTTGAAATCATCTTCAAGCTCCCAGCGTAGACGGCGGAATGAATCCCGGCGAAATATTAACTTAAATGAGAGCGAGGCAACCTCGAGAGTTCGAGAGGAGGTTGAAGTCCCGCTTCCGGAAGCGACGACGAGCCAACCCGTCGCCCACGTCGCCCACGTGGAGGGTTTAGGTACGCAAAATATTAAATTTAATTTTAATGTATGAATTAATTATTAGTTTTATGTATTAAGTAGTTTATAGGTTAATTACCGAGAGTTTGATCGATTAAGTAGTTTACATGATAGTAAATTTATATGTTAATTTACACCCTAAAATTAATTAATTAATTATTTAATGTACAATTTATAGACTAATGTATGTATAATTATTAGTGATTAAGTAGTTGTAGAAAATAATTATAAAATTTCATAATTTGAATAGTTAATTTATTTATGGTGTAATTATTAGTTTTATGAGTTTAAATTAGGTTCATACATGTTAGTAAGTTAATTTATGAGTATTATAAAAATAAGCGATTAAGTTGTTGTTGAGGGTGAATATGAATTTTTCTTAATGTGCATGGTTACTATATTTACGGATAATTAATAGTTTGATATATTAATTATGTGTTTAAATGAGCTTTATGCACGTTATTAGATTTTAGAGAAATATTGTAAAAAATGCATGCAGATGATATTTCAGCAATCGAAAGATTGCTGAATAGAAGTGGTGATACTTTTCCGGACCTTTATGTGGACCCTACCCAACCCACATATACTAATACGGGTTATGGGCAAACTGGTCCATCATTTGCTCATGGGCAATACGGGGCTTATCAATTTCCCCTGCAATATCCAACACAAGAGACGTATAACTACGGTAGTACGAGTTATATGCCACCCCCAGAGACTCAGTATGGTGGTAGTACGAGCTATATGCCACCCCCAGAGATGCAGTATGGTGGTAGTACGAGCTATGTGCCACCCCCAGAGACGCACCATTATGGTAGTACGAGCCATATCATGCCACCACAAGAGCCGTACATGCAGTTGAAGTTGTACACAGACCCGGCTCCTCCGTCGTACACAAACCCACCACCTCCCATGCGCTACTCGGCTCCTCCGGAGCCCGATATCCCGGCCCATGATGATGAGGTCCCGGCTTATGAGGACCCTGCATTAGCGGCCCCGGTCCATCCGGTGGGCGGTTATGGTGGTGGCCCAAGCGACACGTCCTTACTCACCCACTTTCATACCCATAGGGCACATTACATATGGGATCACCAACAGGTAAGAACGGCCTATAATTTTTAAATTTATGATATTATTTATAATGTTCAAAACTTAAATTTTGTTGTAATGTGAACAGTGGGCGAAAAACCTAAAAGTGCAAGGTCGGTCCGAGGCGTTAGACTTCTTGAAAGAATTGGCGGACAATCATTCAAACCAGGAATGGGTGACGCTTGTAAACCAAAGCGGCTTGAGTCATCTGAAGGATTGGAAGTTCCGGGAAATGGACAAAGCGCTGATTTCTGCATTCGTGGAGAGATGGCACCCGAAAACGAATAGTTTCCACTTTCCTTGGGGAGAGATTACCATCACCCTCCACGACGTCTCAAAGATATTGAATCTTCCATTGAATGGCGCTAAGGTCAAGAAAGGGCTTTTGAGTACTGACGCTTTACGCTTGAGGATGGCGGAAATGCTAGGAGTTGAAGTTAGGGAGGTGAACAGGCAGACCTCAGGCGGTGGCATCCAATGTTGTTAAAATCGCGATCCGGATCGTAGGATCGTACGATCCTACGATCCTGTTTGGCTAAAACGATCCAAATCGGAGGTAGAATCGAAAAAGTGGTAGGATCGGTCTAGGATCGGATGGGATCGTATAGGATCGGTGGGATCGGGTGGGATCGGTCTAGGATCGGGTGGGATCGGTATGGGATCGAGTGAGGTAAAAGTGGTAGGATCGGTCTAGGATCGTGTGGGATCGGTCTAGGATCGTGTGGGATCGGGTGGGATCGTTGACTAAATGAAATAATCAATATCTTTAATTAAAGTTTTTCTATAATATAATTGCTGATTAATTATGTTGTTGATGAATCATGTAAGTATGAAACCACACAACCCTACACTTAAAATTGGTATAATATTCAAAATATAAAGGATATAATCAACGTCTCTAATTATTAATTTTTGTAATTTTTTTACCGATTTACTTGTAAACACTAAACATTCAGTCACTCAAGTTGTAATTGGTTGCTAATTACTTGTAATGACGGTGATATTGTATGGTCTTACCAATGGGAACATGGACAAGAACTTCAAGAACGGTGAGCTTTGATTGTGTTAACGATAGGAACTTTGGCTTGTTGAATTTCATGCTAAAAAACCTATCATTTTTCTTGTACTATTTAGACAATGTACGATATTTACGAAGAAAACTTGTTAAATCATTTTAACTTTGTAATATCGATATTTTACGCTCTAAATCATCTATATTTATCATTCTTTTTACTTATAATGCATTTATTATTCATGTCGTATCAATTTGACAGCTTATCTACTTAAATTTGTAGAATCTTACGATCCTACGATCCGATCCTACCGATCCGATCCAACCCCCCCTCACCGATCCAAGGTGGGATCCCGATTCTAATAACATTGGTGGCATCAACACGGTGGTGTTGAAGGAAAGGTTGTCAGCCCTGGTGGAACAAGAAGCGGACCCAAATTTGATCGCATCTCTGTACTTGTTCATGTTGCTTGGAAACACGTTGTTTTTGGACAAGTCTGACGGCGCTACCCAGCTACAGCTCTTGCATCTGGTACTAGACCATACGACGACATCTCATTATACATGGGCAGCGGGTACATTGGCCTACTTGTACAGGCAGTTGGGTTGTGCAAGCCGCAGAGAGGCTGCGGGTATTAGTGGGTGCATGTACGTCCTACACGTGAGTATACCTAACCTTATATACACTTTAAATATATTTGTAACGTTTTGTACACGCATCTAACATAACATATTTATATATTTCACAGACTTGGATTTGGAGGTACTTCCCGACCTTTAGGGGTCGGTTGAGCAGATCGTTGGGTGATGATCCGACGCCGTACCATTCAGATAGGACCTGACACGGCAATGATGAAGAATGTCTTGCCATACGACGTCAATTAGATGAGATCAAGATTGATCAGGTTATTTGGATGCCGTGGGGCCAGGGCCTTAACTTTTCTACCGGCGAGCTTGTGCTATCTCGTTATCGTGGGGTACTCGCCTACTTCGATGTGAGGGAGCCGTATATGCCGGACAGATTCTACAGGCAGCTCGGCTACCACCAAAAGATTCCTGTGTTGGACGTCATTCGTCCAAAGACTGTAAAAAGAGAATCAAAATTGGGTCCAAGCAAATATAAAGTCACTTTCAGAGACGAGGATGACCGTTGGGAATCCCGCTATCAATCCTTGGTGCCCGAGGGGGAGATGGCCATATTCCCTTATGCAGCGGACATAAACTATGCACCATGGCTTCAGCTCCGGTCTCATCCGTATCTTATGAGAGATCAACGTGCTCATCCACCGCCAGTTCCCCGTGAGGTCCAACTTGTCCAGGTACGGTGTCGAACCATATATGTTGTTCATTATTACCTATAGCAATATATTACTATTTAAATAATCATGTTTTTTGACGCAGCGCATGACTTACTTGGAAGGGATTGTCCGAAGTTTCCGTCCATACGCTAGTCAATTGAGAGGTCCATATGCCACAGAATATGTCAATGCTATTGAGACCGTAGCTTTTGGAGAGTTGCCCCATGCTGAACTAGACATGCGCCCGTTTCCGCCGCCCTCCCGTTACCAGCCTGGACAGCGTAGTGATGCCGGTTATTACCGATAGATGTTTTATGGATTACTTGTTTGGATATGTTATTGACTTCTTATGTTTGGATATTTAAATGTTTTTTGGATTATTTATTTGGATGTACTATGGACTTTTTAGGGATTAGTTATTTGTTTTAGGGATTAGTTCTTTGTGTTTTTTCAGTATGCTCACCCAAACCCTAGACCCTAAAAACCCTAGACCATACACCCTAAACCCTAAACCCTAGAAACCCTAAACCTAAACCCTAAACCCTAACAATCTTAAACCCTAGAAACCCTAGACCCTAAACCCTAAACCATAAAATCCTAGAAACCCTAGAAACCCTAGACCCTAAACCCTAAACCCTAGAAACCCTAGACCCTAAACCCTAAACCCTAGGATCTTGAAACCCTAGATACCCTAGAAACCCTAGAAACCTAAACACGAAATACAAATACAAGTACCAATAGAAATACAAATACAAATACAAATACAAGTACCAATACAAGTACCAATAGAAATAGAAATACAAATACAAATACAAATACTAGTCCCAAAAATAATAATAACCATAATAATATCTTACAAATACAAGTACCCTACAAGTATCAATAGAAATACAAATACAAATACTAGTCCTACTCTAATAAAAACTAGGAGGCAACCCTTCTACGTTGTGGTAACTGACGTACCGGGCCATGCGTTCATGAAAGCGAATATCCATCCCATCAACACTATAATGATGATATTGGGTCCAAAGCTTCGCAGAGGTCGGCATGGGGGCTTCATCTACGAGCATAACCTACAATGACAAATTCGTAAATAATATAATAAAATTTAGTCCACTATGAAATTTATGTAAGTGTATGACACATACCGGGACATAGTGGTTCCCTAGATGAGCTATCGCCGCGACACTGTCCCACACAGGAGTACTTGGAGCTTCACTAGATATCATCGGGAGGCATGTATGTGGACCACGCTCGGATAGTACGACAAGTGCACACTGGAATCTAGTAGCAAACGCCAATCCGACTGTTGGCGTCTCCATCCAGTAGTTGTCTGTACTGACTTGATTGATCAAATCATCAATATGCGTAATATAAGGATATAAGCGTGCATACGTCTCGTAATGGGTCCTCAACTCCAAAGCCAACTCCTCTCGCATCCTCCTCCAACAATCCTGCCCCCACCCAACAAGACAAGCGAGTGCCCTATACCCGCAATTATCGTCTCCTAGGACATCAGGAGCGCTGACAATGAATCGCCTCATGAATTGGGGTACATGGACACCGAGATCAACTTCAATGTGACCTCTTTCTTCAACCGTCGGACGATATACATCTTCTCCCTCCTCCTCCTCCTCCTCCTCCTCCTCCTCCTCTGGAACATGGCTAAGTGCGACCCCAGGCATAGAACGAGTGCCTTTCCCGCGCTGTTGAAGATGCTCCAGCCTAGTCAAGTCTCTTGGTTGAACCTTTGAGTTCTTCCTTAGCCTACCCTTCTTCTTCCTATTGCGAGATGGCTCCACCACATCCCCCTCCTCAGGATAATTGAGGTTCAAGTATTTTCGACCAACCACGTGTTTGACAGTAGAATCAATCTTGCCTTCATAGAAGTCTTGTATCATCCTCGTCCAAATCTCGTCAGTTGGATTTAGGGCTGTGGGGGCCACCTGTTCATCTACTCCCCTTTGGCCTTCCCACACCAATTGTTTCCAGAAATCATGAATCATTGAAAGTTGAATAGGCCTGCATTCATTGATACAAGCTTGGACTTGGTGAGGGCATGGTAGTCCACGGGCGGTTGTCCACCACGCATCGTCGCATATCTGACGGAAAGGCCTGTTCGGGTCAAATATAGCGCGGACATGGGCAAACAACTCTCCGATACAATTGTTGGAAACCTTCCCTGGAAGACGAGAGAAGACAGTTTTGAGTGGCTCGTCCATATGTTTGATGGACAACGGTTCACTGGTACGGTCTCGTTCCATCTCTCCCCTAATAGTGTGCACTTGAATGTTCACCATGGCGTGCATCTTTCTCAAGACCGTGCTGAACCCCCCAACAGAAGACTCCAAATAATCCTTCAACACAGAGTGTTGGGACTCGACCCTGATAAATATTTCGTTAATTTAGTACCAATAGCTAATATTTGTGTTTAAGAGTTTTCTAATAAGGAAAATTGATTAGCGTACCTGTTTGTGGTCCTTGTAAACAAATGTAGACAATGATCAGTGTAGGCTCTAACAATGTGATCACGCCAAGGAGTAAGCCAGTTCCTCTGGAGGTACGCTAACAACAACGGATTGAGCGGATTTTGTACTCCAATCTCACCAATCCGCAATAGACGAAGTCGTGCCTCATACTCTGCTACTGTCGTTGAGCAAAATAGCTCCCATGCTTTGTTTCCAAACCACTCCGCAGTCCCCTCAGAAAACCCGTTCGCCAAAGCGTACGCCTTGCAATTCCTCTTGATATGCACCCAACACAATAGGTGCTTGGCGTTGGGAAACATGACCGCAACGGCGTTAACCTCGGCAATATCCCGATTTGTGACAACAACTTCTGGCATTTTCCCAACCATTTCGAACACCTCCCGCAACTGATATAACACCCATTCGTAGTGATCTTGGGTCTCTCTTGCCATAAATGCAAACCCAATACAAAAAGTGTGCCCGGTGCAAGTAAATCCTACCATCTCACTCAAAGGCATGTTATACCTGAAATGTTAATTAATCTGAATAAGTTAACGTGCAAAACTTAAATTTCAAGTAAAAACGCTTTTATTATAATTACTTACATGTTGGTTTTGTATGTCGCATCCATGATCACAACATACAGAAACAACTTCAGCAGATTCAACGACTTTGGATGGGCAAAGAAAAAGTCTATTATCTCGTTGCTTCCTTCCTCGGCTCGATAATTCAGATAATAGCCATTTGACTTTAAGAAATGGAGTGAGAATTGAGTTACATTCATTGAGCTCATCTCTTTCTTAATACATCGTGCCGAAAAGTGTACAACTGTCTCATCGAAGTTGTGATGTCCGGCCACTTTTCACGCAAGTATGTCATAACAAACTTCGGGGCACCATGTGAGAGGGTTAATATCCTTGCATCCTCCTTTTGCTCATCAGTTAAGCGGCCGGCAAAAGGATATCCCTCTAGACCAGTGGAAAGGTCGTGGTTGTGGCGACCGGATTTCACGCTTAGCCGCCAATGATGGGTCCTCCTGTCCCGTTGGCCAACCAATTCGAACGGGCAGCCCATCTTCCTGCTACGTGATTTTTCCTTTAGATCATCACCAACTTGTAGGGTCGGCATATTAACACCGGATTTGCCCTTCTTCTTTGGCTTGTACTCACCGGCCAATACACATGCTAAAAGGACCTTCGTTTCCCATGAGTTCTTAATTGTCAACACCATGTTCAAATTACGTCCTACTTCTCTAGCCCATTTTAGCATATGATTCCGTTCCGACCACTCATTATCAGTCACAAAATAGGTAGAAAAATCGGGAAACTGGAAACAATTATGACAAATACTTCATTAATTAATTCGATTATAAACTCCCAAATTCAACACAATATGAGAAATTAAAACGAAAATTTTGCACTAACACAACTAATTTAACAATTATAACAACTATAAAATATGATTAGTTATAACAACCCTAAAAAATGATTGCTTATAATAAAAATAATAATTTAATAAATGATCGATTACATACCGCTTCTTCGTTTTGATGCAAAACCTCATCGTTTTGATGTCCACTATAAGGAATTCCTTCTAAACCGCCATATTGATCGTCGCTCACATTCACCGGATTTGAAGTAGAATAGCCATGTCCACCGTAAGGAATTCCTTCAAAACCGTCATATTGATCATCGTTCGCATTTACCGGATTTGAACTAGAATAGTCCTGCCCTTCGTTGAATGGCCAAAAACCCGATATTTTTTTGGTAGAGGTAATTTTGGGGACGAATTTGAGAGCTTTTTTCTTGTTACCGCGTTCCGACCTCGCCTCATTGCTCGGTATAAATAGCCGCGGTATTTTTTTTTACTGAGGGCAAGGGAGCGGCAGCGGCCACCGCTGCCGCTCTATGCAATATTTTTTTTTTAAAAAAAAGGCAGCGGCAGCGGTGGCCGCTGTCGCTGCCATAATAACGACAATTTTTTTTTGTTTTTTAATGGGCAGCGGCCACCGCTGCCGCTGCCTTTTATTCAATTTTTTTTTTAAATTTAGAGCGATAGGGCACACCGCTGCTAAAAAGCCGGTGCGCCCTACAACTCTGACCGGGGCGCAATTACTCGGCTTTCTTTTCCCTCTTTCTCCCTAAACTAACGGCCTTATGTTGTTGTTTTTTTTCTTAAGAAAAAAAAAATTCATATCGTTAATTAGATCATTATTCGTCCAAATTTATCATTTTATTAGAGAAGGATTATAGGGGTTCTCTTAATGTGTTTATAATCTATTTCAAATACATGTTCAATCTAAGTGACTAATATTTTTGTTCATTATATAATAAAGGGTTGATATGAAAAATATAGGAAATAAGTTTTTGAACATATTATTAGATAGATTCATGGATTGATGTAAATATACACGTTTATCTACAAAATTTCTATCAACTTTGGGGTTTTGAATGTAGAAGTGTGTTTGATGTCCAAGCTTGAAACTAGCCAGCTGAGATTTTAGTTGTAAGGATTGCATAAAATAAAAAAAGGTTGGATTAGGTGTGTAATATATCTGATTTATATGCCTAATTACGTTGTTGACTAGAGAGAACCACACTTAATCTATTCAAATAACTTGTTTGAGAATTTAAATTAATTAAGAGGGGTAGGTATGAGTGTAACGTTTACTTCTACGACGAATCAATACTTTCCAATCTATTTGAAAAGCTTGTTTAAGCTCCAAATCAATGGTTGGGCGTTAAACCAAACCTGATTCAAACTAAATTACTTTTAAGTTTGAGCAATTTATTAGTTGGATAGTTAAGTTAGAAGGTGAAACTCAAATATATATGGACAAATTTAGGTTAACCATATTAAATTAAGGTAGATTATTGGGTTTAGATCTAGTGCAAAAATGGCATTATTTTGCCATATGATGCGATATTAATTAATTGGGCTTGTGATATATGGGTTGGATCTAAAGTTTAATGGGCTTCAAGACCAGCGCGATTTACAAGCAGTCTCGGCCCTTTAAAATTCATGAGCCTTGATGAAAGAGTTATTGAGACAATTTTGATTAACCTTAAGCCATTTAAAATTATAACTAGTCATACCCGTCGTGTCACGCATGACTATATTGATTTAATATTTTTTATGTATTTAATAAATAACATTTTCATTTAATATAAAATAAAAACAATTTGTTTATTAGAAAAAAAAGTATATAAAATTTTACACGATATAATGAGAGACGAAGCCAAAATTATTAAGGTGAGCCCAAAAATTCGCCTTTAATGCATTGATCGAATGCTCCTCTTTACTCTCCTCTTCACCTTCCGCTCCAAGCTCTTCTTCAACCTAGAATCTGCAAAACAATGGACACAAAATGCGAGGACCCCCTAATCCACCTCTGATGCCTAAGTCAAAAGAGCAGTTTGTCGATCGAACATCGAGATAAATGATAATGCTTGCTAGCGAGCTTAGCGAATATGAGTATTCTTACCTTACATGGCAAAGAAATGTATTTATAGTGGAAGATAGAGAGCAGGGGGTCGAAAATTCAACCCTAGGGCTACCGATCATGCTCAAGGCCCAACAAGCGATTTCCTACTCCCCAATCCACGCGTAAATTCTATCTTGTCATGTTCCATATCGAAAACAGAGAAAGCAACAAGACGTGTCTATTTATCAATTGTGACAAGAACATCTTCAACTATCCAACATTAGAGAGATCAATCAGTTCAATAAAAAGTATTTTCGTGCAAAGGTTCTAATTCTCATGACTCATACAAGAATAAGATAAGACATTAATTGATGCACCTAAATCTACCATTGGTGAGAGATATTGATGTAGAACAGTGCAAGGCAATCCCGACGAAGACCCGAGCAAACTCCAAGAGCAAAGGTGCGACCAGTGATAGCTTGCATATAGCTACGTTTAGGATGCATATTTCCGTTTCGTTTGCTTTATTTTAGTTAGTTTTAGTGAGTTTCCTTAAGTTAACAGAGTATCTAGGAGTTATGGGTTTTTTCACTTGTTCTATGTTGTTTTATAGGTCTTAAAGTGAACAAGTGTGAAAGGAATGAAAATCGGGGAAAGAACGCTTGAATTCGGGCCATCCATTGGAGTTGTTGGTTCGATACCTCTGTCTTGTAAGAGTTCGTTCGGAAGCTATAGTGGTCTGATGAAGTTGAATTTATTATCATTGGAAAGGTAATTCAAAGAACTACAATTCATGTTTTTACAATCATTCTACAATTCAAAGAGCTACATTTCAACAATAACTCATAAGAACGAGATTAATCAATGCAATGTTCATGCAACACATATAATAAAAACTAGCAACAACTCTTTCATAATCCAATTCACAATCATTCTCCAATTCAGGCAACCTTGAAATGCCTTCGAAACAAGGTACATGGTCAGCGTGCATGCTCTACACTTGCCCATTTTCTTTTTCATCACCCTTCTTTCCCCAACTAATCCTCTACTAGAACACTTTCCAAAACAATCAATTTTAGAAGGTGGTCTACACACGCTGATTGACTTTGTCTAGGGGTCTCTTTTTCACTGACATGCCCGAGTCGATAATCATACCCACAGAGACCAAGTTTTACACAATCAAAAGTAGTTGAAACTATTTCGATAACTTTCAAGTATGAAAATTTACTATGGAAAAATATTCCAAAATAAGTTCAACGCATTCAATCAACTAGCTTAACATATAACATGATTGCAAGATAAGTCAGTGTAGACGACTTACCTCAATGATGACCCGATACGAAATAATTCCTTTTTAAAACGATTTGTTACAATCAAGAGATAACACGCGACCAATAAATGTATGCTTATCAAGGTATAAGAGTGAGACAGAAGGCACGCAAACCAAGTTAGGTTGGTTCACTCTCTTCTTTTTCCTTCTTCTTTCTTAGCTATCCCAGATTAGTCCGAGAGTCAATTAAAACGTCCAAACGTTTCAAGTTTTCACCAAGACACACAAATATCCATAACTTTTTGCACACATATCCAAATCAAAATCCGTAAATTGTCTCATTCTCGTAGGAGAATTCTTTACCTTAATAATGTCAAAACCATCCTGAAATAATGAATATTGCCTTGAATTTCCATAAGTGTGCAGAAATCTCCTAAAGCTCTCGAACCCCATACACAGAAATGTCCTTGAATTTATCTTTTACTTCTATCACAATTTTATCGCTACAACTTGTCGACCATACACAAAAAATTATTTTAGAATACTCCCTCCGATTCAAAATAAATGTCGTTTTAGTGGTAGACACTCTTAAGAAAAGTATTAATTAAACTCAAAAGTGTAAATTTTTTATAAATTTTATCACTCATCACCTTTTTTACCCAATAAATGAATAACATTAATCAATAAAAACACATTCCAATAACAATTTCCATAACTCACTCCTAATCAATTGCCTAGAAAACCTAAAACGACACATAAATTCGATCAAACTCAAAGTAATAAAACGACACTTAATTTAAATCGGAGGGAAAATATGCCAAACTTTATCTCTTACCTCTATCACAATTTTATTGACAATAACTATTTTTTTTAAAAACAATGCATCCACTAACTTACCGAAGGCATTGAATGTAGATGATTCAATGAATGTAGATCATGCTACCACAAAACCCGAAGGCATTGAATGTAGATGATGCAATGGAAAATCATGTGTTTATGGTATGTTAGTAAATGAAAAATTAAAGGCTAACATTTCCATATTAACTATTCATAATATGACCTCTTTTTAAGGGAAAACTAGGAAGGAATCTAAACGTATCTGTAAACGAAGAAACGTACTAATCATGGTGGTGTGATTTATGATGCACTTTTTTTCTACTATATATACACACCTATTATTAACATTGTTGCAGTATAAACAAAATCAAAAGATCTTGCACACAAGAAACATTCTTTATCTTTGAATTGATGGCTGACAATGGTGATATTTCATCTACTATTGTCCAAGAGATTGCATCTACCCTTATAGGTCAAAAAGTTCCAGGCATATACATTAGAGAAGACACTCATTCTTCGGCTGAAGAGGTGATCGCAGATGATTTACTAGTCGATTTCTCGTGCCTATCGAGCGACGATGGGGTTAGAAAGCTACAACATGCTCTTTCAACATGGGGATGCTTCCATGTGAGTTGCGATTCTCTTTCTTTCTCATGTAAAATGTAAAAATTTGATGAATTTTAGTAATTTTAATTTCGTAGTTGGTGAACATTGGGATGGAGACCGAGTTTCTGGAGAAGGTTATGGATGTTTCCAAACAATTCTTCGCACTTCCATTGGAGGAGAAGAAGAAGTCATATGGATCCGCTGGTATGTACAATGGATACGGGAATGATGGAATGCTTTGGAGAAATTACGCTCAGAATTGGAACGATCGCTTGTATCTTAGAGCCTCAGAAGACCCCACTGATCTTGAATTTTGGCCAAAGAATCCACCACAATTTAGGTAATTATCACATACCAATATTTACAGTTTGGTTCAAATGAAACAAACTCTTATCCTGTAGTACTAACTAGAAAAAGTGCAATTCGAAAAGTGTACTACAAAAAAAACACGAAAAGTGCACTACAAAGTACGAAAAGTGCAAATGCAAAAAAGTGCACTTCGAAGTAGGAAAAATGCACTACGAACTAGGAAAAGTGCATTCGTTTTATTTTTTAGGATAAGAGTTTATTTCATTTGAACCAAACTCACTATATATATTCATCTTATAACCTATATTGAAAAATGCTTCTGAAAAATTGATGGATTATAATAAAGGGAAATTATGGGTGGCCTAGCGAATAAAATACAAGCAACACCAGAGGTTATATTCAAGGCAATGGCACGATCAGTTGGATTGGATGAGGATGGTTTCTTGAAATACAGTGGTTTAGAAGGTGGATTTCTCATGAAGGTTGGGTTTTACCCTCCTTGCCCTACCCCGGACCGCGTTTATGGCTTTGCACCGCACTCGGATGCAACCTTGTTCACCATGCTCCTACCAGATAATGAAGGACTTGAGATCATGGCAAACGGTCGTTGGTTCAAGGTTCCCATTGTTCCCGGGGCTCTAGTATTCATTGTTGGCGATCTAATGGAGATAATGAGCAATGGGGCAATCAAGAGCACAGTTCACAGAGTGGTCGCGAATTCTGAAAAGGAGAGGATTTCAATCGGAATGTTTTACAATGCAAGTGCATCCATAGATATTTGCCCCATCGACGAACTGGTAACGGCGGATCGACCCCTAATGTACAAGAAGACCAAAGCTACCAAGTATGGAGAAATACACCATGAACTCACTCCTAAAGGAAAGAGTGCTCTTTTGCACTTCAAACTCTAGAGCTAAAACTTCCATCGTTCTTAACTAGCAGTTTTCCGCTGAAGCGGAGTACACCGGGTCATTGTTGTTGTTGTTGTTCTTAAGTAGCAGTTTCTCCTACAATTATCACATATCGGTCATATCTAAAGTTTTATTTCCTCAAAAAAAATCTACCAATAATGTTATCTCTTTCTTAATGAAATTCTAAGCAAGTAATATTTGTACCAGTCATAGATACTTTTTATCTTTGAAAATATATATATTTAAACTGTTAGTTTTTATATATGTCTAGAAATTAAAGTTTGTGTCAAGTAAAAGTGTATATTAAATTGATTGTTGATGATCGAGCAATCAAAACTAGTTTAATCTTTTTGTCTGTAATACTAGTTAGCGAGATTTTGTTTTTACAATATTTGAAGTGCTAGCTAGCTCGTAAATGTTAAAGACTAATCATAAAAAATGTCTATGGGCATCCGATCAAGTTTATGGTAATGACTTGATATCTCTATTTCAACTTTCATGTGTAGTAAAAACACATCAACAAAAGTAAAATTTAAAGAGCATCTATCGCTAAAACTTGTAGACCATACACAGAAATTTATTTTAGAATATATGCCAAAATTTATCTTTTACCTCTATTACAATTTTATTGACAATAACTTTAAAAAATTTTAAAAACCATGCATCCACTAAGGTGGTGTTGAATTATAATTCAAACATTTGTTTTTAATATAATTAGTAACTAGTGCAATTCATGTAAATTTACGGGGGATAGTATTAAAATTTATATTATAAGTTATATTATATGATGATATCTATTATAGTAAATTATAGATATAAAAAAAAGTCAATATATATTTTAAATAATTATTCTATTAATATAATCATTAATGATATTTATATAAAGTTCAATGATACTTTTTGATTTGTAATTTTTAATATAAACATTTGTTTTTAATATAATTTTTGTGTGTGCGAATTTCGAAGATCTGTCGATATATCCATTTGATTTTATCTTGATCGAGCCAAATCTACGTATTTCCTTATCCAAAGCACTTCACAAATTCAATTTGTATTCTGTTAGTATCCGATTTCATTTAATTTCGGTCTAGGAATTGTTCTTAGTGGTTGAACATTTTCCTTTTGTAAGAGATTCTTTCGGTTTATAAAATATCTTCTAGTAAAAAAAAGGAAAAAAACAAAAAAAAATAAAAAAATTCCAAGGGGTCGAGCCATGTCTTGGACCTGTTCAGAAATATGGGATGATTCAGACTCTTGGGATCGGCCACATTGATGAGTCAACACTCATCCCTATAAGCCGCTTCCAAGAGACCACCTATATTGAATCCCACCATACCGCCTTCTCGAGCATCGGGCCCGTTACTATGGAGAAACTCCCAAACCCCGACATCGTTCCTACGACGAGCGAGATTGGAGTCTGCCTCCAAGGCACCCACGCGAAACTCCCAAACCCCAGCATCGTTCCTATACGACGACGGGATTGGAGTCCGCCTCCAAGGCGCCCACGTGAAACTCCCAAATCCCGGCATCGTTCCTACAACGAGTGGGATCGGAGTCCGCCTCCTCTGCGCCCACACAACCGAGTCCGTGAACCGGACCCACGGACACGACCTAGGCCACGACCTCCTCGGTCGCCCTCTCCAAAGGCTGAGAGTCTTAGCCTCGAGGGCAGGCTCGCGGCCTTAGAGCGCCAAATGGCTGAATACATGGCGTGTTTCCATCGATATCCCACACTCCGACACCCCAACCGCCATTGGCGTCGGTGCCGAGCAAGCTCATCATCGAGACTGTGCCGACACCACAACCGCAACCGGCACCCGTACCGAGTGAGCTAGTCCACACCGAGGACTCCACACTAGCAGCGCCAACACCCGAGGTCGAGGGCCCACCCGATCTTGACACCGAGCCCTCACCTACATCAGCGCCCCCTTTGGATGAGCCTATGTCGTCGAACACCCTGATCGACATGCCTTTGTCTTTGATGCCCGGCGCCGAACCCGAGCCCATAATCGAATCTGCCCATGTGTCGACAACATTTACTTTGTTCTTCGAGAAGACCCACATCGATGACATGGTTTTGATTAGGTTGCATCTTTCTTCCCTCGTATCCACCACGTCGAAGCGAGGACGCTTCGAATCTAAGGGAGGGAGGATGATGCGACTCTGCCCTAGCTCGGACCCAGCTCCTACCATTCCAAGACGGCCTAGACCTTGGAGACCCCCTTGGCTTAGGACATAGTCTCATTTATATATTATTTATATTATTATTTCTATTTCCGTCATTTACATTCCGTCTTTACTATTTTAGGCGTGTGTTCTCTTATGCTTAAGAGACCGGCCCATTAGGGTTTGTTGCACCTTTCCGTTTATAGCTTTATTATCATTAGATTTATGGCCTTTTTGGTTGTGGGCCTTGATTGCATGCTAGGCCCAATCCGATACCCTTCTTTGTACCTAGGGTTTCGAGTTTGCTCTCTATATAAGAGGCACTCAAGGCTCCTTTCAATCCACGTAAATTAAGCCAAGTTAAAATAGAGTCGAGTTTCCTCCTTATTTGGCCCGACGTCACCAAACCTTCCAAACCCCTTTCCATCTCGCCGGTCCTCCCTTGGGCCGACATCTCTTATCTCTACCTCGCCCTGCCCTCGTTCCGACGAGCATTAGAGGCCCGCGAGTCCACTTTGTGGTCTCGTACTTATCCCGGCTACTTGTGTCGGTGAAGATCCGTGCGTTTCGCGCCTAGATCCGCCATTCGTGGACCAAAGCCGAGTAGTTTCACATCAATTGCTGCCGGAATTGTTGTCGGAATTATCCCTCATTTATCTACAAGGCGTCAACCCCAATTCTTTTCCCAATCCCATATTCTTCAAATCTAGGTCAAACTAGATCACCTTCTCAATCCTTTCACTTCACCTCTTAATCTCAAAGTCTAGGCTTCAGCCTCAAATCTATCTGGTTCGATCGTGAGAAGACCCAATACGAGTCCAAGCCAAGATCCTCTCGTGAATCCTCAACGGAGTTCACATCAACGTAGAACATAGTTTCATATAAAAATATAGCGTGTACTAAAATATTTCATATATTCTATAAATATATTCATTATATTATAAATTTTAACATATAAATAAAAAATTATACACTTGGAGCCGAAGTTTTGTTAAAAGAGAAAAAAATTATTATGTATAAAACTAATATTGAAAATATTATCATTTAAATCAAGTTTTGTTAAAAGATGTGCATAAAATTAATATAGCAAATATCAACCTATAGATAGAAGTTTTTATAGATAGAAAATTATATAAATATGTTATCTATTTTATTAAAAATATTAGATGTACACAAAGAATAATTCAAGTTATTATAATATTTATCATTAAAAAATGTGACATTATTTTATTCAAACAATGCCATGTGGCGCAATTTTTTCTGTAATATTCAGTTTCTTCCGTAATTTCGTTTTCGCTCTCCTTTTAGACCGGGAAAGCGGGATGCCCGGAACCACATGCAACCTCGTAAGACAGAAAGTACGAATTTTTTTTTTATAAGTTGGAAATATGCTAAATCCTTTTTATGTATTTTACCTATAATCTAGCTAATTTTTATCCTTATCCGTAAAGCACCAGATCATATCTTCTATCATTAACGATATTTGGTTTGTTATATCTAATTAGTCCTTAATCCAAAGATTACCCTACTTATTCTCCGTGAATTATCGACACATTATAACAATCTCGTATTTAGCCAAACCAAACCCTTCCGTCCTTTCCTTTGAGCGTCGGCCGTCCCGATCGGTCTTTTCTTTGAGTCTCCATTCTCACGCCACAACATCCTCAATTTCAAAGATTCTCGACCTCCTCACCCGATCCATCCTCACGTTTGGGTCGCAGGACTCACCCGCCTCGGATCACTGTTGAGAGCACGTTCAACATGGGCGTCACACATCATCACCTCAGCCACGTCGTCCGGTGCGTTTCTGTTATCGGCTCCCCGTGTAGTTGTGCGTGGAGTGTAGACACCGACGCTTTGCCCATCCTGCCGTACACCCCTATGCTTTCCTTTTCCGGCGCAACTCCCCAGCGAGAGTAGGTGAGGGCTTCGGCGTTCGTCTTCCGGTGAGTTTCTGAATGGGGCACCTTCTCTTGTTCTTCTTGTTTGGTTCATAGGTAGGCGTGACTTCTGGTGAGGTTGTAGGTTGAGATAAGTTAGTGTGTTATTGTGATTGGACTACAACGTTGATTCTACTTGGGTTCATGACCTCCCTTGGTTTTTAGTCGGTGGTTTGTGTTAGGGAGTAGAGGGTCTAGTTAATTAGAATACGTTATAATATATTTTTGATCAGAAAGATAAAATTAATTTGTGTTTTATTTAAAGAAGATAAATTCTTTAGGCTAGTTAGTTTAGGAGATAGTGCAGAGGTGGCGTACAAATTGAAGTTTGGGCTCTTCATCTTAATTAGTATATATTATGACATGTTTAGATGGGTAATTATGGTTTCAAAGTTTTATTCGTTACACTTAATAGCTTTTTGTCTATAGGGTGTTGTTATATTAGTAGGGTTAGTAAAACTAATGGTGTTTGTTCCAAGGGCCATTTAGTACGGTTCAAAGCGTATCTAATCTAATCTCACACATTAATATTCTACTAGGGGATCGTTTTTGTTCACGCCCTTAATTCCGTCTTCTTCAAAGGACCCTTCGTGTCAAGGTAAGTCGTTTTTCGACTTGCTCGGTTCTTCTCTACCTTGTTAGATTGCGTATCGACATTGTAGGGCGAGTTTTGGGAACTAGTCCCGAATGCCTTTATAAACTATTTTGAACTTCTCGTATTGTTGTGTGTGAAAATGGTTTTGAATGTGTTTTATCGGAAGGATATTTTTGGAAACGTTTTCTCTGTGTTGGTACCGTTTCCGACACGGCCCATCGTAGCTGGCGTGGAGGAAGTGTTGGCTACGTTGACCCGTGTGACTGGGAAACCGTGCCCCTTCAAAACGAAAATTATTATCTGTGTGTTTTGGGCAAGTGCTCCAGTGGAGGCTTAGCCGGGGTTAGAAGGGAGATTGTGAAGTGGAGTGAGAGGGCCTGCCTCTGCACTCGGCGCGGTGATGAGCGCCTTGGAAGTCGGATTGTGAAAAAGGAGGAATTGCATTGTTATGGGATTGTGATTGTAAGTGCGTATGTGCTATGTGTGACTGATTATAACTAATTTTAGGTATTGGCCTTTAGAGATATGATTGCAATTGTGGATTTGTATGCTGACTTTAGAAATGTTTTCAAAACGTTCTACAATTTCCGTACTCTCTCTAGCTTGGTAGATTAGACGCTGACCCTTCGGGGAATATTTTTCAGTTCCAGGTATGAACCAGGTGGCCGTGCAGGAACCGAGGCCAGATGGCGGGCCGGAGCGGTAAAGAGCGCGTGTCATAGTGGGATGGGTTTTTACGCTAGTTTATTCATGATAGTTAGATGTTGATTTTATTATTGTCAAGATGGAGTTAGGATATTGTCTCACTTATTATTATTATTTCGTTTGAATAGTTCAGTATTAGTAAGTGTTGTGTCGGATTTGAGTTTATATTTTTCGGGAACGCATGCATGACTATGTTTTCTAATTTTTACCAAATAAAAGGTTGGATGTTTTATTATGTTTTCTCATCGTGCCCGCGTTGCAAGATCCTAAAGTGTAGTTGTCAACCTATTTAATAGTACCTAGTAAGGTCTATTTCTAAGTAGCATCCCGTCGGAAGACGGGGTGTTACAAATTGGTATCAGAGCCAGGTTGACAACAGGGCACAAGGAACTGACCAACGATTGTACCCGAGGTCCAACTTAAAACTAAAACCGGCCGGTGTTTTCAAAATGTTTTAATTGGGGTAGGCATGTTGCATATAGGGGGTAGGTGACACGTCGCGACTCCGCCATCGTCAACTAGAGGGCCTTCGATAGTTTAGTACTTTTAACCTTCTACTTCTAAGTGTATATTTGACAAAAGCTAATCCCGTTCGTAGTGTTGGAATTATTAGGGGAGTGTGAGGAAGCAAAAAGAGTAGAATTGAACTGTTGGGATGTAGGGTCTCTAAGAGCTTCATAATATTGGTCATTGAGTAGTTGCATCTAGAACAAGAGGAGGCAGAAGTGACCGACATAGAAGATTACAGAGTAAGCTAGAGCAAATCGAACTTAGCATCCTAGTTATTGGATTGGAAGTGGTCGAACTCCAAGAAAGGATGTTGCTCGCTTTAAGAATAGCTGAACGTCCGAGTTAAGTAGATTAACTTGGAGTTCGAAGTGGAGGAGAATAAGGGAATATAGTTATTCACCAATAATGATCTAATTTATACAGAGTTTGATCATACAAGAAGTGAGTGGTAGGTTGAGATCAACTTGTTGACAAGGCAAGTCCATGCATTGTGAACCCATGTGGACCACATTGAAGGATGTGTCCGAGATAACGAGAATGGCAACTCCCACATTGGAGGTTGTGAGATTAAGTAGAGTGAAGGTAGGAGATGAAGGACTTAAAGGAGATTATGACAGGAATCCCTATGGAAATCATCTTTGGCAAAGTTATCGAGAAACGAGACAAGACCATTTCACAGGTACCTTCGGCTAAAGAATACCATGGTTCTTGCTTGCTTGAGAAGAGGAAGATTTGGAAGTACCACATGAAAACATGCATAGTTAGTAAGATACTGATGGACGATGGAGTTAGAGTCGGGTAATACAAATGTTTTAGAAATGATTCTCGAGAAAGTAGTAACCTTAGTATTCCACTATAAGGTAAAGAATGCTTGAGTTAAGGCAAAAATAGTCACGACAAGTCGACAACTAAACCCAAATTCGATGATTAAAGATGCAATTGAAAAAGAGCATGACCTGGAAATATGTAGTTGGGGAACTCACCTTCATGGAGTGCTTGGGATGACTTGAATGATGAGTTAACATCATAAAAAAAGGAGAAGGTGTTGCTGGGAGCTAACATAGGGTGTAGACTCTATTTTGTTGTGGGTTCATCGAATCTTGGTGAGTAGTTGTGCATGGAAGAGGGATTCACAATGTCTAGTCCTTGGAAGGAGGTTTGGACTATTAACATAAACAATCGAGGAGCAAGGATCGAGTAATAATTAGCTTTATGAATGACTTGGAAAATGAAGGATAAAGGCCTTTTGGGCATTGAAAATAATACAAGGAAGGTGGAAAGAATGAATCAACCCAAGGGGGGCTAAGGATACTACCTAGGACACGAGGAGAAGTTAGCTATGTGGTTGAACGTGGATTGTATTGTTTCATTCGAGCAAGTTTGTCGCAAGTAAAGTAGTGCATGTGATTTCTGGACATCTAAGTCACGTGAGCATTGGAAGATGGTTACAAAGCAAATGACAAGTAGATCTTTTTAGCGACACTGAGTCGAGGACTATATTAGTCAAGAGGGTTTCTTAGTGCTTGGACCAAATTGTGATCCTAGAACCGAATACTAGAGTAAAAGATCTAGTGGAGAAAGAGTAGATACACCGACTCCACCTTCGTGAGAGGTACTATCTGGTTCGCAAGGAAGAAGGTTGAGTTAAGGAAATCATGTATAGACTGGTAGAAGTTGAACTTGACATTATGATGGAGAATCAATTGTTTAAAACAAAGGTTGGGTGGATCGATAGTGAAGCGTGACAATTCTTCGGATTTGGTTAAAGGACGAGCTCTTTTCAGTTGAGGACTTAAGAAGAGGATGTCCAAAATATAATCGCATGAGATAAGAGAACTGCAATTGTTGTAAGGAATGTTGTGAGGCTTAAATAACGTCTAGTGGGGGGGGGGGTATGTGAGGTGTTGGGCAGCAACCGTTATCGACTAACTAGATCGTTGGTAGGCCCGGACTTGGAAGAGAAAGTTTTCCTCTTGGAGACTAAATTGAAGTTTAAACCATACCAGCAATGTGTAGAGCTCATGGGATATGATTTCAGGTAACCGAGGCGTCTGTGGTGAGACAAATAGCCCAAGTCGAGAAAATAAAGTTTGATCTAAAGGGAATTGATGTGGTATCATGGTAGAAGTACCCTTAGAAACGAGAGTGCGCCGCGAAACTTCAAGGATTGAAAGGGTATTGCCGGTTAGACACAAAGAAGACTTCTAGTTTAAACCACCATTGACCAATTTAAGTGCAAGTAAGGAAATTGCTTGGAAGGTAGGTTACCACAGGAATTGTGACTAGTTGAAGGGTCGGATGACTTGTATACTCAAACCGCCTATATCACAGGATCATGAGGGATATGCAAATATTAATATTGACTCAAAGCTATAAGAAGTGTGTCACGATGGAAAAGGTTGAGTAATCGCCTATGTATCTGGAGAGATAATGTTATAGGAGCCATGTGAGTAGAATCAAGTTTAGGAACGAGTGTTCATACCCATGGATTGGACACGACCGAATCCAATATATGCTGAGTTTGAATAGACAGACGCTAACTAAAGAACTCATTCATAAGTAAAAGTTGAAGCAGAAGACGCTAGGATGACTCGAGCGATTCGAAGATCATGACTTGGAAGTTTAGTGATATCCAAAAAAGAGAGTAGTGAAGGAGGCATTACAGGGGTGATATTTGAAGTGTGGTGTCTAAGATTTAATGATAAAAGGCACTGGGTATCTTGAACTATTAGTCGAATATGACTTAGAAGCGGATGTTGGATCACTCAAATGATCCACACGTATAGGAAAATTGGACGAATGAACAAAACCATGGAAGCAGTTCAAGGGTACTATGGATAAGTCATATAAGAGAGAAAATTAGTCTTCTAGGCAGAGAAAAATATAGTAGCAATAAGACACATGTGGGTTTTTGAGAACAACAATGACGACCCGGAGTGCACAAGATGATGGTAACCGTTAAGGAGGGGAGCTTCATGGTTAGATTTTGGCAGTAAGGGCACAAGGCAATGATTCAAGACTTCACTTCACAAGTACTTACTACTCACAGTCAGTGGGCCATTCTGTAAAGACGATCCAGACACTATAAGGGATGTCATTGGATGCTTGTTTAGAAGGCAACTGCTTAGATCAATTGAAATTAATGGAGTTTCTTATAGTAACAATTAGCACATCTTGTTTTGAGAGCATATGTTAGCTACCGTAGAGTTGCCAAAAGTCGTACGCGGACAAGAAATGGTGGCAATTATAGTTTGAGATTTGTGCACATGTATAGTTGAGATTGTTTCCGACTCGCGGGGTCAAGAGGTTTGGAATGAAGGGGAAGTTGAGTCCCTGATACGTTGGACTGGTTATGATTATCGAGAGAATAGACGAGTTAGCCTGCAAGCTGGCTTTTTGCACCAACCTTGAATGAACTTCACCTTGTGTTTCACATGTTGTAGTTGAGATAGTTTGTACCTGACCCTTGTTAGAGGCTCAACCCGAGGAGTTGAAGGTTGAGTCGGACCACACCTTCAAAGAGCAACCGATAGCGATCTTAGATAGAAGATTGATGGAACTTCAGAACAAGAAGATTCCTCTTATGTTGAGTCAGTGATCTTAGTGAGGAATCGAGTAGGCCACTTAGGAGATTGAGACTAAATTCAAGAGAGAGCCACCCGAAGCTCTATCCGGATTTAGTAGATGTGTTTAAGGGGAGTGCTAGTAGTTAGTGAGGTCATAAATTCGATGTTTGTTTGACTGTCTTTTTCTCTTGACTTGTTGGTTTAATTGTTTGGTTTCCATGTTGCGTGTTTTGGATGCTTAGTATTGATGGGTTTTTTGTTCTCTTTATCGATAAATTCCGGTTTGAGGACGAACCCCTTTTATGGAGGAGAGGTTGTGAAACCTCGTGACATCTTTTCTTTCGTTATAAAAGTTTCGGGACGAAACTTTATTAAGGGGGGTAGTATGTAATATTCAGTTTCTTCCGTAATTTCGTTTTCGCTCTCCTTTTAGACCGGGAAAGCGGGATGCCCGGAACCACATGCAACCTCGTAAGACAGAAAGTACGAATTTTTTTTTATAAGTTGGAAATATGCTAAATCCTTTTTATGTATTTTACCTATAATCTAGCTAATTTTTATCCTTATCCGTAAAGCACCAGATCATATCTTCTATCATTAACGATATTTGGTTTGTTATATCTAATTAGTCCTTAATCCAAAGATTACCCTACTTATTCTCCGTGAATTATCGACACATTATAACAATCTCGTATTTAGCCAAACCAAACCCTTCCGTCCTTTCCTTTGAGCGTCGGCCGTCCCGATCGGTCTTTTCTTTGAGTCTCCATTCTCACGCCACAACATCCTCAATTTCAAAGATTCTCGACCTCCTCACCCGATCCATCCTCACGTTTGGGTCGCAGGACTCACCCGCCTCGGATCACTGTTGAGAGCACGTTCAACATGGGCGTCACACATCATCACCTCAGCCACGTCGTCCGGTGCGTTTCTGTTATCGGCTCCCCGTGTAGTTGTGCGTGGAGTGTAGACACCGACGCTTTGCCCATCCTGCCGTACACCCCTATGCTTTCCTTTTCCGGCGCAACTCCCCAGCGAGAGTAGGTGAGGGCTTCGGCGTTCGTCTTCCGGTGAGTTTCTGAATGGGGCACCTTCTCTTGTTCTTCTTGTTTGGTTCATAGGTAGGCGTGACTTCTGGTGAGGTTGTAGGTTGAGATAAGTTAGTGTGTTATTGTGATTGGACTACAACGTTGATTCTACTTGGGTTCATGACCTCCCTTGGTTTTTAGTCGGTGGTTTGTGTTAGGGAGTAGAGGGTCTAGTTAATTAGAATACGTTATAATATATTTTTGATCAGAAAGATAAAATTAATTTGTGTTTTATTTAAAGAAGATAAATTCTTTAGGCTAGTTAGTTTAGGAGATAGTGCAGAGGTGGCGTACAAATTGAAGTTTGGGCTCTTCATCTTAATTAGTATATATTATGACATGTTTAGATGGGTAATTATGGTTTCAAAGTTTTATTCGTTACACTTAATAGCTTTTTGTCTATAGGGTGTTGTTATATTAGTAGGGTTAGTAAAACTAATGGTGTTTGTTCCAAGGGCCATTTAGTACGGTTCAAAGCGTATCTAATCTAATCTCACACATTAATATTCTACTAGGGGATCGTTTTTGTTCACGCCCTTAATTCCGTCTTCTTCAAAGGACCCTTCGTGTCAAGGTAAGTCGTTTTTCGACTTGCTCGGTTCTTCTCTACCTTGTTAGATTGCGTATCGACATTGTAGGGCGAGTTTTGGGAACTAGTCCCGAATGCCTTTATAAACTATTTTGAACTTCTCGTATTGTTGTGTGTGAAAATGGTTTTGAATGTGTTTTATCGGAAGGATATTTTTGGAAACGTTTTCTCTGTGCTGGTACCGTTTCCGACACGGCCCATCGTAGCTGGCGTGGAGGAAGTGTTGGCTACGTTGACCCGTGTGACTGGGAAACCGTGCCCCTTCAAAACGAAAATTATTATCTGTGTGTTTTGGGCAAGTGCTCCAGTGGAGGCTTAGCCGGGGTTAGAAGGGAGATTGTGAAGTGGAGTGAGAGGGCCTGCCTCTGCACTCGGCGCGGTGATGAGCGCCTTGGAAGTCGGATTGTGAAAAAGGAGGAATTGCATTGTTATGGGATTGTGATTGTAAGTGCGTATGTGCTATGTGTGACTGATTATAACTAATTTTAGGTATTGGCCTTTAGAGATATGATTGCAATTGTGGATTTGTATGCTGACTTTAGAAATGTTTTCAAAACGTTCTACAATTTCCGTACTCTCTCTAGCTTGGTAGATTAGACGCTGACCCTTCGGGGAATATTTTTCAGTTCCAGGTATGAACCAGGTGGCCGTGCAGGAACCGAGGCCAGATGGCGGGCCGGAGCGGTAAAGAGCGCGTGTCATAGTGGGATGGGTTTTTACGCTAGTTTATTCATGATAGTTAGATGTTGATTTTATTATTGTCAAGATGGAGTTAGGATATTGTCTCACTTATTATTATTATTTCGTTTGAATAGTTCAGTATTAGTAAGTGTTGTGTCGGATTTGAGTTTATATTTTTCGGGAACGCATGCATGACTATGTTTTCTAATTTTTACCAAATAAAAGGTTGGATGTTTTATTATGTTTTCTCATCGTGCCCGCGTTGCAAGATCCTAAAGTGTAGTTGTCAACCTATTTAATAGTACCTAGTAAGGTCTATTTCTAAGTAGCATCCCGTCGGAAGACGGGGTGTTACATTTTCAACATACATGGTTTCTGCTTTATAATGTATTATGTAGATAAATATGGAAAATTATTTTCCAAATTCAAACTTTTCACTTTAACCACTTACTTTAAGTATAGTGAATAAAAAAAATTAAAGAACTGATCGGTTCTTAAAGTGCCACATGGAGCAAATTTTTACAAAAGATGGTTTCTACTTTATAATTTATTACCGTAAATTGTTAGTCAATTTGTTATATGTTGGATGATTATTTTGTTTGTTAGGATGATCCCTCAATTTTTGGTATTGGCCTAATGATCTAACTAGTTCTTAGCCTAGTGGAATAGTAGTCCCGCTTTTTTGCAAGACTATTTAAAATTCAATGGTAAATGAATAAAGGAACGACACCAAGAAGTAACGTCTTGTTTGCTTGTTGTCTAATTTTCATTGGATTTTATTTAAAAAAATCAAAAATTCGTGCCTTAAGGAAAAACCTTGCCGGCGGCAAAAAGCTAATAAGGGGTCGGGAACAGAAAAAGTCGGACTCGGGGAGAAAAAGGAGCGAGGCTAGAAATACCTTGACGACAGCAAAAAGCTAATAAGGGGCCGGGCATAGAAAAAGTCAGACCCCGTGAGGAAAATAACCTGAGCAAAGGCCTAAATCTTTACTTGACGTCATGTTTGATTTTTTCTTGGTGTTTAGTAGCTTCCTAGTGATGTTTCCTTTTTGACAAGTCTGTAGTGTGTTTGAGTTCCTCTTGTTGTCTTTTGTTGTTCATCTCCTACTTGCAACTTGTCGGATTTCCATCTCGAGCAAGTTTTGGTGATTAATTGAGTGCACTCTATACCCATGCTTTTCACGTAGTTTGTTAAGATGACAAGTGTAGGTGACTAAAAAGAAAAACAAAAGGTTGACGAGGAGTCCTCCAACTCGGTGGAAGCCATATTGCGATCCTTGCAACAATGCATGCAATCCATGAAGACACGCATGGAGGCATGCTTTGATGCCTTGGAGAGTCGAATCCTAGGGTTGGATGAGAGGACACAAGTGCCTCAAGTGGGGAAGATCAAGAAGACACGAGAAGAGGTTGTTCACACTTTCAAGAGACGTGGCGACCATGAGGTATTTAGTGTTTCTAACCTTGTTCCTTCTTTTTCTAATGATTATGTTGAGGATGTTCAGGATCAAGGTTCGAGGACGGACCCTTTTGAAGGGGAGGAGACTTACTTTCAACAAAGAGTGATGAGTGACATAGAACAACCAAAAATAGAGACTCCTTTCCATGAATTGGAACAACTCATCACCATCAAGTGTCCAATACAATTGATGCACATATTGCACGAAGAGGAGGAAGTTGTGGAATTGTCTCCTAAAATCAAGTGTCGTCCTACCATCACTCCTAGCTCCATGGACTCGTTGGCTACACCATGGCTAGATGCCTTGCATGTGATTCCTTCATGTTTGCCCTTCTTGCTCCATGAGGAGGGTGAAGCTGTTTTATTCACTCCAAGCGGTGATTACATTCCTTTGCTTGTGGAGGCCAAGAAGGATGCCTTTGTCTTGAAAAATGTCACACCATGGGAGATAGAAGCACTACCTTCATTGTTGAACTCACATGGATACAAGTGCACATCTCAGGGAAGTTTCTTGCACTCCTTTCTTTCATATTGATGATTACGTGCTGGAGGTGTTGCATGCATTTGATCAAAGAATTCCATATGTCTTTCATGCATTTGTGACATCTAGGACTAAATACTCTTGTTTCCATTTTAGTTCTCTTTCCCAATACATGTCATTTGGAGTGTGTATAGGTCATAATGTTCCATTGCTACCTACTTATTTTCCATCTTTTCATTGTTTTATCATGAGATGTACTCGTAAGAATAGGAAGAAAAGTGACATAGCTTGTGCATACATTTTGTCATATCATGTTGTGCTTGGAAAGGAGGTTTGTGTGTTGATTTGTTTTGTAGGTCAGCTGGGTTCGTAGATGAACCCTTTTAAAGGGGAGGATGATGATGTGAGTTCATCTACCATACCTTCTATCGAGCCCCTACCGAGTGACGTTCTGAGTGCTGAGGCTCTTGTCGAGGATGCGACGCTCAGTACCGTGCCTAATGGGGCGTTGTTGCACAAGCCGGTTTCCAATCTTGGCGCGCCTTGGATTTGGAGGGATGGTGCCACTTCTTCGGGCACTTTTGATGGCACTTTGCTCCATTACTTGAGTGAAGATTCCAACCCTAATGACAAGTCCAATTTGCACGACAAAGGGGAGACTTCATATAGACAAGTGACCAAGACCGGCGTCCAAGGCGCCAAGGATCCAAGTCGAGGCACCTCGCCCTATCTTGGACGTATCACTCGGGCACGAGCTAGGGCGATGCTTGATCAAATCAAGGAGGAACTCATGGATCATAAGTTGGATATTGGTTAACCATGGAGAAGGGTGGTTTATTCTAGTGACTTTTGGTGAACTAGTGTACAAACTTGTCTTATGTTTTGTTAAGGGTTTTAAGTTGGTTCCTTAAAACTTAAGGGTTTAATTTGTAATTTCGAGAGAAGTGAGGGTGGCTGTGGGTCCAGGGTATTTAGCCACGTTTTTGGCCTCCTTGTCGGCTAAGAATTGAAACCATGAATGTTCTCTCTTTTGTTTACTTTTCAATCTAAGTTGCTTGCACTTTTTCGTTTCAATTCTCGTTGTTTGATTGTTGGTGAGTCATATCTGACTTTCTTTCAACTTAGTTTGTTGATCTTGGTGCGTAATATCCAAGACTCAACATCCATATCCAACACTCCATCAATCCACTTCCACTTGCTCCATCAATCGTTCCATTTCTATCTCAGTGGATTCTAAACCACCTCAGTAAAATCGTCATACCTTCCAATCTACACTTCATTTAGATCTGAAATTTTGAGGGATTCAACTAGACTCAAAGATTTAACTCCTAGTTTTGGAATCACCCAAATCCGACTTTGGACCAGGAAGATCAAGCCAGTTGAAGACGAGTCAGTTTTCTTGGTGTTTGTTGTTGGAATTCCTTGGAATCTTTGAAGGCAATCCCTTTTCATCATCTACACCATCGGTCCTTTCATCAACCATCTTCTCCAAAATTCTACTTGAACTTGCAGGCCAACCAACTAATATATGGGCTCGTTGGGTGCGCTCAGTGAGAGGAATGCTTGACATCTGGACTGTTAGCCAAGACAAAGCGACGACTGGTATTGGAAATCATTGCTACAACTACGTGATTCTCTTCTCCAATCTGACTCCCTGAAGAAATCATCAAAGGATTCACTAACAACAATGACTCATTCTCCTCCAAACGCTCCTACAACTATCTTCGGCCGAGGAGCAATGATCTTTTCTAGGGACAACTAATCTGGAAAAATCTCAACATTCCCCGATGCTCCTTTATCTCTTGGATGGCCTTGCATCAAAGGCTCCCCACCAAGGATAATATAAGTCGTTGTTATCCCCTTGCTGACTCGTCTTATGTCTTTTGTCACCATCCAGTTGAGATTGTGCACCATCTCTGGAGTAATTGCAGCTTCTCTTGCTCGGTTTTGGATATATGACCTGATGGACTGGCTGCATTTCATCTACTGAGAACCTTCCCTCCATGGATGGTTTGAGTGGTTCCAACACCACCGAGGTATTAAAGGTTTTAATCACAAGCTGGTGACGGCCACCTTAACTACCTTCATCTACTATGTTTGGAAATATCGCAACAGTATCATCTTCAACAATGAGGCTGCTCCCAACCCACGCAACTGCTCCCGAGCGATCATTCTCCATCTCAAGAACTATTGGTTGCTCGCAAAATCGACTTTGTCCTTTGAGCATCCCGACAGATCTTTAGATGTTTTTGGTTTTTTAGAGCTTTTTGGTTCTCTGCTGTACCTAAAAAACCTTCAGCTATGATGATTTTTGATGTATATCCTTCTCCCATATATGCAATTTATTTATCTTTTCAAAAAAAACAACATAAAATCACCGATGTGTGCTAATGAACACAATTTAGAACTCATTTTAATTAAGGGTGAGTTTGTGTTATATTTCGAAATGTTTATAAGACTAGATAGATATTGCATTGTTTAGATATTGGAAACCCCATTTGTGTTCTAAAAATTACAAGGGTTTGCTATTTTGTCTTGGTGCACATATTTAGTGTTCCCCCACCTTGTCCGCTACAGAAAGCAAGGTTAGGTTTTAGTGAAAACTGAACACCTCTCACTTCTCCCCACTCATTCTTTCAATCATCACACCTTCTTTCTCTCACAAACACATACATTACATTTTATTTTCCCCTAAAAATGAAAATTGAAAAATTGAAATCTAAACATACATGATGAAATTAAACAAGGGTAAAAAAAATAAAAAATAAAAAAAAATCATCTGTGCTCTCTATTATATTCGTACTCCCACTTCCTCCACCACCACCACCACAATTCTTCCACCATCATCTTAGTTTTTTCCTCCTCATCCCCACCCAACCAAAAAAAAACCCACCAATTTAAAATTTCTTTCTTTTCCTCCCTTTTGTATTTATAGCTTGTTCATGGTTAGTTGTAACCTTATGATAATTTACAACTCTCCAATCTCTTATAAGAAGAATATCCTCTTCTCTATCCCTATGATGATCTGGGCTAGCTAATTCAGTAACCCAAATCCTGTTCTAAAAAAGATTTAATTTTTTTCAGCTTTATAGTGGGTTTTGATTCATCTTTCTGGTAAAGCTTATGATATGTCAATGGAAATGGCTTCCGAGCGTGTCTGCTATGTTCACTGCAACTTCTGCAACACCATCTTAGCGGTATTTTTGCCTTTTATTGTTTTTTTCCTTCTCATTCATAGTATAAAAAAAATCTGCACAAAAATATATATTATATTGTTCTGATTCTTTTCTTTTTTAAATTTCCATCAAAAATGTTTTTTGAAATTAGAATTCCCAATCAGACTAGATCGGTGCAGGAGAAGATGCAAAGGGGCGCATCAGTCCAAGTATAAGAAGGGGAAATTTGTGGACCAATTTTAGAAACAAAAAAAAAAACATGCCCTTTTATTTTCTAGAGAAATTAAAGATGGTTAATTTTTGTGTAATTTTCTTGTATTTGTTTCAGATTTTATGCTCTTGCTTTTTGGAAAAGGAGGGTTCTTTTTCTTTCTTTTTTTTTTTTAATTCTTGTTTTGATGTTTTCTCTACTTGTACAATGAGAAATTGCAACATCTTGCTTTTTTTTATTAATTTTTTGTCAACCCTATAGTTAGTTGGACATCCTCACATCCATGACAAGCTTAAATAGTGTTTACAAGAAAAGCTGTTTCCTTTCTTTTTTATTTTTTTGCTTGCAATTGAAAATTACTTGACTAGGCTGTCTTTTTGTGTACAGAGATTGGTTTTGGGAGGCTAGGGCTTAGATTAGGCTTCTAGGGTTTGTTAGAGGAAATGATGAAAACAAGTCAACAAATAAAGCTTCCTGCTTTTGTTTGATTCATGCATGTATACATACATTTGGGCTTCTGATTTCTTTTACTGATTCATGTTCTATCATAAAAATTGATACTTTATTCATCAATTCTCTAGCTCTCTTCTTTTAAAAATCATTTAAGTGTGTGGAATCATATAGAGAAAAGTGTACCTTGTGTTTATTTCTCTCCCAAATTTTATGTCAGATGGTTCAGTTGTAAAACACTGAAGCATCATTTATAAGGCTATATATAGTTTGACTAGATAGCCAAATAGCTGGCATTCTAATGTAGTACTACTACTCTTTTCCATGTTACTCCTATATTGTTATGTATTGTATGTGTATATGTATTTATGTTTGTAAAGCTAGTCTTCATCTGATGATGATGATGATGATGGGTCATTCAATTCACTGATGATCTGATAACACATATTCAAAAGAAAATCATTAGCCATGATCAATCTTTCTCCCCCTTTTAACAGCCTTATTATCTGTTCAGAAGCATTTTCTCTAAAAAAGACACCTTTTCTTTTTCTCCTTCAAGCTTAAGTCACATCTTCCTTCTTCTATCAATGGCTTTTAATTTCTCTCTCTTGGTGTGTGTGTGTGTGGGTCTGTCATTGCAGTGGAAGGAGAGATATTTTTTTGAAATTAGGGTTGTGCTTGTTTAGATCTGTGTCAATAGATTGAAGATTCAGACCACAAAAATAGAACCCTTGTTCAATTTTTGTCCATTCTACAAGAATTAATGGCACATTTTGTGTTTCTATTACAAAAATTTTGCATGGAGGGTATCACAATCAGTGTTCTAAAAAACCCTAGACGAACCCTAGACAGCGAGGAACTGACTAGCACCTAGGCGGCCTAAACGGGTGCCTAGAAAGACTAGTCTCCTAGACGGGCTGAAAGACTAGGCAGGCTAGCACCGTCCATTGCCTATTACAATGAAATATGTAGACATTAATTATAAAATGGCTAGGTTAATGTAAAAGGTAGCAATTAAGGGAATTTAATATGAAAAGTGAATGAATGAATGTTGGTGGTGGTGCAGGTGAGTGTACCATGGAGTAGTATGTTGAAAATAGTGACAGTGAGATGTGGGCATTGTGCAAACCTTCTCACAGTAAACATGGCTGCTCCTCCTCTTCCTCCTCCCCCTACTCATCTTCTCCAGGTATATATATCTTCATCTCTATTAATTCTTCACCTTTTTGCTATTTGGGTTTCTTCAAAAACAGTTCTTATAGCTGGCTAGGTCACCATTGGATTGAATGGAACTTGATTTTGTGTCTAAAATGTCATCTGCCAGTATCAATGTTGAATGGGTTTTTATCGATTTATAAACTTATGATTCATAAGCTTAAGCCGATGTGCAGAGTTTCACAATTAGTCGATCTAGTTATACTAGTACTCTTATAACTTGATTTATGATGTAGAAACTTCAACAAATTATGGTCTGGCCTTCTGTTTTATAGATTGATGAAAAAAATTATGTGCTATTTTTAGGGCTTTAGGTGTAATTGTGATCTTGTAACTAAATAGCATGTTAAAAACTATTTATTACATGATTTAATGTTGAAAGATGTACATATATATTTCCAATGAAGGATTTATTTAATCCACAACATTACCCTAACTAGCTTAGCTGATCAAAAGATTCAAAACCCAGTTATAAAAATGCTCATTTGCACTAGATTAACTAATTACACATGGATATTTGCAGAGACAAGAGGTTGTAGTTTCAGAAGAGATGATGAGCAAAAGCAGCTGCACAACTGCATCTTCTTCCTCTAATTCCTCCACCATAACTGCTACTAATTCGTTCGAGTCTGCTGAGCACGATCCGCCACGTACTCCTCCTATTCGCCGTCAGTAATTCTTCCTCTCTTCATCTAATTTTTGATCTCTCAATTCAAACTTACATATGTCAACATTCTAGATCTAGTAGGGACTATCTATCGATAGGATTTTGTCTTTGTGAAGTTCTTATAGTGATCAACAAATTACTTGGTTAAAAAAGTCACATGATAAGTAATTTAAGACCAATTTAAGAAGACCATTTGTAAAAAAAAATTATGGCTTTAAGTCACATGATCAACTAATTTTCTTATCTCGATCTCAATTCAAACATATGTCAACATTCTAGGTTTAGTAGGGCCTATTTATCTATAGGGCTTTGTCTTTGTCAAGTTTTCATGGTGATTAACTTATTCATTTGGTTAAACTAGTTACATGATAACTAGTTTAAGACCAATTTGAAGAAGACCATTTTTACAAATTGTATCTTTATCATCCTGATAATCAAATCAACTGATCCAATTGGGAAAAGTAAGCGTGTAAGGCGGAATTCCAAGAATTTAGTATAATTAAGTTTCCCCAGTTGCAAGATAGGAATTTGAAAAACTTGTAACTTCTAGGTTGCCTAGAAGACCTTTTGTAACTTTCTTACACATGAATGAATTACCCCCTTTCATTCAAAAAGAAAAAAAAAAAAAAAAGTTTCCCCAGTTGCATATAACAAAGGGATCAGATATCACAGATTGCAACTAAACTTGCAAAATTATTGATATTTTTGTGCTCCTAACTCAACTTTTGATCAAATTAATGCAGCTCCAGAAAAGAAACAGCGTGTTCCATCAGCCTACAACAAGTTTATTAAGTAAGTATTTTTCATATCTTTTCCCAAAAAATGTGAACTATAACAATAATTTCATCGAACATGTAAGTACTAGTTGTTCATGTGCTACCAATAATTGGGAAAAGATTGCTCAATAGAATTATCAATCTTCTGAGTGACATAGACAATGCACAGCTTTTATTATGCTTACATATTCTTATCTTGATATGGAAATATATTTACCACTATATATATGCTAACTTAGATAACAAATTGTATGATATGATCATTCCTTTACAGAGAGGAGATCCAAAGGATAAAAGTCATCAACCCAGAAATCACCCACAGGGAAGCCTTCAGCTTGGCAGCTAAAAATGTAAGTCTCCAATTCCACACAATTTAATGCATAAATTTGCAATTAAAATCCACTTATTCTATGATTAATGTAAAAAATTAAGCTAAATTTAGTTCAAATATTGAGAAATAATCAACAATTCTGCAAGCAAGTCATTAATCTTGCCAATATTTTTTGAAATTAAATCAGGCTTATAGTTTTTTTTGCAAGCATGAATGTTTAATTTTTTGAATAATAATTGTAGTAGCAACCTTTAATCTTGAGTGTTATTAATTGGGTTTTAATTACTTAATTAATTTGCAGTGGGCACATTTCCCAAGAATTCATTTTGGTCTAAACATTGAAAACCAAAAGCAAGCAAATAAAATTGCTGGACCAAGCAATGAATGGTGAAGGAACACAACTGATCAAGTCCACAGCTGGGTTCTACTGAATTGATCAATTAAGCTGAATTCTTGGGAGAAATGTGTACAATAAAGAAACAAATCCACCCCACTCCTATAATCAATGATGTCTGCCCTTTATAATTAAATTGGCTTTTGTACTTCTTTTTATTGTTTAATAGTTTGAACTTTTAATTTTAAATGCCCTAAGATGTATAGCTAGCTTCTGATGACTAGCTACCAAGCTCCTCTTGCATGAAATGTTCATATGTTTCTAAATGAATCAATATTTCAACATATATATATATATGATGCATTGATATAATAATTTTTCCGATTTGGTTGTGATATAGCTTCATGACAAATTTGTCATGTCTTTATCTCGTGTCGGTGTAATAGATCATTCATGTATCTTTGCGCTCATCGGATTCTCAACTCAATTTCATTAGTCATATGTTCTAGTGGTGGAGGAGATGTTTAATCTCACCTAGCTAGCTAGGTAGAAAACACACATTGTATGTAACCCGATCGATCGTGTTGTCTGTCTTCTTAAATACAAAGAAAATGATGTGACTCTTAGATGTATCATCTTCGTCTACCTCCTTACACAAAGTCTTCGTTATAAAGAGGATTGTCACGTTTTTAAGACGTGGGGACGGTGGATACAGTAAAAAGACTCGATTTATAGCGTCCAAAGACATGATTTTAAATACCTCGCCGTGTATGTAGGTCCCTTATAAATTAAGTTGAACAACTTCTTGTTTGATCAACTTTCCACCCATGGTTGAAAATTAGGGTTAGGGTTACATCATAATCAAAGCCAACATTGGCAAGAACAATGACATTTTTATAATATATGGAAATATGGAAATATCTTTTTGTGTTTTTTCATGTTTTCTTCCTCTCAAATTAACCCCATTCACTCCTCTCAACTTTTTATGTGTAGATTCAATTGAAGTGTCAAAATCTCGACAGCACAGATCAAAGTGGGGTTTAGATATCATCAGATAACTACCATAAGATATTTTAATTGTCAAATTTTTTATTTAAAACAATTATTTTGTTAAAATAATGTGTGGAAGAGTTGATAGTAATGGGTCAAGAACAGAACAATACAAAGACATTAACATTAAATGGAGGTTTAGACAAGCAAATGCCATAACCGAAATTGATGGGATCAAATAAGAACGGGTCACTAATTAAGTTAGTTAGGATTTGAATTCATTGGCAACAACTATCAAACAAATTAAATTATAGGGGTAACAATTCGGAAAGTGTACATTATTTGAAAGTGATTTATGACAACAAAAATCAATTTGATTAGCATGTATAATGAGCTGATCAGTTTAATTAAGCAATAACGTAAGTAAATGGTTAATTAGAAGGAGTAGAAGGAGAGGAAGCCAATAGAAAAGAGAGAGAGAGAAAGTGTGTTAATATAAAATAATAGTGTGTGGGGGAGTGGTGGGTGAAGGATGGGATAAGGTAAAGCATGCAGAATCTGTTACGTCAAATCATGTTCGGTCTTGGCTTTCGGGACAATCATACAGTTCTTTTACCCTTTTTAATATAAAATAATACTATGAATTAGAATTTCTTTTTTTTAAAAAGGTAAGAATTAGATGAGTATATGTTATATGAATATGATCGATAAAGTCTGGTGGGTCGATAAGTATGGGAAAACTCTGAGAAAGAGAACCCACACCGAAACATGTTTTGATATCATGATAAAGCTCGATGGGCCGATAAGCTGGTGTCGCGCAACTAATGAGCCTAGCATACAAATTAACCCATTAAGATTTCAGTCCAAAACCATATGGCAATGGGTGGAGTAACTCGTGAACTTATGTACTATGCAATTATTGTCCCAAGTTTTCCATGTGGGAACACTCTCAACATTATAGACACCTGGTAATTAGGAGGTCAACGAACCTAGTAATGGGATAAACGGGTATGAAGAAGTAATTAAATAAAATAAAAACAATTAAGAAACAAAGATCATTAAGCAATGTCAAAACTGAAATTCAACATTAACATCATCGTCTTGTGAATTCCCGCTAAAGTAGGAGTTTTCTCATTTTAATCCTCTTGTTTGTTCTTCAATCATGAGTGAGTAGTTTTCTTATTCTAGGGTTGGGGATAAAAACCCAACATAGTTTGCACATGTTTGCATAGTCTTGTGGGGTTTTTGAGGCGGTTGGGGGTTGTTGGATCTCGATGATCCGTCTTCTGCCCTGTATTTTGTGCCTTAGCCCTTTGTTTGGTTAAGGAGCTTTTGTACTGTTGCTCTCTTCATATATTTACCGTCTTTCAAAAAATTACCAGCATATATATAGTTGTGCATGATGATAGTATGAATGTATGAATTGATTGCCTTTGATCTTATCTCTACTTGTTTGTGCTTGAAACTTTGATGAAAGTTGAAGTAATTTCATATTCATAGTTTGATCGAAAGAAAAGGTTGTTCTGATATCGTTTCAATCCAGAACTTATCGAGTTATCAATAGATCAGGATCAAGACGAACTTGTACTCAAACATTCAAGCAAAGTAAAGCAAAAGAACACAAGAATTGGTAACCCAGTTCGAGTTCAAAGAACTCTACATCCGGAGGATCTCAACAGAGGAGATCCGATCCCAACCATTTCACTAGATCAAAGCTCAAAGGTTTACAAGTACAAGCAATCAAACACTCGGCAAAGCTAAACCACAGAATCAAGAAGAAGACGAGGAACTAAGAACGGAAACAAGAGCAAAGGTTAGAGTTCTAGAAATGAAAGGGCTTCGGCCCCCTTTCACGGCTGCAAGTCTCGATCGGACTTCAACTAGACACCAGGGAACACCGGAGATGAGCTATCGCCGGCCACCACTTCTTCTTCTTCCTTTCTCTCTCTCTCTTTCTTTCTCCTCTCTCTCTCTCTCTCTCTCTCTCTCTCTTTCTCTCTCAGATTCTAGGGTTAGCGCTGCATCAAAAGTAAGCCCCAAGGAGCTCTCGAAGGCTTTAAATAGCTAGGTCACTCAGGAGAGCTTCCAAACGCTGCATTTCAACATAAGCCGACTCTCCTCAGTTTTTGGGCCAAAGACCACCAATTTGGGCCAAGCTGGTTAATGGGCCAAGCTCGTTCTTCTTTGTCCGAGATTCATCAAAACAAAAGGCTGGTTCAATATTGGTGACTCGGGTTTAGGTTGCCTCCAAACCAAGTTAACCCAGGGTGGCAATCCAGCCCGGTTCACCTGTGAGACCAAACCTTAATTACAAGATGAACCCGGTTCTAATCTTGTATAGCTCTACCCTAGTGTTTGATACACTTATATGTACAAGTACTTAGAATACATGAATGTATTAGTTACAACAATTGTGAATTTGAATAGGAATAAAGTTTGAAACGAAAGTTGAAAACCGTAGATCGTTATAAGTAGATAAAAGTTGAAAACTATAGTGTTCTACAACAACACACCTTACATATGTTTGATTCAACCATGCCATACCAATGGAGTTGGCTCAACATTGGTGATCTATCGATCTCTTGTGGCAAGCCAAGTAATGAAAGAACATTTATGCATGATCGAGCTCTTCCAACTGTCATAGAGCAAATATGCAATCTTATTACCAGAGTTTTGCTCCCAATTTTCCTTCCATTCCCTAGGATCAGAGTAATCCTTGAGGTCGATCAATGAGGCTATCTCATACATCAAGAAGAGTCTTCCGCGTCTCGAGAAGATTTTCCCTAACCCAGGACACCCAAATGTTGTTGTGTTGAATTTCAATATCTTTGACGTGGAGAGCAAGGTGTGCCCTTATTCCAGGAAAGTATCTCCTTAACGCCCACGCCTCCCTCGATCAGTCCTCAACCTTGCAACATCCTTCTAAGCAGCTAAGCTTCTACGTGCATTATAATGTTTGTCAGTTTGGATTAGTTTACTATACTTTTGGCTAGATTTTATTGCTATTTACAAATATTGGTACATACATATTATTCCTTGATTAATCCACGTTTGAAAGGTTTTCTTAGTTAAATTATTAATTGATTGGTAAAATAAGTATATTTCATATATGAGATGAGAAAATTATAAGTGGGACTTAGTAATTATATACAATCCTCTAGTACAAGTTGAATTAGCTTGTTTTTGATAGGGACCCTTTAACTTATACACATGCATGTATGTACCTCAAGAATTTCCTGGTCCACCTATATACAAAATAGTGAATATAAAAAACTGATACACATGCACTTTATGTAGTATAGTTTACGACATTAAATTTCTACCATTCATGCAAAATACGTAAATACACCTTGTTTCAATTCTCAAGTACGTTTGAAAATTTGACCGAATGTATGTCAAACTTTGTAAGCTTTAACCCTGAAAAAGTAGTGCATCAAAATTCGAATGGTCTATGATGAACAGATGAACGAACAGTGTTTGCATAGATCACGTATCTAAATTACTATGCCCTAATTAGGGAACAGTATAAAAATGTGGAGTTTGTAAAAATCGCAATGATTGTGTTTTGAAGAATGAGAGGGAGGAGACAAGAAAAAAAAGGGCAAGGCAGGTGGTGAGATACAGCAGGTGGTGAGTGAGACTGAGATCATGGGTCTTGTCACAAAGTAGAGAGAGTCTGACAAAATTAAATTAAAGTGGCCTCTCCCATTCATTTCACACATCGATCATCTCAGATGGCTACCTCTCACTCACTACTCACTCACAAAACTAGATGAAACTTCTTTCTGACTTTCATTCTATATCAACATTCTTACATTTATCACGTACGATCCATCGTCCACACTATCATAAAGTGTGTATACTAAGTATAACACATTTCATTTAGTATTATGTTTGTTTTTTCTTTTCACGAGTTTAATTAGCCTTTTTTTTGGGGTCTATCGGAAACCGTGATCCTATCGACTTTTTTTTTTTTTTTTTGAATGAAAAGGGGTAATTCATTCAAGGTAAGATAGTTACAAAAAAAAAATCCTAGGCAAGCCTAGGTGTGGTTTGGCTCTTCTAAGCCTATTCTAGAGAACCATCTTCTTGATTCTCTATTTCTCTTCCTCCATCTCGATTGGACACTATTTCGTACATGGATAATTGCTATTCTAGCACACTCATCACTCAATGTCAACTCAGACTGAAAAATCTTACAATTTCTAGCTCTCCAAACAAAATACACCACTGCACTAATGCACGCTATCCAAACATTAAACAAGAAGGACTTCTTTCGCTTCAGTCTTCCAACGGCTTCAAGCCACTCTGCCAAAGTATTATACCTTCTGCTCAGCTTGGCCCATGTCATCACTTTGTTGAGGACGTCTTTTGAGAAGTTACACTTGAACCATATGTGCTCACTAGTCTCTTGTTCCCCATCATTGCATAGCATGCAACAGTCTTCTTGAATCTTTCCCATGGCCTTAAGCTTGTCCTTTGTCAGCATGCCATAATTAGCGGCCATCCAGGTTATAAAGGAAATTCTGGGTGTGTTAATCTTGCCCCAGATCCATCTATTCCACTCCACCGCAGGCCCCTTTTCTCTTATATTCTCGTAGATGCCTTTCCAATCAAACTTGCCTCCTCTGGTCAAAATAACAACCTGTCTTGCATCTTGTTCCATGGTCTCCTTGAGCTGCTCTCTTACATGAATAATACTCCTCCAGAGAGAACTGGAAGTGGATTTGCTCTCAGCCTCCCAGAAAGGTGCACCCTTGAGGATGACAGTGGTCACCCAAGTACACCAGATAGAGCTGGAGCCACTGAGTATGTCGTAGATCAGTTCAGTGAAACTTGCTCGATTCCATGCCAGTATCTCCTTGATTCCCAGTCCTCCTTCACTTTTTGGTCTGCACACCCTTTTCCATGAAATTGGTGCTCTTTTACCTTCTCCACAACCAGACCATAGGAAGTTCCTCATGAGTTTGGTAATGTGATTGATTATGCCTTTGGGAAGAACGAAAATCCTGCACCAGTACTGTAACACACCGTAAAGCACAGCTCTCACCAGTTCAAATCTTCCTGCGTATGATAAGTTCCTGGATGTCCATCCATTAACCTTAGCCGATATTTTGGAAATCAGAGGCATATAGTCATTGCTCCTAGCCTTTGTGCTGCATAGTGGTACTCCCAGATAAGTGACAGGCAAGGTTCCAATATCCATGTTCAGCAGGTGAGCAAACTCCATGGCTTCATACTCTTTGATTCCAGCACAAAAAATCTTTGATTTTTCAGCATTGATACTCAGGCCTGACATAGCACTAAAGTTCTCTAGAGTGTGCTTAACTTCTAATAATGAATCTCTATCCCCATGGCAAAACATGAAAAGATCATCAGCAAAACACAAGCAACTAAGTTCCAATCTGGCGCAATTTGGGTGGTACTTGAACTCTCTTCTCTTACACATCCTCCTGCACATTCTGCTAAGATATTCCATTGCCAAGACAAACAAATAAGGGGAAAGGGGGTCTCCTTGGCGCACCCCTCTTTCACCCTTAAAATATCCCCATAATTCACCACTAAAGTTGATTGAGAAATGACAGTTGGTAACACATTCCCTGATCCACTTAATCATCAAAGGGTGAAGACCAAAACCAGCTAGCAGTTGCAACAGGAATCCCCAGTCAAGTGTGTCGTATGCCTTTTTCAAGTCAATTTTTATGGCACATTTGGGACTAATGTATTTCCTAGAATAACTCTTCACTAACTCTTGGCAAACTGCAATGTTGTGCTTGATACTCCTGCCCTTGATGAATGCTCCCTGATTATTCCCCACAATGATAGGCAAAACCTCTTGAAGTCTCTTAACTAACAGCTTGGAGATTACCTTGCTAATCACAGAACAGCAGGAGATAGGCCTGTAATCATGTATGGAAGATGGGTTGTCCTTTTTAGGGATGAGTGAGATGGTTGTGCTTTCCACTTCTTTGAGCATCCTTCCAGTCTTGAAAAAATCCAAGATTGCTTCAGTGAGTTCCTCTCCTAAAATATGCCACGTTTTCTGGAAGAATTTTGCATTGAACCCATCTGGCCCTGGTGCCTTGTTCACTCCAATGTCCCACACTGCTTGTTTGACTTCCTCTTGCCCAAAAGGTACAATCATGTTTTGTCTAGCTTCCTCATTCAACACAGGCCCTTCCTGAAATACAGACATATCACACTGTGCTACATCATCAGAACTACCAAGCATGTCTTTGAAGTGATCCAGAACCATTGCCTTGATTTCCCTCTCCCCAGTCACCAGGTTGCCTTGGCCATCTTGTAAAGCATTTAAAGTGTTTCTTGCTTTTCTCAATTTTATGGTGTTGTAGAAGTAACTACTACAATTATCTTGGAATTTGAGCCAATGGATCTTTGCATTTTGTTGGAGCAGCATGTTCCTGTTCTTTATTGTCGTCTTGAGTTCAGCTAAAACTTCTCTTTCATGGCTCAAGAGTCCACTGTCACAAGGCTTGACGATGATTTCAGTTTGGATACTCTGCAGTTTCTCATGAAGGGCTCTCACAGCTTTCTCCTCATTCTCTAAGTTGCCACCTCTCAGTTTCCTAAGTGGTGTCTTTAAGGCTTTAAGCTTCATCAACAAGGAAAACATCTTGATACCATTTACTTTCTTATTTCTCCAAACACCTCCCACTGTCTGTTCAAAATCAGGATGTTCACACCAAGTGTTCTTGAATCTAAACGTTTGTCTTTTCCTGGGAAACCCTCCTCTAATGTGTAGTAAAGCCGGGGAGTGGTCTGAGCATTTTGGGGCCTCGAAGCTTGCAACATAGTCTGGAAATTCATCGATCCACTTTTGATTTGCTAGGATCCTGTCTAGCTTGCACAAAATTCTCGTTCCATCAGTGTGCTTATTAGACCATGTGAAAAAAGCTCCTGTGAAGTTAAGATCGAGCAACCCATTCCTGTCGAGGCATTCTCTAAACTCAGTGTTGAACAAACTCGGGGTGTTATTCTCCACAAATTTTTCTCTAGCATCTCTAATTGCATTGAAATCTCCCATTAGGAGCCAAGGAACCTGCTTGTTATTTATACCATTAGCCAGCTGATCAAGCACCTGCCATAGTTGCATTCTCTCTTGTGCATGGTTTGAAGCATAGATGAATGAAGTCTCAAACTGTAGTTGTGAGGTAGGAGTGGAGATTGAGCAGTGAATCATTTGGAAATCTTCGAATAAGAAGTTGACATCAGATATGGTGTGAGGGTTCCAAAAAATCCATATACGTCCATTGGCACCTAAACATTTAGTGTTTCTATGCCACCCCTTCAAAATGTGCCTAGAAACAAAATCTACTTTGCTAGTTCTAACTCTAGTTTCCAACACTGCTAGTATATCCACAAAATGATTCTTTGCAAAAATATTAACAAAATCACATTTGGTGAGCTCATTGAGCCCCCTAATGTTCCAACTAGCTATTGTGAGCTTATTCATTAGGCACGATTGCTTCCAAATCCACTCCCTGCAATCTGCCTCCACCTTCCTCTGGAACACTAAGAGCTTGATATCTTGTCCCTGACACTCCTTGGCTAGGGTCACTTGTTTTCTGTTCTTTGTCCCTATGCTTCTTTACTTTCTGCACTTTGATCCAGCCATCATTCTGAGCGTTCAGATCTGGGAGCACCACTCCTTTTCCCCTCTCATCACGCTGTGGATTCACATCAGTTTGCTTTTCATTCAGCCCATTTCCAGCTTCCTCACAAACATTGTCAGATTTCTGATTTTTCTCCACACTGTTTCCCTGAGCTGCATCTCCAAGACCAGCTGCATCATGCCTTAAATTCTGGTGAGTTTCCCTTCTTATCCACGTTCTCCTCATTGGTTGTCTCACAAACGGTTTAGGCCTAAATTTCCTAGTGAAGTCGAAGCTTGCCTTTTTGTGGCATTCTCCGGTAGAGTGACCAAACACCTTGCATTCCTCGCACTTACTTGGGACCCACTCGTATCTCACCGGTTGCACCACAATTTCCCCATCCTCCCCAACAAAAGAGAGTTCAGTTTTTAGAGGTTTAGAAGCAGTTACCTCCACCAAGATTCTAGCGAAGGAGAGACGTTCTTGATTTTCAGTGACCTTGTCTGTGAATATTGGCTTGCCCAGTGCACTTCCAATCCTCTCATAGAAATCGAAGTCCCAGAACCGTACATCTAGATTTGGTAGAGTTGCCCAAATTTGAGTAGTGTCAAAGCATGATGGATCGAGTTTGGCGCCTTCGCTCCACCTCCTGAGCACCAAAAGCTTGACCCCTCCGATCATCCATGGTCCTTGCAGAAGAACCCATTCTAGATCCTTCTCACACTCAAATTTAAAGATGAAAATGCCTGTTTCAGTGAGTATGATTTTGGGAAGGTTGATGCCATGCCATTTTGATGCTACAAATCCTTGCATCGTTGTGAAATTTATTCTGGCCCCAGCCACCATACCCAACAAACTGAGCTTCCATTTAGAGATAGTCTTCTCCACATCTTTTCTTGTGAATCTTATGATTCCATCTTCATAACCTTCCACATATGAGAGGCGCTTACCGTTGACATTTGCTCTGTTACCAGCCAAAGCGTCTTTGAATGTTCGTCTGCCGCTGTTCTCGACCCAATCGCCACCTCTTCCAGGTGCCTGACAGGTGCTTCCATTTTCTTCTAGATTTTCCTTGTTGACTCCGCCCTTTTCCAATTGGGGAATTTCTAGGTTACGGTTCCCGGCCTTCTCCATTGCCTTCTCGTTCTCTTGTTCAATTGAGTCCGCCACCACTGCTAACTCTTTGGAACTTCCTTCCATCTCCAACCTTCTCCCCTCAAATTCTCCTTCTGATTCTCCTCTCCTAAGTATCCTCTTGTTCACCGTACGGATCGTTTCGGAGGAGACCTCCTCGGGTGAATCATGGCTGGTCGTGGAGGGATCTTCAAGCTGTGAGACCTTCTTGCTCTTTGCATTCCTCCTCCTTCCCGCCACCTTGCTCCTGGCCATGGAAAGACTCAGGTGGCGGCGGCGGCCTCCCACTCCTGGTGTTTGAACCCTAACTCTCGCTCGCACTTTTCTCTGGCGCGTAAGGCGCGTTGTTAATTTCCTTATGCATAAATCGACTTGCATGGGTAAGAGTGCGTACAATTTGACTCCTGCACCCAGCGTATGTGATGAATATTTCACTGAGTAGATGTCGTTATTGTATGTATGTATATAGCACATAATGAATGTTCTATAGACGAACGAAATCAAGCGGTGTTACAAGAAGATTTTGGGCGAGTGTGCAAGAGCTAGGCCTCAAACTTTGACAGTGCTAGCTAGAGGGTGAGTCTTGATCAAGGTTTGATAAAGGGAAAATAGCTTTCCACATTGGAAGTTATGTGAAATAAAACCTAGTATATAGGATTGAAAAGCTACTCTTATTGTCATTTGGTTTTAGAATTGAATTCCAATATATTTATTGGTGAGCTAATTTGTGTATGTGTGCTTCTATGAACAATCTCCAATTTTCTTATTAGTCCAATAACTTTATCATGATATCTAAACAGGTTTGTTCCTTGACCCATTTCGTGAATGTTTAGGTTAGGCTAGGCTTATGCTACCCGTTTATTATCTTCCTAGCTATTTACCTTACCTACTGTATGGTCATGGATCCAGTTCCATTTCGGTTTTGGGATATTTTTTTAAATTAAAAAATAAAAATCCTAACAAAATAAAGTAAAAAATATACATGAACCCTACATTGCAACTAAATTCTACATCAAAACTAAATATGAAACTCTAAATTTTAGAAAAAAATCTTAAAACCATAAAATTAAACCTTAATTCTTTTAAAAATAATTAAATAGACCGTGGAACAACCAAGTCGAACTGTTTTAGAACCGCCAATTCAATTCCATGGTTCCGGAATATCCCAAACCGGGACTAGAATCGAAGAAGGGCCGGTTCCGATTCGGTTTCACGGTTGAAGTGGAATCGGACCCCATGACAGGTACATATATCTAAGTGTCAATTATGTTAGATTAGTTTAAAGTAGGCCTGCGAAAATAGCTTCCCACGTTAGACGTTGGGTGAAACAAAGCCAATTATGTAAAGTAGTCTTCGTTTTTCTTGCGTTATTTTGAACTAATTAATCTATCCTAATTCACAGCACATAACGTGTGTTTCAAGTTGATCGTTTGATGGGATTTGTATGGATGTTTTAGTGTAATTTACGGTTCATATATATATGCTACTCGATCATATACTATAATTAATATTCCATTCGTTCTATTTTACTTGTCCATAAAGCCTTAAACTTTTTTTCAGTTCTATTTGTCTTTGAAGCTATATTTGTACAAGATTTTTCATTTGTAATTAATATACATGGAAAAAGTTTCTTAAAAAAAGAAAAAGGTATAATTAATAAAGGTAATTTAGTAAGATTATACCATGTATTAATATATGTGTATTAGGTTTTTATGGACAAGTAGAATAAAATGGAGTAAGTATAATGTAGGCTGAAGAGAGTGGGCGAACCGCGAACATGTGCGTATGAATTATGGTGAATTTGGACTTTGTTGCCACATGTTGTGGATTAGCACAAGGTCCTAATTAAAATGTTATTTATATCAAGTAATATATATGTAGTTGAAAACAATATGAACACGTAAAATGCCACTTCCATGACACATCTGTCAAGCTAACTAGACACCTTCCGCCTCTCTTTTTTTTTTTCATTCAAAATATGTGTACTAACCACTATGATTATTGATTATTGATTGTGTTTTGTTAAGTTGGGGGAAACACAAAAGGATTTCTTTTGATCCAAGACGTTGATCTTTTTAGGACTACTCGTTTGATATTGATATTTAAGATATGAGATATTACATATCGTCATCGATATAGATATCAAGATATAGTATGAGTAATATCAAATTAAATATCGGATATGAATATGGATAAGATGTTGATCTTTTTAGGACTCGTTTGATACTGATATCTAAGATATGAGATAACACATATCGGTATAGATATCAAGATATAGTATGAGTAATATCAAAATATCGAAAATAAATATGGATATGAGTGATATTTTTAATATACCAATTATTTGAGGTATATCAAAATAACACTCTGATATCAACCTATATTACTTTGAATCTTTGATTTGACATCGATATCAAATAATATGTCAAAAACTAAATATGAGTATTAGTAATATCCATACTCATACGTGATATCCTATATGAATATCAAACGGATCCTAAATACTATCTATCAAGTTGCCATTGTACGTGCTTTAAGAAGTTGATGAAAGATCACTTTCAATCTTTTAGGTATTCAATTTTATTGGTGCTGACTGATATCTATGGTGACAATTCGTGCTTAATTTGTTCCTAACTAGTTATCACTCTCGGGTCAAATGTTAGTTTCTAACTTTAATGGCTATGTCGCTCTTTATGATAATAAGTTAATAACAGTATGTATGATAAATCACTCAATTTCTTCTGTTATTGAATAGTTTAAATAGAAAAAACTATTTTTTTAACCTATTCCTTTGAATCTTGAATGAAAAAGATCTTTAATGGCTATTTAGAGTTATTCATGTATCATCTTTTCGCATTTATTTCACAAGTGACTGAACATGGTTGCTTGACAAACCACCTGATTGAAACGACGCCGTGCTGACTCAAAAGCAGTGCCATTCTGTTTTATTCTGTACAGCACTTCTTACTCGATCCGTTTTTATTGAAATAGAAGCTAAAAGCTTTCTTATCCAAAAAAATTGAAGAATGAATTAAAAATAAAAACCAGACAAATCCATGTAGAAAACACTATTTACTTGGTCGATCGATCTCTTCGTCAGCAGTTAATTGAACTACTTAAAAAGAATAGCAAATGTTTCTGGCTGAAAAGCAACGTAATTTGTTGGTCAAGTAGTGGTCAAGTAGGGCTATTGGCCAGGCCATCTGATGTAAATACTACTTACTGAAAGAATTATGATTCTTTATTTTTACAATAAATATAATCTAAGCAATCAGTTTGGTTTAAGAACCAAGACTCTTGCATAAACACTCAATACTCATTAAATTACATCAAAAAAATAAAAAAATAAAAACAGCACCCAGAAGGAAACACATTGAAATGCTTACCTTGGTGTTTAAACAGATTTCGTGTAACTCATGTTATTATAAATAAGTTTTCACCTGATAGCTCATTAAAAAATGGATTCAAGAATATGATGTATATCCTTCACTATAGATTTAACAAAAAAAAAATACAATGATAGATCTTTTAATTTGACTATACTATATCTGATAGCAAGTAAATGGAAGGTAGAAAATTAGCCGAGCTACTTTCTTTACAAAGGCTAATAATAGATGTAAAGATGTGCTCTTTGTTTTTTCGGCATCATCAAGCTCACCTGATTTAGGTAATGCTGTGATTGCAGTCAACCTCGGTAGACCTTGCTTGCGTTCTCTGGAAACGTTGTCAGGGATTAAAAAGAATGTGATGGTTTCAGTTAGGAGGCAAGAATCAAATGCAAAATGAAGGAATGAAGAATTGGTTTGTCAATGAAACCCAGCTTGAGTGCTAATCTGTCAGTTTTTGGAGGAATCGGTGATTCTTCTGTAGAAAAGAACATAAGCAGCTGATGTTTTTAGCTTTTCCTTGTTAATGGGATAAACATGGCTATCATCAAAGTCATACCACTGGCCACCACCATGCTACATCAAATAAGAAGTTGACATTAGTTCAATTAGAGAAAATGGATAATTGCAGTACTGAGATTTAAGGGTATGCTTCAAGGCATGAAATTTAGGCCTTAAAAATTTTGAAACTATATCATGTACATAATTGAAAGTAGTATTTCTAGGAGATGAGCAACTTACATGGACAAAGGCAGTGTAGTGACCACTCCCCAAGCCACCATAATGATTGCTCATTGCATAGAGCATGTAACGACAAGATGTGTTGGCGCCCTTGTAAGCAATGTATGAGGCAAGATCAAGATCATCAATAGGAAAGTCCACAAGTGTATCCAGCTTGTTTTTCGTGTATCTGCTGTATGAGAATCGTTTCAGATGGATGACTAGAATTTCTGGTAGTCTCCAAAGATCCAATTTCTTGGTGGCTTGTCGGTGCTCCTTGCATTTAGGACAATACCTATAACATGAGAATATATAAGTAAACGCTTTTCAGTTGAATTATGACTATACTAATCAACAACCCGTTAGCAGTGTACTCTTAAAGTAGCACTAAGCATTAAGATTTTATACAACAGACTCACAGAAAACCAGAAATGCTTCCAAGAAAATGTGAATCGAATAGAATATACTAGTACAAGGTCAAATATATAACTAACCACATATCTTCAGGCCCAAGGGGCTCCTCTTGCAAGAATGCTTCAAGGCATTTGTACAAGGATACACACTCTTGTGGCCTCCTCACCAAAATCCCTGATTTCAAGACTTCGGGTTGCCTGCCAAGAAGACCAGTGTCATATAACTGAAGCTTTTTATCTGGCCAGCGTACAACGAAATGCAATTGCCTTGGCATGTCCTCTGTTTTTATGGGCTCGGTCATTTCTATCTCTGAGTCCTGAATATTTCCCTTCTCATCTGCTAGCAAAAACTTAAAATCTGCATCTGTGGATGAACTAACTTCATTATCGCCAGGCAGTTTATCATCTACATTACAATCGGAAGTGATGATCTTCTCCATCTCAGCATTTTCTTCAACTGCATTGCTTTGGGAGCTCTCTTGATTCTCCAAGTCATTTTCAATAGGCATAACAAATGGATTGAGCAGATTAAGATACAAGCTACACAAATCAGATCTGCTTATTTTATCATGAGATCTCGCCACCAGAGGAATCCCAAATGCCTTCCAACATGTACTTTGCTTCCCGAGAAAATCATGCCTGACAATCCAAGATTTCATCAGAGGAACTAAGTATATGTATAAATGTTTAGTAATTAAAATAAAGTCAAAATTTTAGTTAAACTTTAATAACAAAATGAGCTTTACAGAAAAACATCACAAATGAACAGTTGACACCAAGGAACTGTTAATCCAAGGACAGTAGATCTTTGCCATCTTAAAATAAAAACAGAAGTAGGATTATGAAATAATGACTCATAAGCATTTACATTAAAGGGAGAAAAATATACTACTTTTATATCACAGAAAACAATAATCCCATAAGTAGTGAGTATATTATCCTTTCCCAACAAAAAATGAGGTTGTTAATCTAAACACTAACCATGAGAGGGGATGTGGACAATATATCCACTAAGAGTAGTTGATACAAAAGAAGTGAGTAAATGCCAATTTAGTTTTGGCCTGAACGTGGTGCTCTTTATAAATGTATACATAATTACATATCAGGGATAAGGTACACGATGCAGTGGCATTTAACTTGTTAAGGTTGAACCTCTAGAGCTATAATTTTATAGCATGTAGCATAGCATTCAGGAACCATTAGAACTTAGAAGAGAAAGGGAACACTAAATCAGATGATTTAAGAAAAAGGAAATTGCACTTACTCTTCCTTATGCTGATGGCTAAACACAACCAAAGATGATTTATCTGTATCTTTTGGCAAGCGGTACGCAACCAAACGATCTTCATCTCGAATTAAGGACAATGAATCAGCGGGATCTTCTAGAAAACGTATAATACTGTGGTTGTAAATCTGCAGAAAACTGTTGCTTGAGAGATTTATAAGAAAAAAAAAGGTGCAATATAAATACTTGCAGGTCATTAAAAAGCTATTATCATGGGTGATAAATATTACCTCCGCCACCAAGAACATTTCACCATCAGGTAAAGAGCTAGCAACACTCAAGGCATGCATAAGGTCTTCTAGTCTTCCACACTTGGGCACAGTAACTGTGAGAGGAAGTGGCAAAGAACTGCCATCAGTAGACATGACAGTCAAGGTCATGCTCCGCACTGTTGAGGAAGGCAGTGGCAGTGTCAGGTACATGAATGGATCAAATGTGATGGACACCTTTTTGCAGATGGGGCAAATTAATGTTGACTTATATTGACCCTGCAATGAGATATTCAAAGTGCTGAGTACAACCCCTCGCATACTACAAACAAAACTCCAGTTAAACAAAAAGAGATTAAGATTGATTTATTACTCAAAGGAAATTAGATCATTAAATGTTCTGAGGAGTTGTTAAAATTTCATAGATTTTACAAACTAACAAAAATAGAAAAGACTCACTTGACAAACGTCAACAATTATGGAATCATTACGAGCCAAGTGGTTTCGCCAATACTCATCAGCAACCTCCTCATCTGGACGCCCCTCTCCATCTTTGGCTTCAAAATAGGGTTTAGATTTCACACGATTAAGATCTTCATGAAGTCCATCCAACAAAAAAGCAAGCAGCTCCTATGTTCAACAAGCATTGATTAATGATTATTTCTTTTGGAGAATAACATCAATTAACATTTCACATGAAGCAGTCATTCACTATGAAGCTGCATAATATGATGGAAAACTTTACTAACCTGGGAATCATGCTGATTAAAACCACTGAACTGAGGAGCAAATCGAGCAAGCTTTGACTTAAATACTCTTGGTGGCACTGGATTAGCTCCAGGAGCCCATAACTTCCTGATAAGCTCTCCAAATCCTGAAGCGATTTCCCCCTATCATGATATAAGTATTGTCCACGCCATATGACATTAAAGAGGAGAAGTCAGTCATTCATGATTCTAACTGTTTGCATACAGAATAATAATTTGAAAATACAACCCCCTTCCAACACAAGACTTTCAAAACAATGCTAGTATCAAAGTAGAATGTAATGTTAAAAGACATACATCCATGCCAAGTGGATTATTATGATTAATTTCTCGAGTGTAATCGCCAAGAAAGTAGTCGACAAGCTTTGGTGTGTGGGCCAAGCACTGAAGGGCACTATTCATGAAACATGTATTGCCAAGATTTTGCAAGCCAGTTAGGCCCAAGGACCCAGATTCAACAGAGCGCCGAGGAAAACTGTACCCATTGGAAGTGCTTCCGTTCATCATAATTGGTGCACCAGAAAAGGAACCTCTTGAATTGGCATTCTGTACAGAGTCATCCATTTTAACTTTTCTACACTTGATTGAATCTGACAATCCATATATTTGCAATTCCAAGAGAATCTGAAAGGGCCAGAAAATAACAGCCTCATTATACAAGCACGGAAAAAAAAAAGTTTTATATAAGCAAAGTAACCCACAAATTATAAGTCAATCTGTAATGACTAAGAAACTTGTATCAAAAAACATTTGTACTTTTTTTCGGGCTATGATCTACTTCAATTTTTGTATAAGATCAATACTGACAGAGGCTACTAATCTTACAAAAATGAAATGATCATCTTTCATCATGACATATCACCTTTCCTTTAAAACTCAGTAAGGTGCAAGATGAATGACCCATGCTGGAAAAAAGACGTCTTCAGGGACAAAAGAATCATGACAAAGAGAACCAAAATGCAAGTGGACTCCTAGAGCCATATCTAGATAACAAATTCTAAATAAGGTCAAGGAATTCTGAACAAGAGTTTAAGTCCTCAATTACTTCAGGTTTTCCTGCCCCCAGGTCCAACAGTTTAGAAATTTATTTCTTTATTAAGATCAAGAAAGCATTAAGCATGCTCACTGGGCCAGAAGCCCATAAACTGTTTTGGGGATCCAAAAACTTCAATGGAAAAGCATTGTCAATATATTTTCAGAAATAGATACAGCTTTGATATCAAAAATCATCATCACATAAGCCGTAGTTTGTTTTATGAATGGATGATATAAGCAAACTATAAAAATAACCATAATTTTACCATTCTTTAGCACATGTTTCTGCTTTTTTTTTTGTTATATATCTTTAGGGGGTATCTATTTACATATCTCAGTATATGCTCTGCCTTACTTAATTAAAAGTTACTTGTATTTGCACATATTGCGGATCAATACAAATTACTGCTGACAAGTATACTTAGAAATGTAAAGCTAAAAGATAGTAACACCTTAATGTTTCTATATTGTATTGTATCATATATGGATAGAAGTAGTAATATGTTCAGCATGAAAAAAACCACTGTAAATCCCATTGTTTCAGAGTTTCTACACATAAAATTTCTTGAAAATCGATCAATCACTGAAAAAAAGATCCCTATTAGAGAAACAGGATCAGTGATCTAAGGCAAAGTCATAAGATTTATAAAAACACTTACAAGGACAACCCTCAAAGCATGTGACGTAAATAAAGTCACCGCTCCATGTAACCTATTTATATGAGCTTGAAGTCTTCACTATCAAGATTTTATTTCCAAATCCACTCTAAGGCAAAGTCATAAGGTTCGTGAAAACATTACGAAGATACTCCTTAAAGCATGTGACAAACACAAAGTCATCACTCCATGCATATCCTATTTATTTGTGCTTGAAGTCTTCACTATTATTATAGATTTCATTACCAAATCCACTCCAGTGAACCATAATGTATACAACAGATATAGGAATATCAAATGCAGGTATATCTTGTAGACTGGTACTATCAAATTTATGGTGGCGTAAAGCATGGGTTAAAAAGAGACTGTATGACATTTTCATTCAAATGGTTCAATAATAAGAGGTAAGAGAGATTATTGAAATTCATATACTTACCTCCTGGTCAGGCAGTCTCTGAAATCCATTTTTCTCGTTCAAAGTAAACATGCTAATTTGACCAGAAAAGTCCCATATACGTAGCTGTGAATTTGAGTTTATCAGAGTGCAATCACCTCTTACACGGATATAATAACACAATCACACAATACACATTGCACTAGAAAGATTACTCACAGGCTCAGATTCAGCATTGAAGATTTTGCAAGCCCTTTTGAACAGCTCAACAGCATTATCCTGATAACAGAGCACATAAAGTTAAGTGCATAAGTAGGTGAACCAAAAACAGATATGCATTGAAATAAATAAAAAGCAATGTAAAGATGGAACACTACAAGTATTTGATATGCCACATGTGTTAGGGTCAGCTTTATTCCATGGTCTAAGGTCACAATTAGATAACTCATTACATGTATAACAACCTCATTGCACAACCTATCCTTCCACTCTACAGAAAAAACACCCACAAATATGTATTAATCCACTTGAGAAATATGTAATAGGCCTCTCTGACTCTGACATGATATATTACATTTTGAAATGGGAGCACTACTTGCAAGAAGATTAACTCAAAAACACAACAGATCAACTCAAAACAAAACTTGCTAGAAGCATAAGGAAAAAGCAATTTATTTACCATTCGTGCTCTGCAGATTGCGCAATAATTGAAATCGTGTCAAAAATTGATCATAGAGGCTGGGAATAAGAAATCATATAGTCCACTCTACCTTTTTAGTTATCTTTATTCCTGACGATTTAGCCTCCCGCAGAAGAACAAGCCTAATCTGTAAAGGATACACATCTCCCATATCAATCTCCCCTGCTGAGAAACTTCCTGTACACTTTGTAGCAGGTCTGGAGACACTATGCCTGCACAATAATATTTCAGAACAATATAAGCAGGTATTTATGGAAATTTTACTATAGATTTTCATCAACTGGGCAACTCAATTCCATGATGAACAAAATGAGAGCACGAGAAATTACAAGAACTGGTAAATAACTATATGCAATAGTTAAGTTGGACAATTTGAGATGCTGACAGCTTAAAATAGGCATCACAAATAAAGGGAATGAGAGAAATGTTGAAGTAGCAGAAACTTTCATGAATTACAACTAAAGACAACATAAATATTCTTCAGGTATATGGAAATACTTGCTGCTGTTATAAAAATTGATATTCATATCAAAATTACAAACCACAAAACCTCTACAGCATTTGTCAGACAATTCATCACATGTACTATATGATTTGTGCACCAAATATGATAATACCTACAGCAACAACTACCTAGTATTCTAGTAAATCCAGCATAAGCAGGGTCTAGGGAGTAGGGTGTCGAGATGTACGCAGCCATACCGCGAGCAAGTCAAGAGGATGTTTCCGTAATATGATTATACGTACTCACCTACAAATCTAAACCTTCTGAAACAGATATTGGCAGAGAAGCAGGCAAATGATTGTAGACAAAAACATGTATTCAACAACAATAATAAGAGAATAGTTTCCCAGGTTGAATATCAGCAAACAGATTTCATACAGCAGTAAGAAACCAATCAGATAGCCAAAGCAACATTTGAATTCCCTTTCTTTTCAATGAAACAAAAGTTTAATACTGCAAACTTGGATGTGCAAGTGATTTGATGCGGTCCAATATGAACAAAGATAAAATTTTACCATTTGAGTGCTTGCAACCACATTTCTCCTGAGACCAAAGCATAATCACGCCTGGATGCCCTAACCTCGCCATTATTAGAACTCTGTGTGGAATCATCTTCTCTTCTCAAATTAAACAAAAGATCTGAGTTGAATATGTTACTGATTAATTTCATAGGCCCAGCATACTGGGATGCTTGTGACGCAATGTACAAAGCTCCAATTTTGCCATTCAAATCACTTGTTGACGTTGAAGACGAATCTTGGGCCTCCTTCCACCGCCTTCACATTCAAATCCCAAACACCGTCCCAAAGTAAATTGACATGTCAGTCATGTGGATTGCATTCCAGATCTCGAAACATATAAGTAGCAATAATCAAAAGCAATAAATCATTGGGCTTTAACTCTTTCGGAATCCGCTCCTAACCAATAAATCGACCGGGTGCCGAATCTAATACTCGACCAAAAAGAGTAATTTTAGCTGATTGTTCACGAAAGATGTGAAATAGAAGAGAAAATAATACCTGTAAGGTACTAAGTATACTCTCTGATCGTCATCTGAAAGAGGAGATTGAGCCGCATCTGACGCATCTTCACGCAAGGAATTTTCCATTCCTCACAACAAGAGAGAATGCAAAATGCAGATCACTTCGATGTTCAAATCCAGCACATAGAGAGACAGAGGGAGAGATTGCTATGGCGGATTTACAGAGAGAAAGGTATTTGAATTCCAATGTCCAAGGGAAAAAGGGCTGTGCTTGGAACTTTGAAGGGATTTGGTCGAGGAACGTTCGGATTATTAAAAAACATTGGCAAAATAGTTTTTTTTTTGGTAAAATAAATCACCTCTTAGGATATTTGCAAAAAAAAAAAAAAAAAACTTATTATTTTACTTTTTTACAAAAAAATCACATCTTATTTTAGCGTGTTTGCAAAAAAATTACCTTTTATTTTACTTTTTATATTAAATCACCACTTTTTACATAACTAGTTTTACTCGCCGTACCATGTACGACTACGAACCGATATTTTATAAACATTATAAATAAAATATTAATAAATAAAAATAAAATATAAACTTTCATATGAGTAAATTTAAAGTACTAAACTTTCAAATATTATATTTTTCGTATTTTATTACTTTTTATGTGCATAAATTTAAAGTTTATCAAATGTTTCAATATATTTATTAAATATTTTATTATCTATTTTTATTAATTTTAAAAATTATAAATATTTATCATTAATTTTTTATAAAAAAATCACTATATATCTATAAATAAATTCGTCAAAAAATATATGATAATATATTTATATTTATTTCGAAATATTTTAAATATTTTATCTTTATTTTTAAATACTTGTATAAGGAAGCTTTCAAAAAATATTAATATTACAAATAGATATTTGTTTGATGTTGGAGATAAATTTAAATAGTTAAAAAGAATTTAATAGAAAGAAGTTATAATAATAGAAATAAAAATTAATTTTATAAATATGAGGTGGGGGCTAGAATCTTTCTAGTGGCTCAAAAAGGTACAACTTTAATATATAGTTATAGATATTACCTAATTTTTTATTTTTAAACATTATAAGTATTTATCATTAAATTTTTTTATAAAAGAAAAAATATATCTATAAATAAATTCGTGAAAAGACATCAAGTTAAAACATAGAAGATATCTATACTTATTTAAGAATATTTTAAATTTGTTATCTTTAATTTTAAATATTTGTATAAGGAAGTTTTCAAAAGATATTGTTATATGAATAGATATTTGTTTGATGTTAAAGATAGATTTAAATAGTTAAAGAAGAATTTAATAGAAAAAAGGTTAAAATATTAGGAATAAAAAATAATTTTGGAAATATGAGGTGGGGTCAGAATCGTTCTGGTGACTCGAAAAGGAACAGCTTTAATATATAGTTATAGATAGATAGGCTAATACCTTATTGGAAACGAAAGGGCAAAAAAAAATTATTAACTTAAAATTTTACTATTTCTTTTTTCAAACGTTCATATAATGAAATCTATGTTATCTACCCATATATTATTGTATATCCGTTAAAAGAATCATACTTTTTAAACAAAAAACTAGTTGAAGGCCCGTGATATTCATGGGATAATTTTACTAAAAAACTATATAATTCTACGATATTAATTTTAAAATACTAAATATATTTATATAATATCATAATAAATTGTGCAATAGACATATTATTTTTTTAGATTGGACTCCATATTTTAATTGAATATATTTTTAAATATTTTTTCATTATTTGTTGAGATCTTGTCCAAATTTAGATTGAAATTATAAGTTGTTTTTCATACTAAATTTACATAACGAAGAAATAAAATATAAAGGAAATTAATGTATATGAAAATTTATAAAATTCAATGTATTAATCAACCTATCATCCATTTTAAATTATAAAAAAAACATAGAGATAAAAAAATTTAAATGTAAGGTGGGGCTAGATAAAAAAAAAAATTCTATATTTACATAATAAAATAAAAAGGAGATTAAGGAAAATTTAATGTAAATTTTTATCAAAATTCAATTTAAGAAAGTATCATCAAGATTGTAAATTTTCTATTGTTTTTTATCAAACTTTAATTAAAAAAATCTTTAATATAAATGCATAAAAAGATAAAGAAAATCTAATTTTATTAATTTTAATTGAAATTCGATTTTTTTTACATTTACATATAATCTTAGTCATCAACATAAAATTAAATATTTTCTCAAAATAAAAATATATCAACATAACAATATTTATTATTTAAAATTATATCATTATATAGATATAAATTTTATACTTGGAGTTCAAGCCTTGTTAAAAGATAAAAAAAATATTAAGACCCTAAGTCTTGTTAAGAGATAAAAAAAATTAAATTAATATGGAAAATATCATCTAATAGGAATTTATGTATATAAAAATTATATAAATATGTTATCTACTGTAGTAAACTAATACATAATCCATAGATTGAAAATTATATACACAAAAAATTATATAAACATGTTATCTATTTAGTATATATAGCAAGAATACTATAAGTTGTTACACAATTTATTAAAATATAACTTCACATTAATTTATTCAAAAATGTCACGTGGCGCAAATTTTACAACAGACTTGGGTTCTGCTTTATAATGTATTAGGGTAGATAAGAACTAACATCATTTGCTAAAGCTTTATATATTTGAAAATATTCAAAACTAGTTGAATCACCGTGATACTCACGGAATGATTTTATTAATTATACAAAATTATGATATTAATATAAAATTTAAAACACTTTTAAATAATAGCGTAATAAAATTATGTAATTTATAAAAAAATCTTTAAAATCGTGCTTTATATTTTACCAACATATAGTAATTTATAAAAATACTAGGTGGACAAGCCCGTGCATACGCACGGGACATATATTTTACAATTGTTTTTCATGTTTAAATTTATTTTTGTTTTATAAATATATTTATACATTTGGAGTTGTATTTGTGTTGATTTCACGGTATGTTGTTTAGTATTATCATTGTCTTCTTTGTTATGCATTTAAATAGTCATACACACTTTATTAGTTATAATATAATATATGCACTCTCAGTTATATCACAATGCACACTTGGTTATATAATCATGTACACTCGAAATACACACACTTAATTATTAGATCATGCACACTCATAAAATAAGATGTATGCTTTTGCGGATAATTCCATTTAACTGACGCATATTTTCGGTTACGTGTAAATTTTTCGTGATCGAACGAACAATAAATGTTCTTATTTCTCTCCTAATTAAGCGGGTGTTCTCAATCAAACCAGCCAACCCCATTATATATACAATACTCAATTTATTTCACCAAAGTTTTTATTATTACCTATTATAAATAAAATACATTAACTATGTATGTATGTACAATAATTTTGAACCTGCTCAGGCATGGCTTAGAAACACATACATGATAACATGATAAATTGACAATGTCAGTCGAGTTCACAAGTAGATGCTCAAAGGTTGTATGTTTTTTTATGGCTTGAATTGATACGTGTTTGTTCCAACTCGATCATTTGTTTCTTTCATAATATATTGTATTTAGTTTCAAAGGTGGTTGTGATACATACAAAGAGGTCAAGACTCAAGAGGTAACCCGATCGAGTTCTCACCTTAGCATGCAAAGAATTTTGAAGATAGTAAAATTGATCTTATTGAATTATTTGATAAGATGATAATATTCATTGTTACACAAGCTATATAATGGAATTAAGAAAATGCAAAAACTTATGCTGTCTGATCATTACTATTACTATTGCTATTATTATTCTTCCTAAACATACTCCATCTATGAAAAGCAACAACATATCTCGGGTGTTACATGTACATACTCTACATTTATACGCAAAATGAAAAAGCACCCGAGCACTGATTCGGATTGCAAGTAGCTGATTCGGGTGTTACACGTACATACTCTACATTCACTAATTGAAGGGAACCCCGAACGCATCCGCTTCCACATTGTATTTATACGCACTTCCTGCCAATGTTAATATAACACAATTACTCTTAAAAATATATATTATCACAAAAAGTCAAAAACACTGGGTTATTTTAATTACAAGCCTCCGTTATGACATCGTAACAACCGATCGCAGCCTTAAACTTTGATCCAACAACGGTTGCAATGGATCAAAGTTTAATTAACACAATAGCTCTTTCAACCTAATCTACTTTGAACAAGCGGACAATCCCAAAACTAAAATTAATTCACACATAAGAAAGTTTTAAGGAGATGGAATTTATCGATTTGCGTACTTACTCTTGAAGACAATTGTGAAGCTTGGTTCAAGGCACCTCTTGAAGATAATCATGAAGCTTATATGACTGATGTGTGCTTTAATTTTGTGCTTCTCATTTTTATCTTCTCCTTTTCCAAAAATCAGACCCACCACCTATCTTTTATACCACCTATAAAACGCGGAAAGCAAGCATACAAAGGCGTTTTTTTTTGGTAGAAACATACAAAGGCGTTCATAGAAAAAATTAATTATAGCCTTAATCTCCTTAACGTTACACCACACATACAACGATTGACTTAAATTCTAGAAAATTATTACGGGGATAGACCTTCACCTCCATTTTATCCCACCTCTTTACATTCTCAAACCTATTTTAAATTTCATCCCAAACTTAACATTAAGCCTAAACTCACATATTGATTAACTTTAGCCATTAGAAGACTCATTAGAAGAAACATATATCATTTTTTTTGCTTTTTTTTGTTTATGCATACATATATATGCTTTTCAAATGTTATATATATATATAGATAGATAATATATTCCTAATTATTTTAATTTTAAATTTAACATATTAATACACATTGACTTATTGTAAACATATCCTAATTAATTTGATTAACCCAATATAATTAATTCACTTTTTTATTTAAAATTTTATTTTAGAGAGAATTTTTTTTAAACATTCATATATGTTAATACATACTGTGATTCTTTTAAAAATTTAAAATTTTAAAATATAAATAATGTTAATATCAAACCATAAATGAAATTATTTTTTAAAGTGTTACCTAAAATTAGGGATTGAATTTGGACCTTTAGCTAGAATAGTTTGATTATGTGAAAATGAAGGACTAAAGGATTATTTGGAGATTCGAACCTTAGACCTTCATTGCAAAGAATAAAGCCTCAACCATTGAACTATGGAGCTAATTTTGACATATAATACAATTGATTTAATATATTTAACATTTTCAATCAAGTGCAATAAATGCACTTCGTACACAACTTTCTATTGTTATATATAGAAACTTTAATGTGCCTCATAATTTATCAACATATAGATAAGAAAATATATACTTGAAGTCTAAGTCTTGTTAAAAGATAAAAAAAAAAGTATTATACATAAACTTAATATAAAAACATTAGATCAAGTTATTATCAACATATAGATAGAAAATTATATACTTGGATCGCAAATCTTGTTACAAGATAAAAAAAAATATCTATAAAACATATCAATATATAGATCAAGTTATTATATTTAAAAAATTAGCTATATAGAAAGAAGGATACAAGTAATTATAATTATTATTATTCAAAAATATAACATTATTTTTATTAAGGAATGTCACGTGACACAACTTCATGGTTTGTGCTTTAGGGTGAAAATATTGCATAGAGTGGATGGAAATTACAAGTGCAACATGTGCAAGATCGTCCCCCGTTGGAATTTCTATCTCTTTGGGGGTTTAGCATCAATCGTCAAATGGCAAATTTCATTGAGTTGGTAAGCAATTAATTAAGGTGATTAACAATCTAGATAGTTCTTGGCATGACACGGTTCTGGTCAATAAAATTCTATTTGGCTCCCAATTTGTTTTCTTTAACTTCATTTTGGCTTGATCGAATGCTAGAGATGATGTATGCTTTGAGTCGATCTGTTTCACCACAATATGGAAATGAAATGCTATTGTTTGTATATTTGTTAAGAATGGGCCTCGTTCGATATGCTTGTGAGATCAACAACTTGGACTTGGCACAAAATTTGCTAGATCGACATATATACACACCACCAATTGCATAGGAAAGAAGGGGATTTGGACGAATTGTTAATCAGAAATAAAACACGCATTGTCGATCAAAAAAGGGAAGGAAATTAAAGATGCTCTAATGAGCTAAATAATAGTGATTAAATGAATCACCATTAATCAACCACTTAGGAGCGAGCTTATTACACACATATATAGCTTAGCTCCATACGAACAAAATTAAAAAGTAGGAAATTGAAATAGCTGTTTAAACGAACATGAAAATAAAAAGACCAAGATGAGCAAGATAATCAATCTATAAGTACTCTTGTGGAGACTGCCTGTTTCTGCATGCATGGAATACCAAGATCGATCAGTAGGAAAAATCATATTAAAGATGCAGCTTAATTAGGATCATCAGATACCTGAGCTTCGTTTAGATGTGTGTCCAAAAGGGAATGGGAATGCGAATCAGGAATCGGAATCGGAATCGGAGTAATGGAAATCGCAATCGGGGTATTTGAGATTAACAGGAAAAATTCCATATAGATACTGATAGTTTAAAACGTCCTCAAGAATTTTTGAGTTGCCATCCCTACCGAAGCACTGAACCAAAGCATCGAGGGTCCTACTCTTCACGAAGCCTTTTAGAGACATCCTATAAATCACTCCAAGGACATGTCCTGGATCGCATTCTTCAGCGACCAAGTGCTTCGCCTGTGCCCGTGCCTGTGCCTGTGAATGTGGGGGACAATAGTAGTCTGGTCTCAGTCTAGTCCCATGAGAGAAGGTAGCAATGAGGTCACCGAGATCGACCAAGCGCTGTTTTGGCGGGCGTCCTCCTCCTCCTCCACATCATCACCCTCCAAGCCTTGTAAAAGGATCTGGACTTGAGCGAATGCTGCAAGAACAGATTGCCAATGAACGTGGAGATGTGACTGTCGTCGTCGAGGACCATCCCGGAAGCCTGGGCGTATTGCCTGTTCGCGCACAGCAAATGGATGCGGGCTTCGGCGGGTGAATGGTACTCAGTGAGCCCGATCTCCTCCATTTCCCTCATCAACTCGAGACACTGGTCAGCCGTCTTGACCCTGCACTGACTCGCAACCCAGCAATGGAATAGCTTGATGTCCTCCTCCCCAGGAGTGAACTCTTGGAAGAAACACAAATCAGCTTGCCTACGACGTGCTTGGATGAAGTGATCGTAAGCATCAGTAATTTCGGCAGCGTCCACAAGGCTCTGCAGCTGCTTCTTCTCGGCATCGGAAGCCAGTGGTGGTGGTGGTGGTGGTCCGTCGCCAGCAAGAAGCCCGTCCCGGAGGAGCAGGCCCATATGAGCGTGGTAATGCCGTTTGCAAGATTTCGAATTATGCGGCACCATGTATGGATTTATCCACTGCAAGAATTCAAATAAAACACCTGGCGACAATTCCGCGTCTATAATCCCATATTCACGGTTAATATACGCTCTTCCCGAAATGAAACCCAAAACAGCATTCACCCGGTAATCCAACAACCTAAAGTAACTACTAGCAGATGAAAAGGACGATGATTGAGAGACGAGCCTCAAAATCCTTATTCTAGGTATTATGCTGCATTTCACTAAGCTCACAACCATGATTTTAATCGACAACCACGAAAAATGAATATATATTACCACTCCAAAAAGCTTCAACCGCAACGGCAACGGCAACGGCAACGGCAACGGCGGGGGTGAATTGGGACAAGGACACAAATCGGAAGATCAATGGGATCGGCTGACTCATAACAACGGCCGAAGCCTATATAAATACGGACTATTCATTCTAGGGTTTAGCTTTTTTTTTGGGTAGAATCTAGGGTTTAGTTTTTTTAGGACTTGATTTACTTTTTACATCTAACGGTTAAGATACTTTTACTACGATAGAATTGATAAAAAAATGTAAGATTTTTTTTTTTTTTTGCTTTCTCCATACAGTATTAATTTTACAAAATCTATCGGTTAAGATTATTTGCATATCAATTTATAATTTCACACAAACCTTGTTTCTTATTCCATGGACCTTCAACCCAAAACTCTCTATTGCTCTCTTGTGATTGACGTCCAAACACCAAACTCGAATTCTCTTTCACTCATTCGTCCAACACAATCTCTAAAACACCATTCAAGTGAGTTGTTAATTGTTCTTTAAACAATCAATTTACAAGCTTTGTTGCCTTGCAATCCAAGGAAGTCATTGAAAATCTTAAAGTTTGAGTCTTCTCATCCAAAGTTAAGAGTTTGCAAGTAAAAGAATACAAGAATCAAAGTTGACAAGATCGGGACTTGGAAAACAAACGGAAGTAAAGTGCGTGAGCTCATCAATTACGTATCACACGCCTCACCTTCTCTTGATGTGGCGACCATAGCATCCTTCCTCCCTTGAAAGGGATTCATCCTCGAATCTAGTTTGTCAAGCTCAACATGGTATGTCAGGATACAAGCATTAGTTATGCCACTCCTCTTCCTATTATTATGGGTAGACGCATGCACACTATTGCAATGCGAAGATGGGGTCATCCTATGCAAAAGAAGTGACGGCAAATTGACATCCTCAACAATTTTGTCATAATAATTCTACTCATACTTGTTCGGGGTCGTTCTTTGAGCTCCAAACTCCAAATTGAGTGATTCCAAATCCCAATTGAAGCTCAAGAAGTTTAATATTTGTCTTCCATGTTTGAGGAGCATTAGATCTGGTTATGGCATTCCATGTTTGACTCATGGGACATCAATCCCGGGCATAATGACCTTGCCCAAGACACTTGAAGCACTTGAAGTCTCCTGCTCAACCTTCACCATCTTGCCTAGGTCGGGGTGGAACATCTCTCTTAGGCTGCAAGCTAGGTGACTCACGCCTAAAATCAGGCCTCTTAGGTTGGCTTGGAGTGGCACTAGAAGGGGTAGTTTGCCACAACTTTGGGTTCGAGCTAGAATTGCGCCTGAGATTTTTGTAGACGTGATTGATGTTATGCAACACCTCCTCAACACATGTTCCCTTTACAAAATGATGCATCCTCATAATAGATTTTAGTTCTACATTTAAACCATTCATAAATTTATAAATTACATAACTGTGGGGAAAATATGGACCGGATCTAAAGATGAATGTCCTAAACTCCTTGTAGTAGTCATCGGGGGTGCGATTTCCTTGGTGTATTTGCGCCAACTTGGCATGGACTCGCTCTGCATATTCCTATGGCACAAACCTTTGCTCGAGGGCTCTCATAAGCTCTTGCCAAATTCCAATGTTAAGGTATCCTTCACGCCTCCTTTCCTCCTTGTACTCTTGCCACCAATGGTAAGCAAACTTAATGAAGTGGATAGCGGAGATGGTAAGCAAACTCCATGTCCTACAAGGTTAGTAGATGACACGGGAATATTATTTGGAAAAGTAGCAAATTCATCACAAAATCTTACCATGGTTGTGGCTACATAAGGTTGATAGGCATCATGGTCCAAAGGTTGCCCATGTGACACATGAGGTACTCCTGGAGCATAAGATGCGGACGCCTCTTTAGATGGTGCAAGTAGCCATCTTGAGTAGAAGCATGCAAGTCTCTTGGAGTTGGATGCTCTACTTGGTTGATACTTGGAAGTCAGTTCTCACTATAAACTATTACTACCTCTATTTCGTAATGTAAGTCAATTCTAGCTTCAAAAGACGTTTCATAATGTAAGTCATCTTTTCAATTATTTAAGAGTCTGAAACCTAAAACCACCCGTAAGATACCCCACTTTTCAGATAACCACCCCAAATATAACTTATTTATTTTTAACCACCCGTAAAACACCGTCCGCTATCTAAATACCACCTCTCGTTACTTGCCCCGTTAAAAATTAAAAAAACCCAAAAATACTCTTGTCCCTAATACCCTCTTCTTCTTCTTCAATTTCACCCACGAACAAACCCATAAATTTCAAAACAAGCCACCTCCGAATTTTTCCAAAAGTACTCTCTCTCAACAACGACAATCAGAACAACACCCATCACAACAAAACACACAAGCAAAAACTTCTTCACACAAAAACCCCCAAATTCATTCCCGTTTTCTAGGTCACACTATACCATTACCCTCCAATCCCACATTAAGCTTCTGATTGTCAGTTGAATTTTGCTACCTCTCTTTAGGGCTTCATAAATGCACACACTAAACCCCCAATTCTTAGTATTCCTCCGACTAATTTTTGTTGTTTTCTTGCTCACCTGCTTGAACCACCGAAAAACCCTCTTCAGATCGTCAAAGGATTTGCCAATTGAAGCTCCCCCGAGGCAAATTGCCAAAGAAATTCATCAAAATCATTCGAAGCTTTCGCCATTAACGAAACTCCAATTGTGCTCCGAGCTATTCGACCACAAGGGCTTCCGTTCAAAGTGCAAAATTCAGGTCGTGAACCCCGATTGCGACTCCGACGGGTTCTTCAAATTGCGAATTTCTGGTCGTGAACCCCGATTGAAGGAACCGATACTCTTCGTCGCTGGCATATCTTCTCTACCTCGTCAAGAGTCTACAAATTGATCGGTTTGAACTCCTCGTTCTTGTGTGACGACACCGGAGACGAGTCCCTCGTGGTCGGAGATCCATCGGATTCCAACTCCGCTCCCAATCTCGTCATGTTGATTATTATCTCCTCCGATGGTGGCAGATCCGACCACAATAGCGTTTGAGGCGGAGGTTTAGAGGAGGTCTCGCCGGAGAACGAGTCACTCGTGGTTAGAGATCCGGCCATGCGTAAGCCGAATCGACAAGAAAGGAGGCAGTAAAGGAAGGTGAGGTACTAGAACAACCATGGGAGGGAACCAGAACAACCATGGAAGAGGATACAGGAGAACATCGTTCTAAAGTAGGGTTTATAAGGGTATTTTTGGGTATTTTTAATTTTTTAACGGGGCAAGTAAAGGAAGGTGGTGTTTAGATTACGAATGTTGTTTTACGGGTGGTTAAAAATAAATAGTTATATTTTGGGTGGTTATTTGAAAAGTGGGTATCTAAAGGGTGGTTTTAGATTCCAGGCTCATTATTTAATGTTTAAACTTTCTAAATAGTTCATTATTTAATTTACTTCACATTCCAATGTCTATTAAAAATTATCATCAATAAAAAAAATGGATTATTAGTGGTTTGTGGAATTATAAAACATAATCATAGAGTATATTAAAGAGATAATTGCATGTTATAAAAACAAACATTAAATTAACATCTATTCTATTTCAAACATGTCTTAAAACCTGTGAAAATTGAAAAAAATGACTTACATTGTGAAACGAAGGTTGTAGTATTTTTCTTTTTTTTTCTTTAGTGGACCCTAAAGTTGTCAAAACCTGACCTGGCCCGCAAACCCCACCCGAACACTTTAGGGTGAACATCCAAAAATTTGAACCCGAACCGAACCCGATAGACCTAAAACCCACCCGATTTGTTATATTATCAAAACTTATATAATATATTTTGAAAATTATAATATAATTTATTATTAAAATATAAAATAATATATTATTATTTAAATAAATAATATTTTAATAATTGTTAAAATTCAATTTTGTTGACCAGTTGGGTCAACCCGACATATTCGAAAATCGGTAATGGCCCAGCTCGAAATAACCCGACATGAATGACTCAATTGACAGGTCGAGTGGACTTTAATTCAATAACCATAGCTAGCTCGTTTGTATATTGGTTACACGAACACTTTTTTTAATCAAATATGATGGTCCGTGTAAGAAAAAAAATCACATTAATGAGTTTAAAGACAAATAGATTTTGCTTAAAATCTTGTTCTGCTCTTTCATTAAAAATTATTACATCAATATAATTATATTTACGATAACCTTGCTATCCTAACATAATTCTATTTCATATACTCCGTAACATTTTATTCTATTAGAATTAAAGAAAGAAAAAGACAAAAACGGGAAATGTATTCATTACTTAGCTGTAACAAATGAAGATTCCCTCCTCACCGCCCTTGTTAGTTACAACCATAGTTTTCACTGCTATCTTGTTATTACAACCCTAGTTAATATTAACTATACAATGGTTAATTTTATTCAAGTTAAATAGCTAGCTTGTGTGCCCAAGAGCATATCGATTGATTTAGCCAGAGCATCTCCATTGATTTAGCCGTTTGTTTCTTGACCAGGTTCATCTATGGCAGATTTCACTAAATTGTTGTGTATGCCTCGTAAATTCCATATTTAAATTTCAAAAACTCTACTCAAATTGTTTTGAATTTCCTGATTATCTTATTACCTCTGTTTTTCTTTAGGTTTTGGCAAAGGTGTACGTTTTGGGACTCCACCAACAACACGTTATTCATCTTCAACAAGAAGATCTTGGATGGGTAATCTCTTGATATGGTTCCTTAAATAATGCTTATATAATAAGATCTTTTGGTATGGGTCCTTAAATGATGCTTATATAATAAGATCGTTTGGTATGGTCCTTAAATAATGCTTATATAAATAGATTTCTCTCACGCTCGTGCGAGAGTCTCCATTTCGATACGATACGATTCTATTCTATCTACGCGTATATGTTGGTACGTTGGTTTGGAGTATCCATTATGAATTTATGATAGATTGATATAAATCACACGGTTATGTTATGTTTATTAGTTAAGAAATATATCTCATATACATATATGAAGGTAAGCAAGGATAATATCAATTGGAGTATCCATTTTGATCAGATTGATATAAATCACAAGGTTATGTTTATTAGTTAAGAAATATATCTCATATATATATATATATGAATGTAAGTCAGATAATATAATATCAATTGGATATAGTATTTTATCTAGAAAGATAAATCACATGGTTCTCTTAATTTTACAATTAATTTTACTCGTACAATTCACATTAATAAGTTTAAAGAAAAATAGATTTTGCTTAAAATCTTGTTCTGATCTTTTATTAAAAATGGTTACATCAATATAATTATATTTACGATAATTTTGCTATCCTAACATAAGTATAATTCATATACTCCGTAACATTTTATCCTATTAGAAGTGAAGAAAGAAAAAGACAAAAACGGGAAATGTAATCATTACTCAACTATAACAAATGAAGATTCCCTCATCACCACCCTTGTTAGTTACAACCATAGTTTTCACTGCTCTCTTGTTATTACAACCCTAGCTAGTTGATATTAACTATGCAATGGTTAATTTTATGCAAGTTAAATAGCTAGCTTGTGTGCACAAGAGCATCTCGATTGATTTACCCAGAGCATCTCCATTGATTTAGCCGTTTGTTTCTTGTCCAAGTTCATCTATGGCAGCTTTCACTAAATTGTTTTTCTAATTTCATGATTATCTTATTAGCTTTGTTTTTCTTTAGGTTTTGGAAAAGGTGTACGTTTTGGGGCTCCACCAACAACACGTTATTCATCTTCAACAAGAAGATCTTGGATGGGTAATCTATTGGTATGGTTCCTTAAATAACGCTTATATAATAAGATCTTTTGGTATGGGTTCTTAAATGATGCTTATATAATAAGATCGTTTGGTATGGTCCTTAAATAATGCTTATATAAATAGATTTCTCTCACGCTCGTGCGAGAGTCTCCATTTTGATACGATACATTTCTATTCTATCTACGCGTATATGTTAGTACGTTGGTTTGGAGTATCCATTATGAATTTATGATGGATTGATATAAATCACACGGTTATGTTATGTTTATTAGTTAAGAAATATATCTCATATATATATATATATGAAGGTAAGCAAGGATAATATCAATTGGAGTATCCATTTTGATCAGCTTGATATAAATCACAAGGTTATGTTTATTAGTTAAGAAATATATCTCACATATATATATGAATGTAAGTTAGATAACATAATATCAATTGGATATAGTACTTTATCTAGAAAGATAAATCTCATGGTTCTCTTAATTTTACAATTAGTTTGACTCGTACAAATCACATTAATGAGTTTAAAGCCAAATAGATTTTGCTTAAAATCTTGTTCTGCTCTTTCATTAAAAATTGTTACATCAATATAATTATATTTACGATATCTTTAACTAATTATCTTCTCTATCTTTCAATATCTTTAACTAAAAATGATTAGCCCACATTATTATATATTCTATCTTCCAATATTTTTAACTAAAAATGATTTTTTCCCTCAGCATTGTATGGAGATTGTGAAGTATCCCTTCATGTATGAGGCCTAGGTCACCCAAGTTTGAGATGTCCAGTGAAAGCTTGATGATGGTCATTCTTCCCCACATCTTTAAAATTCATGGTATTTGGAGGAGAAGTCCATTTTGGGCGTATGAACCAATCTCTCCACTCTTTCCTACTATTTGTAACACTCTAATTTTGAGGTTGTCTTCTAGTGGGAAATCAGGAGACTCAAGTGATTATGTACAATCTTACAGCTATAATAGTTATCCTCAAAAGTCAAATAAATGTCATAATTTAATACATTCACTTCAAATTCCTTTTTAAATATATTAATAATAAGAAATTAATTTAGAAGATATAGACCTAGCCACCTTATTGTATTAACAAGAATTAATTTTTATAATCAACCTTTCAAATTCTTTCTTTAATGTATTAAGATAAGATACCTATTATTTGGATCAATGTTATAAGAAGGAATAAATTTTTGCAATCTTTCGACCAAAAAAAATAGATTTTTGCAATCATCCTTTCAAATTTCTTCTTTAATGTACTACTCCGGATAGTTGTGGGACGGAGGGGGTAATAAATAGTCATGAACTACCTTTTGAAGTTCCTCCTCTAATGTATATATAAGGTTACATCATGTACAAACTACCCATTATCTTTATACCTCACTTGCACGACCATTTGAAGATGCGATATAGGTCCTATTTTTCAATATAATTATATTTACGATATCTTTAACTAATTATCTTCTCTATCTTCCAATATCTTTAACTAAAAATGATTAGCCCATAAATTATATTTTCTATCTTCCAATATCTTTAACTAAAAATGATTTTTTCTCTCAGCATTGTATAGAGATTGTGAAGTATCCCTTCATGTACGAGGCCTAGGTCACCCAAGTTTGAGATGTCTAGTGAAAGCTTGATGATGGTCATTCTTCCCCACATCTTTAAAATTCATGGTATTTGGAGGAGAAGTCCATTTTGGGCGTATGAACCAATCTCTCCACTCTTTCCTACTATTTGCAACACTCTAATTTTGAGGCTGTCTCCTAGTGAGTAATCAGGAGACTCGAGTGATTATGTACAATCTTACAACTATAATAGTTATCCTCAAAAGTCAAATAAATGTCATAACTTAATACATTCACTTCAATTTTGCTAATTTCAAACTCCTTTTTTAAATGTATTAATAATAATAAATTAATTTAGAAGATATAGACCTAGCCACCTTATTGTATTAATAAGAATTAATTTTTATAATCAACCTTTCAAATTCTTTCTTTAATGTATTAACATAAGATACCTATTATTTGGATCAATGTTATAAGAATGAATAAATTTTTGCAATCTTTCGACAAAAAAAAATAGATTTTTGCAATCATCCTTTCAAATTTCTTATTTAATGTACTACTCCGGATAGTTGTGGGACGGAGGGGATTTACTCTTGGGCCGATTTTGTTGACTTTTCACATGAGGCTTTTAAGTGGATTTGCTCTTGGGCCGAGAAGATTATTTGGCTGAAATTACCCATTAATCCAAGCTTATGTAATTTGAGTTCTTGGCCGAACGTACATGCACGAGACCAAATATACACAAGAGTGTATTCATACATATATTTATACATATTGTTTTGTTCAAGTGTATATATATCATTTTAGACGCGTATACGTAACACGGTCTGTTATCTCTTTTCTTATATTTTAATCTACCTTTTCTTACTTAGCGGTTATTTCGCGCACCATTTGAGGCCTCATTCATTTTAGACGCGGTTGTTTTCTTGTTTCTGAAACGTTGGTCTTTTGTTGGCCTTTTTGAGTTTCTGCATGATGTTGCTGTTGGGGTGTCAATCTCCCTTGATGAGAAACTTCCTGACAAATTTCGAAATTGTATAAGCAAGTCTTTTTAGAGTTGTTACTATAAGCTTTTGAGTTGCTCACATCTCGCTTTCCATCGATCAAAGCTTCTCCTTCCTTTCACTAATTTTGTGTAAAGCTTCTCTTGCCTGCTGTATTGGGACAAAATTGAAATTTGGAGCTTCTGCAGCAATTCAGGCTATATGCTTCTGCAGTAGCAATAGTTTTATTCTTATTAATCATTGTTCTTACCATAAATATGGATTCATGAGTTTCTCTTCAATTTTAATGTTCTTAGTTTTTTATGGAGATTTCAGGTATATGCTTTACGCTACATCAAGAATCATATGCAAAGGCTTATGGCTCAACATATTTTGAAAATGGGTAAATGTATACAAAATGGTGAAGTATATACATAAATCTTAACCAAGAGAATATCAAGTGTGAAGTACAAAGGGTTGTTGTCTCAAGGAGACAAGCTAACAATTAAGATACATCCATACATTTCAAAATGGAGCTCGACAATGAAAAACACAAAAAATGGTCAATGATACACATGACAACATGACCAAAAAAATAGTCTGGCCTCAAGCGAAATCCATCAAGTTGTATCAACAACTACTCCTTCAAGCCACCAAAGTGAAGCAATTCAAAACTAGCATGTGCAAGAACAGTAATGACAACGAAAGGCATCATGAATCAACAGAATTTGAGTGAGTTTCTCATTCATGATCATATCGATCCATATTGATTCATTTGCAAGAACAGCTTTTCCACTTCCATACACCTCCCTCTTGAGAGCATAACCGACTGATCCCCTTATATATAAACCTCTGCAACAAAACTCTGCACACAACTAACAACCAATCTCATTCATAAACTAAAATTCTATAAATGAAGATTCCAAGCCTTAGAATTTTAGCATTCGACACGCTGTTATTTTTTTTACTTACACTTCCATCAACATCCACAAGCCTCAAAATTTTAGCCTTTGTTTGAGTATCAACTGATAATTCTGATGAAGTATTAACAGTTGCTACCCTGTTTCTTCGAGTCCTTGATGCAATTGGTGAAGAAATGTTGCTTTTCTCTTCCAAATGTTGTTTCTTAGCTGGTGTAGACACATTATTATCCAAGCTTCTTTCTCGAGTTCCTTTGTTTACTTTCTCCTGATTTATGAAATCTCTCTCATCGTTTACTCCATTTTCATTCAGATCTATGATCTTTTCAATTGTGTCTTGGCTTGCTTCCTTTTCCTTTTATGACTTTCTTTATAACATTCTTAGAGCGTGTATGTGATGCAACAGAAAATCCAGACAAATTTACCACTTCATTAGTGATTCTTTTAATTTTTTTAGACCGAGTTGCAACACCCAAGTTCGGTAGATGCACTCTCTTCTGGATTGAATTTTGCTTTACAACATGTAGTGCCATACTGCCATTTTATCCTTCAGCTGGCCTCTAGAACCTTCACCTTGAGGAGCAGCTTCCCCATCTGTGGGGAGTGCTACTCCATTTGATAGTACTTCTATAGCTTCAGCAACCATTTGAGTATCAACGCCGATTAAGCCACGTCATCGAATTTTCGAAATACAAATTAAAATATTGGATACTACAATATTTTTTATTAATTTTTTTACTTAATTTTTATTAAAAATCAACTAACAAATCTCTTATGTTAAAATATTCACATTAAACAATTTCTTTACATAAAGTGAGTATTTTTGTGAATTTTGATTTGATAAGAATCAATTTTCATCATCTATTATTATGTAGTAATGATCAAATCTTGATTTTTAAATTAAAACTTAAACCAAATATCAAGTATTCTACGTTACATCTTCTATTCTTCTGCTTCTTCCAAAGCACGCCCTATTTGTTCCTCGCTCTTTTCTGATTTTTTTATTCCATCCTTCTTTTTAAGGGTAAGAAACTTATTCTAAAATAATAATAAAAAGTTAATAAATAGAAATACACTTCAAAAAAATTCTCTGCTACAGCTTCTGAGAACCCTTTAGGAAAATTCTTATTTTAAGCTTAATCGTGTTTCTCTTAATGTCTCAAGATTTTTTTCCCCTTGTTGATACCCTTGGTGTTTTGGATTTAGGGTTGGCGCTCATTTTCAATTGGAATTGATAAAATTTTAAGTCTATTATTGTGTTCCTTCTTGCCCACAAATTAGTAGGATTCGACGCTTAAACATCCATTCATTCTGACTGAAATGAAGAGTTTGATTAAGACCGGAATGATTCATTCTGACCGAAATAAAGAGTTTGAAATTGTTTGATTTTGATCTTGTTTGCATATGATAAGTGGGCGAGTTTGATTGAGAATTTGGGTTTAAAAAAGATATGGTGGAAGGATCGAATTCAATTGAGATAGGCCCGCTAAGGAAGATGATCAGATGAGAATAGAGGAGTTATGTTTGATTTTGTGGAGGAGTAGTAGGCAGTGGGAAAGTGGATTGGTTTGAATTAGGCCCGATATTTAAAGGTAGGAGGTGAGGAATCGCGGGAAGCATGATCATTCCGTTATATGCCCCCTCAAGATAGACGATCGGAGATAGAGTCTAAGCTTAGAGACGATTGTTTGAAGTCGGAGCCAAATTGGAATTGGGCTAAGCCTCTTGATTTCGTAAAGATGCCCTCGCAAAGAGAGGTCCATAGGAAAAGTTCGAGCTTGAAGACAATTTCTTAAAGGAGAAGTTGATCTCGTGTTGTTGGAGTTGGACAAGGCCAATCTCATGTTGATGGATCAGACAAGGCCGATCTTGGTTTGTATGAGTCGGACGAGGCCAATCTTGGTTTTGTATGAGACACCCTAAGGCAATCCTAAGTTTGTATGAGATGTCCGAAGGCGATCCCGATTTTGTATGTGACGTCCGAAGGCGATCCCGATTTTGTCGGAGACGCTTGAAGGCGATCCAGGTTTTATCGGAGACGCCTGCAGGCCATACCGGTTTCATCGGAGAAGGTAGTCCCGGTTTCGTCGGAAACGCTCGAAGGCGATCTCGGTTTCGTCAAAGACGCATGAAGGTGATCCCGATTTTGTCAGCGACGCCTAGAGGCGATCTAGATTTTGTCGGAGACGCCCAAAGGCTGAGCTTTTTTTTAAAGCAACGAAAGTTATTTTGTGGTGATTGTTGGTAACCAATTATAGACATCGACGACCATGAGAAAAAATAATTTGAGGATCGAAATACCGCTAGGCAAAATGCTCCGATACCATATAGATATCGACTTTGTATTGTAGTGAGAAAAGATTAATCTTATTAATGCCATGAAAGCTTTATTTATACAAGAAAGACACAATCAATCATATATCAATCAATGTGATTATGTCCTATAATTATGCTAATTACAAGGTAATAATAATGCTAAATATTTATTGCATGGTTATTCCCTTATATTGTGGAGGCAAAACGGAAAGTAGTCTTGTGAAAAATTACGTCACGTGAAATTTGTGTGTAGTTCGCAACCCTATAATGACAAAGGTAGCCTAGGTGTTGGCTACTATACCCAAGAAAGATGGATGGGATAGAACGATAGGTGAGTTTGTGGTTGTGAATCAATTTTTCTTTTGTTTAACGAATTAATAAAAAAATATAATAATTTATTTTTTAAGATATAAATAAAATATTTATACATTGGTCTCCCACAAAATAAATATTCTAGAATGTGTATGATAGCATAAAAAAATATCCTAATGGACATTCTATCTATCATATCTAAAAATAAATAATTGTTTAATAATAAAATTTTTTATTATATCAATAATTCTATAAAAGCGAACGGCTCGGCCCGTATTCCTATGAATAATGAAACAACCTACTGACGTTTCTTTTGTCTCTTCTCGGCTCTGTACTTTATCTCCTTCGGCTCTTCTCTCAAGCCGCCTCTTCTACACCGCCTTTTTTCTGCCGCCTTACTGCTATATAAATACGTGAGGCCTCTCCTTCGTGTCTTTATCTAGAAATCTGTACTTGTGTGGTTGTGTTGACTTCCTTCTCCGTAATTAGGTTAGGGTTTTAATTACAAGTTGTTTTTTGGAGGCGTTCAATCTCTGAACGTAAAGGTTAGATTTTCATTTCTCGGGGAATTTAAATTGTTCTTTTTTTCTGATTGGCTTATTTCTCCTTCGTTTTCCTTCTACAAGAACCGAACTGATTTATTTGCAATCGTCTTTGTGAATTTCTGCTGTCTCCGACGACGACTTACAATCGGGTAAACTAATCTCTGTCTCTTTCTTCCTGTATGTGCTTTCAATTTGAATCTGTCTGGGTATATGGACTCAATTGCATTTTAATTTTCGTCATACAATCTGTACAATTACTTACCTGGTAGTTTCATTTGATTCCTTTTCTTGACAACAAATTTCGGCTGAGCTATGGTGATACAAAACCCTAAAACTCGTAATTGATGCATTTTAGATTGTTGGAATATGCAATTAGCTCGATTGTTTTTTCTATTTAGGGGGTCCAAAGATGCCATGTTTGGAATTGAAGTGGCTGAGTTATTTCATTGACATTCATATAGGTCATTTGGAATTGGCCTTTGCCTCTTGACTTAGCAAGCAAATTGCCTCTTTAGATGACCTATTTAACTGCAATTTTCTACTAATGAAACCATGGCTGAATCATAGGCAACTTATTGCATACTGAAGGGGAGAAGTTCATGCACTTTATAACTAAGACATAACTCCATATGTGTGGTTTTTGCGGATCTCTTTCTTCTATACTACCAAATTTGATTCATGGAGTTGCGTAGCAAGCTTCTTTCTTTTATTTGTATTAAATACAAAGCAATCAGGACCTTCGGAGGTAATCTTGGTGGTTTCTTTTGAAAAAGCAAAACTTGCAGTTTATACCATTCTTGATTATTGGGTGTGGGGTTAACTCAAATTGAAGAAAAATAAGACCAAAAGGTTACAACTTGAATGAACGTGAAGCCTTTAGAAGCTGGATTCAAACTTATAATATAAACAATCAACCCAACATTTTCCAAAGTTAAAAAACGACCAACTAGATTCCAAACAAGATTTGCTGGTGTAGTTCCAGGAGTTGTCTGCTTGGTATTATTTAAGCTAGAAAAAGAATGATGATAAATTTTCATATCTGCCAATAAAACTTTATTATGTTTTATACTTTTTAAGTGCTATACAACTTCTCTTGATCATATTGTGATGTGTAGGTATTGTATCCTGCTGCTGCGTTGGTTAATGTGAGGACTCAGATATTGAATTTCTACTTTAGGCAGTTTCTTCCACTCTTCACTTCTGAGGGCAATGATGGTAGTTACACATCAACTGTGGCTTGCGACCTCATTTGCTTGCAGGTGAAAATGGATTCTAATTCAACCTCTTATTTCGTTGTATTAGAGTTGCTATATATAAGAAACTTTATATTAGGCAGGTCATCAAAAACACTAACTATAATTGCCTTATCATTATATGCTGTGGTGAAAATAGGCTGATTAAAACATAATAGGTGTTACCCACATGCTTTTGTCAATGGAGGGTTTGTTGTTCATATGATTTGAGTTTTTAAATCATTAACTAACTAATTTCTCTCCATGAAGTCATTTGTGAAAACATATATAAAAAAATTCCTACCATATTATTTTAGTTTTTAAATTAGTAACTAACTAATTGCCTTCCATGAAGCCATATCTACACACCTATGCAAAAAATATCCCACCAAAATATTAAATCTTGCTTGTTTTGACTGGTTCATATTCAGTGTTTGGATTCAAGAATATTATTGCAATGAATTTTGGCTTATTATTCTTAGATTCTTGAGAATCAAATGATTCTTTGAAGAAGAAATCTTTGAGTTAAACGTAAAAATTAAAGACACTCAGAGCTACCTGATGTAGTTTCAGAATTTGGGTCTATAATTAGGAATCATACATTTGGACATAAACTGAAATGGAACCACTATATTAATTGAACGATTTTAATTTCATTATTATGATAGGATTACCCATCAAGTTGTAATAAAGAAGCCTGATTAATTGGTGAATCGTGCCAGCTTGGAGTGTGGTTCTGGTTCAATATGTATGACAACTTTGCCTAATCAATTTAATTACTCATGAATTGTTTCCCTTTCTCTTAGGTGTTGCCTAATTATTTTTTGTACGCTTCTGTTTTAGGGGCTTAACTACATTCATTACCATGCTTGAAGCGACAACTTCACTAATTCGGTTCCCCTGTTTGGTTTCTCCAGGTATTTTTAAATTGGCAAAGCAAGTGAAAGTGAGACAAAGGTTTGATGCACATTTGCACCTTTCTTTCTCTGTTTAGTTATACACTTGATTTGTTTAACCGTTTTGAGAAAATAACCTCAATATTTTCTTTATCAATTTTGAATAAAACAAGCTTAAGGTGATTGTCTTTGCTTTAGCCTATGTTTTTTTCTTGGAAACAACTTATTTAAACTTACAGACCAATAAAAGTGAAGGTTGTTGATTTCATATAAAATCATATTAGCATAGCTAACTAATTTTATTAACATATTTTGATCATTTACACCTGGCCAGGCTGATATTATTCCCAATACAAACTTGATTTTGTAATATTTATTTTCCAGTTATGAATTCTTAATTCCATCTGGGTAAATTAAACTTTAAACTATTTTCCATTATAAATTTATAACCCATAGTTGGTAGGTAGCTACGAGCCTTTTTTTTGTCTGAATTTGTAAACTATGTTTTGTTGGCCTGTACCTTGCTGAACTATAAATAACAACAATGAACTAAATTAATAATTAATTAAGCCTGATTCTGCTTGCACACATAATATATACTATAATCCACGAATTATTAAAAAATTATTTATTTAGTTGACAAAACGAAATTTATTATACAAAATTGTCTATAATACACAATATAATTTTTTGTCTTTTACTTTGATGTTTAGCTGAATATGTAAAAAAAACTTAATTTTAATTTGCAGGAGGGATAAATTTGGCTTGGAGAATATATAAGAAATGACGAATATAGCATCTACTCGAAGGGGGCTTCACAAAAGAAAGAGTTGTCCCCCAATTTTTTTTATGATTTCAGGTTGGTTTTGGATGGTAGAGTGTTTTGAAGAACACACATTGCCCAAAGTAAAGAAAAAGGAGGGATAAATTTGGTTTGCAGAATTGATTTATAAAAAACAATGGATTTACCTACCGCTCGGAGGGAGCCTTACAAAAGAAAGAGTCGTCGCAATGCGGGCTTGGACGAACCGATGCATGAAATCATAGAGAGTTCCTACTCTTTGAGGAGACCTCTTAAAAAAAGGATTCGACAGATTGACAATTTGGATGCCCCTATATATGAGGGTATAGGCATGCAATATGTTGCGAACGCGCCTCTTACTCTTTCCGCTCCTCATACATGTAAATTTTGTCGCGCTCTTAAATTTGATTATCAATTTCCAACATTCTGTTGTTGTAATGGGGAAATTAAACTCGCGCCGCTAGATATATGTCCACAAATACTAGACCTTTTTACAAGGACCGACCACAAATACTAGACCTTTTTACAAGGACCGACGAGGTTGGAATTCATTTCAAGACATATTCTAGAGCATATAACAACTTCTTTGCATTTAGTAGTGTAGGTGGGGATATACATCCAAACAATTGGAAGGGCATTTTTACTTTTCTATTACAAGGTCAATTGTATCACTTCGTTCGAAACCTTATTCCAGACGACAAAAATCCTAGGTTCCTACAACTTTATTTTTATGATGGAGCCTCATAATTAGCTGCCCGTTGTAACAGCCTTGAAGATTTGCGGCCTGATATTATTGAGCTTATGATTTCTTTAACGAACTGTAATCCATACACACTTTCCGATCGCTTTGATCATTTCATGTTATGGATCATTCAAAGATTAGGCTAATCAAGAATCCTAATTTAGATCAACGAGTATATAACGCGCCGACGTCCGATGAAGTTGCTGCCATTGTAGTTGACGATTCCTCTTCCGCACAAGCTAATAGTCCGCATATATTAGTTTATGGAAAGGCTGACAAAGAAGATAGGATCATGCACTACTATGGTTGCTATGACCCTTTACAATATCCGCTTTTATTTACGAGAGGGGAAGTCGGGTGGCATCAAGGTCTAAAGCGAGCTTCCAAGAACGACGGTCGTCCATGTGATGACATACCTTTTCCAATTTCTACATGTGTTGTGCAAACTGCTGACGACGTGATTGGTCAAGAAGTCGCAGGTATTATGCACATTCAACATTGTTTATACATTTTTTTAATGATTTTTTTCCTATTCTCATTTAATGTTATTGTATCAACTTCGAGTCGCTCAACATTACTTCTAACATAAAACCATATTTTTGATAATCTATTTTATTTTCCTTCATTTAACTTGATTTATTTACGATTTTTTTGCCAGCCTCTAAAAAGAAGCCTCCGAAAGAAGGAAAAGAGGTGTCGTGTCGAGAATATTACGCATATAGGTTTCAAATTCGTCTAGGAAGCTACATTGTGCACACAGGTCGTGTCTTTTTGCAATACATTGTGGATATGTACGTTAAAATAGAAAATGCCCGTCTAGATTTCTTTCGAAAGAATTAGAGTTTGCTTAGGAAAGTGTCGGTGAAGGTATTACAAATGCAGCTGCAGTTGGCCGACGCGTTGTTCTGCCCGCATCGTTCATTGGCGGCCCTCGTGATATGAAATGCAGATACTTAAATGCGATGACTCTGGTTCAAAAGTTTGGGAGGCCTGAAAAGTTTATTACTATGACCTGCAACCCAAAATGGGCAGAAATAACATCTCAACTCAGACCCGGTGAGACTGCAGATCTCCGACCCGATCTTGTTACCCGAGTATTTCGTGACAAATTTATAGAAATGAAACGCTTCGTAATTGACAAGCAGATTTTTGGTCCTGTGAAAGCATGGGTTTCTGTCATTGAGTTTCAAAAGAGAGGTTTGCCTCATGCACATATGCTCCTAATCCTTGATCGTAGTGCAAAGATCTTTAATCCTGAATCGTTCGATAAATATGTTTGTGCGGAATTGCTGCCAGCATCTATGCCTTATTTACGTAGGCTTGTTGTGCAACATATGCTACACGGACCATGTGGTAAGGGCCATGAAGACTGTAGTTGTATGCGCAGGGTTGGAAATGTACTTAAGTGCAAATCAGGCTATCCGAAAGAAAATGCAGAAGTCACAACATGCGCAGAAGATTGCTATCCAATATACAGACGGAGATGCAACGGCGATTTCGTTAAAATACACGGTGTTGAGATGACTAACCAATGGGTCGTCCCATACAACCCATATCTTCTAGCCAAATTTGATTGCCATATAAATGTGGAGGTTTGCTCTACCGTTAAGGCAGTCAAGTATCTATACAAGTACGTGTATAAGGGGCATGATAAGGTTTGTTTTGACATCGCACGGAATCATCCTGTCGCTGTAGATGAAATAAGTGCATACCAATCTGGTCGTTGGATCAGCCCTCCTGAATCAGCTTGGAGGATCTATGGATTTGATCTATATGATATGAATCCACATGTCATCCCTTTACCAGTTCATCTCCCCGAAATGCACGTTGTTCATTTTACAACTTACGAAAAATTGCAGAATGTAGTGAACAATGAAGCTCGTCATAGAACGATGTTGTTGGGTTTTTTCAAGGCAAATGATGAGTTGGAAAATGCGACGAATTTCTTGTACTCTGAATTTCCCGAGCAATTTGTTTGGGATGGAACTGTAAAGGCGTGGAAGAAAAGATCTAAGAAGGGGGGTACGAAATCCGTTGAGAGGCTACATTATGTGAGTCCTTCTGAGGGAGAGCGCTTTTTTTTTGCGCCTACTACTAACAAATGTTAAGGGCTCGAAATCATTTAGTGATTTGCTCACTGTTGATGGTGTTGTGCATGCTACCTTTAAGGAAGTGGCTGAAAAGTTGAATTTGATTGACAAAAATGACTATGCTCAATTATGTATGCGCGAGGCGGTAGAGTTTCAGATGTCGTGCGCGCTACGTAGACTTTTTGCTTCGTTGTTAATCTTCTACGAGTTTGTGGATCCTCATGCTCTTTGGGATGAGTTCTATCTTGCTATGTCGGAAGATTTTTCTCATAAATTTACAAGTCGCGTCGATAAGGTTCGTGCCCTTACTTATTCTGTTGTGGATAAATACTTGGATGGGATGGGAAGAAGTATGAAACATTTTAAATTAGAAGCTCCTATTCATTTAGAATTGTTTGAATCTAGAGAAACAAGAGATATTAGTGATGCAATACATGCGTCTGTCCCCGAACACTACATTGGCTCACACAAAAGGTTGAATACTGAACAAAAGATTGCTTACAAAGATATTATGCATCATGTTAAAAGAGGGAAGGCAGGGGCTTTTTTCATTGATGGCCCTGGTGGGTCCGGAAAAACATTTCTGTATTGTGCTCTTTATGCTAAGCTAAGACAACTTAGAAAGATTGTTCTTCCAACAACGACCTCATGAATAGTTGCTTCAAACATACCTACGGGCAGAACCGCACACTCCAGATTTAAAATTCCTATAGACAAGCAAGGGTCATATACGTGCAATGTGTCTAAACAAAGTAGTTTGGCGTGTTTGCTGCGAGCCGCTTCACTTTTGATTTGGGATGAGGCATCAATGGCTAAAAAGGAAGATATAGAAGCCTTGGATTCCCTATTATAAGATATTTGTGACAACAAAATGTTATATGGCGGCAAGGTTGTTGTTTTTTGGAGGGGATTTTCGTCAGGTCTTGCCAGTTCTTCCACATAAGTCTCAACTCGAGATCATAAATTCCAGCTTGGTTTGCTCGTATCTATGGCCAAAGTTTGTTAAGTACAAGTTAACTAAGAATATTAGAGCTCAAGAAGATACAGAGTTTGCCCAATTCCTATTGGATCTTGGTAACGGAAAGTTTCAGAGCAAAGAAACGTCTCCTATATGTTTGCCCTCTAATCTGATCGAATGCTCCAGTGTAGCATCAAATTGTACTGATTTATTTTTCGAGAGTGTGTTTCCCGAGTTGCAAATCTTTAGTGCAAGGGCTATTTTAACACCGACCAATGAAGGGGTCGATGAGATTAATGCATCCCTAATAGAAAAATTTCCCGGTGAATCTGTTACATACAAAGGGTTCGATAGCATAATTGATGATAATAAGGGTCTTTATCCAGATGAGTTCTTACATACTCTATGTCCTTCGGGAATGAGTCCTTATGAATTAGTTTTGAAGCCAGAATGCCCGGTTATCCTATTGCGTAATTTGGACCCTGCAAATGGACTATGTAATGGTAATAGATTGATTTGTAAAAAAATTCGAAAGGATGTCATCCTTTGTGAAATAGCCACCGGGTCATACAAAGGTGAACAAGTTTTTCTTCCAAGGATCAATCTCAGGCATGCCGGAACAACCTACCCCTTTTTGTTCCAGAGGAAACAATTTCCAATTAAACTATGCTTTGCAATGACGATAAACAAAGCACAGGGACAGACTTTGCAGAAGGTGTGTGTTTACCTAAGACAGCCGTGTTTTGCGCATGGTCAATTATATGTTGCATTTTCAAGAGTGCGTAGAAGGGAGCATATCAAGGTCTTTCTTCCCCAATTGGCTTCCACTCCTACGCAAGAAAACGAAGCGACAAATGTTGTTTCTTTTGCTACTCTGGAGAGAGCAGGAGTTTTGCCAAGCATATCCGACAATTAGGTACACCCTTATTGTTTTCTTCAAATTTACAATCTTGGATTTTTATGTGTTGATTTAGTGTAGAATTTTCCTTCTAATATTGTAAAGTAAATTTTCCAATTCCTAATTAAATGGACTATTGAATTTATCCATTCATCTCTTTTGATTGACTTGTATGATGTTGCATGCATTGGTGTGAACTTCTCCTTATTATGAAGTTGTAGTGTATTGAACTCCATGTGCATATATCCAAATATAATGGAATTATTTTATTCCCATTGAAACATTAGAATTACATCAAAATAATCAAATACATTACCAATTTTACAGGTTGCTTATGGATTGATTACTCATTAGAAGTCAATGGACATGATTGCCAATTATTAGTTAGATCTGGTTGAGTAGGGTGAGGACATTTACAAATGTTGTAGCCTACATAGGTCTTATTTGGGATAAAAGCTTTTTGGTGGATAGATTAATTACCTGTCTTTCTTCCACAGTTGGCTTCCATCCCTATGCAAGGACACGAAGTGACAAATGTTGTATCTTTTGCTACTTTTGAAAGGGCAGAGTTTTGCCAAGCATATCCAACAATCAGGTACATCCTTATTGTTTTTATATGTCTATTTTACAAGATGAAAACAATGAACCTTACTACTCAATTTCATCGCCTCATCTCATTTAGAATAATATCTTATTTTTAATCAAGTCTTTTTATGTGATGGTTCAATGTAGCTTTTTACTTCTAAACTTATAAAGTTTCCACATTCTATTCAAATGGACCCTTGAATTTAGCCATTCATCTTTTTTGATTGACTTACATTATGTTGCACAACTCAGTTAGTGTATTGAACTCCGTGTGCATATATCCAAAGAATATGGTCTTCTCGTTTAAAAGAATAGGAAAAATATTGCTTAATTGTTTTCTTCCCATGAATACATTGAAATTTCAACATCATAAGCTAACCCATTATCAGTTTTACAGGTTGCTTGTGGCATGGTGCCTCATAAGAAGTCAAAAGTCATGATTTTGCAAGTTGCTGATTTATTCATTAAAAAGGGTTTCATCCAATATAAGAACTATGTAAGTTACAAACCAACCTTTTCAGTTTGTATAATTAATATTGTTAAATGGCAACATGTCTGTCTTTATTGATGGTTAATTTTTTTAGGCTTTTAGCCCAGTATTTTAATGTGTTGTTCACTATCATGTGTTAGTAAATCAGGTTCAAGTAATTCTGATAAACTACTCAAAGATCAAAGGAAAGTAGCAAAAGCGTAAAAATTTTTGTTGGGGAGTCAAGTAAAACTCCTTTTATGTAAAGAGTTGTAAATGTGTAACAAAACCATTAAGGTTGTCATAGATTAGATTATATGTATTAGTTTTCAAAACTTATTTTGACAAACAATTATTGTAACAATTATATGTGTTCATAGTCAATTAGCAAGATCTTCATGTCCCGTGCAGTATTTCATTCTCGAATTCCGGCGTGCAATCTAAACTACACACAATAATTGATAAATTCGTCTTGTCCGCAAGCTGAGAACAGTGCTTACGACTCTGGTTTCGGCGTGCGAAGCACGCCGTTGCCTTACCTAGTATTCTAAAAATATGGATAAGAATTTATCATATCCATAAATAAAATATTATTTTCAGATAAAAAGGGTGGTGTGGTCCAATCTAAAAGTAACATGTATCGTATGATGATTTTTTTAACCTCAGCTTTAGGTTATAACTATGAATGAATGGTTAAATGTTCAAGAAAATTTTACACACAAATGTAACATTATAAATTTTTATCTATAAATAAATACTCCCGTAGAAAATCTACCATGAGTATAAGTTAGGCTATGTGCAATGGAATTGTGTACGCTATGTGACATGACATAGCGTACACAATTCATTATGAAATCAATGTATATGCTATTTAGCGCACAATTCATTATGAAATCAATGTCCACATAACTCAGTTATTAATCAAAGAATTTAAGAAAGAATAGAGAGGAAGAATTGCTTCTGGCATGTGGACTTCACTTCCAAGTGGTCTTATACGAGTTGTTGCATCTCGTTACTTCACTAGTCACTTGTAGTCATCATTCCTTCCAACTGTATTGCCCTGTATTTTCAATCACATTGCCCGCAATAAAACACATTATTCTATAATTCGGTCCCAGTATTCTGCAAAAATTACGCCCGTTTTCCCAATTTTATATGGGCGTTTAAAAATATCCCTACCCTATACAACGCCGACCGACCTCGTCGGAGAGTCACCGACCGTACAATTGGCAAACGCCCATCATTAATCAATGCGGAGTACTATTAAATCGAAAACAAAGAATTATATTGAGAGGAAAAGTAATCATTATACATGTATTATTAATTAAAGGACAGAGTTATTGGTAATTTCGCAGGGCAGGAGGAGAGAGACTCAGCCATCGCGAAAAAAGGAAAGAAAAATCCAGTTAGAGAGAGACGAATCTTGCGATTATTTACGTCTTCGCTCTCGCGGATTCTCCTCAGACAACGGAGAGAGGGAAAAGGGAGGGATACGCCTCTCTCTCTTGCAAATTCGCTTTTTCGAATCGGCGGTGGACGAATTCAATTTGAAAACGAGCTGAGCTAGGGTTTCGATTGGTTTGGGGAAAGGATAAAATCAGATTTTTTTCCCTTCACGTTCCGTGGGGGAATTTCTGAGGCGTTTGACGGCGGTTGGCCCCACCTGCTGATTCGGAATGCGTAATTGTCCGATTTCAATCTCCGATTAGGAAGCATCGTCTTGATTCATAGGTTTTATCGGTTTTGGTATTGATTCGTAGTCGGATTACATGGAGGTAGATTCTTCGATGGCTTCGGAGTCGAATCAAGATCCAGTGCAGAACAATAGCTCTCCCTCGTTGTCATCTCCGATGGAGAAGGACGCCGAACAATCTTCTTCTTCGTCTCAGGCAACGTCGCCTTCTTCTTCACAGCAGTCGTCGCCGCCGTCAACCCCGCCGGTGCAGCAGCACGCCCCTATGGTGGGTCCTCGGTGTGCGCCGACGTATACGGTGGTGAATGCGAATATGGAAAGGAAGGAGGATGGGCCTGGGCCACGGTGTGGGCACACGCTTACGGCTGTGCCTCCTGTAGGAGAGGAGGGGACGCCTGGTTACATTGGACCGAGATTGATATTGTTCGGTGGGGCCACGGCACTTGAAGGGAATCTCGCCGCTTCAGGAACTCCGTCGTCAGCTGGAAGCGCTGGCATCAGTATGAAAAATCTTCCTTTGCTGTCTTGATTTGCTGTGTAGGTTGCTAGGTTAGATTCTGGCTACATAGTTAATGAAATTAAACAATATTGAGGCTGCTATTTATTTCATGAGTTGTACTTAATGGGCTGAGTTTGTTTAAACCTGCGAATTGCCACATTAATCATACGAACTAGGAAAGTGTCCAGGGAAACATATTTTGCGATTGTATGCTGATGTTTGATTAAAGTGATCATTTATTCTAGTTGCACTTCTTCGATGGATGTTTGAATTGCTTCAGTCTATGCCTACTTTGATATGTTTAGCTGTCAGAAACGTTCATTTTTCTTGAATATCATAAATTATTAATTTATTTAGTTATATGTTATCGTAAAAAATTGGGACTCATGCCTCAAGGAATTGCAGGACTAGCGGGTGCTACGGCTGATATTCATTGCTACGATGTGCTGACAAATAAATGGACTAGGTAAGCTGCGATTCTATGTATGGCTTTATCTGTATCACAGAAATAATGTTACTTCATATATTGGGTGATCACTTCTTCTCTAGGCTTCACTCTGTTTAGTGTATGATAGCTAATATATGTAATCCAACTGTTTAGGATTAATCCTGTTGGAGAAGCTCCCACTCCAAGGGCGGCTCATGTGGCTACTGCGGTTGGAACCATGGTGGTTATCCAGGTTAGCATTTTATTAGTTAGCGTTAAGATGTATTTGTTTCTTTTTCATTGCTCTTTTTATTGTGGATCTGATAATTTGTTTTATTCGCCTTGGCACCCTCTTTTTGATAAGGGTGGCATAGGTCCGGCAGGTTTGTCTGCTGAAAATCTTCATGTACTTGACCTAACTCAGCCAAAGCCTCGATGGCATAGGTTAGATGCTAAAAAGATGATGATTGATCTTGCTATAAACCTATTATGCTTGTTGTTGGTCTTGTATAGTGATATTGTTTTGTCATTTTACTTGGTTCATACAACTTGTCTTTCATTTCCTCAGGGTTGTTGTCCAAGGCCCTGGTCCAGGACCACGTTATGGACATGTTATGGCCCTTGTAGGACAAAGATATCTCATGGCTATTGGTGGAAATGATGGTTAGTCATTTATCTCGTGTAGATGATATTTACATTCCATGATATTTTAAGAGTATGATGTTTTTTAATGCATGATTCACAGGGAAGCGCCCTTTGGCTGATGTTTGGGCTTTGGATACAGCTGCTAAACCATATGAATGGAGGAAGTTGGAACCTGAAGGTGAAGGTCCTCTTCCATGCATGTAAGTTTTGTTTTAAAAAATTGTGTAAGAGTTTATTTATTAATATAGTGAAGTACAATTGATTTTTGTCTTAATCTTAAAAGTTTATTTATTATGTTTCAATGACTAAGTTGTAGTAGTTATCTCAGGTTTTGATTTGATTCTGATCAGGTATGCAACTGCAAGTGCACGTTCTGATGGTCTCCTTCTTCTTTGTGGAGGAAGGGATGCAAATAGTGTGGTGAGTAAAGTCTGTATGAATTATGAAATAAGTAACAATTAGAAGTGTTAGAAGAGTATATGATTTCCTTAACTTGTTTAATTTTATGTCATCATGTGAAAACTAAAGAAAAAAATATTATGTTCAACAAGTGTAGTTGTGTTGTATGTGTGTGAGACTACTATAAGGTGATTTCTAATATTATATAGGGTCCTGGAGCAATAATTACTATGAAAAGATAATAAGAACTATTTTCAGAAAAGGACTAATAAGAGCTAAAATGCTTTTTTATTTAGACATTAGAATACATTGACGATTATTTTCATTTTCACTTATTTATCAAGTATTCAAAAACATAAAATAGGGTTTCTTACCTAATATGTTGAAGAGGTGTTTGCCACATGGACTGTGTCTCTTGGTTTGTACTTTGTAGAAAAGTTTACATAATCGATCTATACTTTCGTGAGATTAGTATGATTAAAGGTGCATTGTCTGTTGGATTCACAAATGCATGTTATTTTGTAAATCATGTTGATTGTGCAGCCATTACCAAGTGCGTATGGACTTGCTAAACACAGGGATGGTCGATGGGAATGGGCAATTGCACCTGGTGTTTCACCATCCCCAAGATACCAGCATGCAGCGGTGCGATTTATTTTTTCCTTTATTAATTTTTTTTCTAGAAAGTATTCTCTGCAACCTATGACTAAAAATTATGAATGATAGGTTTTTGTTAATGCCCGACTACATGTATCTGGAGGTGCACTTGGTGGGGGACGCATGGTTGAGGATTCATCAAGTGTTGCTGGTATAATTTTCACATTTTTTTGACATTAATTTCTACGAGTATATTTTGCTGTTTTCTTGACTGCACCAAATCTGCTGTTGCTTTGTGGATTTTGAATGTTAAAATTTAAGAGTCATGTTTGTTCATATTATTATATTTATGCTCTGTTATATAAGCAAGTAATATGCCAAAGGCAACAATGCTCTATCTTTCTGGTTTATTTGTTATTATTTGAATATTGCATGGAAGGCACACCATTTGGCTATGTTGGCTGCAATAGCATAAGAATTGCTGGTAGGGGACTAGTGGATGACTTGTTTTTTCAGAATGTGCTTTTGGTGATTATATCTTTCTTCTAGTTAAGGTCCTTAAGGATATTTCTGTCTTTTACAAATGCTACCAATGCTTTAGAGTCTGGACAAATTTTCACTATTTTCTCTCTGTTTATAGTATTGGACACAGCAGCTGGAGTTTGGTGTGACACCAAGTCAGTTGTCACTAGTCCTAGGACTGGACGGTACAGTGCTGATGCAGCCGGTGGTGATGCTGCAGTTGAATTAACGAGACGCTGCCGGCATGCTGCTGCTGCAGTTGGTGACTTGATATATATGTATGGTGGTTTACGTGGTGGTAAGACTTAATAATCTGTTCACTTGTAATCTTTAAAATATGTTTATTTGCAAATTTATCTATTATTTCGTTCCTTTGTGTCCGGTGTATGACATTAAGGGATTAAACTGATAGATACATAACAAAAAAAATGATTTATGCTGATGTTTATTGGTATTTAAGTTTTTATTTAAACTAAGTTTTAGATCCTTGTACGTACATCTTTTCATGCATTATGTGAATATACTAGTCTATGCTGCTCTTGAAATTTTCTCTGTTTTTTTATATAGTGGGGTATTGGAGTAGTTTTTATTATTGCACCTTTTTTTTGGCCTGTGGTAATCTTGATGATTTCATATTATATGTGCTACAGGAGTTTTACTTGATGATTTACTGATTGCTGAAGACATTTCTGCTGCTGAGACAAACGCTACTGCTTCTTCTAATGTATCTCCTGGGCGCTTGCCTGGAAGACATGGCTTTACAGACGACAAAACTGTTCCTGAAGCTGCTCATGATGGTGCAGTTGTGCTTGGGAGTCCTGTTGCTCCCCCAGTAAATGGAGATATGTATGCTGATATAAGCCATGAAAATGCCATGATTCAAGCAAACAGGTAATCATTTCCTAGTTTCTTATATATAAATATATATATCAATTGTGGATCGAGTTGCTAAATGAATTGATACTTTTCAGGAGGCTTAGTAAAGGTGTTGACTATTTAGTTGAAGCTTCAGCAGCAGAAGCAGAAGCCATTAGGGATACACTAAACAAAGCACGGCAGGTTAATGGTGAATTTGAGCATCCAGACAGAGACAGAGGTGCTGAGGCGACGCCTAGTGGTAAACAGATGTCAACCTTGATCAAGCCGGACTCCGATGCAAATAACATTACACCTCCACCTGGAGTTAGACTGCATCATCGAGCTGTCAGTATCAAGCTCCAACTTTTCCTGCTATTTGCTAATACTAGTTTACATTGGTTCAAAGATGCTCCCAGAAAGACTAATCATGAGTCCTGACGTATTATGTTTTGGTGTTACAGGTTGTTGTGGCTGCAGAGACAGGTGGTGCTTTGGGTGGCATGGTTAGACAACTTTCAATTGATCAGTTTGAGAATGAAGGTAGGCGGGTTAGTTATGGCACACCAGAAAGTGCTACAGCTGCGAGGAAACTGTTGGATCGGCAGGTGTCTATCAATAGTGTTCCAAAAAAGGTAATTTTTTGGGATGACTAAGATAATGACAATGCGTAATGTGTGTTTGTCGTAGATACAGGCAAAATGACAGTGTGGAATATGCACACTGCTGGGTGTATGTTTCTAAATTCTTATGCAATTTTGGAGCATTCTTGCATTGCTGATCTGAGCTTTTAGTCACAACTCATAACATTAACTAATATTACATTATCTTTAACCAAAAAAAAAAATTACATTATCATCTATCTAGTCAGTATTCGTGTCTTGGGTCTTTATTTAATAATACACTGTTTTTGTTATTGTTGATATCTTGCTTGAGCTTGCTATATTTGTCTACATATTCTATGCTATGATTTTCTTATTTTTGCGATGTTCACTGCTTTGTTTTATTTATCCAATGGACAATGTAGATATTTCCCGTTCTTTTAACATTCCATTCATATAAACCATTAACTTCCTATCAGGTTATTGCACATCTTTTGAAGCCTCGTGGTTGGAAGCCTCCAGTTCGTCGGCAGTTCTTTTTGGACTGCAGCGAGATTGCTGAGCTTTGTGACAGTGCTGAAAGATTTTTTTCCAGTGAACCAACTGTGCTTCAACTTAGGGCTCCTATTAAAATCTTTGGGGATTTGCATGGACAGTTTGGAGATCTTATGAGGCTTTTTGATGAATATGGCTCTCCATCAACAGCTGGAGACATATCGTAAGTGCTTTTCAGTGATCTCTCTCTCTCTCTCTCTCTCTCTCTCTCTCTCTCTCTCTCTCTCTCTTCTTGAATATAACTGAGAGATATCCACACCACCTAAGAAGGGTGGCTTTTTGACGTCATTAAGTCTCTTACTTTTAAGACAGAACTTAAATTTACTAAGGTTTGTACAGAAAGGGTTTATAAGATACGTGGATCTCAATTCATGATGCATAATTACTCATCTTTGACCCTGAAAATGCCTTTTCCACTGTATTCTGTACCAGTCTTTTGATTTAATTTCTGCATGAATATTTGTCAGATATATCGATTACCTCTTCCTAGGAGATTATGTTGATCGGGGCCAGCATAGCTTGGAGACTATTGTTCTCTTACTTGCTTTGAAGGTACGGCTGCTTTGAGCCATGTTGGATGATATATCGATTACCTTTTATTTTGCAATTAATAATAAGGTCATGAAAATGTTCCTGCATTGATGATATATTTCAGGTTGAGCATCCCTACAATGTACATTTAATTCGAGGAAATCATGAAGCAGCAGACATTAATGCTCTTTTTGGGTTTAGAATTGAGTGCATTGAACGAATGGTATGTGCTTGATCACATATTAAAAAGAGAGGATTTCTGAAGGCTGTGAATTTCTTATTCTTATAATATTTTGAGCAGGGAGAGAGGGATGGGATCTGGGCATGGCATCGAATAAATAGATTATTCAACTGGCTTCCTTTGGCTGCTCTTATTGAGAAGAAAATAATTTGTATGCACGGTGGTATTGGACGATCAATTAATCATCTAGAGCAGATTGAAAATATTCAGCGTCCAATCACAATGGAAGCGGGATCAATCATTCTTATGGACTTGTTGTGGTTAGTGCCAGCTTTCCATTATGTGATGCTCTGAATAAGTTTCTCTATTTTCATCTTGCTAAGCTAATTCATTAAATCCATTGGGCAGGTCTGATCCAACAGAGAATGATAGTGTTGAAGGATTGCGACCAAATGCCAGAGGTCCTGGTCTTGTTACTTTTGGGGTATGTATTTCTCTATCAGTATTTTAACATTGGTGTGGGTATACCGTTAGTGCGAGAAATTCTACCAATCTTGCAATATACAGTTTTGATATTCGGTCCCATGATAAAATTCACACCAGTGTAATATAATTAGATTGTTGTTTTCGGTGTATAGAATTCATCATCAGTTTTAAAGTCTCCTCATCAAGCTTCATTTGTTTCTATATTCACGAGTAATGATTTGCCTTGATAATCTGCATACTGTGCTTGCAGCCTGATCGTGTAATGGAATTCTGTAACAACAATGATCTTCAGTTGATTGTACGTGCACATGAATGCGTAATGGACGGTTTTGAACGCTTTGCTCAGGGGCATCTGATAACTCTCTTCTCAGCAACCAACTACTGTGGTATGTGTGCAATGGCTTTCTGTTCATTTCCCCTGCATAGTGCATCTACTTGAGTGAGCGCTAAGAGCTTCATCTTGCCTATTGTAGGGACTGCAAATAATGCAGGTGCTATCTTAGTTTTGGGTAGAGACTTGGTGGTTGTTCCAAAACTCATCCATCCGCTTCCACCAGCGGCTTCATCACCGGAAACTTCACCTGAACACATAGAAGATACATGGATGCAGGTTTACATATTCTTTCACTGAACTTGCTTCCAATATGTAAAATTCTGTCTTGCACTCCTACCCAATACCCATTTATTTTTCTCTCTCTTTTTCCCCACTTGATGCGAAAAAAACAGGAGCTGAATGCAAACCGTCCACCAACACCGACAAGAGGCCGTCCCCCAGTAGCAAACGAGCCTGGATCTCTTGCTTGGATATAGGCAAACCAACGTATTTATTCCAAGATCATGCATCAACCCTCCAGGGGTTCTCAGGTGTTACATAGCTCCACACTTCTGTATATACATTTCTCCTGAGCCTGTGACCCGGAACCCAACTTCACAAGATAACATCAACTGAGCCCAGAGTTTGTGGGTTGGTATAAAAGTGATGATTTTATACCCACCGGTTTGTTCAGGAACCACGACGCTGCCAGGCTTTTCACTGCATGTGAGAGATGGATCATGGATGTTTTGTATGTGGGAGTCACAGCAGAAGTTGCCCAGTGTACATGTAGTAGAGATTTTGCAGATGGGTGATGTTCTTATTTCTTCTCCTGGTTAGTTTGCTCTGATTTTATTTTATCGGCTTCATAAATCTTAGGCTGGATTTGTCATACGATAGGGTACGAGTGTTTGATGAGATTATATTGTCAGAAAATTCTAGTGAGAGATGTCAGGTGCGTGGTAGAGGTGGTGTTTTTTTCGTCTGTGCATTATGGAGTGGAGTGTTTTTGTAACGGTGTAAATCATTGGTTAATCATCCCATCATCTGGAACCCTTTAATCTTATGTAGTATTTAAATACATCTTGGAACACCTATAGAGAAAATTATTAGTGCTTTGCTTTGCCTCACGGTATCGATAAATAATACATCCTGTCCATAGGTGCTTTCTTAGGAATGATCGAATGTAATGAATGATATGGAATGCATGAAAGCTCAAATGTAAAACAAAGGGAACCATAGTATGAAAAAATGGTAGAAGCAAGAAAACCTTGACCCGACGCGAATTTTTGGTGGCGTTAGATGACTAAGAAACTTCTTAGGAATTGGAGAAAATAAAAAATATTAGAACAGGATGGAAAGAATTGGAGAAATCAAAAATATTTGAACAGGATGGATATTGGACCAAATATCTCACAAATCTCAATGTCTATGAGAAAGAAAAGAAACATTAAGTGGACAAATAGGATTTGCAAAAGTTGAGTTTGATGGATCCAATATCATTGATGGATAGAACTTTATTAGTTTTATTATTTGTGACTATCTGGCTTCACATATTATATTAATTCTCTATCCAGATATACTATATTGTATCTATTCACTTTTTATTAGTCATGATATACACATATACTAAATGGATTTTAAAATATCCATGTCCCTCCTTTTATTATCAAAAAAATAATATCCATATGCTACATTAATTTGTTAAATATCCATGCCCCTCATTTTTTATAATCACACAGACTATAAGAAATTAGAATAGTTCTTGTTTATATAAGCAATGTGTGTTTTTTCAAAGTTAAAAAGTAAGGTGCGGTTAGGTAAAAAAAAAAGGAATATAAGGGGTGATTAATTGATACAAAAGAGATATAAAGGGTGATTTTATGCAAATTTAAACATATGAGGGTAGTCAAGTGAAAAATCTTAAAAACAAAGGGTATTAAAATGCAATTTACCCAAATCGATTCAGCTAGCTAAGGTGTCAGGTGACTCCTGCTGTAGTAAGTAGTATACTGAATTACTAAAACATGATAAAATCTCCTAATATGGTTGCGCAATTGCAAAATGCTGCTACATGATAAAATCTCTTACCATTGATGCATCTAGCTCTGTTGGATCTTTCTTGTATGAGTTCAACTTGAAAATAAGCCATTGCAAGTGACCAATACCATACATCACACAGCACTTAAATTACTTAAAACAGCATTTTACAACTATTAAGATCAAGACTCAAACTTACCTACAGTTTTTGTTTCGGGTTTTGAATTGAAGAGAAATCAGGGAGGGATTTTATCCAACTCTCACAACTTTCATCTTTGTTGATACATTCTAGTATAATACACTTTGTGTCTGAGTCGGGTAAGATCTTTTTGTCCAGCATTTTCTGAAGAAGCTCTACAACTTTGGCACTTTCATTCTGACGAGCAAAGCCACCAAGCAATGCATTAAACGTAATGACATTTGGGGAGCAACCCTTGGCATCCATCTCAACAAGCAAATTGTATGCCTCCTCTAGCATCTCTCCTCTACAATACCCGTCAATCAATGTGTTGTACGAGACAACATTAGGAGAACAATCCTTCGATTCCATCTCAAGAAGCAAATTTCTTGCCTCCTTAAACATCCCTGCTTTGCAGTACCCATTCAACAACGTGGTATATGTCACAACATCACCCTCGTATCCGAAACTTCCCATCAAAGTAAGCACTTTTCTTGCATCGTCAATCCGTCCTTCTAAACAGAGACCGTTGATCAAAGAGCTGTAAGTAATTGTGTTAGGTAGTACGCCTTTTTGGTTCATCAACTCTAGCAGCTTCTTTGCTTGTTCCATATCTCCTTTCTTGCAAAGTTTATCCATTATCACATTGAACGTCACAACATCAGGAGAAATACCATCAGTAATCATTTTCTCCAATAGTCTTTTAGCCTCCTCCTCATTTCCATGATGATACAACCCATCAATTAAACAATTATAGACAACGGCATCAGGAGAAACACCACTGCTTTGCATTTTCGAGAAAAGCCTTTTAGCCTTACCCATATATCCTTTTCCACACAGACCATCAATTAGAGAACCATAAATAACAACATCTGGATCAATGCCGCTACTTTGCATTTCAAAGAAAAGCTCTTCAGCCTTATCGACGTGCCCTTCTTTGCAAAGTCCGTCAATCACAGTAGCATAAGTAACCAGATCTGGTCCACAACCTCCAAGATTACCTTTCTTTACGTCCATCTTTTTCAGGTCGCTAAATAGACATAGAGCATCTTCGACTTTTTCTTCAAATGAAAAAGACCTCTCATCAAGGTATTTACAGTCACAATATTAGGAGAAATCCCCTTACTACCCATATCCGCAAACAAACTCATAGCTTCTTCTATTTTCCCGACTCTACAGTATCCATCAACTATTGTGCTATATGTAACAACATTAGGGACCTCGCCTCTTTGGATCATCATTTCTAAAACCTCCATTCCTTGTTCCACTTTGCCTTTCTTGCACAGCAAATTTATTAGAACGTTAAAACTTACCACATTAGGATACACACCACGACCCATCATTTCATCAAAGAGGGACCTGGCATCTTCTTCCATCCCCGAACGGCACAGCCCATTAATCAAGCAAGTATAAGAAACGACATCAGGAGATATTCTAGCATTCTTCCCTTTCATGCCATTTGTAGGCCAATCTATAGAGCGACCGTCAATGAGAACACAGGGCAAAATGTGTGTGTTACAAATCTCTTCATTAGTATTTCTTACCATGCACCAATTCCCGGTGCAACCGAAGAGCTACAACAGCGTTCCCAGTCTTACACAAACCGTTCATTATAGTGCTGTAAGTAATGATGTTAGGAGCGCAGCCCAACCGTATCATCTTTGAAAGCAAGCCAACAGCTTCAAAAGCTTTCTTCTCCAAACACAGCCCTTTGACCAACGAATTAAAAGTCACAGTATTGGGATGATGACCATACTTCAATATCAGGCTCAGAGCTGAGAATGCAGCATTTCCTAATTTCATACTAGAATAGCAGTTCAGCAAAACAGTTAAGATGTAGAGATTTGATCTCGGTCCAAGAACACCTGAAATATCCAATGTCTTGTAGAAATTGATGGCAAGAGAGAATTCCTTAAACTTAACAAGAGCACCCAGTAGTGTACTGAAACATGAAATTGGAGGAGGTCTCATAGAAAGCATGTGGTCGAAGAAGTAGCGGGCGTCATTAACGTCAAATTTGCCCGATTTACAGTCAATTTGCAGAAATTTGTCAAGTGCACTCCTACTATCATTACACAAAATATTTGAAGAAGAGAGCTTTTTAATGCTACCTCGTGTGGACGACATTCTTGCCTGTGTGCGCTGGAGATGGATCCTCACAAAGAAGTGAATGAGGGCAAAAGAAGGCTCCCAAAACAGCACAAGACCTTAGCTGCAAAATCGAGCTTATAAGATGAATCAATTTCAATTACAGAATCTTCCCTAATGTAGTTAAATCACCCGCACACGCGCACATAGTCACACACTAGAAAGCTCTTCAACAGACAATAGTGCCCAAAATCCCCAAAAAATCAAACAAGCAAGCTTTTCGGACAGACAATTTCAGATGAATTAATGCAAGAGATCTCTGTTCTTCGAGCACAAAACAGCACAAGAACAACTCTTTTCATCCCATCCCTTCAGATCTTACCACGTATGTTTCAATACAAGAGAGAATCAACTAGCGGTGTGAGCGAGCGACGACGGCGTGGTGATTTCAAATCGGGCGAGAAATAGACCAATTTTAGGAAGATCGAATTTGCCCCATCTGAAATGGAGTTTTTACTTGTTAATTTAGAGAGGTGTTTGGAAGGAAATGGAGTTTGGGGTGAGTGAGAGAACAGGTGGAAAGGGAAGAAGAAGACAGTGCGGAGCAATAAACCAAAGCAAACATTCATGTGTTACCTATTAGTCTATTACTCCATTAGGAAAAAAAGTATGCGATATTACATTAATTGCATCATGTTCTCATTACTTTATAAACGTAATCATTTAATCTTATTAATATCGATATTTATTTCATATTAGACTGATTATGTGCTTTACATGTGATAAGCACAAACCTTTACAATAGGAATGAATAGGAGTCTCCACTTAAATAGAGTGTAAAAACTAGGAGGTGATAAGTTTAGACTATTTTATTTAATAAATTAAGATTAGGGCATTCTAATTAAATAGCTAATCGTGGAATAAAATTTACAACAAATTTCATTGCTGTTGTAATGTTCAATAAAGTCCAACAAATGTGTATCGATAACCTAGTCAAAGACTATTGAAGGTAATTAATAACAGCAAAACTAATGATCTTTGTTATTCTTCTACTCATATTTCTTGCAAGTTGCCAATAGAAAATTGAGAAAACAAAAATCATGGTTTTTATAAGTTAAGAATTTGGTAAGGTTACGGACAAATGAGAAATGATGGAGACCGGAAGAAATTGGTTCAGAAGTAACATTATATTTGCAGCAATAATAACAATTTGAGAAAATTCAGTTGAATGTTACAGGTAGTTACTAGTAGACTTTGTTAATTTTGTTGTATAGGTTTGGATAATTTATGTTGAACACAAAATTCGATCAGTTTTCCAGTACAAAACTCAGCTTTTATCAATGATGGAGCAAGTAGTGTTTATCAGCAAATTTAGAATGTAAGACGTGCCTCAAGTTCAGGAAAATTCAGACAAAGGATTCCCACAGAGAATGGGAACACTGCAATTTTAGAACACAGCTCACAATAAAGCTGTAACACAAAATGCTCATACGTTTGGCTTCTCCCAGCCAGAAACTAGAACAACCAGATAAACAACCAAACAAACTTAAACAACAAGATTAGCCTTATCCACATACCCTTTCTTACACAGCCCATGCATTAGAGAACCATATATAAAAACATTTGGACTAATGCCTCGGTTTGCATTTCGAAGAAAAGCTCCTCAGCCTTATCTACATGCCCTTCTATACATAGTCTATCAATCACAGTAGCACAAGTAACCGAATCCGGTTCACAAGCTCCAAAAATACCTTGATTTGTGCCGGCCCTTTTCATGTCACTAAATAAACTCAAAGCATCTTCAACCTTCTTCATATGAAAAAGGCCTTTCAACAATGTATTTACAATCACAATATTAGAAGAAATTTTCTTACAGCATATATCCTTATTAAGATTAGGGAAAATTATCCTTCTTATCCATTGGAACTAATGCTACTGATATGGATCATTTCGCGAATGGTGTTCAAGATTTGCTTGAAACTCTTCCTAATAAGACAGCTACTGGAGATTCCTGACTAAAATTTGCAACCGGAGAGGCTAAACTCAGCACTTCTCTGAAGGTTTTCGCTCTGATGCAATGCACTTCTCTGAAGGTTTAACTCCACCTGACTGCTTGGGTTGCCTTTATTGGGCCATGTGGCAGTTGAGACCGCCGATAGAGGGCAGACGGGGTACTAGTTCTTTTGCCGAGTTGTTTTAATAAGATATGAGTCCCATAAGTTTTTATTTGTCAGCTGATCCTCCTCCATCTCCATCACCACAAGCAGCTACATTGCCATCATCTCCTTCTACTTCAAGCAATTTACCCAAATCGATTCAGCTAGCTAAGGTGTCAGGTGACTGCTGCTGTAAGTACTATACTGAATTACTGAAACATGATAAAATCTCCTAATCTAAATTCTACGAATATGGTTGAGCAATTGCAAAATGCTACATGGTAAAATCTCTACCATTGATGCATCTAGCTCTCTTAATAATTTCTTGTACAAGTTCAACTTGAAAACAAGCCACGGTATTCTTGCAAATCATTCTATTTCTTTAACCTTTGCTTTCACGGTATTTAAGCTTGAATTCATAAAGCCTGTCTTTTCGGTTCTTCTATTGCAGACTTGCAGTGTGAATGAGCTGCAAAAGGGGATAAACTTCGGATCGATTAGGAACAAATGCTCGATAAATCCAGCGACAGATGTTAGGGCTAACGACAAATTAGAAGCACCAACCACAAACAATCTGCAATAATGATTGAATGAGAAATTTGGGGATTTGGAAGCTACTGTTTCATTGATTGATTCGGCAACGGAATACAAGCGAGCTTTTATAGTGGCTCGTTAGGTTTCCCAAAGGGGAATTACAAGGCAGACCGGATTCACTTAATTACTAGCATGAACCGGGTTTAGGGAATTAAAATACGAAACCGGAAATAATGTCTTATTGGACCCAAATAACTGTAAGAACAGAGAATGAAAGTAGTAGGGCATGAACGCCATTGATTGCACTGTAACATCTTCCAATCATACAGAGCTTTAAAATCCAGAATCCAACTCACAGATACTCAAGACAGCATGTAATACAAGATAAAGATCAAGAATCCAACTCACCTCAAGGTTCAATGCTTGTCCTTTTTGAGATTTCGAATTGAAGAGAAATCAGGCAGGGACTTTATCCAGCGCTCACAACTTTCATCCTTGCTTATACATTCTAAAATAATGCTGTCTATGTGTGAGTCGGGAAAGATCCTTCTATCATGCATATTCTGAAGAAGCTCAATAACTCTGGCGCTTTCTTTATGACGAGCAAAACCAACAAGCAATATATGAAAAGTAAAGATGTTTGGGGAGCAACCTTTAGCTTCCATTTCAAGAAGCAAATTGTATGCCTCTTCTAGCATCTCTCCTCTACAATACCCATGTATCAATGTGTTGTACGAGACAACATTAGGGGCACAATCCTTCGATTCCATTTCAAGAAGCAAATTGCTTGCCTCCTTAAACATCCCTGCTTTGCAGTACCCATTCAACAACGTGTTATATGTCACAACATCAATCTTGTAGCCGAAACTACCCATAAAAGAAAACACATTTCGTGCATCATCAATCCTTCCTTCTAAACAGAGACCGTTGATCAAACTATTGTAAGTAATTAAGTCAGGGAGCACGCCTCTTTGGTTCATCAACTCTAGCAACTTCTTTGCTTGTTCCATATCTCCTTTTTTGCAAAGTTTATCCATTATCACATTGAACATCACAACATCAGGAGAAATACCATCGGCAATCATCTTCTCCAAGAATCTTTTAGCCTCCTCCTCATTTCCACGATGATAAAATCCATCAATCAAAGAGCTATAGACAACAACATTAGGAGAAACACCATTGCTTTGCATTTTCAAGAAAAGCTTTTTAGCCTTATTCATATTTCCATTTTTACACAACCCATCAATCAGAGAACTATAAACAACAAGATTAGGGTCAATGCCGCTACTTTTCATTTCGAACAAAAGCTCTTCAGCCCTTTCTAGATGCCCTTCTTTACATAATCCGTCAATCATAGTAGCATAAGTAACCCGATCAGGTCCACAACATCCAAGATTACCTCCCTCTAGATCCATCTTTTTCAGGTCGCTAAATAGGCTTAGAGCATCTTCGACTTTCTTCAACCGAAAAAGACCTTTCATCAAGCTACTTATAGTCACAATATTAGGAGGAGTCCCCTTCCTACCCATATCCTCCAACAAACTCATAGCTTCTTCTATTTTCCCGACTCTACAGTATCCATCAATTATTGTGTTATATGTAACTACATCAGGGACCTCGCCTCTTTGGATCATCATTTCTAAAACCTCCATTCCTTGTTCCACTTTACCTTTCTTACAAAGCAAATTTATTAGAAGGTTAAAACTTACCAAATCAGGATGCATACCACGATCCATCATTTCATCAAAGAGGGACCTGGCATCCTCTTCCATCCCAGAACGGGCCAGCCCATTAATCAAGCAATTATAAGAAACGACATCAGGAGATATTCTGGCATTCTTCCCTTTCATACCATTTGTAGGCCAGTCTATAGAGCGACCGTCAATGAGGACATAGGGCAATGTGTGTGTGTTACAAATCTCTTCATTAGTATTCGTCTTACCATGCACCAATTCCCGGTGCAACCGAAGAGCTACAACAGCGTTCCCAGTCTTACACAAACCGTTCATCATAGTGTTGTAAGTAACAATTTTAGGAGCACAGCCCAACCGGATCATCTTTGAAAGCAAGCCAGCAGCTTCAAAAGTTTTCTCCTCCAAACACAGCCCTTTGACCAACGAATTAAAAGTCACGGTATTGGGATGATGACCATACTTCAATATCAGGCTCAAAGCTGAGAATGCAGCATTTCCTAATTTCATACTAGAATAGCAGTTCAACAAAACAGTTAAGATGTAGAGATTTGATCTCGGTCCAAGAACACCTGAAATATCCAATGTCTTGTAGAAATTGATGGCGAGAGAGAATTCCTTAAACTTAACAAGAGCACCCAGTAGTGTAATGAAACATGAAATTGGAGGAGGAGGTCTCATAGAAAGCATGTGGTCGAAGAAGTAGCGGGCGCCATTAATGTCAAAATTTCCCGATTTACAGTCAATTTGCAGAAATTTGTCAAGTGCACTCCTACCACCATTACGCAAAATATTTGAAGAAGAGAGCTTTTTGATGCTACCTCGTGTGGACATTCTTGCTAGTGTGCTGGAGATGGATCCTCACAAAGAAGTGAATGAGGGGAAAAGAAGGCTCCCAAAACAGCACATTAGCACAAGACCTGAGCTGCAAATTCGAGCTTATATGTATTAGCAGCACTCAGCATAAAAGAAGAAATCAATTTAAATTACAGAATCTTCCCTAATGTAGCATGAACATCAGAGCTGAGCTGAGCCCTAATGTAGTTAAATCGCCCGCACACGCGCACATAGTCACATACTAGAAATTTTTTCAAAAGACAATATTGCCCTAAATCCCCAAAAAATAAACAAGCAAGCTTTTCAGCAGACAATTAAGGCAAGATCTCAGTTCTTCGAGCACAAAACAGCACAAGAACAACTCTTTTCATCCCATCCCTTCAGATCTGAGCAAGTGTTTGAATACACTTATAAAAAGTGTCGGGAAAAAAGAAAAGTTACCATCAACAAGAGAGAATCAACCGGCGGTGTGAGCGAGCGACGGCGTAGTGATTTCAATTCAGGCGAGAAATAGACCATTTTTTGGAAGATCGAATTTGCCCCATCTGAAATGGAGTTTTTACTTAATAATTTAGAGAGGTGTTTGGAAGGAAATGGAGTTTGAGTGAGTGAGAGAACAGATGGAAAGGGAAGAAGAAGACAGTGAGGAGCAATCTATATATAGTACAATTGTAAAGAAGAACCAACTCTTTAGAAATTTCTTAATTACTTGACTTAATATAATATATATAATTAAAATTTATAATTATTACTAAAAATTAAAAATTTTAAAATTACTTCCCCACTTCATTAAAAAATTTGGTAATAAAATTTATCCACTTTTCTCCTCCTCCACTTTCGATAAAATAATTATAAATTATTTTTTGATGAAAATTGATTCAAAAATATTTTACTATTTTAAGAATTTTATATAAATAGTTAGTTTGAAGTTATGTAATTTCTTTTTTAATGAAAACTAGATTATAAATATCTTAATATTTTAATTGATCGGACTAAAATAAATTATTTTTTAAAATTGATCTAATAAAAATTATTTTTTAAATAAATCCTAATATTTTATAAATCTTTATTAAAAGAAGTGTGATTTGTAAAAATGCGTTTGTAAATTTTTCTAAAAACAGTCAATAATAATTTATAAATGACTTTTATATTAAATCCGTACAATATACTTGAATAACATTAAAAAAGTGTGATTCAGTCGTGAAAAATGTGTTCGATAAATTTTTTTAAGAATAAGTCGAAAATATTTTTATAAATTTTTTTTATATTAAACCCGTACAAGTTACGGAAATGACACTAGTTGGTTTATTATTTTGGTTTTAAACAAAAAATTATTTATAGTATTAGGTTGGCCTCCTTGGCCTTCCTTTAAGATTGATTAGTCATTTATCACCGCAAATTGCTGCCAACGTGGCATAGGTTGGCGTCATAAGTTAGTGCGTTGTAATATCCTCTACTCTCTTTTCTAGTAACAGAGCAGCAGGACGAAGCAGGTGAAGCATCAAACATGGCGGTTTTCTTCTCATTGAATACAAAAAGCGTGTTCATGTTGAAGCCGAAGCTCACTCCATCAGCTGCTCTCTCTTCTCCGTCCTCCCTTCCAGGCCGCGACACTTGCACCTTTTTCGATTCCGACACCCGCCCGATCATGCTTTTTGACGGTACCGTCCCCTTTGAGTTTATACATATATTTAGGAAAGTATGCTACGAATTTGTTATTCTGCTAATTTCCATCAACTAAGCTATTGCGATTTCAATTCGGCTCAATCATCGAATTAAAATTCCGAATTTCCGATCTACAGGCTACAGCCATATGTTGTTATTGCGAATTTAGTTCCTCTTGGGGTTAATTGATCAATGTTGAACTTTCGCTATCAGTTATAGACGTTGTTACTGAAATCAAAGTAGAGCCTGCAGCTTCAAACTCAAGCTAATAGGGGGCTTTTGCTGTATTCGCTATAAGAAACTTGTTGGTGTGCAGGTGTGTGCAACTTGTGCAATGGAGGAGTCAAATTTGTCAAGGACAATGATAGTAATAGGTTTGCTCAACTCTTCTCCCAACTTGATTGCTTTTAATTAATTTCTGGCTGAATATCTGGATCTATGTGGATGTGTTTTTTCAGAAGAATTAGATACGAAGCTCTACAGAGCGATGCAGGCAAGCAGCTCTTAATGAGATCCGGCAGAGCTCCAGATGATATTTCCAGCGTTGTCCTTGTCGAGAAGAACCGGTTCGTGCAAGTTTTTCTATCATTTTCTTATCCCTAATGTATGTTTTAGATTGAGGAGAAATGTTTTGATTTGATTTGATTCATAGTGCTTACATAAAGTCGGAAGCTGTGCTGAAGATTATGGAATACATAGACTTGCCTTTTCCCCAGCTCGCATTCTTTCTACAGTTTGTGCCCTTGTAAGTGTAACTGAATCTCTCTTCTTGGTTCTTTCATACGTTGTTTCCTTGTCTTATTTCCTGGTCTATTTTACAGGTTCTTGCGTGATTTTGCGTATGACAATGTGGCAAATAATCGGTACGCCTTCTTCGGACGCACAGATTCATGTGAGCTAGAAATATAGCATTGGGATAGCTTGCCTGTAAGCTGTAGCAGAAAAGAATACAAGCAATCAAGTAAAACATGAATACAGAATCTAGAATTTGTACATTTTCAGAAGCTGATAGTGTCTTCCTGAGTTCCAGCTGCTGTACTAATATATATACTGCTCCTAAATCTATATCTATATCAATAGTAAGGCACTGAAACATAAAAATTCCCTTTTCTTTGCGCTACCGAATGTGATATTGAGACTGACCCAAACAAAAATCATCTATCATCTACTTACTTTTATAAAGTTATAAACATATCATTTACATAGTGCGTCAATCACAGTAGCATAAGTAACCGGATCCGGTTCACAAGCTCCAAGAACACCTTCATTTGTACCCGCCCTTTTCATGTCACTAAATAAACTTAAAACATCTTCAACCTTCTTCTTCAAATGAAAAAGGCCTTTCAACAATGTATTTACAATCACAATATTAGAAGAAATTTTCTTATAGCATATATCCTTGTAGAGAATTATCTTTGAAAATCAGATCAACAGCTTCAAAAGTTTTCTTCTCCAAGCACATCCCTTTGACCAATGAATTAAAAGTAACGGCATTAGGACGATGATCATGCTTCAAAATCAGACCCAGAATGAAAATGCAGCATTCCCTGATTTCATGCTAGAATAGCAGTTCAACAAAACATTCAATGTGATGAACCCAGGAGCACCTGAAATAACCAATCTCTTGTAGAAACTGATGGCAAGAGAGAAATGCTTACACTTAACAAGTGCACCCAGTAGTGTATACATTGAGATAACTATCAAGTTGTTACTTTTATAATTGAGGAAAAAGAGTATATACATCAACTTATGACAACTTATTACAACGGAAGCAACATTAGGGCGAACTACCAAACAAAGCACTATAATCGCACCGATAGTACACACTAATGGAGGGCTTACGAGTTTCAATTCGTACTTACACTCCAACTTTTAGAAGCTCATCATGGATATATTTTCATTGAGACAAGAAGAGGCCAGTCCAAGTAGTGTGAGTTAGCAGAGAATACAGAAGCTATGCAACCCTATTGTCATTTAGAATTAGCCATATTGCCATTTAATCAAGTGAAAAAGTATATCATTGTAAGTGTATCAAATTATCCAAATCTCTAATATTTTAAATCACTCAAAAGCAAAATCCGATTTAGTGCAGACCACAGTCATCAAAGCCTCCTTTTGTGTTGCTTTCTTTTCCTCCTAATTGATCAAAAATATATAAGCAATTTAGTACACAAAATTTGGTTTTGATCAATTGAATACAATTTCTCATTGACGTGTACTCAAGGAACAACAACTTCATGTTTTAATTTTTAAGTTCATCCAAATGGAAATACTTACTAGTTACCATACAAAACAAAATAAATATAAAATGGAAACACGTATTTCAATTCTGTTTGTTTGTTTGTTTGTTGAATAGTCGCAAGTGCATGATTATTATATCCAGACAATTTCTTCAAATTCACAAGGAAGCATGCTCTCAGCTTCCTTCAAATTCATTCTGAAGCATGTTCTTTCTCAATATATAAGTCTCATCATATTGCAATCCAAATCAGTCCATTACCAAAGTTGAGTTTTTGTTTTTGTTTTTTTTTGCAATAGCCCCCTTCTTCTGCCCAGCTTGATCTATGGTCCCATGGTTGCATTGATACCAATGGAAACTACACCTCCAACAGCACCTACAAATCGAACCTCGATACACTTCTCACCAAGATATCTACAACTGATATCTCTTATGAGTTATGGCTACTACAACTTCTCTGCAGGCCAAGATCTTGATCAACCCTATTTGATGGCTCTCTGCAGAGAAGACGCCGGGGTTTCAGATTGCCACACTTGTCTTGGTTTTGTCAAATCAAATCTCACCATCATGTGTCCCACCAAAAGGAGGCTATAGGATGGGCAGACAATTGTATGATAAGATACTCGCCTTGTGACATTCTTGTTGGAAAATGGGAAAATTATCCTTCTTATCCATTAAGAAGTGGAACTAATGCTACTGATACGGATCATTTCGCGAATGGTGTTCAAGATTTGCTTGAAACCCTTCCTAATAAGACGGCTAGTACAGATTCCCGACTAAAATTTGCAACCGGAGAGGCTAAACTCAGCACTTCTCAGAAGGTTTACGCTCGGATGCAATGCACTCCTGGTTTAACTCCACCTGACTGCTTGGGTTGCCTTTACTGGGCCATGTGGCATGTTGAGACCGCCGATAGAGGTCAGACGGGGGTACGGGTTCTTTTGCCGAGTTGTTATATAAGATACGAGTCCCATAAGTTTTTATTTGTCAGCTGATCCTCCTCCATCTCCATCTCCATCTCCATCACCATAAGCAGCTACATTGCCGTCGTCTCCTTCTACTTCAAGCAATGGTGGGTTTCTTTAGTCTCTTATGTTTGGTCTCTTTACTATCCTATGATCTTACATTTATAAGTTTTTGATTATTTGTTGTTGCAGGAAAGGGAAGTAAAAATGTGAAAGTTGTGATCATTGTTGTTCTTGGTGTCCTAGAATGTCTCTCTCTGTTGGCTAATTTCCTTGTGTGTTGCTTGCTACGACGAAGAACATGGCCTAACAAGATGGTTGCCATTGATTTGGATGACATGGATGAAGCTGAGTAGCATAGAATGTTTGCAGTTGGATTTTAGCACTATTAGAGATGCAACAGGAGATTTCTCAGAGGCTAACTTACTTGGACGTGGCAGATTTGGTTCAGTTTATAAGGTATTTGAAATTTCTAAACTAAAATTCTGAAACATAGTCAAGGAAATCTAAGGTTTGACATTATGTTGCTATAGGGAACTCTGGCAACTGGCAACAAATTCCAAAAGCATTTGCTCTTACAAAACTTTTACTCTAAAAACATATATCAGGTCAGGCTCGGACACTATATGAGGTTATCATACAAAGAATATCCTTCCTTTAACTGTCAACACAACATTTCGTTTAAACTCATGCTTTAAAGTACACAAGTCTAGTTATGCGAGTGGTAAGAGTAATATTTCTACAAATCCACATGTGTTGCAGCCAAGTAGACCATAAAACAGACTTAATATCATGGTTCTGATATCAAAATACAATCTGTTACAACATTCAAAGCCGAAATTCACCGAGTATAATTGGAAGGTTTAGGTTAAGAAGCATAACATACATTTAATATACCAAAAGCAGACTAATCACCACTAGCACAGCCTCTGCATCCACAGTGGACACATTCCACAACCTTCTCTTCTCGCAGATGCTTGGGTACACGGCAAACACAAGTTGTGCCAAAATTATGGTCTCGGGTCTGAATGCAACGTAAGCAACAAAGACGCTCATATCCAGACTGAAATCAAAACAACCACCATACTTTTATTTAGGTAACGGTTCAGTTCATCACTGTAATCGATCAAAATTTAGATCCTTTTTTAGGTTCTAAGCAAAATATCATCCACTCTTCTCCAAACACACTATGCATTTACATTTCTGGGAAACATCTATTTTGTTTATCATGCATCAATGGTGGCAGCATTACATTTTTGGTCGAGAATCGAGATTCAGTTATTAACTTTAAATGGGAAGGAAAATGAATTGCTCTGCGTTCTGTCAGGTGCTGGTTTTCATTTTTCCAATGGAGATGGGTGCAAATAATCATCATCATTGACCCAGTAAGGCTCCGCTACAGTGGAATTTGAGGGGTCAAGATGAGGGTATCCCTGCCCAAGGGAAAGGAATACGCCCGATAGACCCAAGAAAAACTGGAATTCAGCTATGTGACAATAATAACTGAATTTAGTTAGAAAGCACCAAAATTGATATAGGGACCAAATCCATCTCAAAGGCAGTGTATAAAAGCCAATGAGCATTAGGATGCGCCCCATGGGTGCAAATAAATTATGGATTTTTGTACACCATGGTCAATGCACAACTTCTCGCAGATGCTTAGGTACCGGTTCAGCTAATTTTATTTACAAGATGTAAAACTGAAACTTCCTTAGTTTTGCACCTTGAAACTAATCAAGAAATAAACAGTTCCAACAAAGACAGTTATTCAGAAAATATGCTATGGAAAACACACAATGATCTCCAAAAGCATAGAGGTTAAGAGTGGTTACCTTCTTCCACTTAGCAATTAGGTTTTTGTCTGCATAGCCCTGGTCGAGACAAAATTCATACAGCTCTTTTGAAATCTCTTTCCTTTTTTAATACAGGTCATATATGTATCTGCTCTTTTGATGGGCAATTTTAAAAATTGGCCACAAAGTTTCACACTTTCTCTTGCCATCGTGTGAATCATTTTGAGCTGCCCAAAAGAAAATGCAGAACATCAATGCACTGTTTTGTGTAACCAATTCAAATGGAAGAAGAAGAAGAAACAAAGTTCGGAATTTTAAAATGGCTCAGCCAATAGCTACCTTCTCTCATCTTAGATTCCAGCTCTTGAAGTGTAGGTTCTATCAGCTCCCACCCCTCTGGGTACTTAACACGATTTGTCTTTACCTTCGGCATTCTTCCCAACTGCAACTTAGAAAAAACCAAATATCACCATCATCATCATCATCATCTCCCAGTATAGTCCCACTATGTAGATGTCTATCTAGGGCGATCGATCTACATGAATCACCAGCAGGCCAGTTAGTCACACAAACTATGATAAGGGGGTGTTTGGGCAATGATGAACCAGTTAAAAGAATCCCATCCCTCATGTTTGGTATAATATCACAAGCACAGCAAGTTCAATTCAAGAAAACAGCAATTAGTTACTGTTACTGATAGACCAAAAGGTCCAATTACAATCACAAATTCAGAATGATAGGTTTGAATGATATACGCTAAACCCTAAAAACCTTTTTAAATTTGATGCAAGTTAAACCTTATGGTATAAGGTACAGTGAAGGAGGCAAGTGGTGGTGGTGGTGGTGGTGGTGGTGGTGGTGGGGGGGGGGGGGGGGGGGACTGCCACCCCCACCGGCGGCCGGGAGTTCTCAGCAAGGCGCCAGCGGCACAAAAACAATGAAAATTTGGAACTTTCTTAATTGAGAACTAAGAAGCACAGTTGACTTAAAGACATTAGAAACACAATTCAATTGAGAAGGACAAGTTCAAACCGATCAATTTTGGAGACGAATTTGTAGACTTTGACGAGGCAGAGAAGATATGCCGGCGGTGAAGGATTCTTTCTCCCCGAGTCCGTCGTTCACTCGTTCCTCCCTGATTCTCAGATGAATGAACTTTCCTGAAACAAATAAACAAATCAGTTGAATGAACTTGGGCCTTTCTGCTGGACAAATAAAAAAGAAAAAGGACAGGCTCGTAATCGGCCCGCTAGACAAAGAAAAATTCCAGTTGAATGAACTTGGACCTTATATATTACAAACTTAGCTCGAGTTCATTGGGGCCCGAGTGAATTGTTGAAATTGTCCGTGACTTGGGCGTGGCTTGGGCGTGGTTCAACTGAGTCAGGAAGCGAGCAAAGGTGGTAGCATCAAGTTTGGGTGTTGTTGATGAAAAGTCGGGCATTAGGTGAGATAATTGGCCAATACTTTTTAGACTTTGACATTGTCCTCAGAAAGGTTTGGGTAGGTAATTTATGGATTTTTTTGGTGGGTAATTTGTTGTGTTTTATAGTATTGAAGGATGATAATTATTAGGGTTTGAGACAATCCGATTTTGTTGCATTCCAACGTCTAAAAGTGGAAACTTAACCAGGGGCGGAGCCAGGACTCCGGCCAAGAGGGGGCTAAATATATAAAGGGTCCAGCTAATGTGTGTTCATGGACACACAATAATAATACTAACTTTGGACCAACAAACATGTAGCGTAGTGGGAAGGACTACGCTTCCCTTCATTGAGGTCGAGTGTTCGATTCTCAGTGGAGGAGAAATGAACTTGTTGGGAGAGCAGATCCCACCCAAAATAAAGGGGCCTTCGCGAGACTCGAACTCCAGACGTAAGTGTTTGATGGAGCAAAGCTCTCCGCTGAACTGGGGTGGCAATGACCAAAAAAAATAATACTAACTTTGGAAATTATTTCCAAACTATTCCCTAAATTAGAATTAATAAACCCTTTTAAAAAAAATTAAAATTAACAAACAATATCCAAATTTACCAATTTTAGTATTCTTATTGTGTGCTCATAGGCACACATTAAAAAATCCGATATATAAAATGCGAAAACACTATACAGATTTGCCATTCTTGGCGAACTAGAGCTGAGTTGCCCTACTCTTACCCTTGGCATGACAAGTCTGATCATTGAGTTCTTAACTAGTCAATGTCCTTCTTCAAGGACAACTTCTTGATGGTAAGCTTCTCATGCAATTCTTCAAAAGAGATTGAGGAACCCCGAGCATTAACCCTCAAGAACTTAATCTATAAGAATTATTGAGATATAAGAGGTGGCCTTCATGACTCACATGTACTCCAGGATGGTTTGGACGCATTTCTTCATGATGCGTAGCTTTTGTTTTATTTGTTATTTTTGTCCACGAGATGTCATGGCATAAATTTGTTTCTATGGATCCCAAAAATTCTTTGTTGTTTTGCATGCCTTGCGTTACTATATAAAGAACTTTGTGGCGCAAAAGATTGCTTTTCTCATTAACATAAAAACCTTATATACAATCTAGGGTTGGAGCCCTAACTCTCCTTACAAGCCAAGGGGTCAAATACATAAAATACAGTAAATACAATATATACACTCTAAAACTCCTCCTCAAGTTGGAGCATGTGGATCCCCGAATGCCCAACTTGCCCAATAAAAACTGAAACTGTTGTAAGCCAAGGGCTTTGGTGAGAATATCGGTTGACTGAGAGTGAGTGCGGATATTAGTCGTACGAACTTTGCCAGCGAGGAGGAGATCACGAATGAAATGACAGTCAACCTCGATGTGCTTAGTCCGATCATGAAAAACCGGATTAGCAGCAATGTGAAGAGCAGCTTGACTGTCACACAACAAGCACATAGCATAAGGATGAGAGATGCCAAGAGAGTTTAGCAACTCTTTCAACCAAATAAGCTCACAACATGCACTTGCCATAGCTCGATATTCAGCTTCAGTAGAAGACCTGGAAATTGTTGGTTGTTTCTTAGTCTTCCAAGAAACTGGAGAGGATCCGTGTTGAACAAGGTAGCCAATAACCGAGCGACGTGTGAGAGGACAAGTCGCATAATTAGAATCACAAAAGGCGGTAAGCTGCAAATCACTTTGAGAAGACAAGAAAACAACTTGACCAGGATGACTCTTCAAATAATGAAGCACTCGAACCGCGGCATCCCAATGATCAACTGTCGGGGGGGGGGGGGTACATAAACTGTGCTAGAGTGTGCACGGAATAATAGATCTCAGGACGAGTAATTGTCAAATATATCAAACGGCCAATGAGTCGGCGATAGCGATCAGGAGCCTCATAAGCTGGGCTAGCAGAAAGAACAAGTTTATGATTCTACTCCATAGGAAACTCACAAGGCTTTTCGCCTAACAAATCTGCCTTGCTCAAAATGTCAATAGTATACTTGCGCTGAGACAAGAAGAAACCATCAGCAGAACGGGCAATCTCAATGACTAGAAAATACTTAAGCAAACCTAAGTCCTTCATATGAAAGCAAGAAGCCAAGAACTAAGTTGCCCTTTGAACTTGGCAATGGCAACAACATTATTTCCAGCAATAATCAGGTCGTCAACATAAACTAGAACATGAAGACAGACACCAGTATGACAATAGGAAAATAGAGAATAATTTGCATGAGACTAAGTAAAACCAAACATGTGGAGAGCGGTAGCCAACTTGGCGAACCAATTTCTTGGCGCCTGACGAAGACCATAAAGAGACCTGTTAAGGCGACAGAATGCCCCCGCCTTGGCCCCAGAAAACCCTGGAGGAATCCTCATATACACCTCCTCATCTAAATCGTCATGCAGAAAGGAATTATGCACATCCATCTGATGCAATTCCCACTTCTGGGCAACTGCAATTGCAAGAAAAGTACGAACTAACACCATTTTTGCCACAGTAGCAAACGTCTCATTTTAGTCAATGCCCTCTCTCTGATTATTTCCAAGCACTGCAAGTCGGGCCTTAAACCTCTCAACAGTGCCATCAGATTTATACTTGACCTTGTAAACCCATTTGCAACCAATGGGTTTCTTCCCAGGAAGAAGAGCAGTCAAAGTGCAAGTCCCATTGCGCTGCAACACATCACTTTTGGCTTGTATAGCCGCGCGCCAGCGGGGATCAACAACAGCAATAGCAAAACTAGAAGGCTCTGGAATAGACTGAACAACTACAATAAAAGCAACATGGCTAGGAGAAAAACATGAACAATTAACATAATCGGCTACGAGGTAGGATGTACTTGACAACCGTGATGGTTGAGATGAAGGAGACGAAGGAGAAGCAACATGGCCACGTACTGTATTGCAAACATAACCTTTCAACTTCACAGAAGGAGTCCTATCACGGGTAGAACGACAGACAATTTCTTGGACAGCGACAGGAGGAGATTGAACCCCACTCCATCTGTCTACTATTTGCGTTGGGGACATTGAGGACCGATGTCTCGTATTCTGAATCCCGTCACGATCTCGATCGAATGATGGAGCGGAAGCAAGCGGAAATTGGCACGCAGGGGGGGGGGGATCGAGGCAGGGGTACGTCGCTAGGGTTCTAGCGGCGTCTCAAGATGGAATTGATTCCGACAAGCGACACCTCCGAATGATTGTAGGGCGATTGGAAGAAGGATAGAAGGGTTTGACGCCTAATGCCTAGGGAAGAGAAACTCGATTCAACCAAGGCAAATTCAATTCAATTCAAGCATAACTGAAAATATGAAGTCTGACAACTTAAATAGAAAACTAGGTCTAATCTAAAACCCTAATGAAGATGGGCCCAAGTATGCAAGCCTAACCCATCTCATTAATTAAATAAATAACATAATTAATAATAATACTAAATAAATTAATTGTTCCACTTAAAAACCCGATAACATAATTAAGATAGAAACCCGAAGACTCGAAACCTCGGAAGAACTCGCACAAGCTCGGAACACCGTCAGTCGGAGCGCGACTTGGCACACTGGAGCGTGGGCGCGCTTCGAGGCTTCAGCCCGCGCCCACGGTTCTGAGGCCGGAGCGCGGTCATGGCGCGGGGAGCACGGTCGCGCTCCCGGGCACACAGCCAGCGCCTTGCAGATGTTGGTAATCTAGTGGCGCGACGCGGGTTCTTTGGCATGTCGCGCCAAGGGGGACGCCACGGCTTGGGTAATCTCCGGTTCGCCTTGATCGATCTAGGTCTAGGACCGGATCGCATCATCCTCCCTCCCTTAGAATCGAAGCGTCCTCGCTTCGAATTCGGTGGGTCCGGGGAGAGGTAGAGATCAGCAAGCATCACAAAAATATCACCAGGCTCGGTGTCGTCTATCGAAACGTCTATAAATAGGCAAAACAAACTCTGGTGTCGAAGATGGCACAAAGTCAAATACGGGCACGACGACGATAGGCAATGGCTCGACTACTGTAGAAAGCAAAAGCATCGGACAAGGAGATGGAGGCGGTAAACTTGGCTCATCAAAGACGGGCTCGCTATCCCAAATGGGCTCACTATCCCAATCGGGCTCACGATCCCAAACGGGCTCGCTATTCCAAACGGACGTGGCTTGGATATTCCCGGTTGTAGAAGGAGGTCGTTGTTGTAGCGCCAAGTGGCCAGTCAAGGCCGAGTCTTGTGGCTAGCTTGAGGTGTTGACGCCCGGTTGCGGCATTTGAGCCGATGTCGGTTGCGGAGCAAGGGATGCAAATTGGGCGTCCAAACGAGCTTGTAATTCAGCCATTTGTTGCCGTAAAAGAGCAATTTCTTGTCTTAAGTCGGTACGAAAACTCATGGTTACCAAGTTACACAAAAATCGACCAGTTAACAGCAATTCCTAGGCCGATAATAAATATATATCAAACACTTTTTTTAAAAAAAACTACCGAATCTCTCTCTCTCTTTTTTTTAATATTTTCGGATGATACTTTTTTTTAATACAACAACTCTCTCTTTTTTAACAGCCGAATTCTTTTTTTTTTAAATTGAGTGTCGATACTCAAAACAACCAAATCTCTTCAAATAAGGAGACAAGCAAAGATATCAATAAAATCACATATGCAGAGAGATATGGCAACGAATTATTTGGCCAAGATCATTATGGATATGGGAAATTAAAGTCAAGGAATGGGTTAAGTCTGCATGTGGAGTTTGAAGGAAAGAAATATGGGCAAACACACTCAAAGCATATCACACGATCCAAATTGATTTTTTTTTTATTTTCTTTGCAAATCGGCTTTTTTTTGTGCAGATCGGAACTCCTATTTTTTATCCGATCGAATTTTTTTTATAACTAATAGCCGAACTTACAAGGCTATCGGGGGTGGAGCGGAACTTGGGGTTGTAAGTGCAAAGATCGAATCAGTAGACTTACGAGACGATGACTCTGATACCAGTTGATGCGTTTCACCTCTCTACAAGGACCGACGTCTCGTATTCTGAATCCCGTCACGATCTCGATCGAATGATGGAGCGGAAGCAAGCGGAAATTGGCACGCAGGGGGCGCACGGATCGAGGCAGGGGTACGTCGCTAGGGTTCTAGCGACGTCTCGAGATGGAATTGATTCCGAAAAGCGAAACCTCAGAATGATTGTAGGGCGATTGGAAAAAGGATAGAAGGGGTTGACGCCTGATGCCTAGGGAAGAGAAACTCGATTCAACCAAGACAAATTCAATTCAATTCAAGCGTAACTTAAAATATGAAGTTTGGCAACTTAAATAGAAAACTAGGTCTAATCTAAAACCCTAATGAAGATGGGCCCAAGCATACGAGCCCAACCCATCTCATTAATTAAATAAATAATGGAATTAATAATAATACTAAATAAAGTAATTGTTCCACTTAAAAACCCGATAACATAATTAAGATAGAAACCCGAAGACTGGAAACCTCGGAAGAACTCGCACAAGCTCGGAACACCGTCAAACGGAGCGCGACTTGGTACACTGGAGCGCGGGCGCCCTTCGAGGCTTCAGCCCGTGCCCACGGTTCTGAGGCCGGGGTGCGGTCATGGCGCGGGGAGCGCAGTCGCGCTCCCGGGCACGCAGCTCGTGCCTTGCAGACGTTGGTAATCTAGTGGCGCGGCACGAGTTCTTCAGCAGGTCGCGCCAAGGGGGACGCCACGGCTTGGGTAAACTCCGGTTCGCCTTGATCGATGTAGGTCTAGGATCGAATCACATCAAGGAGCTTGGAATGTGAGGGACTTGAACACAATCAGGAGGAGATTGAACCCCACTCCCCCTGACGTCTGTCTGCGTTGGGGCATTTGTAGAGATAGGGTCTGGTTCTTGAACGAGGACAGGAGGAGATTGAACCCCACTCCTCTCATCAGTCATCTGCGATTCAGGCGTAGTGTAACAAGTAGTGTCAAAATGTGACGGATGTGGTTCATCGGGTTGTGAATCAATAATGGCCAAAAAAGGCTTAAAAGGAAAATTTAATTTATAAAAAGTAACATCAGCAGAGACAAAAGTTCTTTGGTTGATTGAAAAGAATTAGAGAAAGAGATGCAGAAGAAAGTAGAGAGAGCAAGAGAGCAATTACGTAAATTGAGAGAGTAAGGGACTAGGGCAAGAGTGATCTCAATTGCCAATAATCCAAAACTAGGTTTTACAAGAGAGAAAAGGGGCTTTATATAGAAAAGCTCATTAATAGAAAAACAAGGACTAGTCCCGATATGCAAACCGAGACACACGTCCGCCGATAAAAATAAACATAACGATAATATAAATAATGTCAAATTATGCAATAAAATAAATAAATACATAGGCACCGATTAAGACTCGGCTAGGCCAATAATGATCTGTCACATAAAGTCGCTACCGAGCATATGGCGATGTCTGGCTCGACATGCTGAGTGAACTATAGTCGGGCTCTTAAAATGATTGAAGTAGTAGCCCTAGCAATAGTCTTAGCCCGAGAACGGGTGATAGGCCCATTTGAGTGGACACTCATAGCCTCCTCCTCCTGCTCAGCTGACATAGATATCGGTGTGGTGTCATCACCCCCTCCTCCTTGAGTGTGAAGCGTCCCCGCTTCACCCTCGTCGAACTCAGGGGCAATGTATGGACTGAGGTCGGCGACATTAAATGTCGTATGAACATTGTACTCTGCAGGAAGATCAAACTGATAGGCGTTATCGTCGATAGCACGAACAACACGAAACGGACCATCACCCCATGGAGATAGCTTTGTCTTGCGTTGAGCAGGAAAGCGCTCCTTGCGCAAATGCACCCAAACTAAGTATCCCGGAGCGAACACAACTCGGCATCGGTCGCAGTTGTGCTGAGACCCGTACTGCGAAGCACGTCTCTCCAGTTGTGCCTGAGTCCTCCTATGAAGCTCTCTAATCTGCTCTGCGCGATTGGCCGCGGTAATTTGCTCTCCATCAGCAAGAGGTCTCGGGTTGAAATCCAGGGGCATCAAAGGATTGAGGCCATAAACGACCTCAAAAGGTGTCAATTGCATCGTCGAGTGCCTGGACCTGTTATAAGAGAACTCAGCAATAGAAAGTAAGTCCTCCCAACGTCGAGGGTTCGCCTTCAACATAGTCCGAATGAGAGCCCCAAGCGTGTGGTTGGTCACCTCAGTTTGACCATCTATTTGGGGGTGATAGCTCGTAGAGTATAAAAGCTTAGTACCAAGCTTCCCCCAAAGAGTGTACCAAAAGAGACCAACAAATTTGGAGTCACGATCACTAACAATAGTGCGTGGAACTCCATGAAGGCGTACCACATTATCATAGAATAGATCATCAATGGCAGCGACACTATTTGTGGTCTTACAACCCACAAAGTGGGCCATCTTTGAAAACCGATCGACGATGACAAAGATGGAATCCTTCCCCCTCCTAGATGTGGGCAAACCCACAATAAAATCCATGGACAACTCTTCCCAAGGCCCAGTCGGGATGGGAAGCGGAGTGTACAAGCCATGGGGATGAGAAGAGGCCTTGGCTTTTTGGCAAGTGACACAAGCATGACAGTACCATGTCACCTGGTGAGCCATAAGGGGCTAGAAGAAGTGCTCCTTAAGAGCAACAAGGGTCTTCGGGATGCCAAAATGGCCCCGACCATCATGAGCCTCCCGAATCAACAAAAGGCGAATGGACGATGTTGGAATACAAAGGCGTCCAACCTTATAAAGGTAACCCTAGAAAAGGAAGTAGGTGTCATACTCACGGGATATGAGGCATTGTGCATATAAAGGACCAAAGAATGGATCGGAAGAGTATAAGTCCTTTGTGAGAGCAAAGCCTAACACCTTAGTCTGCATGTGAGTAAGAAGGGCATAACGACGAGAAAGGGCATCATCAACAACATTCTCTGTCCCCTTCTTATGGACTATTGTGTAGGGAAATGTCTCCAAAAACTCGACCCATCGAGCATGGCGGCAGTTAAGATGAGCTTGGCTCTTCAAAAACCGAAGTGTCGCGTGATCGCTATGAATAATAAAATCGCGTGGCCAAAGATAGTGGGACCACGTCTTAAGGACTCTAATCAAAGCATTGAGTTCCTTATCATAAGTTGAGTAGTTGAGAGTAGGCCTAGTCAACTTCTCGCTAAAATAAGCGATGGGATGCCGCTCTTGGTGGAGGACACCACCAATGCCAATATGAGAGGCATCACACTCAATCTCAAATGGACGAGAGAAGTCAGGCAACTGAAGAATAGGAGCTTGGCACAAGGCTACCTTCAAGGCCTGGAAGGCCTTATCATGAGTTGGGGTCCATACCACTATTGTGCCCTTCTTGGTCAAACTATGATTAGGCACAACAATGGTACTGAAGTCCCTAACAAAGTGACGATAGAAACCGACAAGGCCGAGAAAAGACCTGACCTCAGTGGTGGTCAAGGGAGTAGGCCACTCTCGAATGGCCTTGACCTTGCTGTCGTCGACACGCAACCCGTCCTTGGAAACAACATACCCAAGGAAGACCATGGACGGGCACAAAAAGAGCATTTGGCAAGATTACCAAAGAGTATCTCGTTGCGGAGGCGAGTGAGGATGAGACGAAGATGGTCTACATGGTCCTCAAGTGTCTTAGAAAAGATCAAAATATCATCAAAACTAGACGACAACGAACTTTCCCAGATACTCTCTAAACACGTGGTTCATGAATCTCATGAAAGTACTAGGGGCGTTAGTGAGCCCAAAAGGCATCACAAGCCACTCATATAGTCCATACCTCGTCTTGAAGGCAGTCTTCCACTCATCGCCTTACTTCATGCGGATCTGATGGTATCCGCTCCTTAAATCCACCTTAGATAAAATGGTGGCTCCGTGCAACTCATCCAATATATCGTCGAGCCTCGAAATAGGGTGACGGTACTTAATCGTAATCTGGTTAATGGCTCGACAATCCACACACATGCGCCAAGAACCATCCTTCTTGGGCACGAGAATAACAGGGACGGCACAGGGGCTTAAAGACTCTCGGACATAGCCTCGTTCCAAGAGTTCTTGAACCTGCCGCTGGAGCTCCTTAGTCTCTTCAGGGCCAACCTTATAAGCAGCTCGGATTGGCAGAGACGCACCAGGAACCAAGTTTATCTGGTGCTCGATGCCTCAGACTGGTGGAAGTCCGAGAGGTAGCTTGTTAGGAAACACGTCAGCAAACTCCTCTAGCAAAGTAGCAATCGGGGTGGGTAAGGGCTGGGAGTCAAAATCCTCGACTGGAGAAGAAGTCGGAAGGAGAAGAAGACAAGGCTCCTCATCGTGGAGAGAAGCAGAAATCTCACTGCGGCGGGCCATAAGGAGGCGTCGTTCAACACGCCGTTGTAGCTCGGGCGGTGACGACTGAAATTGAGGCGCACCCGATTGGGCGGTGCCATGAGTGGGGTGGGCCGGCGCAGAGTGCGGTACACCTATGTGTGTGGCGCGCGCCTTGGGCGTGGTGCCCAGCTGCGTGTCGTAAGAAGAGGGCGGACCCGAAGGGGCGACAACCGGAAGTGGTGGCTCAGTGCCACTGAAAGGAAGTTGAGCGCTCGGGCGTTCCGCCAAAAATGCCGGCGAAGGAACTCGAGTGTCAGAAGACTGGGTAGGCTGCTGCTCTGGGGCCATCCTTGGAGTATAAGTAGCCTTGTGACAATCACGCTCCATCTGGTTCTGCACGATCTCACTAGGCGGCATGGGGTGAAGGGTGACACGCTTTCCGTGGTAGCTGAAGGTATATGTGTTAAGAAACCCATCGTGAAAAACACGTCGATCAAAGAGCCAAGCACGCCCTAAAAGCAAATGGGTGGCGTCCGTGGTAATGACATCACAAATGATCTCGTTCGAGTAACCGCCAATGGAGAAAGGAATGGAGCACTGCTCACTGACGCGGTTCTCATTAGTAGACGAGATCCAATGGAGGGAATAAGGAGTAGGGTGCTGGAAAGTAGACAACTGTAAATAATCAACAACTTTCTTGTTGATAATGTTACAACAACTACATCCATCAATGATAACACTCAGCGCGGCTGACTGGACAAGGCAACGGGTATGGAATAGGTTCTCACACTGATCAAAATGGGTAGGCTCCCTAATGGTCAAAGCTCGCCGGGAAATAAGAGTCAGCATGGTACCGGCGGTAATGTCAGGAGCATGACAAGCCAACTGCTCTTCATCAACATAAATAGGGACCTCAACAATTGGCTCAAGCGGGGCCTCCTCGTCATCTAAAGATTCATAACCTCCAGTGTGTTCCGAGAAGAGAACACGCTTGGCGTTAGGACAATTCCTCTGAAATTGGCCTCGACCACCACACTTGTAGCACTCGACATCACGGGCACGCTCGGTGCCTGCTGACGCGGGCTGCGAGAAAGGGGCTCGAGTGGCGGCTGTGGGCGCCGTGATCGGCGAAGCTCGGCGATGACTAGGCGTGCCTGAAGCGGAGGGCGGAGCTCTAGTAGAAGAAGAATGGTCGAGCCTGGAATGAGAAGTGGTGGAAGAAGAAGGATAGCGGGGCTGGCTAGAAGACCAAGAAGAAGCTCGATTACGCACGTTCTGTGATGGATTTGCATTGTGGCATGCGTTAACGAGTTGATTTCCTTGATGGGCAAAATCTCCAATCGATCACGGATCGATTGGTTAAGCCCAGCTAAGAACCGACAGCGGAGGGTCGAAGGCGCAGGGGTGATGTTGGCCTTATAAAACATGTCCTCCAACTTAGCATAGAAGTCCAGAGGGTTGAGAGAGCCTTGGCGAGCCATGGCAATCTCTAACCTCATCTGGTCCCTATAGTCGGGGGCACATATTTCCTATGCATGATGTATACCAATTGGTTCCATTCAGTGATGACACCACACCGATATCTATGTCAACTGAGCAGGAGGAGGAGGCTATGAGTATCCGCTCAAATGGGCCTATCACCCTTTCTCGGGCTAAGGCCATTGCTAGGGCTACTACTTTAGTCATTTTGAGAGCCCGACTACAGTTCACTCAGCATGTCGAGCCAGATATCGCCATATGCTCGGTAGCGACTTTATGTGACGGATCATTATTGGCCTAGTCGAGCCTTAATCGGTGCCTATGTATTTATTTATTTTATTGCATAATTTGACATTATTTATATTATCGTTATATTTTATTTTTATTGGCGGACGTGTGTCTCGGTTTGCATATCGGGACTAGTCCTTGTTTTTCTATATAAAGCCCCTTACTCTCTTGTAAAACCCAGTTTTGGATTATTGGCAATTGAGATCACTCTTGCCCTAGTCTCTTACTCTCTCAATTTACGTAATTGCTCTCTTGCTCTCTCTAATTTCTTCTACATCTCTTTCTCTCGTTCTTTTCAATCAACCAAACACAACTGCTCAGTCAAGACATCACATCTCGGCATCGTTTGGCTCGACTGTTGAAGGGTTTTTTGAACAAATAAATTTATATTCAAAACCCGTTGAGTATAGCGGAGTCAGGTTCGTCCACGAGAATGAGAATAGTGCTGAGAGATTAGTGGATAAACTACGAAAAGCAAAACAAACACGAGCAAAACAACGTCAGGACCAAACTGAAATGGGTCGTGCACGACCCTATGAGGGTCGGTCCTGGGCACAGGAAAACGCACGAACGAACACAAACAAGAGCAGCGGTTCGAGCACGACCTTATGGGGTCGGGATCGAATCAAAGACAAAAGTTTTTATCAATATAAAAGACAAATCCTAGGGCTAGGGTTACCACAACAACAATCATACATGCTTCCAACGAGAATTCACAACTACCATGCAATTTAGATCATAGAAGAGTCAACTTTCGCAAATAATTCAAGTTATTCAATCAACTTTTGCAAATCAAACAACTTTCTATCTATCCTTCAACCTAGTAATATCAACTTTCGCAAATAATCCTATTAGATTTAATCAAGCAATCAACCTTACACTTTCGCTTTTGAGTTAATCACGAGATATGCATCAACTGTCGCAAAGGAATTTAGCACAAGATAGATAGATATGATCATCAAGCATTCAAATTACGAATCCATGTTTTAGACATGCATAATTGTGTTGGGTTTTCACCCAACCCTAGAATCTAAGAAAACTACGCACCCATGGTAAATAAAAACAAGAAAAAGAAAGAAGACATGATAAGTCTAAACCGAAATTAAAATTAAATTAAGAAGAAGTCTTACAAATTCTCAAACTTGTTCTCCAAGTCTTCCTCCAATGCCAAAAAGCGGAATAAAAATCGAACTAAAACCGGAACCTCATCTAGTCTCCCTTAAACCAAAGGGTTTAACCCCCTTTTATAGAGGAAAAAGAGTTCTAAATAAACTAGGAAACAAGATAAAACAACCTTCCTAAAATAAAAAGATAGAATAAATCACAAGATCTCTAATTAAAGACAAAGTCAGCGCCACGCACGACCCTGTAAGGGTCCGTCCTGGGAGCTTGTTCTCTGGTTGGGTCGAGCACGACCCTGATAGGCACTAAAGTAAAACTTGTGTAGAGGATTCGTTACAACTCTGTTTGACTCGATTCTTTTTCTTATGTTCTTGTAACGAATTTCTCTATCTCTTTCCAAGCTCAAACTTGATCTTCAATAACTTTACTTGAGCGCTTAATCTCCATCTTCTCTTGTAATGCTCCAAACTCTTCTTTCAAGCTCCAAAACTCCTACAAAAAGACATAAAAGATGCGTAGTTTCCGAATCTCAAGGAAATACGAAAACTAAAGAAAAAAGACTTAAAAACATAAAACTCAAGTACGAAAACCGCTCAATCTAATCTATCCAGACACTAAAAACACTACCTAAAAAGCGGACATCATCGACATCACCAGGCTTGGATCGTGGGAAAGCTTACAAGATCGATTCTTCGGAGTTATCAACAAGGCTGGTGAGTCAGTTTCAATTCGTGAAGCAAGGCCATTTGGTGCTGCCAAACGTAACCAGTATACTCCATTCTGTTGCTCACCCGCTCCAATCAAGGTCATCGTAGTGCGATCCTGGAGGACACATAGCTTATCAGTAACTATAACAACGCAATTATGAGATCTCAATAACTGAGCACAAGATATTAAGTTGCAAGTCAGGTCTGGAACAATCAAAACGCCCCGCAAAATTATTTGGTCGGCAAACCGAAGCAGCCCTGCTCGTCGAGCCGTTGTGCACGAGCCATTGGGCAATAAAATAGTAGATTTTCCAACGTCTCGAATGTCAGAAATCAATGATTCATCTCCCGTATCTAAAACCCAAGTAGAAAACGTACCCGATTTATTATTGGCGTTCATGGAATTGCACTGCAAATAATTTAGTACACTAAGTATGGTTTTGATCAATTGAATACTATTTCTCATTGACGTGTACTCAAGGAACAACAACTTCATATTTTGATTTTTAGGTTCATCCAAATGGAAATACTTACTAGTTACCATACAAAACAAAATAAATATAAAATGGAAACACACATTTCAATTCTGTTTTTTTGTTTGTTTGTTTGTTGAAAATTGCAAGTCCATGATTATTATATCCAGACAATTTCTTCAAATTCACAAGGAAGCATGCTCTCAGCTTCCTTCAAATTCATTCTGAAGCATGTTCTTTCTCAATATATAAGTCTCATCATATTGCAATCCAAATCAGTCCATTACCAAAGTTGAGTTTTTGTTTTTGTTTTTTTTTGCAATAGCCCCCTTCTTCTGCCCAGCTTGATCTATGGTCCCATGGTTGCATTGATACCAATGGAAACTACACCTCCAACAGCACCTACAAATCGAACCTCGATACACTTCTCACCAAGATATCTACAACTGATATCTCTTATGAGTTATGGCTACTACAACTTCTCTGCAGGCCAAGATCCTGATCAAGCCTATTAGATGGCTCTCTGCAGAGGAGACGTTGGGGTTTCAGATTGCCACACTTGTCTTGATTTTGTCAAATCAAATTTCACCATCCCGTGTAAAAGGAGGCTATAGGATGGGCAGACAATTGTATGGTAAGATACTCGCCTCGTGACATTCATGGTGGAAAATGGGAATATTATCCTTCTTATCCATTAAGAAGTGGAACTATTGCTACTGATATGGATCATTTCGCGAATGGTGTTCAAGATTTGCTTGAAGCCCTTCCTAATAAGACGGCTAGTGGAGATTCTCGACTAAAATTTGCAATTGGAGAGGCTAAACTCAGCACTGCTCAGAAGGTTTGCCCTCTGATGCAATGCACTCCTTATTTAACTCCGCCTTACTGCTTGCATTGCCTTTATTGTACCATGTGGCATGTTGAGACCGCTGATAGAGGGAAGACGGGGGTACGAGTTCTTTTGCCGAGTTGTTTTATAAGATACAAGTCCCAGAAGTTTTATTTGTCAGCTGATTCTCCTCCATCTCCTTCTACTTCAAGCGATGGTGGGTTTCTTTAATGTCTTATGTTTGGTCTCTTTAGTATCTTATGATCTTACACTAATAAGTTTTTGATTATTTGCTGTTGCAGGAAAGGGAAGTAAAAATACGGAAGTTTCGATCATTGTTGTTCTTGGTGTCCTAGGATGTCTCTCTCTGTTGGCTAATTTCCTTGTGTTGCTTGCTAAAATGAAGAACATGGCCTAACAAGATGGTTGCCATTGATTTGGATTACTTGGATGAAGTTAGTAGCATAGAATGTTTGATGCAACAGGAGATTTCTCAGAGGCCAACTTACTTTTTTTTTTTTTTGATACGGTAAGAATTCGGAATACCAAACAGACTTGGTAAACCGAGAGGCCGTAAGAAAACGGCAGCCGTGAACGGCTAGGTGAGTAAAAAGCATGCAGGAAAAGCTATAAAAAAATACAAATCTCCGAAAATAAGAGCTGAAAAGAGTCTGAGATCGGGGTGAGTAAAGCACTATAAGAATAGCGCCGCAGGCAACAGGTCGACCCCTCCTGGGCGTGCGAAATGGACAACTGACGTTCCCTCCACCGAGATGAAGGATCTTCAGAAGCCTTAGAGCACCAAGCGACCTGTCCTAATACAACTCGGTCCAATGTCAAACTCCGCTCCTACTTCCGGAAAATTAGTACATAAATTAAGCCCCGAGCCACCTGCAAGAAAGACAACCAAACTTGCTTCACAAGTAAAACTTGCAATGCAAGTAGCCATAAAAATTAATCTAAAAAAAAAAATGCCTTGCCTTGACTAACAAGGACTTAAAAAATAAATTAATTTAATATGTTAACATAATTTTCCCTTTTCTTATTATTCTCAGCTTGTGCTTGCGGCACAAGTATACTTGTTTCTTTTTTCTATTTCTTTTTTCCTTTTTCTTTGTTTTCCCATTTCTTTTCTTTTTCTTTTTTCTTTATCTTCCTCTTTGCAAGTTGAAATGCAGAACCAGAAGGACCTCCGGATATTCAAACGAAGCCCATGGTGGAAGGGTAGACGGACAATTCGAAGATGGAAGACTGAGCAATCTAGACGATGACGATAGCAGAGGAGAGCGGGCATGATGGAGGAGGGAAGAAACTCCATCAGAGATTCGGATCGGAGAAGACACCCATGAAAAAAAAAACAGATTTGATTGACAGGGCAGATTATTTCGATTTTTCATGTCTTGGAAGTACAAATTGATGGTTCAATCCCTTGATTCAAGAGAAAACGAGATCTAATTTGGTGAAACTCATGCTTTCTCAGCCATAAGTTGATAAGAACCACCCTTTCTCAATCATGTGTTAATATAAAAAAAATCAATGGCTTTCTCAGCCTAAAGATGGAAGAAGATGGCTTCTCAGCCTTAAAGAATTGGCTTCTCAGCCATGAGATAATTCTTTATTCATGAAGAACAAACCGATCGAAACCGAGATAATTCTTCATACATGAAGAACAAACCGATCGAAATCGAAGAACATGAGATCTATAGAGATTGGTGCTGGTGGAGGAGATAGTGGATTTGAAGATGCCGACGGTGTTAGAGGCCAACTTACTTTGACGTGGTGGATTTGGTTCAGTTTATAAGGTATTTGAAATTTCTAAACTAAAATTCTGAAACATTGTCATGGAAATCTATGGTTTGACATTATGTTTCTATAGGGAACTCTGGCAACTGGGCAACAAATTTCTAAAGCATTTACTCTTACCAAACTTTTACTCTAAAAATATATACCAGGTCTAAGGTATTTTATCTTAAAAACAAAGGAGGTGCTCTGTTCCAAGTAAACTTTTTAAAACAGCTGGGACACTATATGAGGTTATCATACAAAGAATATCCTTCCTTTAACTGTCAACATGCTAAAACCTAACAACATTTCGTTTGAACTCATGCTTTAAAGTACACAACTCTAGCTATGTGAGTGGTAAGAGTAATTTTTTCTACAAATCCACATACGTTGCAGCCAAGTAGACCATAAAACAGACTTAATATCATGGATCTGATATCAAATACAATCTGTTACAACATTCAAAGCCGAAATTCAAGGAGTTTAATTGGAAGGTTTAGCTTAAGAAGCATAACATACGTTTAATATACCGAAAGCAGACTAATCACCACTAGCACAGCCTCTGCATCCACAGTGGACACATTCCACAACCTTCTCTTCTCGCAGATGCTTGGGTACACGGCAAACACAAGTTGTGCCAAAATTATGGTCTCGGGGCTGAATGCACCGTAAGCAACAAAGACGCTCATATCCAGACTGAAATCAAAACAACCACAATAAATAAACAGTTCCAACAATGACAGTCATGCAGAAAATATGCTATGGAACACATACAATGATCTCCTAAAGCATAGAGGTTAGAGTGGTTACCTTCTTCCACTTAGCAATTAGATTTTTGTCTGCATAGCCCTGGTCGAGACAAAATTCATACAGCTCTTTTGAAATCTCTTTCCTTCTGTTATACAGGTCAAATATGTATCTGCTCTTTTGATGGGCAATTTTAAAAATTGGCCACAAAGTTTCACACTTTCTCTTGCCATCATGCGAATCATTTTGAGCTGCTCAAAAGAGAATGCAGAACATCAATGCACCGTTTTGTGTAACCAACTCAAATGGAATTGTGTAACCAATTCAAATGGAAGAAGAAGAAGAAGAAGAAGAAACAAAGTTCGGAATTTTAAAAAGGTTCAGCCAATAGCTACCTTCTCTCATCTTAGATTCCAGCTCTTGAAGTGTAGGTTCTATCAGCTCCCACCCCTCTGGGTACTTAACACGATTTGTCTTCACCTTCGGCATTCTTCCCAACTGCAACTTAGAAAAAAACAAATATCATCATCATCATCATCTCCCAGTATAGTCCCACTCAAGCGGATGCACCCCAACAAAAAAAAAAACACGAATCACCAGCAGGCCAGTTAGTCACACAAACTACGATAAAGGGGGTGTTTGGAGGGCGTGTTTGGGCAATGATGAACCAGTTAAAAGAATCCCATCCCTCATGTTTGGTATAATATCACAATCACAGCAAGTTCAATTCAAGAAAACAGCAATTAGTTACTGTTCCTGATAGACCAAAAGGCCCAATTACAATCACAAATTCAGAATGATAGGTTTGAATGATATACGCTAAACCCTAAAAACCTTTTTAAATTTGATGCAAGTTAAACCTAATGGTATCAGGTACAGTGGCGGAGGCAAGTTGGGGCGCGGGAGGACGGCGGCCCTCACCGGCGGCCGGGAGTTCTCAGCCAGGCGCCAGCGGCACAAAAACAATGAAAATTTGGAACTTTCTCAATTGAGAAATAAGAACCAAAGTTGACTTAAAGACATTAGAAAGAAATTCAATTGAGAAGGACAAGTTCAAACCGATCAGTTTTGGAGACGAATTTGTAGACTTTGACGAGGCAGAGAAGATATGCCGGCGGTGAAGGAAGGATTCTTTCTCCCGAGTCCGTCGTTCCTCCCAGATTCTCAGATGAATGAACTTTCCTAAAACAAATAAACAAATCAGTTTCTACCAAAAAAAAATAAATAAACAAAAATAAATAAACAAATCAGTTGAATGAACTTGGGCCTTTCTGCTGGACAAATAAAAAAGAAAAAGGACAGGCTCGTAATCGGCCCGCTAGACAAAAAGAACTAGACTTTGACATTGTACTCATCAAGGTTTTGGTTGGTAATTTATGGAATTTTTTGGTGGGTAATTTGTTGTGTTTTATAGTGTTGAAGAATGATAATTATTAGGGTTTGAGACGATCCGATTTTGTTGCATTCCCACCTCTAAAAGCGGAGACTTAACCAGGAGACGGAGCCAGGAATCCGGCCAAGAGGGGGCTAAATATATAAAGGGTCCGGCTAATGTGTGTTCATGGGCACACAATAATAATATTAATTTTGGAAATTAATTCCAAACTATTCCCTAAATTAGAATTAATAAAAAAAAATTAAAATTAGCAAACAACATCCAAATTTATCAAGATTAGTATTCTTATTGTGTGCTCATAGGCACATTAGAAAATCCGATATATAAAATACGAAAACACTATACAGATTTGCCATTCTTGGTGAATCAACACTAAACAAACTCGGACCACAATTGGGATCAGAACTAGAACCTATATTTTGTGAACTCCCGATTCTTGGAAAAAATCTCTTCATTTCATAAATACAAACAGTTAAAAAACATAAATATCAATCCATGAATTCCTCCAACAGATCTAACAATTAAATATCAACAATTGCAATTGAATCGGGACTTGGGGGAGTGGCTACGGGCTATTGCTGCTCATGTGAGGAGGATTAAACTCTAGTTCTTTTTGTAATTTTTGTTAAAAAAAATCCATTGGGCTACAATGTAGCTTCGTCGATGGACTTAACTAGACCACTATATAAGTCTATGGGCTACTGCTTCTATTGCCAATTAGTTTTAGGATGGAAAATCCCGGGCTTGTATGTTGGGCCCAACACACATATGCACGTGGACGGACGTGTGCACCCCTCATGTTAACGGCCCACAGACTTTAATATGGTATCAGAGCAAGGTTCGATTTTGGGTCCGTTTCCAAGTGTCAACTGGGACAGACTAGTTGCACTTGCGGGGGCGTGTTGAGAAATGCATTCCCCCATCTAAAAGTGGAGATTTAACTAGACCACTATATAAGTCTATGAGCTACTCCTCCTATTGCCAATTGATTTTATGATGGAATTCTGTGGGCTTGTATGTTGGGCCCAACACACATATGCATATGGACGGTCATGTGCACCCCTCACGTTAACATCCCACATACTTTAATAGATTTCATGGTGGTGTCGGTGGAGGATTGCAATTAATCTTGCTATTGAACTGGAGCTTGGGGTGCCCTACTTTTACCTTTGGCATGACAAGTCTAATCTTTGAGTGTTAAACTAGTCAACGTCCTTCTTCAAGGACAACTTCTTGATGGTAAGCTTTTCATGCAATTCATCAAAAGAGATTGAGGAACACCGAACATTAACCCTCAAGAACTTAATCTATAAGACTTATTGAGATATAAGAGGTGGCCTTCATGACTCACATACATATACTCCAAGATGGTTTGGGCGTGTTTTTTCATGATGCGTAGCTTTTGTTTAATTTGTTGTTTTTGTCCACGAGATGTCATAGCATAAGTTTGTTTCTATGGATCCAAAAAATTCTTTGTGGTTTTGCCTTGCGTTACTATATTAGCAACAATTATGGAAAGAATACCAAGGATGATGGTGCCACTGAAAAAGCAGTCTTGGTGTTTCCTTATCAAATGAATAGGTTTGGATAATTGTTGGTTTTGTTGGCCTAGAGGTTTACGTAAGGAGTGCATGAGAACCACCAAGAAACTTGTACAGAGAATATCATTCAACAAAAGTTTTTTTTTTGTTGAATCAACCAACGTTTTTTTTTTGTTAAGGACACTCACTGCCCATGAAAATCGAACCAGAGACCTCTAAGTACTACTTGAAGCTTAACTACTTGAGTCATCTAGGCTAGGTAATTTTTTTTTTGGGTAAGAAAACGGAGCGGAGCTCTTGCGGGTATGCTTTATTGATTAATTAAACGAAATAGTCCCCATTGAAGGGGTGACATCCAAGTCTAAAACATGAGCAAAACAACGATGAATATGAAAAAATTCAATAAAGGAGGTATTAATAACTAAAGAATGATTGGCGAGGGCGTCCGCAACTCGATTTGCATTTCTTGGAATATGAATAAGCTTTGCCGTCCACGAGTTATCCTATAGCAAGGCTTCGAACATCTTGAATGAGAAAAAAATCCTTGTGTGGCATGAGATGATGTTGTGTGAGCAACTTGATAGCTTGAAGCGAGTCGATTTGAATAACAATTCGATCAAACTCCATTCTCCTTGCCACTTTGAGGCCTCTATGAATGGCCTCAATTTCAGCCTGCGAAGCATCTCTAATTCCATATTTGAAGGCAAAGGCTTGAACGAATTGTCCACTATGGTCACGAAAAATACCACCTCCTCCTATTGTACATGGATTTCCTCTTGAAATTGCATCTGTGTTTAAGGCTAACGACCCACCGGAGGAGGTTGCCAGCCAACAGGAACAGAACTAGTAGCACCAGTTGAAGAAATTGGTTGGTTCAATCTCGAATTAGCTGTTGAATAGGACTCAATAGTTGTGATCACTCGTGCACTTAAACGTGTGGTTTCATCTTTTGCTTCAAAGATTATCCCATTTCGGGCGTTCCATGAAAACCAAATCATAGGCATAACTCATAAAAATTGAACTCCACTGATCAAGCTTCTGAATGTTGACATTTATCCAATCCCGAGTGTCAAGGATCGAGAAGAAATTCATGGGCAACGCATTTCTAGCAAGCGCCAATCAAATATCTCTTATCTGAGTGCAATCCATGAGCAAATGGAAGATTGATTCACTCTCGCCACACCTTGGACAAGCTACTGAGTCACCCAAGTGCCTACGCACCCTTTCTTCATTACACATAATAACATTGTGTGTCACTAGAAAAGAGAAGTATCTAGCCCATTCTTGTGCAGGTACCTTCCAAACTTTATTCCACACTAGGTGATAAGTATCATGAGCCGACCTGCAGATTAATTTCAGAGCAGAGCTTGTACTGAAATTTCCAGTAGGAGACGGGCGCCAAAAAAGCTTATCTTTGGCCATTTCATCTTCACGAAATGTGACCATACCAAGTTTCTACAGCAAGTGAGGTGGAAAAAATTGTGATAAAATCGACCATTGCCATCCAGCAGAAGAGTAATAATCAGCCACTTCCAAGCAACACTTAGAATCCGAGATTTCAATTAAAGCACCATCAATGAGTGGATGATCAACTAACCAAGAATGAAGCCAAAACAGAGTAGTTCTGCCATCCCAATTGAGAAGCTAGCGCCTTGAGTCAACATTGTCGCACCATGGAGAAGCCCCTTCCACATATAAGATGAACTTATAAAGGGGTAGTTTAGTCGGCTTGATGAGGGTTCGATAAAGCTGAGGTAAAACTTGATAACCTTTGTTAGGGTTTGGGAAGAACCGAAGAAGAATATTTATACACTAATTTGAGAAAATTTTAATTATAGCTATCATGGTTGTAATAGTCGGGTTTTCATTCGTGTTCATTCCCTTTTAAAGTGGGGAAACAACATTCTTCTCTTGCAAGTGTCCCGCAAATAACTCCGGAGTAGAGGAGCACTTATTTATATCTATTAGATTTTATCTCTAAACTCCTTATATATGTACGTGGACATAAATATGTGCTATTTAAATACTAGTGCTATTTAATAAATCTAACTAGTGTTATTTTAAATACTAGTTTAAAAAAAAATAATAATAATTACATATATACCATCTAGTTATCCGAATATCTTGTTAGTTAGTTGTCAAGATCAAATTTATCCTCTTAAGTTAACCCTAGTATTTATACCTTAATTAATCTAATCGGGGCCATTCATATCAAAACAACCGGTTGATTCCATTGTCGCCTTATACCGCTTCGAAACTGCACGCCACACCGAACTCGCATTGTTCCTGGACCACCACGCAGGCCATCAACAGGAGACATCCGTGCCCATCTTCACCCGATCGTGAGAATCGTTGATGTCCTACAAATTCCGGGTGAGTACGGTGTCTCATCTTTCTCGTCGGCATCAGCAGGTCGTCACTGCCGATCGCCTCGTTACCCTTCCTCTAGTAAATCTGGGTTCACCGCCATCAGACCTTACTTCTTCTCTCCCTTCGCGTGCGACTCCAAGCAGAGAAAGGAACAATCTTCGATACGAATTCAATCGCCGACGCTGCCCAAAAGATCGACGCCGCTCACCCTCCTCGCCAGACTCATCTTTTCCGATAATTGTTCCCACCTGAACCACACCTCTCTGTTCGCCTTCCATAGTTGTACGCCGATCGGTTCCGTCATCACGGATCGGTTTCGTTATCGTCGACCTCGCTATTCTTTCCGGTAAGTTACGTTTCTCTTTGTTCAATGGGCATGGGTGGGAGTCGGGTCGTTTTTGTTGATCGAAAAGGGGCCAGACCATGGGCTGGCTACTGGTTGATGTAGCGGGAAGTGATTGGGTGGCGAGCGATTGCGCCGATTGTGCTCGTTCAGGCTGTGCCAGCTTCCAACGAGTTGGGTTGGGTGATTAGGCCTGGGACTGGCTTTTGAAATGTAATTACTTGTTGATAGCTAGTAGCTGATATATAGGTTAGGCTTGTATGGTATGACGTGTTTAGGTTCAGTTTAGAGGTATGCTTAGGTGTTGCTATGTAGGCGTTCGAAGATATTGGGTGTGCGTGGTATTTGAGGTAAATAAGAAATGGAGTCAACTAAGTTATTTTGGACACTAATTTGAAACCTGTAGATTGATCAATTATTTAGTGAACTACAGGTTAGGCTAAGATTGTTTTAATTAAGTATAGTGGTTCATAAAGTACTCGCTGGTAGTGGGTTAGTTTGGGAAGTTTTAATTAATGGTTACTAGTAATAGGTTAGTTTCATGAGTATGTTTGGTTTTAATTAATGTAAACTAATTAGGGGATTAGTGGTATGGTTCGTATGTGAGAGTACCAAGTTGGTGAAGTAGGTTCATCTAATTAGGGAGTTAATTAATTTAGCTTGTAGTTTAGAGGATGAAAATAATATTAGTTGCAGATCGTTAATTAGTTAGTAAGATTAGCTAATTAGTGGAAGGGTGAGATGGATCAATGGTTAGGAGATCATGGGTAGAATTGTACTAATGGGTTAAAATGTGGGTCTTTGGTAATCGTAATCTAGTTGGTGTTATTGACCATTCAACTAATTAATCTTGATCGTTCATATTCTTAGGTTCTAGTATCGTTCGTGTTCATTACTCTGTGCAAGGGTCGTCTTTGAGGTAAGTCGTTTTTCGACTTGCTCGGTTCTTTTCTCCCTTGTTAGATTGCGTATCGATATTGTAGGGCGGGTTTTGGGAACTAGTCCCGAATACCTTCTTAACTGTTTTGGAACTCCTTGTGTGTTGTGTGCGTTAATGATTTTTAAATGTGATTTATCGGAAATAATTTTGGAACGTTTTCTCTGTGTTGGTACCGTTTCCGACACGGCCCATTGTAGCTGGTGTTGAGGAAGAGTTGGCTACTTTGACCCGTGTGACTGGGAAATCGTACCCCTTCAAACGAAAATTATTATCTGTGTGTTTTTGGCAAGCGCTCCAGTGGAGGCTTAGCCGGAGTTAGAAGGAAGATTGGGAAGTGGAGTGGGAGGGCCTGCCTCTGCACTCGGCGCGGTGATGAGCGCCTTGGAAGACGGATTATGGACAAAGGAAGAATTGCATTGTTGTGTGATTGTGATTGTAAATGCGTATGTGACCTGTGTGACTGATATAACTAATTTAGGTATTGGCCTTTAGAGTTATGATTGCGGTTGTGGATTTGTATGCTGACTATAGATAACTGATTTCAAAACGTTCTACAGTTTCCATATTCTTTCTAGCTTGGTAGATTAGACGCTGACCCTTCGGGGAACATTTTTTTTAGTTCCAGGTATGAATCAGGGAGCCGTGTAGGAACCGAGGCAAGATGGCGGGCCGGAGCGGTAAAGAGTGCGTGTCATAGTGGGATGGGTTTATCTTTATGTTAGTTTAATTATGTCTACTTTAGGATGTTATGTTCACTACTATGTTGGAGTTGGTATATGATTTGATTTCGGTTTTCATTAAATGATTTTATTGTTGATGATGATTCGTCAGGTACAGGATATTTATAATTAGGTTTTCGGGAATTCATGCATAACTGCGTTTTCTACATTTTTATAAAAGAAAGGTTGGATGTTTTTATTGCGTTTTCTCGTCGTGCCCGCGTTGCAAGATCCTAAAGTGTAGTTGTCAACCTATTTAATAGTACCTAGTAAGGTCTATTTTTTAGTAGCGCCCCGTCGAAAGTCGGGGTGTTACAATGGTGTTATGTCTAATGGTGTGTGCAAACAACCTAATAAAACAATTTTTGAAGTCTTGGGGCTCTATATATTGAAAAGTAACAATGAGAGGTAAATATAGATGAAGTACTCTAATAGTGGTTAGAAAAAGGGTTTAATTACTAAGAGTTCAAATTTCATGAGTTAGAAGCCTTTTTATTTAACCATTTATAATGCTCATTTTATTTGTTCGAGTAAAATATTTGTTTTCTATAGTAATTTTTAAAAATTTCTAGTTGAATGTTGGTAATACAGTTCATTTGTAATCGACTTTTTTTTTGTCTTGCCTTTTGACTCGTACGGTTTGATCGGTCAGAGACTGCTCTACATCTGGACCGGGTACTTTATAGTCCTATTTTGGGAGAGAGTATTCCAACATCAGTTATTTATAATCGACTTTGAATACTCTTATTTTTACATAGAACCTCCAAAATCATTGAACAAACTTGTGACAATTAAACCTTCAAGTTATTTCCTTTTTATAACAAATAATCAATAAAATATAGTATCTTTTATTTATTAACATTAAAAACTTTCGAAGATATAAGAAACTGCACCAGTTATGAAAAAGACCACAAGTGGTGTTTGGAAAGAATAGATTTAAACCAAACTTGATTAGATTTATGCTATAGATTTAAACCAAACTTGATTAGATTTATGCTATAGATTTAAATCAAACTTGATTAAGTCGCAGTTATAGCTTAATTAAGCAAACAACTCTCAATTTCCTCCTAAAGTGATCCATCCCTCAACTTTTCACTCCATCCCTCAACTTTTCACGTATTCACCCATAACTTTTCACTCAAAATAACTTTTAACATATACTACTAAAAATTCCTCTAAAAACTTTAAAAACTAACTTTTTAAAAAAAAAAATTAATTGTACAACTAGTGACTAATTTTTATTTCTCAACAAACGATTTTTTATACGAGTTAACACAATTAGTTGGAAAACTCCAACTAATTTTTAATATTTAACAAATACTGTATTACCTTAATTTGTATGCTGATGAATATGAAATTTTTTGAAGTCAGCATGTTATAAAACAGGAAACCTTACTATTTAATGATGTTATCAAACATCAAAACCGTTAAAGCCAGTGCAAAGATGCACATTAGTTTACTCATAATTAAGCCACAGATTCTACATTTCTACTTGTTTAATTAAATAGACTAATCGATAGATGTTGACACCATTTGAAATTTAATCCATCCATATAGAACGATATAAAAATGTAGCTTTTGTAAGAACAAAAAATAAAACTTGAAAAGATGCCTCCTTATCTTGCTAAATATGGGTACAACTATATCTAGTTGCAATCCATTTCGATCTACATATATGTGATCTCCACGAATCAACTCAAATTTTCTGCCTACCTCAAGTACATGAAATGAATCAGTGGTTTGGGGAACCATTCCTTAGTAGAGGTTGTAAATGGGGAAGAAATTCTCTCCACACAATTAAAGTATGGAAAAATCGGAACTATATCATATAAAACTTAGTTTAATGTCAATTGTAAATGTTATGTGAAGGAGTGGATGAGGTATTCAAATTCTCTACTCAGCCAATTTGCTTAATTCCTTCCACATCCGAGTACGATATAATCAATTGATTCATTGCCAAATTAAAGTAGAAAAATATTTTATTTATTAATAATGTTTTAGGTGACTTAAAATTAGAAAGTATTGCAAAGGAGTCCTAAATAAGCGAGTAAAAGCCCTTCATGCATCATCTAATCAAACGGTAAGGATCTTAGATAGTACCATGAAGTCTCCGTTTTAACTCCCCTGCATAACCAGTGTCCACGACCAAAAAAATAATTAAGCGATTAAGAGCTAAGTCCCGAGCCCAAGGCTTAGGTTCTGCTCGCTCAACTAAGTTTCTCAGAAGGATGTGATTTTTTGCAATCAAAAAAGAATTAGGATTAAATTATTTCGATGGTTGAAGATGGGTTTGCACTTTGCATACATCCATGATTAATTTTGCATAGTGTTAGTAGTGTTAGTAAATGAACAGTCTTTCGTAAGAAATTTGGTATTCAGCTTGGTTAAATCTTATTCGTGTTCAACTCAATTTATAAAGGAGTCGAGTTTGAGTATAATTTTAAGACTCGAAAGATAAATGAACTAAACCTGAGCACAAGATAACTCGATTTGTTTGCTCATGAGCAAACTCGATTATACGCTCATGAGAAAACTCGATTATATGCTCCTAAAAAACTAGATTATACATTCATGAATAAGCTCTAATATATATATATATACAATATATACTTTATGTTAAATTACATAATTTGGTGGTCTCTCTCAAACTACATGTTTAAGTTTTAGATTCATTTGCTTGTATAATTGATCGAGTAAACGAGTTATTTGTGAATTTGTCTCACGAAAAAATTAAATAAGAGGTTCACGAGCTAAGTTCGAGTTCGGTGAGCATTTAATGAACCAAGCTCAAACAACTCAAACTAAGTTCGTGCTCGAGCTCGCCTATTTTTAACCAAGCCGAGCTTAGCAACTCAAAACTCGGCTCGACTCGGTTCAATTACAACCCTAATTTTGCATAAAGAGCTCTAATTCCTAGCTAACTTTTGTACATAAATAAAATAATAAAAAATACAATAAAGAACCAGACAGTTTGAACTCCAACTTGAGTGCATAAGTAATATTTTGATAAGAATGGTCTATGAATCGTATATCGAAGGTGTGTTTCGTGACTTTTCGTGATGTAGCTTACAAGAATCCTAAAAGCCAAATAAACAAGAACACAAAGTTTAGAGTGCATGTATAGACATACATAAATTCCATTAGTATAAAATCCATCACATTCTAAAAGCATATATACATAAATTGACTCACAACTTGAAGTTGGAGGAAAAGGCAATATGAAATGAGTGGCCTGCCCTAAAATCCTAATTCGAAGTGGTCCATCTGATCCATAGCTTATTAGCGTTTTCTTAAAGCTAGGCACAAGGCATATCCGATTATAACTTCATATCATCATTATCATTATGTACAATAAAAACATAAACAAAATCTGTAACAAGGATCATGATGAAACAACGCACTTAACTAACTAGATTCAATGACACGTCTATTGATGTTAGATACTTGGATGGATTATTTTGGTCTGGTAAGAGTCATTTAGGCCAATATAATCACGAATATCATTACCTACCGTCACCGGTTAGGTTAATTAGTGAAACTTGATAGTGTTGGATGAATTTAAATAACTCATTTGATATTAAGGTAGTTTTCTTAAATCTTACTCTATCCGTTCATTTTTAATTATCTTTTTAGAGATAGACATATATTTTAAAATTAAATTATGCTAAAATATTCTTAATTAAATATTACTTTTTTGTATTAGAAATGAAAATGAGATAAATTTAATATATTTAAAATTAAAGAGAAAATTTTCTCCGACATTGTATAAAAGAGCAATTTCTATAAATGAATAAAATTTTGAGACTAAATAGATAATTAGAAATGATCAGAAAAAGTATTTGATTTATAGTCAATTGAGTATGTGTTGATACAATCACTTCAGAAAAAGGCATAAAAAATTTAGTAATAAGAGAATTACGTACATAATTTACGTAGATATATTCTTCGTTTTAATCTTTTTACAACATGTTTATTTGGCCATAAAAGAAACAAGACTTCCTAGATATACATCATCTAGGAAAAAAATGAAACCCAATAAGGAGGGCAAAAAAGAAAAAAGTAGTGACACTAGGACCTAACCATATGATCAACTTTGTAGTAGATTTTGGTATGGTAAATTAGGGGAACAACGTACATAGATTGCTTAATTGATCATATAATTAACCAATTAGTTATAATGTAATAAAAATAAGGCGGTTTAATCAATTTATTCTTTGGTAATTAAGTGGGGTCCTCAAGAATTAAGTGGCAATGCAATGTGGCTCCCACTGTAACACCGACCTCTTTGGCAATGCAATGTGGCACCCTTTCAAAAACACATCTTCGTCTACTTTTCCCGCCACCAAATCAGTCGGGCCTGGGCCGGGCTTGCTCCTCCACGAGTAAACGTAAGGGTTCAGCCCATGGGCCCGCAAGGGCATTGATCGGGCCAAGGCGGACGCCGCCGTTGACTTCTCCAGAGTGTTGACCATCGTGTTCAGCCTACGTGGCCACTCGGCCATGTTCCTCGTCAGACCCAGAAACTTGTGGCCCGCCGCCACGTAGCTCTCCTCCATCCCTCCATCTCCGCACGCCAGCTCATCACCCGCCATGTCCACGTCATCATACTCTCCCTCCTCCTCCTCCAACTCATCCAAGTCAGTTTCTTGATCCTCCTCTTCATCACACACTTCCTCTTCATCGTCTTCTTCCGTTGACCCATTCTCCGCCGTCTCCACGTCAGCGCGCTCCGAATCCGCCACGTGGCGTCCGGAGAACGTGAGGAGGAGCCTCCCGTCCTGCCTCTCCGCCTTAAAGCAATTGTTCGACGGAACAGAGACAGCTTCCAGCACAAGCCTCCCGTCCTGGCGGTGGGACCTCATTTGAACGTTGGACCCATCTCCACGGTGGGCCAGCGACGGCAACGGCGGAGGCAAAGGCCTCGCCGGAGCTCCACCGGCCGACGCCGACTTCGTCTTCACCACCACCACCACCATCTCTTCCTGTTGCTCTGTAATTTCCTCCTTCGCCGCCGCTTCGACCGCCTCCTCCGGGTCGGACTCGGACGCCGGCTCCGGCGAGAAGCAGTCGGAGCCGGTCTCGGAGCCGAGCGACTCGGTGCAGATCTCGAGGCTCTTCTCGCTCAGGGAGCTCGCGGAGCGCCTCACGAGCGGGTGGACGTACGGTGGGGGAAGATTCGCCCCCGAATTATTCGCGTCTTGTTCGTCGATGGCCTTCTGGCTGAGGATTGAGCTCCATATATCCGTCTGGCTCCTCGGCTTCTCTGTTTCTTCCACCTCCGTCTTCTCCTCCTGTTCTCTCTGGATAGAGCTCCAGATATCCTCAAATGCACCCGACCCGGATCCGAATTCGGGCTCGCCATTATCATCATCGTGGAAGTGGAGGTTTTCATGGGACGCGGCTTTCTTGAGGCCGGTTTGAGATATCCATTTCTCAGAAGACATGTCAGCAGAGCGAGTTCTTCTCAGAGAGGAAGAAGAGATTATGGATTGAGAGGTGTGATCGTCTTGCATAATCATGGGATCGGCAGACAGAGCTGCGAATCCGAGGCTTCTGGACAAGCAAGCTGGCATCTTTGCGATTTTTGCAGAAAACAGAGCTAGCGGTGCTCTGTTTTTTCTCGGGCGATTGCAATTGGCTGTAGGGAAATTTACTCTGCAAGTGAAGAAAAGAAACAATTTTCAAGGAAACTGTAGACGGAGCCAGACTAAAGTAATGGTGAATTTAATTAACATCATAGTTATTGATCTGAAGTTTAAATTTTCAAGAGGGGAGTTGAAGTAGATAGAGATAAGTAGAGTAGCATTGAATTATACCTGTAGAAGTTGCCGGGAAGTGAAATGCAGTGTGAAGTGGAATTGAATTGAATTGTTTGGAGGTAATGATGGAATTAGGGAAGAAGAGCGGTGGATGAGGAATTACAAGGGGAGAGGGTGGAGAAGGGTATTTGTAGGGGCGGGTGGAAGGCAACGCAACGCAACCCATTTGCCTTTTTTGGGCCCACCCTTATTTGTTGCTCCCCTACCTCTACTACGGACTACTAAACTTTTTTTACGTAGGGCTTTAATCGAATGGAGCCGAGTAGAGCTTTGAGTTGTTAACCTTAGCTCGGTTAAAAATAAATGAGCTCAAGCTTGAAGGCGAGCTTTTAAATTATGTTTGAGTTTGGTTCATTTATAATATTTACCGAGCTCGAGCTTGCTCGCGAATCTCTCATTTGATCTTTTCGAAAGATAAATTCGTGAACAACTCATTTACTTGATCAATTATACAAGCAAATGAAACTAAATTTTAAATTACAGAAATTTCGTCTGGTGCCCTTCTAATTAAGCCAATTTCGTGTAGTGCCCTATACTTTTCTGAATTTCGTAGGGTAACCCCAAGCTTTTTAAACTTTTCACAATATAACCAATCGTTAAATTAACTAAAAATCGTTAAATGGGTAAAAGAGCATTTATGTACGCGTCCTCTCTTGTTATCTTTTCCGGAAGATGAAAGCTCGCTCTTCTCCTCTTCAGTGAAGGTTAATGGTGGCTAGGACAGGATTGCGGAGTGGAAAAATACGGTAATTATCGGTAGAGGGATAGACGGTAAGGCGACAAAGGATAACTTAGCGCAATGGTATAGGGCGACTTCGTGAGAACTAGTAGAGGGAGGGATGACTTGGTGGTGGTTCGACGGTGTCCTCGAAGTCGAAGAAGACGAACGGTGTGCAATAGATCCTTTTGAGGTGCAGTTTTATGCATCAAATCCCCAATTTCAATAATTTTAGGACTTCAAATTTTAGGATTTGAAGGTTAAATTCCTAACATTTTAGGGCTTGACATTTCTTATGAGGGTACTAGAAAAAAAAGATTAACTCAACTTTTGGTTTATTTGTAATTGCATCTAATCAGATTCTAAATCTGAAATTCGGTGGTTAAATCTGGTTGAACCACTTGATTAGTAATTAGATCAACAACACTGATAAACTTAAAATCTGTTTGATGCTTGTATTAGTCACACCATTATTCATGTTGAAAGATGAATCAAGTATAGAATAAATGGCACTTTTTGGCGTCTGCTTTTGGAGATCAACTCGGTTCAGTTGGTAAAATTACATCCTAATTAGATTTTAACTCGAAATTTGGTGATAAAATTATGTAGTATTATTGTAAAATTTATTTGAAGCTTTGATGTCTAGAAGAGGAAGAGTACTGTATATGTGGAGTGGAGGAGCAGATGAGAAAGAGGAGAGAAGATGAAGTTGTAAGAAAGTAACCCAGACTTGACGGAGTTCACAATAAATTAACAACTGGTTATATTGTGAAAAGTTTAAAAAGCTTAGGGTTGCCCCACGAAATTCAAAAAAGTATAGGGCACCATACGAAATTGGCTTAATTAGAAGAGTACCGGGCGAAATTTCCGTTTAAATTATGTGGTTTAAGAAACACCACTAAAACTATGTAGTTTAACATAAACTACACGGTATATATTGTATATAATATATATAGTATAGCTTATTCATGAACGTATAATCTATTTTTTTATGAGTGTATAATCGAGTTTGCTCATGAGCAAACGAGCCGAGTTATCTTTTTTTTTGGTTGAAGAAGAGGCGGCACTCTACGTTCCCGCTAGGGGAGTTTTATGAATAATAAAAAAGGGCTAAGTAGTCAGCAAACGGGAGATAACCCGACCCCTAACATCAGCAGAAAACAAAAGTAAAACACCCTCCGGCGGGTCAAGCAATACATAATATCCTATATTAAAAGAGAAAGCAAAAGAAGCTAAAAAGTCAGCTACACTATTAGCTTCCCTATAAATATGACGAAACTAGATCTCCCAGTCTCTATGAATGAAGTATTGGCAACGAAAAACCAAACTGAAGAGTGGATGACTACGCTCCATGGGTCGACTAAGAAGAAGAACCACTAATTATGAGTCCACTTCTAGTTCAACCCTCATGTAGCCCTTGCTCCAAGCAAGACTCAGACCTTGAAAAATACCCCATAATTCTGTCATCGAGACAATACAAATGCCAATATTATGGACAAAACTAGTCAGCCACTTACCATCACTATCTCGAATAACTCCTGCAGCCGCTGCTAAACCTTCCGCACGTACCGAACCATCCGTATTAAGCTTGACAAACCCTTCCCTTGGACGATTCCAAAGAATGTACCGCTCCTCAACATTACGAGTTGAGTTATCTTGTGCTCAAGCACAGTTCATTTATATTTCGACTCTTAAAATTGTACTCAAGCTCGGTTCATTTACAAATCAAGTCGAACACGAATAAGATTTAACCGAGTCGAACACCGAATTTTTCACGAACGACTTTGTTCATTTACAACCCTAACCGAACAGACCTGATATGATCAAGAAGTCGAGTAAAACGGTAGTTGAAAACCGACTAGACCATACATAAGGAAAATAAAGACACGCAAAGAAGATTTACAACTGGCAAAAAGAAGGAACTAGAACAAAAGGGTATGGGAAGGCTAGGGGCTAAAGATCAACACCTTTACCATTCGGGTAAAAAAACGGACAAATTAGGTATGATAAAGTGAACTAAAAACAAGGCACATCCAGTCCTACAACCAAAACTCGGAGTTATACAAATCGTGCCCGAGTCAAAATCTCCAAAAACGAACAAACGATTGCATCCGCACAACAAACTTAAATACACCTAAAACCCGAACAAACAAACTCGTGAAAGGGTTTTTAAACTCTTTATCAACTTACCATTGTAAAAATTGTGATAATTTTTTTATTAAACAAAATTGCACTATTTTTTTTAAAGTTAAGAATTCGATTGACTAAACAAATTTAGCCAATCAAGAAGAAATCAGAAAGTCGGTGACTTGACTGAAGGTTTATTAGATGTATTAAGCGGAATTTCAGATCAAATCTAAGCATCTAATCGTAGGATCTTCATGCATAATTAATAGATCAGTAATCGTTCATAGAATATACATGTTGACGCGTGAACCAGATCTAATCGAGTAGGAACGAAAGAGATGAGAGCCCCACGTGTTGCTCCTCTAATTGGTCCACACGAGTCCGCTCTAGATCGCCTTTGGTTTCGACTGCTAGGACGAAGATCGCAAAGCGAGCAATCGAATTGCTTCGGATGAAGATGGTAGTCTTAGTCTCACTTAAACCAACTATTGGTTTTGCTCTCAGTTTGTATATCTCTCTAGATAGATTAGGCTAATTCATTTTTAAAAGCCACAACTCAAAATCTTATCCATATGTGTGAATGTAATGTGAGGAGAGACCAAAACATTAATTAGGAGGAGGGGTTAAAAGCCATTACAATTGTAACATACAAAATGTGTAACTTCCCTAATTAACCTCACTAATTAATCTCCACCAATTAATTATTTCATAAATAAATAATATGGATATTATTCAACCATCATTTCCGTTGATTTAGTCCGTCAACTCAAAGTGTGTGATCTCATAGGACCCGTTTATAATAGTTATAGGTCTAACTCGTTTAAGCCCATTAATCGTAGTTGGCTTCTAGCAAAGCACTACAACTCCTAAAATAATCGGATTGAATTATCTCCATTAATTGTCCTATTTCAAGTTTAGTTATTGACAAGCCAGAAGAAGGTGAAATTGAAAATGAACCCTACTTGCTGAAATTAAAAGATAACGTTACTTAAAGGATAAAATCAAATCACTAAATAAAAGAAAGCATAATATTCTAAAAAAGACCTAATATAACTAATTATTTTAATATATTTTTCTAGCATAATTATCAGGCCCTTTCTCCTTCACGTACTCGGCTCAAGTAGTATACGACGTCGTTCTATGTGGAATGTGGTGAGAAGGACTGAATTTTTTTTATTTTTTGGTAGAAGGACTAAGTAAGTTTTGGAGTGTGTCGTTGTTGGGATTTATCGCAATGTATTACGTAATTATATATATCCCAAAACTATGCTTGAAGATGCCTCTTCCACTTACCCTTTAAAGATTTTTGATGTTGATATGTCTTTTGATGATTATTGTCATTTATAGTTATCGATGAGTATCTTTAATTTGTTTTTAATAATAAATCATACATAAATTAATGCATGCCACTTTTTTTCCAATTAGTTTTCGTTTTTCACGTAAAATACACGATGGAATAAGTTCCTTACTATTTTTATGCACCAATAATTCTTTCTTTTTGTCTAAAATATTAGTTTTTTGTTTTGCTTCTTAGCAAAATTTAGAGGTTCCATATCGTTTGATTTCTTTAAAAAAAATTTTTTGTACATTTTCCCCTAATTGATATGCACACTATCACATTCGAATCGGTCACAATTGAGCATAGTTCAAGAAAGTGAGCCTTCTTGCAACTTTTTATCGTAAACTTTTTATAGATCATATATAGATTATTTTATTTTTACTTAGAAAACAATGATGGTTAAGTTATAGTTAAACATGCATATAGTTTATACGTAATTAACTTCATTTTTTTTTTCTATTCAACAACTGATATAATATCTATGATTTATAGAGTTTGATTCAAATGAAACAAACTCTTATTCTGAAACGAATTCTTATCCTAAAACGAATGCATTTTTTGTAGTTGGGAGTGCACTTTTCCTATTTTGGAATACACTTTTTCGCATTTGCAATTTTCGTACTTTGTAGTGCACTTTCACACTTTTTATAGTGCACTTTTTTATATTACACTTTTTGTATTTTTTAATGCACTTTTGTATGAAAAGTGTACTACTAATTAAAAAAGTGTAATCGTTTCACATTTTATGATAAGAGTATTTTTATTTGAACCAAATTCATAATTTTTTTTATTATTGTTGTAAACAAAAATAGGTTTATCTGTGTGAGAATTTTAAACGTCAAAACAAACCTTTCCGACCAAACAATAAGGGCCTTTGCTTCAATTCCACTCGTATATAGAAAGTGAAAGATAGTGGAAAACAAAAAAGATGGAATCCAATTCAATTAATTCCATGTATTTTACGGAGTATTAATTTAATATACCTCATTAGACAATTAATTAATCTATGCATCAATTATTGGTCAGCCGACCTTAATTGGGTAACAAGATTCTTGGACATTTAATTAAGAATTACAAAAAAAAGGGGAATTACAATTACCCAAAATGAAAATGAAAATTAAAATGTATTCCTTTTGTAGAAGGGTGCGACGATAATGTTTAAATTTACGGAGTAATTTAATTTAATGGAATATAGAAGTTTAATTAAATAATGTTGTTTAGTACGTGGAATGCTATAAAAGTTTTGTGGATTACAGAGGATTGATTCGAAGTTGACTCGTTTTTAGTGTTAACTACTATTGTGTGGGAATCAAAAATGCGTGGTTTAATTTTAGGGGAATCCAACTATACTATACTACACATACTTTATAATTTGAGATAAAGAGAGGATTTTTATAAAAAAAATTGATAACTAAATGACCAGTATATATGTAATCAAGAGTCCTCAATTGAACAATCAGAACTATGTTTAAATTATTTTAATGACGTTATTTTGTGAAAAATAACATATAAATAGGAAAAGATTTTTTCACGGATGAAATTAATCACGAGCTGATTTTATTATAGTGAGGTGAAATAATATCTACATGAAAAATATATAATTATAATGTTTAATTATAATACATTACTACTATAGGGAATTAAACTAATTAATTGGTGAATATGATACCGAGTTATATTCCTCGAAATATTCTCAATGATCCATATATATTGGAAACCAACTATAAAGAATTAATTGTACGGACACCTCTTTAGCAACACCATTTAAGTTGTTTGTGTCTTATCTTGTCTAATATGATTAGATCATTAAACACTTCTAACATCTATAACTATATATTAAAGCGGTGTCTTTTCGAGCCACCAGAACGATTCTGGCCCCACCTCATATTTACAAAATTAATTTTTATTTCTAATATTTTAACTTTACCCTATTATATTCCTTTTTAACTATTTAAATCTATATTTAACATCAAACACATTTCTATTTAGTATAACAATATCTTTTTAAAACTTCCTTATACAAATATTTAAAATTAAAGATAACAAATTTACAATATTTTTAAATAAGTATAAATATCTTTTACCTTTTAGCATGATATCTTTTACGAAATTATTTATAGGTATATTTTTTTCTTTTATAATAAAAAAATTAATGATAAATATTTATAATGTTTATAAATAAAAAAATTGGTAATATCTATAACTATATATTAAAGTTGTACATTTTCGAGTCACCAGAATGATTCTAGCCCCACCTTATATTTAAAAAATTAATTTGTATTTCTATTATTATAATTTCTTTCTATTAATTCTTTTTAACTATTTAAATTTATCTCTAACATCAAAAAAATATTTATTTAGTATAACAATATTTTTTGAAAGCTTTCTTATACAAGTATTTAAAATTAAAGATAAATTATTTAAATATTTAAAAATAATTATAAATATTTTATCATATATCTTTTGACGAATTTTTTATATATAAATATAGTGATTTTCTTTTATAAAAAATTAATGAATAAATAGTTAAAAATTTTAAAATTAATAAAAATGGGTAATAAAATATTTAATAGATATTGAAATATTTGATAAACTCTAAATTTACGTACATGAAAAGTAATAAAATAGGAAGAATACAATATTTGATTAAAAAATTATGTAAACATTCTACGAACAATAAATTACTTATATTAAAGTTTAAATTATATTTTTATTTATTTATTAATATCCTATTTATAATATTTATAAAATATTAAATCGTAATCGTACATGGTATGACGGGTATAACTAGTTTAAATAAAAATTCTGACAAAATTGTTAAAGATTAATAACGAGGTAATAGTGAGAGATTGAATTGATAAATTAGTAATCTGACAGTTTTTATCCAACAAAAAAATAACGTCAAAAATATTGTAACTTGAAAATTTCCAATCACAATACTCCGTAATAACTTTAGGCGAAATCTTTTAGCACAAAGAAAAAGTATCTTACAAGAGTCACTTTTATAAAGAGTGAGTTTTATGAATACCCAGTAAATAAAAAATTGATATCACATTTAGTAAGCGTGACTCTTCATTAGGAGCATTCAATGGGTCGGCCCGAACCGATTTGCGGGTCGCGAGTTGACCCGTAAAAATTTTATTGACCTGAGACCCGACCTGCGGGTTGCGGCCTTGCGGGTTTTGCAAGACGAGTCATCGGTCGACCTGTTTGACATGCACAAAGACAACTCCAGATGTCCCACAAAGTAGAAGTGCTTAATGGGTCGACCCGACCCAATCTGCAAGTAATATAATAAATTTTTTACTCTTTAATGTAATGATATAATTTTTTTTTGAAAAGTTGCGGGTCGAATCGACCTGTTGAGCGCCCCTACTTGTGGGACATTCGGAGTTGCCTTTGTGTGTGTCAAACGAGTCGACCCCCGACCCGACCCGCAAAACCTGCAACTACAGGACAGGTCGCAGGTCGATAAATTTTTTAGCAGGTCAATCCGGAACTCGCAAGTCAGGTCGGGTCGACCCATTGAACACCCCTAATGAAGAGTCACGCTTCACGAAGCATGATATTGTACTTTTTATCCATCGGGTATCCATAGAACACACTCTTCATGAAGAGTTAAAACTCAATCTTCATGAAGAGTGAATTTTCATGTACGCCGAACACTTTTTCTATGTGCACGAAGATTTCTCGTAACTTTATTCTCAAAATTATATTTTAATATTTTAGAAATATGTATAATTTCTTTGCTTTTTATTTTTTTTTAAATATATTAAAATATATTTTAATTCAAAATATATTTTGGATTCAAAGTAAAACATGCCCTAAGATATACCTTATCTCTTTGTATTATAATGTTTTTGGAAATAAGAATGAAATAAATAAGGCTTTAATATATATAAATCTTTGGGTTACTTCTTTTATTGTAAATTGGTTTTACGATAGTACCTAATGGATTTATATGCTGAGCCTAATGTGTATATGTGCATGAATGAACATGTGGACCCTCACATTATATTGGTCTATCAAACTTTATCATGGTATTAGATCTGTCTGGTCCTGGGTCTCAAATCTTGGTTAATTGGACTTATCGACCTTAAGAAACTAATGAGATAGCTGACCTAAAGGCATTACGTCAACTGCAAATGACATATTGCGGAGCCAGACTGTTGCACTTGAAGGGGCGTGTGGGAGTAAGAATGAAATAAATAAAGCTTCCCACATCGTAAGTTTGATGTATGAAAGCCTAGTATGTAAATTTTTGGATTACACTTATTGCAATTAGTTTTAGGATGGAATCTAGCTTATGTATTATGCATGCGCATATGCACACGGACGAACACGTAGTCCCCACATGATATTGGATCATTGGGCTTCTACATTTTTACTTTGTTAAAATATCGATACCAAAATGAAAACTTTATTTTTAAAAAGATATAAGAAATGGTGGTCAAAAAATTGGGTTAAAGAAGAAATTTATGGGTTAAAAGAAGAAATTTACATTGACGAAACACGATTTTGTTTCACATTAGGGCATATCTTGATACGAGAAAGTGATTACGATTTAGGATGAAAGACGATTGTTTCACATCACGATTTTGATTCACATCTAGAGAAAGTGATTAGAATGAACATAAGACATGATTTTTGGAGACATCAGTAAGATGCTGACATAGGAGTATAGGACACATCTTCAAATGCTTCCCAAATATGGACATGGATCTAGGTCCTGTTGGTTAAAATTAGTGGTAGCGAATAACTATAATTGTAGTAATAGTCGTTATGGTTGACAAAGAAGTTGAAAATAACAGTCTAATAAAAACAAAACGCTAATATTTAATTAACAAGTAGTTTTTGGGTTTAGCTCATGTTTTTAAAAGACTAAATATGACATACTCTCTATGTTTCGCAATGTAAGTTATTTTTAGTTCCAAAAGACTTTTCATAATGTAAGTCATCTTTTCAATTATTTAACGCTAAACTTTCTAAATACTCCCTCCGTTACATAATATTTGTCATTCTAGCCTTCTTTTTTTTGTTACAACGTGTTTGTCATTTTAAACTTTTTGTCATCTACTTTACAATTATGTCCTTGTATTTATTGTTACTTTTTAATTAATGAGGGAAGATTTGTTAGTAGTAGCATTGAAAAATAAAACAAAATAGAATAATAAATAAGGTCGTATATGTCAATTTACTACTTTTCTTAATAAGTGTGAAATGATCTAAAATGACAAGTATTTTGTAAGGGAGGAGTAGTCTATTAATTAATTTACTTCATCTTTCAATGTCCTTTGGAAATTAGCATCAATCAATAAATTGGATTATTAATGGTATTGGAATTGTAAAACAACATTATAGAGCATATATTGTACTTGTAAATCCTAGATTAAAGAGTTTTTTTGATTGGATAAGGATTAGGGTCGCCACAAGTACTACTTGTGTTCGCCTAGAGCATCTACTAGGGATGAGAACTGGTTACTAACCAATTCTATAGAAGAATGGGCAAACCGCCGCCCGAGGGGTTTGAAACGGTGACCTCGGGGTACTACTCCAAAGGCCTAACTATTGAACCAAATGCCCGAAGGAGTCTAGATTAAAGAGTTAATTGCATGTGATAAAAACAAACATTAAATTAACATCTATTCTATTTCAAGCATGTCTTAAAACCTGTGCAATATGAGAAAATGACTTATATTGCGAAACGGAGGGAGTATGATTTATTATGAAGTCATTATTTTCCTTTTTGGTTAAGGGTAGATATGGAAAAAAATCTTAAATTCTAGTTCAAATCCTAAAAACCTTTCTAGAGTAGCTGCCAAAAATCAAGTTTTTGAACGCTAAAAATACCTCTACCATTGATTATACCACACACCCCTAGTAGCGTTTAAACTTGGATTTTAAAAGCTAAATGTCTGCGTTTAGGGCTTGGCAAACAAGGCCCTATTGGACTAGTTTGAAGCACCGATACTTTCTTACTTTTTTTTTTCGTGAAGGGCACTCCCTATATATGAGAGTCAAATCGAAGATCTTTGAATACTATCCTTAGAGGCTTAACTGTTTTACTAAATGCTTGAAGGCCCAACATTGGTCTTTTACTAGTGTGTGCCCATGGGGAATTAGTAATAATGATTGATTTTTTATTTACTAATCATTTATTTGAAAATAAATGTTTTATATATTAATTTTAATGAGATAAAAGACCTTCCAAACTTTTATTTATGTAATTTTGATTACCTAACAAGAAACATTAATTATTGTTAGTGTACTAGAAAAACTCTTTTTTTTTTATTAGACTCTACTCCTTGGTGTAAGTTTAATTTGAGGATATTTTTAAAGATTGCAAATTCAAAACCTATATCATATAAGTAATTTATAGAATTAAATATTCTAGTGAAATAACTCAAATAAGGTGTTGCAAAATGTGAAGATCGTAACTTTTTTGAGAGATTTAAAATTGTAAAATATAAATCTTGGGGCTTGTAACAATAATTTCATCAACATAAATCAAGATATAAATAATATATGAGGCAAAAATCCAAACAAAAAGATATGTATTGGAGTGGCAAGTGCGAAAACCATGATGTAGTGGATGGAGTTTTAGCTTATTAAATCAAGTCCGTTTGAGACCATAGAGAGCATTTTGAAGCTTGCAAATATGATTAGAGCGTCGACTATCAATAAAATCCTTAAATTGTTTAGACAATTTTAGAAAGATCCTCATTTAGAAAAATATTATTGATATCCAATTGACACATAGTCCATGCATGAGAAAGAGCAAGGGATAATACTATGCAGATTATAGTTAGTTTTACTACTTAGACTGATATGTCAAAGAAGTAAACACCTTCTTTCTAATGAAACCCTTTGACAACTAGGCAAGTAACGTAGCCTTCTATTTCCAAAACGTAACACCCACTTATTGCCAACAACATTAGATCTTGATGATCTAGGAACTATCATGTATGGTTTTTGTGGAGAGCATCATACTTAACTTACATATCATCAAAAATTTATTCAATAGGTGGTGGTCACGTGTGTTTTGTTGTGTGCAAGAAGAGTAGCGACTTCAAGTGACCAGTTTGAGCTCGAGTGATCATGTGATGGGAAGATGGGCACTAGAGGCTAGGTGGAGAAAGTGGAAATTAGTTCAGGCAGGGTTGGAGTTGAAGATGGGCAGATAATTCTAAGGCTGGAAAAAACATCTTCTGTTGGGGTTTAATTGTAAATTCCACATGGGAAGTTGGGAGTTAAAACAAGCTAGTATATAAGGTTACGAGTCACTCCTCCTATTACCAATTAGTTTTGGGATGGAACCCCATGAGCTTGTGTACTAGACTTGGCAATCGGACCCGTCTCCCCCGTAACATCTTCCTTAAGGACAACATGGGTAGAAATATAAATATAACATGCCTTGTGGAATGGTGAGGGCAAACCTTGTGGAATGGTGAGGGCAAAGATAGCCTCTGTCTTTGAAATTATATTGTATGTAAAAAAGATGCAGGATAGGGAGCTCTAAGCCATTTTAGTGCGTGTAGTTATATGGGCGGAGATAGGGATAATAAAGGCACCTAAATGTCTATAGTAGATTGAAATTAGGAGGTTTGTGTTGTACTTTTTCAAAGGGGGATTTGTAGGCTAATGTAGGGTTGATTGTTTTATTTGAGAAGTAGACATGCACCAAATTAGTGTGGAGACATTTTTCCCAAAATTAAGAGAAGAGACGAATGAGCAAGTAGGGTAATACCCTTTCTTGAATGATAAGCTGACGACGCTTCATAGCTATATTTTAGGAACGAGTGTGAGGATAAGAGATGCACGCATCGTTTGGCACTAGCGTTTTGGGAGATTCTTCCCATTAGTTGGAGCAGAATTTGGTGATTTTTCAGCACTCTCCTACCCTCCACTAGTTTAATGGGGGTAGTTGGAGAATGCTCTTGCATATTGAAAAAACCAACAATGAAAGATACCTTAGAATCGAAGAAAAGAAAGGAGAGATTCATTTTCGCATCTCCATTAGTTTGATGACATTTAATTTTAATGTTGAATTGTGTTCCAATTATTTTATGTAATTGTAGAAAAAATACATTGTTAAACTTGAGATTTATGAGTAAGAAAATAAATTCAAATATGTTTTGACTACTCATCAACAAGCTCAACAAAGTATCTGGAATCATAGATGACACACATAGGACCAAAACATCACTACAAACAAGGTCTATCAACCATGTCAACTAGGAAACAATCATAGTTTAAATAAGCAATGTATTCTTTTCTACCATGCATCACTAGTAATTTTTATCAATGCCATCATACTTCAAAGCTAAGAATCCGATGGAATGACGACTGATTATTAGAGAATGAAAAGCTGCTACTTAATTAGTCCATATATTATAATAGTAATAACAAATATTAATAATTACATCAGTTGACTAGCTAATTTTTTCCTAATTAAATGTAGAACTTTTTATCTCGAATGTTCTTCGCTTGTGGCTTTCTTACGTAGTCTGTGTGATCCTTAATTATGTTCTATACCTTTCAATTATGGAGTATGTTATTGGGCTTAAGGGCATCATGATCATCAATATTACAATATAGAATAAGGTAAATTAATCTCAAATGAACTTTTTTTAATTTTATCTACTTATTCTTGCTTTAAATTAACCACTCAACTTAACCGATTCGGAGTTTGACATATGAAGTCAGATTTTTTAATTATTATTTTGTCGAAGAAAAGTCAGAATAAAAGCTTTAAAGTCCGCATTAAGTAGTCTTATCATTCTTAACTTTGGTCGTCCCTGTATTTGACTTCAAATGCAAACTGGTCTTTAGTTTATTTATTTCCTAATTGTTTATAATGAATGTTTAATCAATCAGAAGGTTAGCATAATGATGTATATATACCTTTCAACAACTCTTTCTTCCATTTGTTGTCGTTCGATCATTATAAGTCTTTCCTTCAAACATATGCTTTAATCTTGGCAGGCTATTTTCTCTTTCAAACATATGCATATATACGTGTAGTTTTGAATATCTATTTATACGTGTATATGTGTGAATGTTACTTGTCCAAAAATGAATACATGTGTTTGAATATATAATATATATGTGACTATTTCTACCAATATATATATATATATATATATATATATATATATATATATGACTATGCATTCATATAAAATGCGCATATTTAAATATAAATATATACAAATATGTATTTAAATATCTCTTATATTCTTGAGAGTTGAGATATACATACTCTTTTTTGATCGAACAAGTCAGGGGGTGTTTTCAAAAGACCCAAGAGGAGTCAAACCGCCAAACAAATGACGCACACTTGAAGACACAAATCAATAGGCCCTCAAGATAGGAATCACATCCAAGAGCACATATAAAACACTCAAGTAGAAAAACCACAAAACACCACGTTCTAAACCAGTCACAAATGCAAAAACACAAACACCAACAACTCAAACTGGAAACTCACACGAAGACACCTACAAGCAAGACTGTAAGAGAGAAGACTCAAAACAAACCATGAACTTTGATCCCTGAGCCCTTCCCCCTTTGCACCGCATGGAACACAAACCCACTTGTCTACCAACGCCCGAAAACCCTGTGACCCTCCCTTTCGCCTAACCATCTACATGAATTCCTTAACTTTTAACTATCCTATAACGGGCTAGGTCTTTTGGGAGGTTAAGCAGAGGCAAGTCTTGTCAAATTACCTCCCACTAACTCTTCTTCAAACGTCCTCTGTCTCATCTGCAATCTCTAAAGAGCAAACCTTCACACCTAAGCCTAAGGTGCTTCAATGTCTTCGTTGAACATCCCAAACCAGAGGAGCCTCGATTCCCACAACTTCAGACTAGATTCTCGCAACTTATCCCTAATATCGGCCACTCCAACCTTGTTGTGAATGACCTCATTTTTAATCTTAGCCACCCTCGAGTGCTAACCACCATTAACTTCGTCTCTAGTGTCTTTGTAATCGGCCAACATTTGGTCTCGTACAACAAGGCCGACCTCACTACTATCCTTTAGAATTGCCTTGAGCCTATGTGGCACTCTCTTGTCACATAAAACACTTAAAGCTCCTCTCCGTTCCTGCCAACCTTTTTGGATTCGGTGCCTTAGGTCAGCATCGATACTTTCGTCACTTTACAAATATGATCCTAAGATATCCAAAATGCCCATTTCTCAGAACGGTGTCCAAATTAAATTTCTAGAAATTATTTATCATATTCTAGGATTTTAATTTACAAATTAAATTTTATATTATACCCTTAGGTGTGAAAAATAGGAAATGACAAAACCAGAAGTAGCGTAACATTTACAGGGAAGATTTTGCCGGGTTCTCTTACCAAATTGAGAAAAGAGGGAACGAATAGGAAGCATACACGTGTGTATAAGTAGGGAGACAGAATCTAAACTAGGAAAAGATGCTTGGCGCCGGCTAGCTTTCCATATTAACAAAATGTAAGAAAAAGGGAAACCACAGAATGACCTTATTGCAATATTTGTGGGTTTGATACTATTTATATGATTGGATGGGAATAAAAGGCCAAAGATATAGAATCTGGTTCTTCTTCACACCTTTCTTTTTTCTGTGTTCGTTGCACAACACATTCCGTTTGATTGATCAATCTTAGCTTCTCTGTTAATTTGCAGTCTCATATTCCCCATTATGCAAGTGGAATAACTCTTGATTCATGAATGTTGTTTCATACGTAGAAAGATGTATAGTTTCAAAATTATATGAGGTCAGATGAGATAATTTAATAAGAGTTGTTTTACCCGCTCAATCATAACGAATAACCGCCATATTTAATTTTATAATAAAATATATAATTGAAAACAAGCATAATAAATAAAAATACATTTATAGCGCATAATAGAGAAAATAATTATAGCAATTAATTTTACCCGCTCACATTAGAACGCAATTAAGAAGTAAGTACTGTGCGCACCTATTCGAAGTGGCCATGCAAACTAGCTGTCGGATTCCCCTTACGCGTGTTTTCGTATATTCGTGCATCTATGAGCGAATATCATTTGATCCATGCTCACCCTTAAGCATTTCATCTGCTGAGAATTAAGATATACTCATTGAAACAGGCAAAACAAAGGAGGGAGGACATAACATTGAATAAAAAGGTTCATGACCAGGATTTTATTTAAGAAAACAAAACATACAAAAACGATGTGCATGCCCCAGTAGCCATTCTTAAACTCAACATCCATGTGTGAGGCCTCCCGAAGAGCCCACTATCGGCGATCCGCGACCGCGGCTACGTGGTATGCGTCGCATTTGACAGTCACGCGGTCGCAGTGATGATTCGTGGCCGCGAGTTGCTCAACGAGAAGAATTTCTTCAAAAAAGGGCAACACGCCAATTCCGAGAGAGTAATTCTTGTCAAGCCTCTTCATTGATTAACTCCTTGACAATACGATGTAGTCACTTAGCACGATCCCTCCCAATTTGGGCCGAGCTTTGACATCTACGGGGTTGCGTGTGCTTCCCATGACCTATCGAAGTACAAGGTCACTGACTCGAAAAGTACGGTATCTCACGCCTCGGGCTACAAACCATTCGGCTACCCGTTGGTAGGCCACAAATCGCATGACTGCAATGGCTCAACGTTCCTCGGCGAAGTCGAGGTGGTCGAAGAGAGCACGATTATTCTCTTTGGGATCAAATTGACCCCCATATGATTCAAATTTTGGGTTTTGACAACACAACCTATGTTCAAGCGTTACAAAACGCTTTGGATCCCAATTTCAATGGCATTAAACCGCAATTCACACTCAATTGATTGCGTTAAAAACTCCCTCCTTCAATCATAATTTCTCTTGAGTGCCAAATGACGCTCAATTGATTGACATTCGACCGAATTAAATTCATTTTCACTATTTGAATTGTTTTTAGGTCGAATGGTTTCCTCAACCATTAACTTCCATAACTTGAATCAATTCTCCAAATTGGTTGAGAGTTATCAAAGATAAGGGTGATGGCCTTTCCATAGCTTCTTTCGGATTGAACAATCGTTGAGAAATGAATGAGTTATGACCATTCGAAATTTCGGGTTTAAGGTTGAAGACAACCCTTGAGTTCTTCAATCCATTTATGGAAAATTGCACAAAATATCCTCTAGTTTTGCAAAAGTGATAAAAATGCCCCTTCCACCTTAACTTTCGCTTTTAAAAACACTTATATAAATTTTAGAAAATATAATTATAATAATTCTTCATAAGTTTTACTCCGTATTACTTACCATTATTTTCTTATAATTTTTATTAATAAATAAGACTCATCTCATTTATGGTTACGTTTTATTATACTAGTTATACCCGTCGTGTCATGCACGACTACATGAATTTAATATTTAATTTATTTAATGAATATGATTTTAATTTAATATAAAAAAACTTATTTATTAGAAAAAATTATATAAAATTTTACAATTAGTGTCATATTGTCATGTGAAACGGGGCCAAAATTATTAAGGTGGATCTAATATAATTTTGATGACTTAACAATAATTTATTTATGCAAAAATATAAATAAAAATTATTTGAATTAGAATCATTCAATTTTAAAAATATTTTACAAAAAATTTAAAAAGGTAAAAATAATCTAAATTCTTGTAATTTTTTTATCAAATTCAATTATTTAAAAAAATTGAATAAAAATTAAAAATATACTTAATAAGAAGCTATGAAAAAATATAAATAAAGAATGAATTTTTTAATGATAAGAAAATTATTTATATTTACATAAATAATTCAAAAAGAAAATTAAGGAAAAGATAACACAATTTTTTTTTATCAAAAGTCAATTTAGGTAAGTAATTATCTAGATTGAAAGTTCTATTTTTATCAAAATTTTATTTAAGATAAATCTTTTACATAAATAGATAAAATAATAAAGATAAAATATTTTTTTTAATTTTAAATAAAATTCGAATTTAATTTTTTTCAAATAAATAGATAGAAATTTAATTGGAAAAACTAAATCAATATATCTATCTTAATATATAATATATTAATATCTAATGTTCTATAATTTATTTTAATTTTAGATAATATCTTTTAGATCTATCTAATTCCTATTATATAATAGATAACATTTTTATTTTGGATAGAATCTCTCCTAGATTAATTTATCATATTTCTATATTATCCTAAAATAATCTAAATTCTTGTAATTTTTTTTAAATTCAACTCTTGAAAAAATTTGAATAAAAATTAAAAACATATTTAATAAGAAATGATGAAAAAATATAAATAAAGAATGAATTTTTTAATGATAAAAAAATCATTTATATTTACATAAACAATTCAAAAAGAAATTAAGGAAAAAGTAACGTAATTTTTTTTTATCAGAAGTCAATTTGGGCAAGTAATTATCTAGATTAAAAGTTCTATTTTTTATCAAAATTTTATTTAAGATAATTTTTTACATAAATAGATAAAAAATAAAGATAAAATAATTTTCTTTAATTTTAAATAAATTTCGAATTTAATTTTTTTCATATAAATAGATAGAAGTTTTTGGAAAAACTAAATTAATATATCTATGTTAATATATAATATCTAATGTTCTATAATTTATTTTAATTTTAGATAAAATCTTAGATCTATCCCAATTCCTAATATATAATAGATAACATCTTTATTTTAGATAGAATCTCTCCTAGATTAATTTATACTATTTTTATATTATCCTAAAATAATATCAACGTATATAAATTTCCAAAATAAAAAATCCAATGTGACGAAATCCTAGGTGGCTTAACGTGGGAATGACACGTAGGAAAATCTTAGGTGGCGCAACGTGGTGGCCTTATTCCTTGCGTCTTTTATATATATACATAGATTATAGCATCATAAACCAATAAATCCTATGGTTCTTATTATCACTTTTTAATATGAGAAAATAATTCTGGTAACCTTCTAATATAGTCTTAAGCTTATAAATAGTTTTTATAACATTTAAAATTGTAATCTATTGTTGTGCACCATCAAATAGGTCTTGTTCTTCGTCTTCGCTTATTGTTGGATTTGGCAGGTGCACGAAGTTTGACAAATAATACCTATCAAATAATTTATTCATAATAACATATATTAGTTTAGGCAATGAAAACATATAGAGAATTTATATATTTGAGCACACTTACTCAATAAGGTGAAATCCACTTAATTACTCGCACCATGTGAGTTGAAATAATATGAGTAAAATGTGGACCTCTCCTGAACAAGATATATATATGTACTGCATATTGATCCCTCAATACAAATTTTACTATCAACTGTGTTCTTCAGTCTTTTTAGGAACCTGCAAATTCAGATATATCGACGGAAACCTTCACCTCCTATGAAATGCGGGCAAAATCTGACAGAAACCTTCTCCTCCTATGAAATGTTTTGTGGGTATTTTTGTTTAGAAATTAATGAGGACGTGCAGTTTATATATAGCAATTGTATGGAGTCCATATTGTTGCCAACCGCGCGTGAATATTTTTGGAGTTTGGCGCCACGATTTAGGGACCACGCTGTCACAGATTTTAGCGACCACGTGGCCGCTAAATCGTGGCGCCAAAATTGTGGCGTCTGATTATCGATCAAGTGGTTGCGAACATCTACGACCACGTTATTGCTAAATTGTGACGCCAAAATTTTCCGTGAATATTTAGCGACCAAATACTTAGTGGTCGCTAAATCTTCAAAATGGTATAGTGGAAGAGTATGGAGGAGAGAAAGAGAAAGGACAGTTGAAATCATTGCCTTGTTTGAGAGACTTGAAATCTCTAGATCCGTGACTCAACAAATGCTACTCTTCCCTTCTCGTGAATCCAAGAACAAAGTCTAACATAGTAGATGGATGCAAATTCTTATTAAGATGACTAACTTTCTCTCATCGTCTTCATTAGATCAACATACAGGTCTAAAGGGCAATGGAATGTGGATATGCAACCGAGCTTACCCAGGGAGTTGACGAATGAAACACGCAATTACCCAGAGGGGTAACAAGAGTTTCTCCAGTATATGTATGATAGCTACAAAGAAAAGCACACATATTAAATCAATTTACACCGTCATGTACAAGAAAAGTCCAAGAAATATACATCCAAATCAGGAGGGGCTTAGTTATAAAGAAGCTTTGGAGACAGTATGGCAGAGATTGCAGCCTTGCAAGGGAAAAGAAAAGGGTCATAGTGTGCGTCAGCTAATGAAAAAATAGGATAATTAAACTAAGGTAGGAGTAAATTTACTATGTCAATTTTCACAAGGCTGCCTTTTATAATCAAGTAACCAAGTTGTTCTGGAACTTCTTATTTGAGATAAATGCCCACTAAATAGCTTCTGTGTATGCTGGGCGGGATAACAGTGACGATGCCTTCCATGTAAACAGCAGCCGGTGGCCCGGTGAGAATTAGTGACATTATTATTATTATTATATATTGAGTAAAGATTGGAGTTATTCAACAAATCCTATCATATTAGCAAATATGTACCAACTATATGAAACATGAAAAACAACACAAATGGCAAACACATCTCTTCAATATTCAAAAATCAGTATGCATTCAGAAGAGAATTGGCTTTTGCTCAAATCTAAATTGTAATTTGCACAAGAACAAGTAGATTGGGGCGCTCATCAAAACTATAGAAACACATCACGAATAGTGTTACAATGTACAATACCATAATTAGAAACAGACAAACTGATAGTGGCTAAGTTAATAATCCTCCTCATATATAATCCTCCTCTTCATCATATACTAAAGTTTCCCCATATGAATAAGGAATTTGTAGATTATCACAAAGTTTATGACAGCCGTAAGGATCATAAGTGTTTTTGAAACCTACAGCAATCCGGAAAAAAGAAAAACTGGGCCATGAACAGAAGCGGGGCACCTTGAGCAAGCGATTATTATGGGTATAGCGACGGATTAAATCCCTTGGAACAGCAAAGTTGCATTTTAAATCTTTAACAAAAACGTGAGTAGGCATATAATAGCGAGCATCAAGCCACATCCCAATCCGGAAACTTAGCTTATAAAGAGTGGGGTGAGGTACAGTGGTTGGTTCATGACAGAACATAAACAAACTGTCTTTTCGAGCCATTGTCATCATCAAATGCAGTACCTTTCTATTGCCGCGGGGATTTGGAACAGTAAAATTAGGGACGGCTGGTGTAAATTGGGTCATGCGTAAGGAGTTATAATCCATAACAAAAGCTGCACCCGACCTGTCAACAGCATAGAGTTGGCCCTTGTAGCTAATAATGTCTTCGAAAGTAGAAGAGCCAGCACTAGTAGTATCCCAAACATTATTCATTGCACCTCCAGCTAGGCTCAACACAGCCAGTTTCATGTCACGCAGATGGGCTACCACCTTAAGATCGCACAGCCTAGCGTAGCTTGGATTGCAACATGCCGAGGACGGATTCGAGACAATCACAGTCTTTAGCACATCGGAATTGCAACTAAAGTTGTACTTACCGGCGTCGCTCTTCTTCTTGCTTCGGGGGAAAGCGTTGTGGACGTGGTGGGCGTTGGCGAGGAAGGAAAGCGTGGGAGAGAGTTTGCTGAACGGCGGGAGCGAGAGTTTGGTGTGGTGGACCTGTGTCCGGTGGAGGAAGGCGGAGGAGGAGAACTTGCCCCCTCGATACTCCTCCTCGAAGGCCACGATCATCGGCCGCTGGTCGGTGGCGCCCGAGGTGGCGTAAAAGGTGACCTCCGAGATGAAGTAAGAGGCTGTGGCGTGCTTGACGGATGGGCCTGGGGGAGCCGGGATTTGGAGCGGGAATCGGGAGGGAGGGGGCAGGGATGATCTCCATGTCTGGCACACCGATCGGAATCGGGTCACGTCTAATCGACTCGGATTCCGTGTTCCGATCTCCCTCCAGACTTCTCGTGGGAGTTCTGGCAAATTCAATGTCTCCGTCTCCTCCTCTTCCATCCTAGTACTACTAGAAATTGCGTTTTTCCGCATCAAGCTTAAGATTAACTGGGAGATTGAGATTCGCGTCGGCATGGGAATTGATTTTTTCTGCATGAAATTCAACAGGAATATTGAGATTGGCGTCGGGGTGGATAAGAGATCCGTGCCTTCTCCGATCTCCCTCAAAATTTCTCGTGGAATTTCTGGCAAATTTAATTTCCCCTCCTCTTCGATTGAGATTGGCGTCGCCATGGATATCTGCCTCAGCCAGCCAGTGTTTTAGGGTTTTTATGGGGCAAAGATCGATACTTTTTTTCCCAAACATTTTTATCTTTCAATATTTCCGAAAGCAGCGATTTCGGCTAGGGTTTTCGGATTCAATCTCCGCTCAGGATCTTAGATTCAGAGGTTGGTTGGGGTTTTGTTTTCATATCAGAATACAAGCTAGGTGAACGTATCAAATCAAGCCGGGATTTGGAAGGAATATTTGCTGTTGAACACACTCTTCATTGATTTTGCCCCCTCGCGATTATCAATAATTTTGGGTGTTAGAGTGAAGTAATTGCTGAACACGACAGCCACTGATATGGTTTTTTTGTGATCTTGTCTTGATAAGAGACTTCCCAAAATTTCAACCAAAAAAAAGAGAGACTGCCCAAAATTGGCCTTGCCCATGTTCTGTACATAAAAGTGAGTTAATTGTTACATGATTTCAAATACTAAACGTTAAATTTGTTACCTTTAGCTGAAATGATGATATAATGCACAGGTCAAAGCGTTCATACTAAAGCTAGGACAACGTACAAAAGATTTAACAGAGGGAGGGATCATTGACTCTGATAGGGAGGACAACGTATATATCCAAGGCTTGTACATTAAATGTTTGACTTGATGTTGCCATAATGCCATGGTGTTAGGGAAGAATGGGAAATGAATTCACTCCAAATCAAAGTATATTTCATTATTTAGAATTTATATTTTTTGACATGAATTCACACCAAAATCTAGATCTATACGTACAACTACGTACCTATCATATGTTTTTTAAAATTAAAACTCATTTAAATAATCATTTCAGGTTATTAGGATAAAGACATCAAATTACAATTCTACTCTTGAAAAAATTGATCAACCTATCAAATGTCACTTTATGTATTTCATAGATATAACATTATTTATACTTATATTGCAATTTTAAGTGTGTTTTGCTCATTAAAAAAAATTATAAAAAAATTTCAAAATTTAAGGCACAGGGCACCAATACTAGTTTTAAATTAAAATACTAAATATTCCCCTTCCCATCTGCTTGCGCTCTGTCCTTCTCAGTCTTTATTTATTTCTCACCATCGCTGGTTCCTCTACATCACTCGCTTACCATTGCTGCAAAAAGGTGACCAACATACATTTTGTATAACATTGGAGGAATAGAATAGAATGCACAAAAACTCCAAATCAAAGTACTAAACTAATACGGACTGTATTCAAATGAAATCATAGAAGGATATAATGTATTGAAATGAAAACAAACAAGGTGATGACAACAAAGTACTGAACTAATACTAAAATCAAGTGAATGTTATAGATCGCAGTCACTACAAAATGAAGGAAAATGAAGAAATGGATAATTGATGTGTAGATATAATTGGACTGAGAAGGCACTGAAAGGAGGAGAACAAGGACAAAATAATTGGTTTCTGAATCAAAACAAAAAATTGGCTTCATAATTCAAAATTATAACTTGCAAAGACAGAGAGAGTATTAGGGGAAAATTAATTAGAAAATTTTTGGGAGAATTAGACTCAAATTACATTAAATTGGAGGAGTTGGATTGAATTAGAAACTGGAAACATAGACCCTAATTCTATATAAGGAGAATAGACATGAGATAGTAACTAAAGGTACATGGCGGTAGTTGTAACAAAGGGTGGCGCTGGCGGCTTGGTGGGACGAGAATACAAGCAAAGGAGCGCGGCCTTCATCCTAGCCAAGGAAGACTGCTCGATCGTCATCCCAAGCGGGGAAGAGACTATGAGGAAGAAACAAAGAAGGAAAAAGAGCAACCAGGGTGGTGATGGCGGCTCGACGGGACGAGGGAATGGGTGATGATGGAGCGCAACCGTCATCTTAGGAGAGGAACGGCCGATGGAGATGGGAATTAGAATATTTCATTTTTTTAATTTAAGAATCGAATTTTAGGGAATTTTTGAAATTAAAAAAAATTAATAAGCAAAAGTTATCCACGTGGCCCAAAAGTGGGACATGAAGTTGGGACACCACTATGGGACAGACGATTCGAACCGCCAGCCGGTAGGGGTCTTGTTTTGTCTTTCCTTAAAGTATCAGCTGTCCAAAGGCTTGATCTTCATGAGTATAATGGCACCCGATATTTATCTTGTTGTTTGTGTTTTTTTTATTGAGAATATATTTGTAATAGATCAACCACTTCATCTTCATGGGTATAATGGCATCAACAAGGTCGGGCCATGAAAGCCCTTTCTTAAGGACACCCGTCGTACTCAAAGCACGCTTCAACAACAAACATATGAGCACTTGGAGTATAAATTTGACTAAGCGTATAAGTTGCATCATTTAATTTATTTATTTTTAATTTTCACGATCTCATAGCATTGGTCCTAAGAAGATTCAATTGCCTGTGAACCCGGAACATGTTGAGTGGCAAAGGACGCTAAAAGTTCTTTGTAATGTAAACATTGATGAAATAATTTATAAGTAGTGTTCCAACGATGACCAGCCTCTTTTGAAAAAAGTATGGCGGTAACACCATTCTTGTCACAAAACTTCTTCCACACCGTGGTGGTACTTTTTAACCAAATATAGTTAACTACATACTTAATATGTTCAAGATATGAAATTAAAACTTTCAAACCATCTTGATCACATAAGTTTAAAATATGACAAGAACATCTTACATGAAAATATTTGTTTCCAAAAAACGGTTGACAAACTTGAATCAAATCACTAATAGAAGTGGTGTTGTTAGATGCATTATCAAATGAAATAGTGAAAACTCTATTTAGTAATCAATACTCATCTAAAATAGTGCGTATAATGTTACAAATATTTGAAGCGGTATGTGCCCCATCAAATACCCGAAAAGCCAAAACTCGTTTTTGCATGTGAAAATGATCATCAACATAATAACATGTAATGTCCATGTATGAATGAGTTTGATACCTATCACTATAAATAGAAACACGAATATCATTTTGAGCAAAAAAATTGAGACAAATCAAAAAGTGTTAGTTGAAAATCAGTAAAAGTGCATTGTAAATATATTAAAGTGCAGTACATACTAGGAAAAGTGCATTACAAAAATTGCTAACTCAAATCAACGAAAAGTGCATTACAAAAAGATATAAAAGTGGTATTAAGTAGAAAAAGTGCACTACAAAAATATAAAAGTGAATTACAAACTACGAAAAGTGCATTAAAAAGATGTTAATTCAAAGACATGATCATTTGGTCCATATCGACCTTGAAGTCCAATGTCATAACCCTTCCTACCAAAATCGCTATGTAATTAACTATCATATTTTTGTATTTTGAGGCCTATTATAAAGTATAAACTATGTTCTCTATAACAAATGAAATTAGATATACGGTCGCATATATGTTCTCTATACACAAATAAAAAGTGCATTTTTAAGTATTAATGGTGCGCAAAATAACCGTTAAATAACCAAGGGTAGATTGGTAATATAAGGAAAGAGATAATACGCCGCCTTATGTGTACGCGTCTAAAAGCGATATACATATGCCTAGAACGGGAATGATTGTTGCCCATTTGACATTGATCTTGATCGGCCAATCTGACACCTAGCCCATCAAAATAATGAAGGTGGCTTCGGCCCATTGAATAAATTACACATAAAATTATATTTTTTTTTCAAAATAAAAATATATCAACATAAAAATATTTTTATCTTAATTATATTACATGGATATAAATTTTATAATTGGAGCCCAAGTCTTGTTAAAAGATAAAAAAAAATATATTAAGACCCTAAATCTAGTATCCATAGATAGAAGATTACAATATAAGAAATTATATAAATATGTTATCTATTTATTATATATAGCAAGAACACTATAATTTGTTACAAAATTTATTAAAATATAATGTGACATTAATTTATTAAATAAATAAAGTACTAGAATAAGTATAATATAATATGATATATTAATACCTATTATATCATAAGGTGGTTATATGTTTGTAAAAAGATATGGTGTTAAGAGGAAAATATAATAATAAGAAGAAAAGATTTGGTTAAAACGCAAAAACAATAACCCTAATTAGACGCTTGTATCGAAATCCATTATTTTAGGTTTTTGTCAAGTATAAAAGTCCCTTTTTTATTTTTTTCTCACCTCCTTGACCAGATCTGATTTTCCTTACCAACGCGTCCGAGAACTCCGGCAACTTCTCAATCTTTCGTGGCCAGATCTGATGTTCTCGAGCCGACCGAGGAAGCCGATGCCGGTGAGGATCTGTTTCGTTGCTGCTGGCGAGGATATAATGACGATGGGGAGTTTCAACGACAAAGTCCTCGACGACGATTGGATAGCCGCCGCTTCGCTGGAGAAGTCGAAAATCACCTTCAAGAGCGAGCAACTTTTCCCGCCTCCGCGCCGACGATGCATCCGCTTTCGTTCCCGCCGTTACCGATCCCGAGGCGGATTCTGATCGTCCTTAGACTCTCGTCGAGGCAACGACCTACTGTGGAGATCAATTGAATTGTACTGTTGAGCAATTAAAGCACAAGATCAACAAAATTGAAGGTATTTCACTGTAATTAGAATAATTTATTCTCTTAAATCAGTTGTATAATTTGATAGAATTCTTTTGAGTGTGAAGTTGCTGAATCTGTTGTATAATTGAGTGGAACATTTGTTCCCTTATTTTTGTCAATTTGATGCTTTCATGGAATTCTGTAGTTTTTAATTAAAGTCTCTAAACATTCACATTTGTTCCCTTATTTAGGTCAATTTGATGCTTTCATGGAATTCCCATTTGTGATGTTGGATTTGCTAATTCCATATGGGGTATGTCTTCAGAAGTGTCTTTTATGTTGGATCTAAATTAATCAGTAAACAGACTGTGAAATGTCTTAATCCGGCCAAGGACGGAATTCATGCACTGTTGTTAGTGCTTTTTGTTACTGCTGTGTGCGATTCACGGAAGAAGAAGTTGCTGTCAATATGAGATTGTACACAATTTTCAGTCCCAATATAACTAAGTACATGATAGTCGTCTTTACTGGTGGAGACTGTCTTGAAAAAGATCAGTCACTTGAAGATTTTCTTTCTTATGGTTGCCTTGATTCTCTTCAGGTGATTATATTTTTGTTTAACTTTTAACATTTTTTCAACAATCAATGCAATGTAAATCTCAAACCTTGGGTATTAAAAGTGGTTTTGCTATATCTTATTTTATTATTAACGTTGGGTAATTAATTTTGGTTAATACAATGAAAGTTGGTATTATTTTTAGTCAATTCAAAAGTTCGTATTATTTTGAGTCAATAGGCAAAAGTTGGTATTATTTTGAGTCATTTTTCCTTTTTTTTTATATAAAAATAATTTCGTTAAAATTTTTATAATATAAATTATACAAATATTTTCTTATCAGCTAATATCAATATACTATAATTAAAGTCGAATCTATCTATCCTATTTGTCATCACCTTAACTAGGCCACAAACCACAGTTGAGCCTAAACTATGCTACAATGTATCGTCGAATGAACCACTTACTCCTTTTAAGTGTTCAAATGAGAGCTCATCCTATATGATGATAATGGATACAAACTTACAAAAGATCAACTTTTCACTTTCAGTTCTAAAAAACTTTGAAGCACAAAGAGAAAAATTAAGTTGTTTGCAAATCCAATGCAAATCACTGCAATATTACAATATGAATTTTCTTTCTCAAACATTATTTCGAACATATTTTTCTTATTTTAGTCTTATAGTTATTTCAAATATATTTTCTTATTGGTTTTATTTAGTATTTGGAGGTTAAATTATATGAAATTATTAACATTAAGTTATATTTTATTTATTTAAAAATAATTATTAATATTCACTTAAAATAAATATTTATTTACAATAAGTATATCAAACAACTATTAAAAATCTCGTGCAAGGCACGAGTAAATCAAGTAGTATATCTCTAAGTGTAGAGAATTTTTAGACTTATGAACTACTTTATAATGATGTTAGATATGATAATAAATCTGCCACCTAATAAAAGTCCTACCCCTTTGTCCTCACCTTCTGAGCAATCTAACCCCCCTCAAATTGTTCCGGGCAAGGGCCCACAAATTTCAACTGTCCAGAATGTTTAATGCTACCATCGCTGCCTGGAACGTCCGAGGATTTAACTCGGATGATAAGCAAGAAGCAGTTCGTAATTTCATTTTGTCTAATCATGTTGACGTCATGGGTATCATCGAAACTCGCCTCCGTCGTGCCCAAGAAAATCGGTTGGCCAAATCATACCTCCCTGGGTGGGCCTCCTCTTATAATGGCCATCTCTCTACTAACTGCCGCTTATGGTTGTGGTGGAATCCCCACAAAATCTCAATCTCTGTCCTCCACTCAACCCCTCAGTTAATTCACTGCGTTATCTCTCCTGACCATTCCTTTCCCTCCTCAAATACCCTTTATGCTACTTTCGTTTATGGTTTCAATGACCTAACAAGTAGGCAATTGCTCTGGAATGATCTCACCCTTCTCAGTCACTCTACCGGCGGCCCCTGGGTCGTCCTTGGAGACTTCAATGCCACCCTCAACCCCCTTGAACGCCTCTACGAGAACCCCTCCTCCTCGCCCCCACCACACTCTTCAGAGCTTTCCAATTGCCTCCTCCAAACCAACCTCATCGACCACCCATTTTCTGGGGCTTCCTTCACCTGGGATAATAGACACTCGGATGGGAATCGCATATGGGCCAAGCTTGATCGTATTTTGATCAACCCTGGTTGGGCCGCCTCTTTCCCAGCCTCGACCGTCCGCTTTTGCTTACCCGACATTTCTGACCACTCCCCCACCCTCCTCCATCTCAGCACTTCTACTAATAGGAGTAAGCGTGCTTTCCGCTTCAATAATGCATGGCCCCTTGAAGCAGGCTTTCTCCCCCTGGTTGCCGACTCTTGGAATACTTCTTCCCTAGGGGTCCCTATGTATCGAGTTGTTCAGAAGCTTAAAGCTCTTAAAAATCGCCTGAAATTGCTCCCTAGCTCTAGATACGAACTTCTTCATTCAGAGGTTGAACACGCTCGGCAGCTCTTGGCCGGCATTCAACTAGCCCAACAAGCCACCCCCTTGACCAAACTCTTCTTCCCCTTGAACGTGAATCCATCTCTAATTTACGCTCCCTCTACTCCAAGCTTAAAGCCACCACAAAGCAGAATGCAAAGCTTAATTGGGTGCATTTTGGAGATCACTGTAGCTCCTTTTTCTACAAGAGCATCCAAACTCGGCGTGCCGCTTCCAATCTCACCAGCCTTCTTGACAATGTCGGTAACCCGTTGAGTGAACCTAAGAAGGTTGAGGAATTCCTGATATCTCACTTCTCTAATTTTCTTGGAACCTCATCCTGCCCTTCCCCCTTACCTGCGAGCTTGGTTCTCTCGGGCCCGTGCCTTTCGGAGACCGATCGTGCAGTGGTACTCCAACCAATTACCGCGGCTGAAATCAGAGAGGCGGTTTTCTCCTTCGGGGATGATCGGGCTCCGGGGCCGGATGGGTTTAATGCCAAATTCTTCAAGTCCGCCTGGAGTGTGGTCGACAATGATATTTGTGAGGCCATCCTTGACTTCTTCAATTCGGGGAGACTTCTCAAGTCTATCAACCATTGCTCCATTTCCCTCGTCCCTAAAAACACCAATCCTGCCTCCATCAATGACCTCCGGCCCATTTCCTGTTGCAATCTTCTCTATAAAGTCATTTCCAAACTCCTAGCCAACCGAATTAAAAATGTCATATCCTCCTTGGTTGGCCCGCAACAGAGTGCTTTCATCCCGGGTCGATCGATTCGTCACAATATCCAGCTTGCTCAGGAATTAATGAGGGGCTATGGCAAATCTAATGTCTCACCAAGGTGTGCTATTAAACTTGATCTCTCCAAAGCTTTTGATTGCCTTGAACACTCCTTTATCCTCCGACTTCTTCTCATTCTCGGCTTTCCGCCTTCCTTCGTTCACCTCGTTGAGGAGTGCATCACCACCGCCATGTTCTCCCTCAACCTTGATGGTTGCCACAAAGGCTTTTTCAAAGGGTTGCGTGGCATCCGACAAGGATGCCCTCTTTCCCCATACCTTTTTGTCCTTGCAATGGAATCCCTATCACGTCTCATTACCCTCCACACCCAGGACTGGACTTCAATTTCCACCCCAAATGCGGGAAAATCGGGATTACACACCTCTGTTTTGCCGATGACCTTCTCCTTTTCTGCCGTGCTGACCAACCATCAATCTCCTTCCTTAAGCAAGCTTTTGACTCCTTCTCCGATTTTTCTGGCCTTCAAGCAAACCTAGCCAAATCACACATCTACTTTGCGGGCCTTCCTTCCACTACACAAAGCTCCCTTGCCGCCTCGGTTGGCCTTTTAGCCGGCTCTTTTCCCCTTAAATATCTTGGAATTCCGCTTTGCTCCAAGACTCTTGCTGTTGCCGAATATAACCCCCTCGTCCTCAAAATCACAGCGCGTATCCAATCTTGGTCCGCAAAATGTCTAAGCTATGCGGGACGGGTTGAGCTTCTCCAATCCGTCCTTTTTGGAATCCAAACCTTTTGGGCCAATGTCTTTAAACTTCCTATTGCTGTCATAAATAGGCTAAACACCATCTTTTGCTCCTACCTTTGGAGTGGGACCGATCATAGCAATCGACACCCTATTGCCTGGGATCGTGTTTGCAAGCCGCGGAAGGAGGGGGGGTTGGGGTTCAAGGAGCTGTTGTCGTGGAATAAAGCAAGCTTGGCGCGTTCAATTTTTGAACTAGCTAGTAACAAGGAGAATATTTGGGCTCAATGGATCCGAGCTCATGTTCTTAAAGGGCGCGGAATATGGGATGCCAACCACTCCCCCAACGCCAGTCCATTCTGGAATGGGCTAATCTCCATTAAAGATGAGTTATTGAGTAGGGGAAGCAGCGATGAAATTGGGAAAATTATGATGCAAAACAATGGTAAGTACTCTACCCGCAATGTTTTTGATCTCTTCCGCACCTCTGCCCCAACGGTTGACTGGTGGCCAGTCGTCTGGGGAAAGCTTGGCCTCCCCCGTGCCAAATTCATCCTTTGGATGGCGACGTTGAAAAGGCTTGCCACTCGGGCCAAACTTCACTCATGGGGTCTTGTTCAGGACAATCTTTGTGTGCTATGCTTGAGTTCTGCTGAAAATGAATATCACCTTTGGGGCGACTGTTCCTACACCAGCGAAATACTTGCCAAAGTTCTCAACTGGTTGGGCGTTTCTTTTTCTGGGGCTAGCATCTCGGACTGGATCGCTATGCTTAGCTCCTCCCCGAGGAAGCAGAGCTTCATCTTCCAGGCGACGTGTGCAGCTATGGCGCATTTTGTTTACTTTACCTGGCAAGCTAGGAACAAAAAACTGTTTGAAAACAATTGTACCTCTTGTGAGGAATGTGCTGCGGAGATTATTAGCATGACCAAGAATTGTATCACAACTAAATGGGGAAAACACGATGCTAGCAGCCTCGCTTGGCTTTCGACTCTTCGTGTTTCTCCCACTTAGGTTGTGAGGGGCCTTTTGTCGGCTTGATCTTTTTTGTTAACTTGCATCGGCTCACCACTTTTTGTGATGTATAGCTCTCCTAAGCCCCTGTACATTCTATGATTTCTCTAATACACATGATTACCTTTATTCAAAAAAAAAAAAAATTTATAATAAAATATTAGTATGACATATCTCTAGGTGTAAGAGATTCTAAAAGATATAAACTTTATTACATAACTATGGAAGTTGTGATAATAAGTTAATATATAATATAATATTAATAGTACTAAGTTATAATAGTTGCCTTGAATGAAAAGATAATTAAAAATAGAAAAGATAATATATCTTGTTCTAGTGATCCTAATTATATACTTATTGTTTATAAGATAAGTTTTTAAGACATGATCATATTTTTATATAAACTATAGATATGGGAAGATATATGTAAATAAAGTAAGTAAGATTATTCTAATATTATGCTAAGTTATGGAAAGCTTACTTTATAAAGTATATAGAAAGTTCTATTTATGCAAATACTAAGAAGGAATGCCTATTACTATTTTATCTCTATTTAATATGGTTTATATATCTAAATAAGGCTTTACTAAGATAATGTAACTAATAAAATATTAGTTGATGAGAAAATAATATTTTAAATATTACTATGGATATTATTGATAAAAAAAAAGTGATATTATAATAACACTAAGTTGAGCTATTTTAATAAGGATATAATGGACTTTTATAATCCTAAGAATATTATAAATTTCAATATACCTTTTTAGGTTGAATATTATACCATATGCTTTTATAAGGTTGTCCTTGCTTATTTATATTAAGAAGTTAGCAAGTGAAAGTAAAAGAATATTTTAATAAATTAAATAAGGAAGTTATTGGTTTCAAGAACGAAAATATTTAAATATTAAGAATGATACGAGGATATTACCAATATAAAATAATAATAAAAAATATTATTATTTTATTCATCTCCATCTAAATTATTATTATAATAATTTAGTAAGTAATTCTCTTATAAAAAGAATATAAGAGATAATTAAAACTTTAAGAGAATTAAAGAAATTCTTATTAAAGTTGTTCGTACCTCTCGTGTCGATAGGTCGAGTCTCCGTTCCGAGTAAAGTCAACGATTTCCGTTCGTTCGTTCGTACACAATCGTAAAAGCTAAGGCAAGTGGAATTTCCCCTTGTAACCTTATATATTCATCTCCGTGAAATACTCGATGTTGGGAACAACTTGTGTGCTAAGTAACAAAAAGGAACCTAGGAAAATCGATTGTTAGATATAACGACCCCATTGTTAGTTCGCTCTTTATTATTGATAGGATTATTTATGCTACGAGGTCAATGTCGAACAAACTAGTGAGGGGCACGAAAGTAGTCGACGCCTCTATAAAACTTACTAAGTCGTAAATGCCTGCGTGTTTGAAGTACGACTTTCAAGATCTTGATCCAGTCCGCTCCGATTGAAAGGAGGGACAAGCTGCACTCTAGCTAAGTGCCGGAAACCGAGTTTCCATTAGTGGATCGGGCCATTTGCGCCCCCACCCCTTGTTAAAATCATTAACGAAATCGATTATTTTCGTCATCATATAAGATAAGTTCCCAATGCACATTTAAAAGATATCAAAACCGGTCTGATCCCAAATGATCGATCCGGCTCTCGGTCCGCTCAGGGCGCGAGAGGTCTTCAACTTGTATAAAGTAATAATGTTCCCAACATACTTTCAATTCTAAAAGAAGTCTACAATCTAGTAGCTCTTCTCTCGATTATCAAGCTATCTCCGCTTGAGATACGCTCTCCTTAGTACCGTTAAACCCCACATAAATAAACCTTACCCTAAAACACAACCCGATAATATTATCCTCGATATTACTCAAATTACCGAATTACCCTTGGGATGTTCCGTTCCCGCTTGCTTAGTCTCCTTAGACTAATTCCCCACTTCTGCATTTTTGCCTGGTATTTCTCGCCCTTCGCGACAAATGCCAGACTGTAGGAATGTACACCGAAGTTTTGAAGACAATGTCAAGAAGGTTCACGAAACTTTAGGCGGGGATTGAAGGTCAAGACAAGACGACATCGAAGGAAGGAAGGAAGGAATTCTCATAAGAGCAAGGCATTCCGAAGATAGTGCACCAACTCTTTCCTTTTTAGAACCAAGCAAATCATCATCACATGAGTTGTCTTGGGAAAACATACTTGTAAATTTTAAATTACGTCTTTTAAACCCTTTCCAAATGGTTTTACTTTCGCTGCTACATTTGTAAAACGACTCTCAATGTAATGAACGAAAGTTCTTATCAATAAATGAAATTCCGCTTTTAGTCAATTTCATCTTCAATTAAATAATCAAGTCTCATTCGTGAGCATCCGTTTATTTATGTAACGTTTATGTTAATTTTCCGCATTTGTATGAGTTCAATTTCATTTTAAAAGCCTTGGGTGACTTTGGACGGGAAAGTCCGAGGTCACTGGCGGTAATACCCAATGTTGTAAAATAGGGGTGTTACATACTCACGGTGGTTTTCGTGACTTTTGTTGTAGGCTTGGTCACGCCCATGGCCACCACGACCACCACGGCCACCACGGCTCCCATAGTTACCACGTCCACGTCCACGCCCATTGTTATTGCGTGATTGTTGCCCACGTTCATTGTCATTTCTATCATGAGACACTTTGTTCATAGTGTTTGCTTATGGGGCAGTTGTTGAGCTAGTAGGCCTTAGGTTGTGGTTTTTCATTAGGAGCTCATTATTCTTTTCAGCTACCAACAATACTTTCAACAAGTCAGAATATCTTTTGAAATTTCTTTCTCTATATTGTTGTTGTAATAATATGTTTGAAGCATGCATAGTGGAGAAAGTCTTGTCCAACATTTCTTGCTGAGTGATCGTTTGACCACACAGTCTCAACTGAGAAGTGATCCTGTGGATATCATTGTTGTACTTAGTGATGGACTTAAAGTCCCGGAACCTTATAGTGTTCCATTCATGTGTTGGTTGTGGGAACAAAACTTCATTTTGATGAGCATATCACTCATTTAGGCTCTCCCACAATTCTCTTGGATCCTCCACAAATAACTACTCAGTTTTGAGACTTTCATGAATGTGGTAGCGGAGGAACACAATGGCTTTTGCCTTCTCTTGTGGGGTGGCACTATTGTTTGCCACAATTGTTTCCTCAAGGTCATTTGCCTTTAGGTGAGCCATGGCATCAACCCTCCATTCGAGGTATTTTTGGCCCGACAAATCAAGGATGCCAAACTCCCTTTTAGCATGTTTGCATTAGTTGCTACATATAAAGATACGCAAAACAAAGGTTAAGATAATCAATAATATAATGCATGAGTCGTATATGGGACGATTGAATGACATATCATATCAAACAATAAATATATGAATGTAGATGATATATTCAAAATACGTAAAGAAAAATTGCGTGAGTCAGAGAAATAGTCAATCAATATAGATATAGGCATAGACAATATCGTAAGACAAAAGTAAAAGAACATATGAAAAGAATAATATTTAGCGGGAATTTTGAGATCTTTAAAGTCCTTAGAGTCCGAGGTCCTTAAAGTCGTTAGAGTCCGAGGTCCTTAAAAGTCCTTAGTCTGAAGTCCTTAAAGTCCTTACAAAGTCCGGTTCCCTTCATCCCTTTTTTTTCCACTTTTTCACTTCCGACCTTATCTCCTTCCTCCACTTCCATTTTCGACCGCCTTTACCAATTTTTTCTTTCGACATTCTCCATGGCCGACGACGAGATTATGCGTCGTCTTAGGGCCGGCAATAGAAGATTTATGATTGAGCTTTTCATTTGCCTTGTTCTTATTGTGATTACCAACATCATGCTCATATTCATTTTGGTTAAAACTTACTTCCAATCAAAGTGTTGAAAGTAGAGATTTTCGGAGATGAAGTTGGTTTAAACATCAAAGGAGGTAAACAAATCTAATGTTTTGTTTTGTATCTTGTACATATCCAAAAGCATGATTTATTTTTAAGAAATCGTTTCAAATCTAGGAAGAAAACGAGTTTCTAATGTTGAAGATCCCAAATCGAGCAACTACAAAGCATACTCCTCAAAACAGTTTTAGGAAATAAACTTCTTGCATGATTTTAAGATTATAAAGAGAGAGAGAGAGTTTGTACCTTGGTGATTAGAGAAGCTCAAATGATAATTAGAGACTCGTGCTGTGTTATGAAAGGATTTATGAAAGCAAGACCACTTTAACTTTTGGAAAATACACTTAAACAAACTTTAGGACAACTTTTAGATCATTAGAAGAGAGGGAGGGAGAGTAAGAACTTTAGAGAGTGTATTTCTTACTCTACTTTGGTGCAAGTTTTACAAAGGATGATGCCCATATTTATAGGCCAAATGTGAGGTAAAAACTTAGGTGAATCTCCATGATTTATGCATGGAAACAAGGAGGTGAAGAAGGTGAATACTTCACCTTGTACAAGTTACCTCCAATCATGCACTATACAATATTACATGTTAAATCATCTATATATACAAACAATAGGTGAAAGACTAAGGGTAACTTGTAGGATTGCATTTGTTTACATGTATTCATAATAATATCACTTTTTTCTAATATATATCACTTTTTAAATTATTAATATCTAAATTGAATAATAATTAAATAATACATAAATTTAGCCTAACTAAATTAATGAAATCTTCCTTAAATTTTCCTAGAATGTAGAAGTGTAGAACTCTTTTACTATTATTCAAATTGAATAATAATTTAAAAATAGTTCATAAATATTTATACATGGGAGTCTATAATTAAATTTCAACCAATAAAAAATGATTCAATTATCATTTTATATATTTTTTATTGTCTTACTTTAGTTAAAAATATTTACAATAATGATGATAAGGATGATAAATAGTATTTTTAAGAAGGATATAATTAAGTAATAATTATTTTACATAGATTGATCTTAAGAAGTTAATATCTTTTATAAAATAAACATTTTTATTGATCTTAAGATTATAAAGGTAAGTTAAGTATGACAACAATATTGATAATTAAATATTTAGTTATAGTATATTGATTTGGAGATTGTAAAATTCAATACGAAACATACTTTTATTATTAAATAAAATTTTTAATATAATAATTTTACTAATCTACTATATATATAAAAGCAATAAAATTTGGAACAATTTCCTTGCGCCACCTCATCATTGTCCAAATGTCGTTTCGAGAATGTGCCACGTCGGATTTGCCACATGTCATCACCATATTAATCCATATATTTTATTTCCAAAACACCATAAAAATTTATAATTTTTAGTTTGATAATATCCTAACAAAATATAAAAGATAATTTTCCTTTTTAACAATAACACGCTTGAAAAATAAAAGAAAATATAATACCAAAATGGAGAAGATATTATCAAACAAAAATATAGAATATATAATAGATTGGATACCTCATGGACAACAAATTACTTAAATTAGATTTTATATTATATTTTCTTATAAATATCATATTTATAATATGTCTAAAAAAATATTAAGTCGTGGTCGCACGACTGGTACAACTAGTATACAACTATATTTAGAGATTTTAAAATTTGACAAGTGATAGAAACATAATCTTCATTATAAATAATTTTTTAATATAATAATATTACTAATATATAATTATATTTAGAGATCTTAAAATTTGGCAAGTTTAGAAAAATAATCTTTAATATATAATTTTTTTAATCAAAACCCGTACCTTGTACGTGAAAAAATACTAGTTAATAACCTTTTTTTTATCTCTCGCTCTGTTCGATTAGCCGGAGCCAATCTACGTCCGAACCGGTACTGCAGAGGCCCATTGCTGGGAGCGTCCCTCTCAATTCAATTTTTTCCATACACGTCGCCAGGAAGATTTGAACTTGAAACTTCCTAAACAAACCCTTAAGGAGTCTAACACCTCGTTCCACTAGACCAATTAGCTATTGATAAATACTAGTTAATAACCTAAAGTAGGATATTTAGGCCAATTCCTTTTGTTTTTATGTATTAACATAATTACAAGATAAGAAAGGTAATCTTGGGCCGATATATGATGGGCTTGCAGTGAAGTAGTGGTCATGGGAGTCCAATAGTTATCCTGTCAATTGTGATGGTAAGTAATAAATATTGAAAGATAAAAATGTTTGGGAAAAAAAGTATCGATCTTTGCCCCATAGAAACCCTAAAACACTGGCTGGCTGAGGCAGATATCCATGGCGACGCCAATCTCAATCGAAGAGGAGGGGAAATTAAATTTGCCAGAACTTCTCGATTTGATGCAGAAAAACGCAATCTCAATCTCCCAGATAATCTCAATCTTGATGCGGAAAAACGCAATTCCAAGTAGTACTAGGATGGAAGAGGAGGAGATGGAGACGTTGAATTTGCCAGAACTCCCACGAGAAGTCTGGAGGGAGATCGGAACACGCCATCCGAGTCGATTAGACGTGACCCGATTCCGATCGGTGTGCCAGACATGGAGATCATCCCTGCCCCCTCCCTCCCGATTCCCGCTCCAAATCCCGGCTCCCCCAGGCCCATCCGTCAAGCACGCCACAGCCTCTTACTTCATCTCGGAGGTTACCTTTTACGCCACCTCGGGCGCCACCGATCAGCGGCCGATGATCGTGGCCTTCGAGGAGGAGTATCGAGGGGGCAAGTTCTCCTCCTCCGCCTTCCTCCACCGGACACAGGTCCACCACACCAAACTCTCGCTCCCGCCGTTTAGCAAACTCTCTCCCACGCTTTCCTTCCTCGCCAACGCCTACCACGTCCATAACGCGTACCCCCGAAGCAAGAAGAAGAGCGATGCCGGTAAGTACGACTTTAGTGGCAATTCCGATGTGCTAAAGATTGTGATTGTCTCTAATCCGGAGGCATCCTCCTCGGCATGTAATCCAAGCTACGCTAGGTTGTGTGATCTTAAGGTGGTAGCCCATCTGTGTGACATGAAACTGGCTGTGTTGAGCCTAGCTGGAGGTGCAATGAATAATGTTTGGGATACTACTAGTGCTGGCTCTTCTACTTTCGAAGACATTATTAGCTACAAGGGCCAACTCTATGCTGTTGACAGGTCGGGTGCAGCTTTTGTTATGGATTATAACTCCTTACGCATGACCCAATTTGCACCAGCCGTCCCTAATTTTACTGTTCCGAATCCCCGAGGCAATAGAAAGGTACTGCATTTGATGATGACAATGGCTCGAAAAGACAGTTTGTTTATGTTCTGTCATGAACCAACCACTGTACCTCACCCCACTCTTTATAAGCTAAGTTTCCGGCATGGGAGTTTCCGGCTTGGGATGTGGCTTGATGCTCGCTATTATATGCCTACTCACGTTTTTGTTAAAGATTTAAAATGCAACTTTGCTGTTCCAAGGAATTTAATCCGACGCTTTACCCATAATAATCGCTTGCTCAAGGTGCCCCGCATCTGTTCATGGCCCAGTTTTTCTTTTTTCCGGATTGCTGTAGGTTTCAAAAACACTTATGATCCATATGGCTGTCCTAAACTTTGTGATAATCTACAAATTCCTTATTCATATGGGGAAACTTTAGTATATGATGAGGAGGAGGAATATTAACTTAGCGCCGCTTCTGTCTGTATGTTTCTATTTATGGTATTGTATGTTGTAACACATGCTCATTTTTTTTTTATTAATAATGCCATAACATTGGTGATGTGTTTCTTTAGTTTTGATGAGCGTCCCTCTACTTGTTCTTGTGCAAATTACAATTTAGATTTGAGCAAAAGACAATTCTCTTCTGAATGCATACTGATTTTTTAATATTGAAAGAGATCTGGTTGCCAATTGTATTGTTTTTCACGTTTCATATAGTTGGTACATATTTGCTAATATGACAGGATTTGTTGAATAATATTAATAATAATCATGTCACTAATTCTCACTGGGCCACCGGCTGCTGTTTACATGGAAGGCATCACTGTTATCCCCTCATACACAGAAGCTGGCTGCTAATTGTGTGGAGAGTAATTATTTCTAAATCATGAATTGATCTCCTTTTCATTTTCATTTATAATTGATTCATTAGTCGATCACAGGAACCTCAGTTTATCATTGTCCTTGCCGTTTCAGTGACTGAATGTCAAACAGGTGTACACTTGACACTTTTTGGCTTCACTCTGCTTCCACGCACACCAGCATATAGGGGTCTTGTTTTGTCTTTCCTTAAAGTATCAGCTGTCCAAAGGCTTGAAATTCAAAGGCTTGAAGTTTCTAGCATCTATTTAGTGGAGTGGAGAAAATGCATTTATCTTAAATAAGAAGTTCCAGAACAACTTGGTTACTTGATTATAAAAGGCAGCCTTGTGAAAATTGACATAGTAAATTTACTCCTACCTTAGTTTAATTATCCTATTTTTTCATTAGCTGACGCACACTATGACCCTTTTCTTTTCCCTTGCAAGGCTGCAATCTCTGCCATACTGTCTCCAAAGCTTCTTTATAACTAAGCCCCTCCTGATTTGGATGTATATTTCTTGGACTTTTCTTGTACATGACGGTGTAAATTGATTTAATATGTGTGCTTTTCTTTGTAGCTATCATACATATACTGGAGAAACTCTTGTTACCCCTCTGGGTAATTGCGTGTTTCATTCGTCAACTCCCTGGGTAAGCTCGGTTGCATATCCACATTCCATTGCCCTTTAGACCTGTATGTTGATCTAATGAAGACGATGAGAGAAAGTTAGTCGTCTTAATATGAATTTGCATCCATTTACTATGTTAGACTTTGTTTATCAAACTTTGGATTCACGAGAAGGGAAGAGTAGCATTTGTTGAGTCAGGGATCTAGAGATTTCAAGTCTCTCAAACAAGGCAACGATTTCAACTGTCCTTTCTCTTTCTCTCCTCCATACTCTTCGTTTCTGATACATAACAGAATATTCTACTATCGACTTAAACGGTTACAGATATTACATTTCTCTATCATTGCATGGTTTGTGTGTTAAATGAAATGCACACATGATATTTTCTGTGTTATACAATTTTGTATGCAGATGCTTTATGTACGCATGAACCAATTAATTATCATTGACTTGTATGCTTCATGTTCATGTGCAGTGAGCTTTCGGTTCGAGTTTTGACGACTTCTCTGGGGCAAACTGAAATTGAACTTGGACCAGTAGGTTGAAGCGTTTGAGTTTGTGATTTGGAGGATTTTGAGAAGAAAAAATGTGGGATACAGAGAAAGGCAACATCGAATTGCTGAGAAGTCTCCACGCCTTTTCAAATCACCAGTTGTCAGCCAATGCCAGTCTAGATGTTTCCTGCTCAATCTCTCTCAAATTTAGGGTCCAGTGGGGCAAAATTTGGTGAATTTTGGAAATTGAAACTGAAATCACGTTTACTTTGTGTTGTACAATGACAATCGTGGTTAAATAGTTGCTCTTAAATATGTTATTGAAGTCCAATAGCCTTTTTCAGTTTTTTTAAGCATAAGCTTCAATGTAGTTCAGAGATGACTACATCCAATCCCATTCAGCTCAATTTCTCTTGTCTCGCTATTAAGAACTCTTAAGTGAATTGAGATTGAAGTACATGGCTTCCAAATTTCAGTAACCATCATTGTAATATGCCTTTGACTAATATATATTGTTTAATTCTCAACTCATTGCTGGCTATCAACTTTCTAGAAATGTACTTTAATGCTTCATCTTCCTAAATGGGTTTCTTCTCATGGGCATCTGCTTTTGGTTTGCAGGTTATGTACTCCTTCCACACAAAATTATTGCCATCTGTGTAAGTTTATAATCCTCACCTTCTTGCATGATCAGAGTCAGCTGCCCAATTGCTTGATTTGGATCCTAAAGGGTAAGCTTCATTGCTTCAGTATAATTTTACATCTATATCTTCCCCCACAACTTTGCCTAAAGTGTCAACTGAGGAATTTGCTGCATCTAAGAAGTAAAATGTATTGTGCCTTTAAAATTGTTATGTTCAACTCAATCTCTCACTCATATTGTCTAGACATTAGATTTTTCTAACGTGGTTTCTATTCGATTCCGGTTTTACAAAATACTACATTGGAAAACAGTAGGCTTAATCTTTCCACTAGATTATGCCATTCATGTCATATCTTATACGTTCTTGTGCTATAAAACTTAATCATTTCCTCTTTGTTGTTCATTTAAGTAGGTAGTGGAAAAAGAAAAAACTAAACCGATTGGCAAATGGTCCTTTTTTTCAGGATAATGCATTCCCGATCACGGTCATGTGCGGTATGTGCTCAATCTTTCTATTTGTGGAATCTATCTTGCAAAGACGAATGATGGTCATTGTTGAAAGCCATAGGACAAGTGAGCAATTTTTAGAGCTTGATCATTTCATGCTGAAATTAGAAGTGAAGGTGCATTCCTGAGTAGACGTTCTTTAAACTGAAACTTGAACCTTATGCTTGCTCTTTCAATGTGACAGTAGTGCAATACCATAGCTGATATTCATTTATCTTTGCAGAAGCACAAGAGTGGAGAGAACAAGAATTAGAAGGTGCACACTGAATGCTTGAAAAATATGAATTTGGGAGGAATATTGAAGATCTGCACTTTTAAATTATCGAAGGAAACTGCAAAGTGGTGATTTCTCAACTATGAGGAACTTTTGGGAATGAGCATAGGAAACAATCAGGGAAATATTGCTAGCTGATGCAATTGGCACTTATATAGTTAGAACAATGATTTTGCTTGTTGGCACAAGGTTGTTATTACTTGCTAGAATTATACCCTTTTAAAGTGTCCATGATAGGGCCTTCAGGGTAGATGTTGATTGTTTTGTACTACCGTTTGTGCAGACTACTTGTCCATTTATGATACACATGTTATTAGAAAATTGTGTATTTGTTACAAAGTTTGAATCTTTTCTCAAATCTAATACCTGTTCTTTATGCCTATAATCTCAATAGTGTAAGAAGCAAGAAATAATGTCAAATTTTCTAAGTCAAGAGAAGCAATTCAATGATCAAAGATAACAATATAATACTGCCAAAAGGCGTAAAAATAGACACCATATAAGAACAAGTCATATATTTTCAGCCATCCATTTTAACATCTTGGCCCCAAGCTTCTCTTAAGATGATGTATAGAGACAGGTTGAGATTTTGGTGATGGAGAAAACACTGGTAATTTTGTTTTTCCACCAAATGGAGTCTTAGCAGGGTCCACTTCCATGGTGCAGAGCTCCAAGTGTAATATCCCGATATTTTATAAATAGTTTAACAAATTTTAATATTTAATAAAGATGGATTTTGGTAAAAATAAATGAAACCGGTTAATTTAAGCTCAAACCACTTGCTAAATTAGGTTGTGAACAAAATATGTGCTTAAAACCCAGACTTCGGTGAAGAAATGTGACCATTTGTCTGCTATAGATCTTTCTACACACCCTAATGTCAACATTTTTTTTCAAAACAATTTGTCCAGGAGTTGTATTTCTTAATATCACTATTTAGTGCATATACACAACAATCTGTTCTGTCCACAATAAATGTGACCATTTTGGCATATACCAAAAGTTGCATGAACTAACAGACACTGTTGTCATACATAAATAAGAGATCATACTATGAAAATAAATGGATTCTTACCATGTCAACCTTGATTCAAGGAACAATGTTCTGATCAGTAAGCACATCAACCATCTTCTTACCATCAACTGTGGATTGGTAGAGAGTCTCTTCAAAGAGGATGGCACCTGAAATGTACTGACCAAGACCAGGAGCACTCACAAGGAGTGTTCAATATGCTTGTCGGTTGGCCTTAGTGTTCTCTAGGCCTATTGAAGCAAGACACTTCCCACAGTTTGAATTTGACTCATCCATGGCCAAGATTCCTCGCCGTGGCGAGGCAATAGTTTTCTGAATTCCCCAAACAAAAGACCACAATTTCAGTGTTTTTATTATAACTACATAAAAAGCAAATGCTCTAACTCCCATGAAAATCATGATCTTTTCAGCAATAGCATGAGTCATCTTAGATGATTGCATGTTTGTAGGATCCCCAATTTCTTGACAACAAACAAAGGAGAACTCACATGCAAATTGCACCATTTTATACGCTTACCTATTCTATCAGATATGCTTTCAATCACCAAGAGAAACAACTTTGACAGTGAATGAAATCCTCCAATTACAAATTTGAGATGTATCTCTGTTTAGAGCTATCAAAACAATACATAAACTCTACATATGAACCAAACAATGAAAAGAAATTACAAAGGTCTAAATTAAATATTAGAATTGCAATGTTGTACACTTGTACTACTGTATTCAAGTGAATACTAATGCTCAGCATTCAGCAGTGGAAATTTTTGAAAATAAGGAAAAGTTCACATCACGTACCTCTCCAAACACCATGTTACTGTTTTTCTTAAGAAGTTCCCATACCTAGACCAAAATGAATAAAACCTTTAGTCAGCAGTTGGATTATAATAATTTCTTCTCTACTATCGTATACAATTTTGGTTGGATAACAATTTTGGCTGGATACAATTTTGGCTGGATAAGCATGATAAATTGATAATATGGATTGAAATTGACAAATAATAAACAAATAATCCTATACAACACGCTTGTTGTCAACAGTCAAAAATAGTATAGGAGAGCACTACATCAAGACTATGCAAATCCATGTACCTTGCAAGTAATCTATTCATGCTTGAATAAAACTTAATTCAAATTTAAAGAAATACCTAATCGTGATGGGACATGAATTATTGTGATAGCATTCTTTAATCACTGAGGTCTGTATGTCCATTATAAAACTCTCTTTCACGCATTTCTCCAAACAACTACACTGCATCAAAATTGCATTCCTAAACCATCACTTTGAAGAGTTTTGCACGTTAAGATCTCTGAATATCAATTTATCAAAACACAATCAAAATTCATTAATTTCAAGGTGTATTGATCAGCACATAATTAATTAAGCCAAGTCTTATTAGCCTGGAAGCATGAATTTGCAGATGGCCACCCATATTTGAAACATATACCTTAACTTTCAATAATCAAAATTGTATTTCATAACAAGCACATCTCACTGGAAATTTGTCAATCAAACGGATTAGCATACCCTAGAAACATAATTAGCAAAACAAATTAGGGGTTAACCTGAGGGAGTTTGAAATCGGGATGCTTGGATGGAATTTCGATTGGGGACAGGCACCAGCAAGCGACGGTGCAGCTTGAGATGGGAGGCACCGATGTAGAGCTCTGTTGCTTCCAAGGGTTGTTTATAGGAATTGAGAAATAAGAACGAACAGTTACCGAGCAATTGTTGGAAACGAATTTGTAGATTCCTTGATGCCTAACAATCAACTGACAAATTAGAGCATTCTTACACAAGATAAAAGAACATATGCAATGTTTGACAAAAAACATACCCCTCCTTGAGAAAGGGAGGGAGAAAAAAGAAACTTTCAACATTCATTTTTCAAACTGCATTAGTTATCTTAGGCTGAAAAGTAATATCTAAGGCCCTAATATAACAAATAGAAAAATGGTGTGGAGTAAAAATCTGCACTGGCGCCAATCCTTCTGACTTCATAGCTACATAGCTAACTCAAATGATCAGGGTCTCATATTCATATATAATATGGTCCTTTTTCATTTATTCAAACTTCCTACAAATAAATTGTTTAATGGTTAGACTATCACTTAAAAATTACCATAAAACAAGCATTAGTTGCTTGTCATTGCTTCATCCTTTTCTTCATAATTTCATGTTGAGGATTGTACCAAAGGAATCATCGACTGAGATTAAGGTAAATATTTTATATCCCGGGCCACTTCAATTAACATAGTTACCATCTCATCTTCCTTTCAATATCTCTAAGGCATTTCATTTACTTCTAGAAGCATTAACTGCACCAATTAAGAGGTGGGAGACACTTAATAGTTAATTCCACAAGTCAGAAAAAATCTGATGATGGAGAACAATAATGTTTTCCTACTGTAGAAACACAAACATATGACTGAATATATTTCACTACACCGTGACTAAAGAGAATCACAATCTAGAACATTACCACACAAGTCATTCACTTTTTTTTGCCATTTCTTTGATCTCCTTCTCAGCTTTCTTGATGCTGTTTGAGTAAGGTCCTAAGCCCTGCATAATAATGGAGCAAAGTTGAAAAACATGCTAAATCCCGTGACTTATTTCTTTCAACAAAAAACATAAACAATGGAAAGAAATACGCAACCCGGAAAAAATTTGTGTATGAACTACTTAGAGTCCTAAAAAAGCAGGCCCAATTTCCAATAACTAATCAATACAAGTGAACCACAGAAAGAAACACATTACAACCAAAAGCTTGAGTATAGGATTAGTGCAAGTCACCTCTTAGAACATGCTTGCTAGGGTTCTCAAAATGATTCAGACCTCTCATAAACTACCAAGAGCTGAATAATGATGGTCTCTCATGACAGACTACATCCCTTGTCTATGCTTTCCAGTAGTGAATGTGAACTTAATACTATTGACTATGGCTGAGGCTTTAGATAAATTAATAAGCATTAAAAAATTGAGAAATAAGAGGCTTTTCAAAAGAGTTCATCAGCAATGCTTACTTTACCAGCCAAGCTCACTATATTAGAATTTTTTTCTAAAATAAGCTCATTGGACTTTTTATTTCTTGATGTACGCTCGGAGGAAAAATAATTCCGGGTATAGGCTGGCTAGTCGGCTCGGCGCAAAGTCGCTGGTTGGCATGGCGTGTTGTCAGGAAGTCGCTGCTCCACACAACGTGTTTAGTTGATTTTTCATTTTGATAAATTGCGTACCACTTTTTAAATTGCTTTTACTGTGACCATATATTTATTATTTGTTTGGTTTCTTCGAACTTACTACTCCGTAATTTTTTAGTGTATAACCCTGATAACTAGTTAAGAAATATGTTAATATAAATAAAATTGTTAAATTAGACCAAAAAGTTAGAATTGTTAAAATTTAACATGATTCAAATCGATTAAAAAAAATTGGATTTAAACCCGATCCTATTCGAATTGATTAAAAATTTGACTCGCTAATTTTTCGGTCGAGTTTAAATACTCGATTTGGATCGGGTCAAATTTTAACAGCACTACTTATATCTACTTAATACATTATAAAGCAGAAACTATGTTTGTTAAAAAAATTGCGATACATGACATTCTGTGACTAAAATAATATTTTATTTTTTATAATTAAATATTATAATTACTTGTATCATTTTTTCTATATATCCATTTTTTTATAATATAATAACTTAATCTATATGTTGATATTTATATGCATATTTTTTTTATCTTGTAACAAAATTTATATAATTTTTTTATTTATATGTTGATAATAACTTCATCTAATATTTTTTATATTAATTCTATGCATAATATTTTTTTTATCTTTTAGCAAGACTCGGACTTCAAGTAAATAATTTTTTATTTATATGTTGATAAAGCATGGGAGACAATCTTGTGATTATCACGGGAATTTTATAAACAAAAAATATTCTTTCGTAAGTTATAATATTACTTTGACAAGTTACTACTGTTATAAACAAAAAATCCTAAGCTAGAAGAAACCAAACAAACAAAATCTTACGAATGAATAATGCATATATGGTTATTGTAGAAGCAATTAAAAAAATGGTGCACAATTTAACAATGGAAAATCAAGTAATTAAAAAAACGTTGTGTTGAGCAGCGACTTCCTTGGAACACGTCGTGCCAACCGGCGACTTTGCACCGAGTCCAATCGCCAGCCTATTCTCGAAATTATTTTTTCTCCGAGCGTAGATCAAGAAATAAAAAATCCAATGAGCTTATTGTCGAAAGAATAGCAACTTGCACATAAGTAAGCATACACAAACATCGCAGAACTCAAAGCGATCATAGCCCAACAAATTCGTCATCTTTTTTAAACATTAAACTGGTTGATAAATCCACAAGAATCTATAGTCTATACCAACCCCAGTATATTGAAAGAGAGCAAACGCGCACAAAATGAGAAATCCATAAGCAGGCAACCCAAGCCACCACAGACCTAAGTTCAGGTCACCCCTCATATAACATCAGAATCCCGGGATTGGCTGCATAAAGACAACAATTGACATAAAGACAGTAGAAACAAAATTAAATTGAGAAGGAAAAAATCAAACCGATCAATTTTTGGATTACGAATTCGTAGACTTTAACGATGCAGATAAGATATGCGCGGTGAAGAATTGGAATTCGTTCTCCCAAGTCCATCGTCGTTCCGTCCTGCTTCTCTCGCTGTTCCTTCTTCACCGGAGTCCATCGTTGCGTCCTGATTCTGATACGGACCCGGTGTGGATCGCGTATCGAACCCTTGTTGGTCAAGGGGGTTGAGCCTAATCCGGTGTGGATTCCGACTCGGGATAAACGTGGTTGGTTGCCACGGGGTTGAAGAACAATAAATTTAGAGCAAAGAGAGAAATTAATTAATTGACTTTTTATTGATTGATTCATTGATATCAGCCTAACAACTTAAGGGTATTTATAACAACCCTGATATCTAAATAAGAAAAACCCTAATTGCTATAATATTGAAAAGATACTTTTACCAGAAAATAAAATAAAATCTCTAAATAAAAGGAAACAACATATTCTAAAATAAATAATTATAACTAATTAATATTATTGCGTATCATATTCTCGCCGTTCCTTCCTAGGATTGTTTATCATAGTTGAGAAAGAAGAACAACAGTTGACTAAAGGCATTAGAAACAAAATTAAATTGAGAAGAACAAGTTCAAACCGATCAATTTTGGAGACGAATTCGTATACTTTGACGATGCAGATAAGATATGCTGGCGGTGAAGAACTCGAATTCGTTCTCCCCAGTCCGTCGTTGTTCCCAGGGGCGGATCTACATGGTGTCCAGCGGGGGCTGTAGCCCCCACTGGAATTTTCAAAAAAAAAAAATTAAAAAAAAAATATAGTAAAAAATTAGGTTTTTTTGTTCAAAACTAGCTTATTTGGTCAGAAAAAAGCAGATTAATTTTTTTATGTACATATAATATTTTAAAATGGTTTTTTATATAGAAAAATACAATTTTTTTTCAATATTTTAAAAAAATACAAAAAAAAAAATTCATGCCTTCGCCAGGAATTTTTATACAGCCACAAAAATTAGCCGAAGGAATTTAGCCCCCACTGGCCATAATTCCTGGCTACGCCACTGGTTGTTCCGTCCTGATTCTCTCGCTGTTCCATCCTAGGGTAGACTTTGACGATGCAGATAAGATATGCCGGCGGTGAAGAATTCGAGTTCGCTCTCACGAGTCGTCGTTCCTTCCTGATTCTCTCTCCGTTCCTTCCCAGTTCCCAGGGTTATTTATAAAACAAATTATAGGCGGTGAAAGGAAGCAAAGCAAAATGAATTACGAGTGTGCTAAGACCGAGACGATAAAAGGGAGGCCCCTACAAAAAATTTTGTCACAAGACGGCGCCGTTTTTTTATCAAATAAGTCAGCAAAACACGCGTGAATAATAAATGTAATAATTAAATAAGTTAATAAACAAAATCAATTAACAAAGCTATATTTATTTTATCTAACATATCAATTTTCACCAATCACAAATTAAACTTTCACGTTATTATAACTAGTTGAAGTCCCGTGATATTCGGGATAATTTTATTAAAAACTATATCATTATACGATATTAATTTAAAATACTAAATATATTTATATAATATCATAATAAATTATGTAATAGACAAATGTATAAAAAGATAAAGAAAATCTAATTTTATAATTTAAATTAAAATTCGAAATTTTTTTAACATTTATATATAGTTTTAGTCATCAACATAAAATTATATCCTTTTCTCAAAATAAAAATATATCAACATAACAAAAATTTATTATTTAAAATTATCATTATATAGATATAAATTTTATACTTGGAGCTCAAGTCTTCTTAAAAGATAAAAAAATATATTAAAACCCTAAATCTTATTAAGAGATAAAAAATATTAAATTAATATGGAAAATATCATCTCATAGGAATTTATGTATATAAAAATTATATAAATATGTTATCTATTGTAGTAAACTAATTCATAATCCATAATAGAAAATTATAAACATAAAAATTATTATATAAACATGTTATCTGTTTAGTATATATAGTAAGAATACTATAAGTTGTTACAAAATTTATTAAAATATAATTTTACATTAATTTATTCAAAAATGTCACGTGGCGCAAATTTTACAACAGACTTGGGTTCTGTTTTATAATGTATTAGTATAGATTGTTTAGCATTGATATAGATAATTACTGTTCATGCAAGATCCTTCCCTTAGTAGTATTATAGAAGTGGGTATATACTATCTACCCTAATACATTATAAAGCAAAACCCAAGTCTGTTGTAAAATTTGCGCCACGTGGCATTTTTGAATAAATTAATGTGAAATTATATTTTATTAAATTTTGTAACAACTTATATATTCTTGCTATATATGTAATAACCCTCTTTTTCAAGAAGGACAATTATGTAATTTCCTTTTTATTTTGTTTAATAAAATAAATTATGGCAATATTCTCATAATAATGATATATTGCTTACCTAATTTATTTTATCAAATGAAAGTTAAACAACTAACCTCTAAAGGGTTATTTGAAATAATAATGGAACTTACCCATTTTTGCCTTATTTTATGCATTTTATTAATTGGGGTATTTAAAATAAAATAAATCTTGATAAATCTTAATTTATAAGATGTTAAAAATATTTTTATGATATTCTTATGAAAGAAAAGTAGGAAGTATATATTTTTATAAAATTTGCAACTAGAAAGCAAATGATGAATATTATTGATTTTATGTCTTAAGAACATGTACTTTGCAAAATGATATGATTTTTATTGAAATAACATATGGGTAAATATTTTTAATTAATATGTATGCATAAAGATAAAGAATCTACAATATGCAATACAAAGAAACGAAAAAGGTCCTACATTAATAAAGAAAGATTTTATTAATGTTAATACGTTAAGTTTATTAGAAATATAAACTTAGACGAGTCATAAGAACTCAACTTACGAGGAAAAGTTGAACAAAATAAATTGCTTATGATTTATTTTGTATCTTATGTATGAATCAGGAAAAGGAAATCAATCGTTGGATTGCAAGCTCGTCTAAGATAGTTCTCGCTCGCCTTCGAAACAAGGCAAGTGGTGGTTCGCTCTCATATTTTATCATGAATACTTTTATTCATGTTTGCATGTTGTGTTGGGAACGCTTGTTTGAATAAAATGAACTTAGGTTATTAAAGAAATAATGATCATGTTGAAATGTATAAATGAATTAGGGTATATTATGCATAGAAATAATGACCCCATGGTAGCTTATTGTTATTATTCTATTATGCGTTAGAGCTTATACTTAGGTTGCAATGTTTGTGCACATGTTTGTTTCACGGTCTCATTTTGAGATTCGTTGTTTTGGACTAGCGTAGAATTAGGGGTGGGGGTTTACTAACTCCTGAACACCTCTTTGTAATATTTTGCATTAGGATGGACCTAGACCCTAATGCTGGTCATGACCCTGCTCTCTCAACCGTTTTGAGGAGTGTTTGGTACCTAGCTAGTGCCTTGTATCGAGACTTAGGAACCCGTTCCTCCCTTTGTGGGATTCTATATCTTATGGCATATCGCGTTGCCGTATTAAAAGCTACCAACTTGAATGCAATGTTTTGTAATTAAATAAGATAAGTGCTAGTGCACACCCATTAAATTGTGTTCAGGGTGGTGACTACAACTTGGAAAACCACTCTGGCTCCCAACTTTGATTAATCTATTTTCCAATCTGAATTCGGACAACACGCATTCGGTGAGGTTGGTTGTAGATTTGATAAGTCGACGGAGGCTTTTCAAAATATTGGTTGATAATTAAAGTTCCCAACATAACCTTTCTCATTCTTAAGGAACCATAGTTTTGTGGTGTCCTAATCTTTTCATCATATTTCCCTTTCCGTGAGATTATTTGGGTTATGTCATCGACCGGCTTTCATTCGGAGTCCGATGGTCATAATGCAACTAAGATCACAAGAACCTCACATAAAATTCCACTTGCGTAGTCTTTCATTAGACTGACCGACCGCTTTATTTCTTTTGCATGGCGGGCTGGTGTCAACCGTACCTATACGGAACATCATGGAGTAAAGGAGTGGTGATTCGAGATTGAAGTTGTTGAAGTTGTTGCACGTCACGTTTCTTTTGAATAACTTTTTAGTTTAAGGTCGAGATCCTTGGTCTGTAAGGACCGCCTTCAAAAATTTTACTTCCGCTTTGTTCAAAGACTATTTAATCTCATTTTTCCGCAAGTATTTGGATTATTCAAGATTGTAAAAGTTGGACATTTGTTTTAGTATTTATTGAATTATTATTACTTATTTATATCTTGAATACCGTGAAAGCCTTGGGTGGCTTCGGAGTGTAAATTTCGAGGTCACTTGCGGTAATATCTCCTAGGAAAAAACGGGGGTGTTACAATTATGGTATCAGAGCTAAAAGTTTTTAAAACCAAGTCTTCATACTTGTTTTTGAAAAATATCTGTTTTCTTTAGATTGAAAACCTTGCTTGAAAGAAATAGTTGTTTTCATCTTTTATTATTCAACGACTTCATATTCTCACTCTATGACTATAGAATTATGGATTGTTCTATAAGTTATTGACCATGCTTTACCTTGTCTATTTGGCAGACAATGGTGTTCACTAGGAGTCAAGCCAAAGCCTTACGACCTGTCCAGGAAGCTAGCCCTCCACCTTCCATCCAAACTGAGGACTTGCTAACCACTAAGGAATTCCTCGACGAAGGCGAACCCGCCTCTGTGGAAGTTGTGTCTGCACCAACTCATGTGGAACCCTTGGGGCAAGAGGAGGAACCTAAGGAAGAGGAGCTGGAGATGGAGTACACTCCCAACACACCACCCGTTAATGTACAGGCTACTGAGGAGTAGCATCCTCAAGAGGAAGCCGCTGACGACCAAGGAGAGCACCGGTACGAGTATCATCCATGGGAAGCTCGTGCAGCTGTTGGTGACTTTAGGCCTATAAATTTATGCGCTGACAACATCCTACTGGGTGACCATATGGAGTCCTGGTACGCGATGTTGGCTCGTCATGAAGTAGTGATCAACCATCATGAGAGTCGTCTTGAAGGAGAACGCGTCGGTGCGGCAATACTGCGTCGCAAGATCCAACAGGCTTTGGAGTTGTTGGAGAACAACGGGGCAGTCAAGGATCCTAGGAGGTTCGATCCCGTGTTCTTGGGTATGTATTGCTATCGCTTGGGAGCGCCAAGGAAGAAGAATACGATGCCCGCTGCTAAGTATAGGAAGGCGTTCCGCCAACCTAAACCATAGGGTGTCGTTCATTAGTATTTCGAATTTCGCCTTAGTTATGTCTTGAGTCGTATTTGGTTTAGTTTCATCGAACTATGTTGGTTTGCTTTGCTGTTATTGGAGTTGTGTCATCTTTGAGTTAAGTTGAACTCAGTTATGATAGAATGTTAAACCATTCTACCTTTATAAATAAAGAATTTGGATTTGTTATGAGATTATCAGTTGGTGATCAAATGTCTCAATGGATAGAATTTAGTTTATGAATGTTCAAAGGATCAACACTCGTAACACGAACATAGTTTCGTTTAGCCTTTTGTTGTGAATCTTCCTAATGTGGAGAAGATTGTGTGTACCAAGCAAATCACTGATTTTTTTTATCACCATCTAAGGGAAAAAGTGTGATGCTGACGTTATCTGTATAACTATGGCCCCATATGATATAATCTTGGGGATGGACTGGTTAACTCGTCATGGAGTTGAGATAGATTTCAACACAAGAACCGTAATCATCACAATAGGAGGCAGATATGATTACAAGTTCAAGGGGCAATGAAAAGCTAAGAACGAGAAAATGGTTAATGCTATGAAGGCAATGAAGATGCTCCAACAAGGGTGCATATGATTGTTTTGTTTTATGGAAACGATTGAAAAGAAAGATGTAAAACTATAAGAGATCCCCATTCCTAGAGAGTTTGTCGATGCCTTTCCAAAAGAGATTCCATGATTACCACCTCATCGTGAAGTAGAGTTCACCATTGAGCTAGAACCATGGACTAGAACTATTTCCAAAACACCCTACAGAATGGCCCCATTGGAAATGAAGGAACTGAAGGAGCAATTTGGAAGAACTGCTAGAAAGAGGGTACATCAGAATAAGTGCTTCACCTTAGGGAGCGCCAGTTCTGTTTGTAAAGAAGAAAGATGGAACCTTCAGACTCTACATTGACTACCGAGAATTGAACAAGGTCACCATCAAAAACAAGTATCCATTGCCAAGGATTGACGATCTTTTAGACCAATTGCGAGGAGCAAGGGTATTCTCCAAGATCGATTTGAGGTCAGAATATCACCAACTTCAAATTCGTGAGGAGGACATCCCGAAGACGGCATTCCGCACACGGTATGGACACTATGAGTTTGTGGTCATGCCTTTTGGCCTTACAAATGCTCCAACAGTATTTATGGATTTGATGCATCGGTGTTTTCGAGGATATCTCGACAAATTTGTAGTGGTCTTGATCGACGACATTCTGATCTATTCACCTAGCGAAGCAGCTCATGAAGAACACATCAGGATCATTCTACAAATCCTTAGGCAAAACGAGTTGTATGCTAAGATGTCAAAGTGTGATTTTTGGCTGAAAGAAGTTGCCTTTCTAGGCCACGTTATCAACCAAGAAGGGGTAATGGTAGACCCTCAGAAAATCCAAGCAGTTGCAGATTGGAAGCAACCTCAGAATGTGAAAGAAGTTCATAGCTTTCTTGGTCTTGCAGGATACTATAGGCAATTTGTGGAAGGATTTTCAAAGATCGATCTTCCTATGACTAGTTTGCTCCGTAAGGTTCACAAGAAGTTTGTGTGGAATGAGAAATGCGAGGCAATCTTTCAAGAACTTAAAAGGCGTTTGACTAGTGCTCCGATTCTGACTTTACCCGATGGATTGGATGGGTATGTAGTATATAGTGATGCATCTAAACAAGGTCTCGGATGCGTGCTTATGCAACATGGGAAGGTTATTGCATATGCATCTCGTCAACTGAAGACATATGAGGTGAATTATCTGAATCATGACTTGGAGTTAGCTGCAGTTGTGTTTGCTTTGATGATTTGGCGTCACTATCTATATGGTGTGAAGTGTCAGATTTTCACTAACCATAAGAGTTTGGAGTATGTCTTCACTCAGAAAAAGTTGAACATGAGGCAACGAAGATGGTTAGAACTACTCAAAGACTATGACATCGAATTGCTTTACCATCCAAGTAAAGCTAATGTTGCAGCTGACGCACTGAGTCGCAAAACCTCTCAAAGAATCCATGGTGTCAGCGCTCACTGCTCAACCAATGTTGCAACGAGAATTGATACAGTGCGAGATCGAGGTTTGGTTCGGACGTCAATTTGGTAGTATGAATATGTTAGAGATTCATGCTACTCTTTTGGACCAAATAAAAGAAAAACAGGTTGAAGATGTCATGCTAGTTAAGATAAGTTGTGAGGTGCAAGAAGGAAAAGCACCTAGCTTTATCGATCAGGATGATGGATCACTATGGTTTGAAGACCGAATTTATGTGCCAACCGATGAGGAGATTCGGCTTCTAATTTTGAAAGAAGCGCATGCATTAGCATACTCAGTCCACCCGGGATCAAGTAAGATGTACAAAGATTTATGTCGGAATTTCTGGTGGCCAAACATGAAGAATGATGTGACGGAGTTTGTAGGAAAATGTTTGGTATGTGTTGATAGGGTTTCTCGTCCAACAAATAAATTTGTAAGTCAAGACCCCGCTGAGTACAGTGGAGTCAGGATCGTTCCACAGGAAGCAAGGTTGTTTGTCTATCAATCTAATAAAAATCAAATAAAACAATATCACAATCACTCACGAGATGCCTCGTTAACGACCTTGTCAGGATCGTTATCGAACCACCGAACACAAAAATACTAACTAACGACCTAATTAAATTCCAATTAATACTCGATACCGAAGCAAGTATTCAGCAACGAAGATTTATCAGAAATAATTCAATTAAAACAAAAATCTAGGATAAGGAACACCACAACATAGCCAAGCATAAGAATTTGTAAGAAGATAAGTTCATGCCTTTAAATAGATAGAGTCATCAACTTTCATTGACTTAACAAGTAAATTAATCTACTTTCATAAACTAACTCACTCAATTGCTTTGTTTTGGATCTAAAGCTTGAAACTTTCGTTTTCAAACAATATCAACCTTCAAGTTACTAACTTTCTCTTTCAATCAAGTTAAAACTCAAATTAATTCAACTTCCGTTTCGGTATTAAGCACAACAAACAATTTCAATAAAGATAAAAGGCATTCAACACACAATCTTACTCATCAAACATGCTCAACTATGCCGGGCTTAACCCCGACCCTAGAAAAATAGACTACTCACTACTCATGATTAAGAAACTAAAAACTTCAATAAAAATAAACATTGAAACAAAACTCAAACTTAAATTAATAACAAAAATATCGTCTTACAGAGACTCAGAAGAAAACCAAACAAAACTTTCACCGAACCACAAAACTCGACCAACGAACCTCGGAAACCGTCGTCACCGAACCTCGTCACCGACTTCCGATCCGGTCCTCTCTCCTTCGGCCTTCCTCCAAATCTTTTCCAAAAACTAGCTCTAAAATTCGACTCCCCCTTTCTATGCTAGATAGAAGGGTATTTATACTAGAAAATCCTAAAAACTAAAAAGGTTAAAAGATAAAAACTTTCCTAAAAAGATAGAAACAATCTCTAAAAGATAGAAATAAAATCTAGAAAGATATTAAACCCTAAAATACATATTCTAATAACCCATAAAGATTCTAAAAAGATACTCAACCGATACGGAAATAAATTCCCGCTCAGGATCGGTGAATAATAAAAATAATACTCCGAAATCTTTCTCTTCGTGGCCTCGTTAACGACCCTTCACAGCCTCGTTAACGAGCCTGGGGTTTTTGTTTTCTTCAACACCTCCTCTTGTACTCTTGAGTTTTGACTTCTTAAATCTTGCACTCTCCCGTCCTTCACTGTGATGCTCCAAATTAAGCTCCATTTAGCTCCTTTTCTCTCTAAAATCTGCAAAATACACAAAATAGCGTAGATTCCACTCTTTTCATAGATTTATGCAAAACTAACTAAAAATACTCAAAACTAACACTAAACTAGACAAAAATAAACCTAATAAGCAAAGAAAACCTATCAAAAACTATACTAAAAATGCGAACATCAGTATGCCAAAAGGTGAAGATTGAACACAAGAGGTCAGGCGGCGAATTGCAACCATTGCCAGTGCCAGAATGGAAATGGGAAGATATTGCTATGGATTTTGTGACGGGCCTTCCTAAGACTCAAGGACAGAAGGATGCTATTTGGGTAGTCGTTGACAGGCTCACAAAGAGTGCGCACTTCATAGCATTAAAGAAAACATGGGGAGTCCAAAAGTTAGCTGAGACTTTTGGGCATGAGATAGTTCATTTACATGGCACTCCGAAGACAATAGTATCTGATCGTGATGGAAGATTCATGTCGGGATTTTGGAAGGAGCTACATCAAGCCATGGGGACAGAGCTAAGGTTCAGTACTGCTTTTCATCCCCAAACCGATGGACAATCCGAAAAGACCATCCAAACACTGGAAGATATGCTTAGGGCTTGCGTGCTAGACCGTCCTGTTAGTTGGGATACCAGCTTAAGTTTGGTAGAATTCACCTACAACAACAGTTGGCATTCAACCATTAAGATGGCTCCATTCGAGGCTTTGTATGGACGGAAATGTCGTTCACCAATCTGTTGGGATGAGAATGCTGATAAGATTCTGCTAGGCCTAGAATTGGTGGAGAGGACTACTTCCGACATTGCTTTAATCCGATAGAGAATGTTGACAGCTCAGGGTCGACAAAAATCCTATGCTAAAATGAAGCGAAGGGATATTGAGTTTGAAGAAGGGCACAAGGTTTTCGTCCGAGTGTCTCCATCTAAAGGGGTTTTCCACTTTGGAAAACGAGGAAAGCTTAACCCTCGTTACGTTGGACCGTTCGAGATTTTAGAACGGATTGGCAAGCTTGCCTATCGACTTGCCCTCCCGCCATATGCGCATCCAGTTCATAATGTCTTCCATGTATCACTATTGCGAGAGTATGTTCCGGATGAATCCCATATTCTCAACTACGATGATATTGAGATTCAACCCAAAACCAAAACATATTCTCAACTTGCTTGTCCTCAAGCAATAAACAAGATATTAACCAAAACCAAAACAAATCATGCTTATTAAGACATAGCCATCTTCCAAAAAGCAACATCTACACATAAGAAAATTATAGCAAAAGACTATTAACATCCTCACACATATATGTACTTAAATAGACATAAAATAATACAATCCAACCTCTCAAGGGATATAATGTGTTTCACTCAACTCTCAAGTGTTTGGGCTTATAATTTCAATCTCTCAACTCATCCTATATACAAAAACTCATAGAAATTGGAACTTATATCACCAATACTCTCCACCCAAGATTTGTCAAAACAAGCAAAGAATCATCAAGAGAACTTAGGCTCAATGAAAAACTTCATAGAAGTTTCCATTCGGCCGGGTTGTAAAGGGGCTTGGTAATAACAATAAGGCGTGGAAATATTTTGGTCATGTGGTGCTAATAATATCCGGGAATCAAAAACTCCTAAAAACTCACACATAACATCAAAACTCTCATAAAAACATATACCAAACTCACTCTTTATATTATGCACACTCATTTTCACTCACTCTTTATCATCCTAGAAAGTCTCATAACAAAAATAAAAGAATCTCTTGATATTATCTTTAAACACAAATGCACTTCAACTTTTCCTTTCTTTCTTTTTCTCTTTTTTTTTCGCGTTGCCTCGTTAACGAACCCATATCCGGGTCGTTAACGATCCACCGTATATATTTCTTTCCTTTAAAACTTTATTTTGTGCATCTTTTTATCAAGAGACCTTTCTTAAATGTAATAACAAGAGACTTCCCAATCTACCCTTCCCAAATACCCTTCAATTCAAGCAAATATAAACTCTTTTCTTTTCAACAAAGCACAAAACTTTATCTCTCTAATCTAAGTCCTAATTCCCGGATAGGGTCAAGCTTATCTCGGCTAGGGAATAATTTTTGTGGAGCTAAAAATAAAAGGTTTCAGGCCAGAATTGGTTATAAAAAGAAGGAATGGTGTAAAGGTAGATAGGGGATAATAGGGCTCATAAAAATAAGTTCTCTATCATATGATTTTCACAAGTAATGAACTAAAAATCTTATAAGGGTCTCAAGAAATAGATAACCATCACAATTCCAAAAGATAATATGCATAAAGAGAGTAAATCACACAAAAAAGAAGAGGGATTCTTGATGTTCTCCCTATAAGGCCAAAAATTTCTCACAAGGTAGATTTTGTTGGATTGCATCATCTATGCTATAAAGTATATGTGCTCAATTTCATCAAATGCTATTCTCTTCTAAAAACAATAATTTCAATTTTAAGAATCCGGCTATACTTTTCAAAGACATATTTGCAAGGAATTATATGATTAAGCTAGTGATTGCTATCATAGAACTTTCAGAAGGGATATCTATCAATTCTAAACTCTTTTTGGATTTTTAAATTTTTCAATTTTTTTGGTTTTTTCGAAAAAAATTTCAATTTAAAAGAAATAACAACTACATAGAAAACACGTAGGACATAATTTTTCTACTTTCTCCCCACCCCATACTTAAAATTACAGTGTCCCCACTGTAAGGAAAATAAGAAGAAGAGGGAAAAGAAATAGAAAAGAAAACAAAAAAATTAAAAAGAAAAAGAAGAACATAAAACTTACAAAAGTGGAAACAAGGAAAGGAAACTTCATCTTGAGCTTGATCAACGGTTCGGTGGAGGAAAATAGTGCTCAAAGTTCCCCATGAAGTCGTACATCGTCCTCCAACGCTCAGCATCCTCCGCCTCTCTCTGACGCTGCCTCTCATCTTCCCTCGACATGCGAGCGGAGTAGACGGTTTCCCATCTGTCCATCCTCCGATGAATGTGATCGGTCTGGAGGTGAAGCTGCTGCATCTGTGCAGAAAGATCCTCGGCCCATGGTGGTGGTATCCAAAAAGAAAATCAAGGAAATATAATAAAAATTTTTTTATAAAAATATAATTTAGGCAAGTAATTATATAGATATTTGAAAATTTCGCCTTTTTATCAAAATTAGATTTAAGATAAATATTTCTTACAAATAGATAAAATAATTTTCGTTATTTTTAATTAAAATTCGAATTAATTTTTTTCCACATGAATAAATAGAAAGGAATTTAATTGGAAACAAATATAAATAATTTTTTTAATATAAGGTGGAACCATATTTAATGTGGTGGCTAAAATAGTTACAACTTTAAAATATAGTTATAGATAGATAAATAGATAGATATGATTGTTTTTATTGCAAAATAAATATGTGATCATGTGTGCATAATTTCTTTCTTTTTTTAATGTAGCTTTTACAAACATAATGTATTTTTTTTATCTATTTTGATCAAATCTACTAATATTATTTTATCTTTATGTTTAATTAGTTGGAGATAACTTTTTTTGCATAATTAACTATTTAAAAGTATTATTTTAATGAAGGGGCGATTCGGCGCAATGTGGTGGCAAAAATTGCTCCGCCTTTAGTTATTAGTAATATATATTTATATAATTTTTATATACATAAATTTTGTATATCTTTTTTATATTGTAACAAGATTTGAGATCCAAATATATAATTTTTTATCCATATGTTGATAATAACTTGATTTAGTATTTTTTTTATATTAATTTTATGCATAATAGTTTTTATCTCTTAATAACACTCGAGCTTCAAGTATATAATTTTTTTATCTATATGTTGATAAAATATGGGGCATAATCTTAAAGATTTTTTTTAAAAAATTACATAATTTTATTACGATATTATATACAAGTTTAAAATATTATATTAATATCATAATTTTGTATAATCTTTAGTAAAATTATCACGTGAGTATTACGGGGATTCAACTAGTTCTGTTTTAAATGGAAACTTTGAAAATTATTTAACTTAATTAGAAAAGATTATATGTTGGGAATATTCCATAGTGAAATAAAATATAATCTCAATTAATTGGATTTTAGATTTGATGATTTGTTTGTTAGGAAAAGTTTTTTTTACGGAAATTTCACACGGTAACCCTGATATATGACATTATTTATGAGTTGTACTAAAGTTTGACATAATTTATGCGGTAACCTTGAGGTATAACCAAAATTCGCAAAATAACCTTGTGGTCAAACTAAATTTGTCACATAACCAAAAAGTTAAAATTAACATTAATTATTGATTTTAACTTTATTTAATAAAAAAATTTAAAAACTAAAATAATTTTTTTTGAAAAAATTGAAAAAAAAAATTACAATTTCGAAAAAATTAAAAAAAAACGAAAAAAGGAGCTAAAATATAAACATTAAAATTAAAAAATGCAAAAACTCAAAATCGCAAAAAAAGTAAGAATTTCGTAAATTTTAATATTATTCATTATTATATAATATGAATTGTTGTAGTTAGAATAATTGTATTTAATTTTATCTAATCTTTATTTTTATGTTATATATTAATTAATTATAAAAACATAAAAAAATGCTTCACGTATTTTATTTTAAAAAATTCTTAAAATAATTATTAATTATCATTTAGTCATTGATCAAAAAATTAAATTAATTTTTTTATTAATTTTTTTCTCGTCAAAATTTATATTATTTACAAATTCGTATTATTTTTATTTTAAATATTTATGCAAAAAAAAAATATAAACTAACAAAATTGACTAGAATTAATAAAAATTTGATTTTTTATATTTTGAAGATTTTATTTTTAAAATTACATTATTTGATCTCTATTTATTAAACAATAAAGAATTAAATTATTTGATAATTTTTTTAAAAACATCTAAACTTTGATAAATGGGAAAAGATGAAAGTATTTTAGTTGATTAATTTATAAGATAAAAATGTATTAATAAATATTGGAAGAAATTAAATAAAATAGTTAGTTTATATTAAGGTAGTGAATAAGATTATATTTTAAGATCGTTAAAAATTAATGTTTTATAAACAAAATGAATGAATAAAATTAATTTTAATCTTTTTGTGCATTTGATAAATTTCGTAGAAATCTGAAGGTTATTATGCAAAATTTTTTATATGAATTTTAGAGTTACCGTGTGAATTATGTAAAACTTTAGTACACCTCATGAATAACGTTAAACCTCGAGGTTACCATGCGAAATTTTCGTTTTTTTAATACTTAAAAACCATAATTATAAAGTTCGAATAGATAAATTTCTATTTTTGGGATCTTATATGTCGCCCCGGGATGACAATTAGCAAAAACCCTTTTTTAAAAGGGTATTCTAATTAGATTTTAGTACTAGCCGACAATGGGTCAAAACTCTGTCTCACACATACGGTAAATTGGGTTCTAAGTTTTACGTCAAATTAGTCGTACCATGTACGACTACGATTCGATATTTTATAGACGTTATAAATAGGATATTAATAAATTAAATAATATAAACTTTAATATAAGTAACTTATTACTCGTAGAATGTACACTTTTTAATCAAATATTATATTCTTCATATTTTATTGGTACGATTCGATATTTTATAGACATTATAAATAGGATATTAATAAATTAAAATATAATATAAACTTTAATATAAGTAATTTATTACTCGTAGAATGTACACTTTTTAATCAAATATTATATTCTTCATATTTTATTACTTTTCATGTACGTAAATTTAGTGATTATCAAATATTTCAATATATCTATTAAAATATTTTATTATCTATTTTTATTAATTTTAAACATTATAAATATTTATCATTAATTTTTTTATAAAATAAAACTACTATATTATCTATAAATAAATTCGTTAAAAGATATATGATAAAAGATTTATATTTATTTTGAAATATCTTATCTTTAATTTTAAATACTTGTATAAGGAAACTTTCAAAAGATATTGTTATATTGAATAGATATTTGTTTGATATTAAAGATAAATTTAGATAGTTAAAAAAGAATTTAATAGAAAGAAGTTATAATAATAGAAATAAAATTATTTTTTTTAATTTGAGGTGGGGCCAGAATCATTCTGGTGGCTCGAAAAGAAACAGCTTTAATATATAGTTATAGATATTTTAATTAAGGGTTGATCAATTTGAAAAATATTTTATTTTTACTAGTTTTACCCGTCGTATCATGTACGATTACGATTCGATATTTTATAGACATTATAAATAGGATATTAATAAATTAAAATATAATATAAACTTTAATATAAGTAATTTATTACTCGTAAAATGTACACTTTTTAATCACATATTATATTCTGCATATTTATTACTTTTCATGTTCGTAAATTTAGTGATTATCAAATATTTCAATATATCTATTAAATATTTTATCATCTATTTTTATTAATTTTAATCATTATAAATATTTATCATTAATTTTTTTTATAAAATAAAATCACTATATTATCTATAAATAAATTCGTCAAAAGATTTATGATAAAAGATTTATATTTATTTTAAAATATCTTATCTTTAATTTTAAATACTTGAAACTTCAAAAGATATTGTTATATTGAATAGATATTTGTTTGATATTAAAGATAAATTTAGATAGTTAAAAAAGAATTTAATAGAAAGAAGTTATAATAATAGAAATAAAATTATTTTTTTTAATTTGAGGTGGGGCCAGAATCATTCTGGTGGCTCGAAAAGGAACAGATTTAATATATAGTTATAGATATTTTAATTAAGGGTTGATCAATTTGAAAAATATTTTATTTTTACTAGTTTTACCCGTCGTATCATGCACGATTACGATTCGATATTTTATAGACATTATAAATAGGATATTAATAAATTAAAATATAATATAAACTTTAATATAAGTAATTTATTACTCGTAAAATGTACACTTTTTAATCACATATTATATTCTGCATATTTATTACTTTTCATGTTCGTAAATTTAGTGATTATCAAATATTTCAATATATCTATTAAATATTTTATCATCTATTTTTATTAATTTTAATCATTATAAATATTTATCATTAATTTTTTTTATAAAATAAAATCACTATATTATCTATAAATAAATTCGTCAAAAGATTTATGATAAAAGATTTATATTTATTTTAAAATATCTTATCTTTAATTTTAAATACTTGAAACTTCAAAAGATATTGTTATATTGAATAGATATTTGTTTGATATTAAAGATAAATTTAGATAGTTAAAAAAGAATTTAATAGAAAGAAGTTATAATAATAGAAATAAAATTATTTTTTTTAATTTGAGGTGGGGCCAGAATCATTCTGGTGGCTCGAAAAGGAACAGATTTAATATATAGTTATAGATATTTTAATTAAGGGTTGATCAATTTGAAAAATATTTTATTTTTACTAGTTTTACCCGTCGTATCATGCACGATTACGATTCGATATTTTATAGACATTATAAATAGGATATTAATAAATTAAAATATAATATAAACTTTAATATAAGTAATTTATTACTCGTAAAATGTACACTTTTTAATCACATATTATATTCTGCATATTTATTACTTTTCATGTACGTAAATTTAGTGATTATCAAATATTTCAATATATCTATTAAATATTTTATCATCTATTTTTATTAATTTTAATCATTATAAATATTTATCATTAATTTTTTTTATAAAATAAAATCACTATATTATCTATAAATAAATTCGTCAAAAGATTTATGATAAAAGATTTATATTTATTTTAAAATATCTTATCTTTAATTTTAAATACTTGTATAAGGAAACTTCAAAAGATATTGTTATATTGAATAGATATTTGTTTGATGTTAGAGATAAATTTAAAAAGTTAAAAAAAAATTAATAAAAAGAAGTTATAATAATAGAAATAAAATTAATTTATTTAATTTGAGGTGGAGCCAGAATCGTTCTGGTGGCTCGAAATGAGACAGTTTTAATATATAGTTATAGACTAGTTGTCCCCGTCGGGCCCTGCACGACTATTACTCGATATTTTTTAGATATACTATAAAAATATTAATAAATAAAAATATAATTTTAATTTTAATGTAAGTAATTTATTCCTTGTAATATAATATATTTTTTTAAAATCAAATAAAACAAATTAAATTATGATTATTAAATTTAAATAATGAGAATAATATATACAATTCTCACAAAATGTTATGGTAAATTTTCAAATAATTAGAATGATATATACAATGTTCATAAATTGTTATGGTAAATTTTCAAATTGTGAATTGCAATAAAAGTAAAGTATTTTGACCAAACTTCTCATAAGGAAATATTTTGATTAAAAAAAAGCATAGAAAACTATGATTAAAGTCAAATATGAAAAATAATCATATCAAAACTATAGTTCGTAAAAATATAATGAATTGAAAGCTTATTATAAAACAAATTATACAAAAAACGTTAATATTTCTTTTAAAAAGTTGAACAGATTAAAGGTTAAAGATTAATATAAATATGTTTAATTAATATTGCTTTTAAAACGTTAATATTTTGTTGAGCAAAAACGTTAAACTTTTTGTTAATATTTCTTTTAAATATTTTGTTTAATATAAAACATTATTGAACAAATTAAAGATTAAAGATTAATATAAATATGTTTAATTAATATTTCTTTTAAAACGTTAATGTCTTGTTGAACAAAAACGTTAAATATTTTGTTAATATTTCTTTTAAATATTTTGTTTAATATAAAACGTTATTAGGTTGATTTTGTATGTATTTTTTTAGAGGAAGATTTGTATGTAAATCTATTTATGAAGTTTAGTATGTAAATTTTTTTCATTAAGGAAAAGATTTTTGTATTCAACAAATTGTATAGTAGATTTTTTTTATAATTGTAGTTAAATATGGCATGTAAGTGATGATGGGGAGAAAACAAGATGACGTGGCATATGACGTGTCAAAAATTAAATGACATGGCTTAAGGAAAAGGCGACATGTGACAAAATCCGATGTGGCGCATTCTAGAAGCGACATGTGGAAAAAGCTGACGTGGCGTAACGTGGAGGCTCCAAACCTTATTGCTTTTATATATATAGTAGATTCTTATTTCTCCAGTCTTAAATTTATGTAGGCTATAATTAATAGGTGGGCGAAAAATTACACCCAAATTTTTTGATTGGTTGAAAATTTACCTTTTTATATATTGTTAATTCTTCAATATGTTAATGTGGGGTAATAATCTCCAAAGAAAGACATCCATATACAAATTTGTAAAAAAAAAGAGAAAAGAAATAGTGTGTAACACCCCTATTTTACAACACTGGGTATTACCGCCAGTGACCTCAGACTTTACCGTCCAAAGTCACCCAAGGCTTTTAGAATGATATAGAACGATTAAATGCGGAATAAAAACATATTACATAAATAGAAGAGCATGCTCCCGAAGGAGACTTAGTTCATTACAAAATACCCTACATTATCTTTAAGACTACTTGAAAACAAATACCAAATCCATCATGTCTCGGAGATAAAGTAATGTTAAAACCAACACGGAAATAAAAGTACATCTTGAGCAATCTTGACTTCCTTCACTTCCCTTCACTTCGTCTTGCTATGGTTTCCTGAATCTTACATAATTCGCGAGGGGCGATAGAATGCCAGGCAAACATGCGGAAAAGAAGAATTAGTCTAAGAGACTAAGCAAGAGGGAATAGAACTTCCCGAGGGTAATTTGGTAATTTAACTTAACGGTATAATGAGAGAAAAGAGGGTTGTGTTTACGATGGGCTTTATCATGTGGAGCTAAGATACGAACGATAGCGATAGCATATCCAAAAGGGATAGCTTGAAGAGCAAGAGAAGTACTACTAGATTGTAGTCTTCCTTAAGATTTCGATAGGATGTTGGGAACATTATTTACTTCATACAAGTGAAAACCTCTCGCGCTTTTGGGTGGACCGAGAGCCGGAACGATCATTTGAGACCGGCCCGGTTTTGATATCTTAAATGTGCATACGCACTTATCTTAATTAGTGATGAAAATATTCAATCTTGTTGATGACTTTTAGAAGAGAGAGTGGTGGGACACGGATAAACCGAGCCACCCGATGGAGAACATCAATTCTCCTACACTTAGCTAGAGTGCGCTCAATCCCTCCTTGCAATCGGAGCGGATGGAGATCATGATCCCGAAAGTCGTATGGATGTACGACTTAGTAAGATTATATAGAGGTGTCGACTAATTCGCACCCCTTTCTAGTTTATTCAAAACAAATCTCTGAACGAGATTTGCAATCAATCAAGAGTACACACACTAGCAAATATAATCCTAACAAGGAAGATAATATCTACTATACTAACAAGGGTCGTTATTTCTAGCAATCGATATTTCCTAGGTTCATTTTTATTAAGCATACAAGTAGTTCCCAACATCGAAAGATATCATAAAGACGGATATAAAAAAAGGGTACAAGGGGAAATTCCACTTGCCTTAGTGTTACTAGGTTAGTAACGAGCTTTGACGAAACTTAGGCGTTTTCCTACTACGAGCGAGGATTCCGACCTAATGATAGAGAATTTACGAAAAGTTCAAAAAAACACGATTCCTCTACTAACGTTCGGATCACCTCTTATAATGTTTTTTTATAAGAGGTTTGAATTTCTAAATTATTATAATAATAATTTAATAAATTATTTTCTTTAAAATAATAATATTCCTTTATTATTATTTTGGTTTTTGTAGAGTAAGATTCAAATAAAACAACTCCTTATCCTATAAAATAAGGAGCGTTTAGAGCCCTTGGATCACCTTGATCCAAGGGTTGATATTCTATCCCCTTTAGGGGCGCGGTGGCATTTTGGTAATTTCTCAAAAATTACAAAAGTGCATCGCTATCGTGAAAAAGTGCATTGCTAAGCCGAAAAAGTGCATTAGTAAGTCGAAAAAGTGCAAGCAAAAATGAGGCCAGCAGGGCACACTCCATGTTTGGTTCATTGTAAAAGTGCATCGTTATGGTGGAAAAGTGCAATGCGAAATACCAAAAAGTGCATTACTAAACCTAAAAAGTGCATCATCTTGGGTGTCCAATTGACTTGATTCTGATTGAACTCAATCGCCCAAAATATTTGGGTTTAGTAATGCACTTTTTGGGTTTAGTAATGCACTTTTTCACCATAACGAGGCACTTTTGTAATTTCAGAGAAATTACAAAAATGCCACCGCGTCCTAATTTCCGAGAATATCAGCCCTTGGATCAAGGAGATCTAAGGGCTCTAAACACTCCTTATTTTATAGGATAAGGAGTTGTTTTATTTGAATCAAACTCGGTTTTTGTAATATCCTTAATTCCGAAAATCTTCTATTAAAATAATTATTTTAATTAATCCTTTTTATTAGAAAGTTTCCTTAAATAGAAATCTCTACTCTTCTTTATAAGGTAACTTGCCAAAAATAACTTTTTCCCTTATTTGTTCTATTTCCATAACTCTTTTATACTTTAAGACTCATAAAACCTCTTTGATCATAATTATATAATATGATATATTATAGTTTCTAACATAGAATCTTTTCTATTTTGATTTCTTTTCCAAGCAAGACTACTTTATGTTTTAGTTTTATTATAATGTCATACTTGCTATATTTAATTTTAATTTAGGTCTTTCCATAAAATCTCTACACTAGAAACCCTTTAACATTCCTACATATTTATAAAAGACTCTAATAATATTTTATTTAATATTAGCATCTTTTCTTGAAATCATGGTCTAAGTTTAACTATAGTCTCTTGATCTCTATCATACTTTATATTGAAGATTCACATGCAAGTAAAATATTTTATTCTATTTTTCAACATAACTAGCATCTTTTGAATATTCTCTTTATATATAATATATGTTAAGTTGGTATTGAATGATCACTTTGTACTAAATTCCTTATATTTATTCCACTTTATAATTTCTATATTTTATATATTACAGGCCATGCAAGACTTTTCTCTACTTGAACTTTTATTAAAAAAAATCTTTATAAAGATGGTATTATTTTTATTGTACAAGCTTTTGATTTCTAAGGTCATAAAATTATATCCTCTTTTGTATAAAATACATGCATAATGTTTTTCAACCTTTTATTTCGATCTAAGGTAAGATAATACTAAATATGGACTTTTCATACTATACTAATTTTATTTCATCTATTTATATCTTGTAATAGCATGCATGTAATAAATTCATGAATATAATTACTTATATTCATCTAGCTTAAGTTACTATAGTAAAAACATATAGTTTCTAGTTTTTCCCAACTAACAAGATCTCCCTCTCATATTTTTATTTCATAAATTCTTAAATATATTACTAACAATTATAAAAGGCTTTTAATTAAAGAAATACATAAGGATAATATAATTTTTAAGGATAGAAAATTTATACTTTTGGTATTCTGTTGAATACAGAACACAGGAGGAGAAAACAGAGGAGGAGATCGGCGGCAGGGGGTGGCGCGGCCAGGCTCCGGCGGTTCGGCGGCGGCTCCAGGCGGCGGTGGTCCGGCGACGAGGGTGGTGGCGGCCGGCGGCTCCAAGGGAAGGGTGAAGGGAAAAATTGAGGTGTTCTTGTGATGTTTTAATGGAGAATTTGTTTTGAATGAAGGCTGATTTTTGGGATTATAAGACACACTTGTTAGAAAGAGTAGAAGGAGAAGCAAAGGCTTGAATGAAAGCTTGAAGGAGGGCTTTTATAGACAATTTTGGGAGTGTCATCAATCCATGGCAATGGAAGATGACCAATGGAGGAGGGGAAGAAGGCCATGCATAGGGCAATAGTGTGCTTCTTCCATGGTTATGCAAGGTGATGCTTCAAGTTGAGTCAAGCAAGCAAAGAGGAGGTGGAGGAGGCATGCATTGGGCACTTTCACATCAACGTAACTCAATCAGACATTAGTCTGATGTTCAAATTGGAAGAAGGAAATTTATTTGATATAAGATTAAAAGGTTGGGTTAAGTGAACAAGAAATTGCAATGGTCTAGCGGGATTTGGTGAGGGGCGTGTGAGGTTGGTCTTGCATTCTTTTTGCAAAACTTGTATTTAGTTTTCTAGGCTCTTTTGTAATTTATTTCCTAGAATAAATTAAATTGCCAAAGAATATTATTTTTATTAATATTCTTTTTATTGATTTACCTCACTTTGTTAAACTATACCCCTCAAGTTATTTTATTACATTTTCATCTTATTTCGACTTTTATTAATAGCCTCTTTCGAAAGAGAATAAGATAAATTAATTCGATATCCAAAAATCCTTCTTTTTAATTTAGAGAAAATAATTGAAATATTATATTTTAAATGCTTGAAATATTGCGGATATTACATAGTGTAGTGTTTGTAAATTTGATTTAGTGGGATTGTTTAATTGGCAACTTCACATGCCATTTCCTAAGCAAAACGTTTCCAATTATAATTGTCTTTTAATCGTTAATTACTCACATTCTTTGTGTGAGCACTACTTGACATCATTTTTTTTTGGTAGAAACTTGACATTATTTTTTAATGAATTGTTTTGTTTGGTTGAATGTTCTCATGATGGAATGATGTACGTGCAGGGAAGCGAATGAGAAGTATGTTGAACACTTAAGAGACGTAGCACACAAGTTGTTCAAGTGCCTATCTCTTGGGCTCGGCCTAGAAGGCGACGAGTTGATGGCGGCTGCAGCGGGCAACGACGAGATGGAGTACCTCTTGAAGATCAATTACTACCCGCCTTGCCCTTGTCCCGATCTCGCTCTCGGCGTGGTGGCTAGGGTTGTCAAAAATTGACCCGATCCGAGAAATCCGTCCGACCCGCCCGACTCTGAACCCGACCCGACCCGAGAAAATAATAAAAAAATTTATACCCGAGTCATGTTTGACCCGAACTGATTTGACCCAAATCCGAAAAAACCCGAACTCGGGATTAACCCAAAACCGATTATACCCGAATGGACTAGCCTAATGCAACCCGATATCCGATGCTACCCGACCCGATTTTGAAAATATCCGAATTTGACCCGAATCCGAACTTACCCAAAACTAAATTGACCCACCCGACCCGCCTGAGTGACACCTCTAGTGGTGGCCCACACCGATACGAGCCTAATGACGATTCTTGTTCCTAATGAGGTCCAAGGCCTCCAAGTGTTTAGAGATGGTCTTTGGTATGATGTCAAGTACATCCCTAACGCTCTTATCATCCACATTGGTGACCAGATTGAGGTACTTAAATATATATACACATACACACATACTGCTTGCTACTATATGCAGTTGGTTCAAATAAAACAAACTCTTATCCTAAAACGTGAAACTAATACACACTTTTTCTAGTTCGTAGTGCACTTTTCATACAAAAGTGCATTGCAAAATACAAAAAGTGCACTGCAAAGTACGACAAGTGCAAATCCAAAAAAGTGTACTGTGAAATAGGAAAAATGTATTACGAACTATAAAAAGCGCATTCGTTTCAGGATAAGAGTGTTTTATTTGAACCAAACCCATACTATATATCATACATGTTTGAATCATGATTTTATGGGGATGTAGATCATGAGCAATGGGAAGTGCAAAGATGTTCTACATAGATCCATAGTGAACAAGGAGAAGCCAAGGATGTCTTGGCCCGTATTTGTGAATCCGCCTCCTGAGAGAGTCATCGGCCCTCATCCTAGGCTGATCAACGACCAAAATATGGCAAAGTTTAAGAGCAAGAAATATGTTGATTATGTGTATTTTAAGCTCAACAAAATCCCTCAGTAGCTTTTGCAAGTATTACATTTTCAGTTTCTCCTCTTTGTTATGGAATATGGATGGATTGTATACATTGAATTTTATATTGGGCTTGCATGTTTAGCGCAATTCATGTTTATTCAACAATAACTATAAACCTGAATTGGGTGTAGCCATTCCCCAAATGAGGAATATAACAGTTGGTTTATCTCTCTGTACATGGAAGATCAAAATTCAAGCCTAAAATCAAATTTGATTTTCCATAACTATAAACCTATAAACTAAGATAATTTAACAATTCATGTTCATTCAATTAATAAGGTATTTTATAATTTTATTACAATCATACTTGTTTTAATGTTTTAATATGTTTCGTACTTGTTTTAAAACGCTGCGTTTCGTTCATTTCTGTTTTGTTTCACGTGTTTCGTACTCATTGTAAAACGCTTCGTTTTGTACTCGTCTTTGATACTCGTTTTAAAACGCTGCGTTTGTTCCGGTTCGTTTTAGATCACGCCTGCTGCTGTCTGTATCAAATTCCAAAAATCTCCCTCTAAAATCTCCCTCTAAAATCTCCTTTCACATTGCTCAAAGTCGCCATTTTCACGACTCTTTTCTCGCGCCTCGTCGCTGCTTGTTCCTTGTTCCGGTTTCCAGGTATGGATCCGATTTCTTATTCCGGTTTCCAGGTATGGATCCGATTTCTCGTTCTAGGAGATCTGATTTTGGCACGTCGTCGCCGCACTGCATTGCTTCGTCATTCTTTCCCCTTCGTTCTCCTTCTTCTATCCCGTCGTCGTTTTTAGGTTTCGTCGTTTTTAGGCTTGATTTGACGAATTCTGAACGCATTTTGGTGTCGTTTTTAGTGTTTCTACGATGGAAATTCTTCTATTTCGCTGTCGTTTTTCGAGTTTATTTTGACGATCGAACATCGCATTTTGTATTCGTTTTTAGAGTTGATTTTAGGACTGAACCTTTGATTCTGAACGCATTTTGTTTTTGCGTTTGTTTTTAGATGAATCAGGACGAGAACATGGATCTTGATAACTCCAAAGAAGACGGCCCTTGGCCGAGGTTTGGTCACACCCTCACAGGTCTTCCTCCCATAGGAGAGGAGGGGACGCCTGAGTATACTGGTCCGAAATTGGTATTGTTTGGTGGAGCTTCAGCAATTGAAGGGAATCCTGACATTATGAAAAATCATCTGTTTCTAGGTTTTCGCTGGTTCCTCCTTATGTCCTTCTTAATCTTGTTTCTAGGTTTTTGCTGGTCCAATTTATACGATTCTTATAGTTTTTTATGGAATATGATATGATTTTGACACTTATTTGTTGCTAGATTTTGCATAGATTTCGCTGGTTCCTCCTGATGTTGCTTTCTTAATCTTGTGTCTTGGTTTTCACTGGTCCAATTTCTCCGATTCTTGATAGTTTTTTTTTATAGAATATGATGTTATTTGAAAAAATCGAGACGGGCATAATGAAGCATTTATGTGGAAATGTCTTTTCATTACATTCATTCACAACAATAAAGAATCAACATAAAAAAACCTGCGAAAGCTGTGGAAGAGGGGAAACATATTTTGATTGTATACTGATATTTATTCTATTTGCACTTATTCAATGTCTCTTTCTTAACCAGAAGTTCCAGGGCTAGGCCTAGCTAATGCTAGTGCAGATGTGCATTGTTATGATCTGTCCACCAAAAAGTGGACTAGGTAAGCAGGACTTCGCTGTTGGCTTTATGTTAATGTTGCTTCATATGATTTTATTTTTTCTGGTATATCATTCCTCTAGGTCCGAAAATTTCAACTGCTAGAACTGCTCTGTAGACATCTTCAAAAGTTCCAATCCAAGAAACAATTGCATGAAATCACTTGAATCACAATAATTAGTTTCAGCTGCAACCAAACACAACTCACAAACTTCATTTATATCATGACATGTCCTGCAGCCAGTTCAATTTCATCAACTAAATCTAAAAGGCTTGAATTCTACTGTAGCAGACATGGTGCTAATCTTAGGGTCCAAAAGTAACTGGAGATCAAAATATAACTACTTTTAGTTCTGTAGGTATGTAGAATATCACAATCAACTTAAAATAACAAAAAGATAAATATTGCCTAAGCAAAGCTAGAATAAATCACACATCAACGTTGAACTGAACAGCAAGTTAGCAGAATTTTGAGCAAGAACCTATCATCTAAGCATTTATAACAGATATACTGATTGGACTGAGGCTTTTCCAGGGATAAATAAGCAGCCCTACTGTTGGCTTTATGTTAATGTTGCTTCATATGATCCCTTCTTCTCTATGCCACTGTTTAGTGGGTGATTGCTTATAAATGTTTTACCTATCTGTTTAGGATTAAACCTGATGGAGAAGCACCTAGTCCAAGGGCAGCTCATGTGGCTACTGCTGTTGGAACTAGGGTGTATATCCAGGTTAGAAATCTTTAGGTTTGCATTCATATGTATTTGTTTCTTTTTCATTGTTCTAATCTGATAGTTTTTTTTATTTACCTTGCACCCTCTTTTTATTAGGGTGGCTAGGCCCCGAAGGTTTGTCTGCTGAAGACCTTTATGTGCTTGAAACCCAGCCTACCCCTCAATGGAAAAGGTACTATTAAAGCTGGTCTTTTATTGGTGAAGTATATCTATACTTTATAGTCTAATGATATTTTTGTTAATATGGTTAGACTCATACAACTAGTCTTTCATTTCCTTAGGCTTGTTGTCCAAGCACCCGGTCCAGGCCCACGTTATGGGCATGCTATGGATCTTATAGGAAAAAGCCTTCTCATGATTACTGGTGGATCTAATGGTTAGTTTTAGTTGATGGTATTTTCCTTTAATAATGATATTTTAGAGATAATTTTTAATTGTTCAATTCATGCTTCACAGGTGAGTGTGTTTTTGCTGATGTTTGGGGATTTGATACTGCTGCTCAACAACATCAGTGGATTAAGATGGAACCTGAAGATCCTCCTAAATGCAAGTAAGTTTTCTGCTTTAGTTGCTTTGCTCAAAAAACAATAATATAGTGAATGAGACAAAACTTGCTGTTGTCACGACGATTTGTTATTAGCTAGCTGCCTACAAAGTTTTCAGTACGAGCCTTTCTTGTCATATTAGATGCTGACTGGATGGTGTGTGCTCATCACTACCACATTGCAATCTATTCGATTCATTTACCTGATCCAATCGTTCCACAACTGAAAACCTCTTAATCAGCCACCAAAAATATTACTTCTGTAATTTGTACCAGAGAACTGGTTGCATATCATGGTTACATCAGTAAAAACTGTTTTATGATGGTATAAATAAGAAATTAGATGATTCAAATGATTTAAAGTGCAGCAAACACTTTTCTTTTTTTCAGATCTGATCCTTTACTTAACAAGTACACTGTGGCAATCCTGGGTGCTTTTGAATCTTTTCCGGACGGGAAGACTGTTCGGAAAGATGAACTGAAGAAGTTGGTTGGAGAGAGAATAGTAGGCTGCAGTAACAAGGAATTCAAGAAAAAGTTGCAATTGTTAGTATTGCAAGAGAAGATAATTAAAGACGAAAATAATATGTATAGGCTGAAATCTTTTGGAGGAAAAGTTGAAGAGCTTGATGCAGCTTTGATGCTTGAAACAACTGAGGTTCAGTCTTCAACTAGTCAGGAGGATCCTGGGGTTTGTGTAGGCTCAAAACTTGAAACAGCAACTGAGGTTCAGTCTTCAACTAATTCTAGGGTATATGTAGCGGAACACTATAAGCAACAACTTCTCCTGAATATAAAAGATAGCCTCAGTAAAGATAGTAAGAAAGCTTTACAAGAATTAAAGCTGCATGGGGGCGAAGTGGAGAGAAATACTCTGAAAGGTTTGCTGAACCGAACAAAGGAGGTGGATTATGATATGGAGGTGGTAGCTGAGAATCTTAGGATGATGGAGAGGGGAGATGCTTCGGGGCTATATGTAGCGGAAAAACTCAAGCTACAACATTTCCTGCTGGAAAAAGATAGTCTGAGTGAAGAGATTGAGAAAGTTGTAAAGGATTTGGAGGTGCATCAGGGTGAAAAGGAGAAAAATACTTTGGAAAATTTGCTGAACCAAATGAAAGAGGTGGATGATGGGTTGAAGGAGATCGGTGAGAATCTAAGCAGGATGGAGAGGGAAGATGCTGAAAGGCAGCACGAAGAAAGGATCACTTCTACTTATTCGGCTTCAGCACTTACTTAAGAAGGAGAGGGATGATGCTGAAAGGTTATTGAGTATTCAGCATGAAGAAAGGTTCAAATGTTGTTATACGGCTTCAACACCTACTTGTGAAGATGTTCATTACTATCCCTGATATTACTACTGTTAATTGTTTACTACTATTAATGATTGCTACTCTACTTAAGCAGATATGTTGCTTTTAAGGTTGATGATTGTTCCCTTTGCTGCAAGGGAAACTTAAATGAAAAACCTATTAGGTGATGTAGTTTTTGATCTGTTTCAGGAGTTTCCTTGCTCTCATTTTGTTTCATGGGAATCTGTTTCAAATAATGAAAAAGGTAAACCTGAGACGTTAACATTTTAAGGTTGATGATCTGTTTCAAAAATTCGTACGTTTAAACATCATATTGTTAACTTTACAACTTTCCAAGGTGATGTAGTTTATGATCATGAATCAGTTTCTAAAGCAATTTTTTTCAGAAATGAAAGATTGATTTAATGTTAATCCATCTTGCTCGATAGTTATCTAATTTCAGCGAAAGTGTTCAAATTTTACCGTGGCCGCCGTCACTCAGGGCCAAACCCTAGCTACACCATGGCCGCCGCCCCTGGAGTATCTCACCTCCGGTAAACACACTGCCCCGACACCGGCATCTTCCCACTGCGAAACGAAACCTAGTCGCTGTTCCGAGCCGAGCACAATCGTCCAACATATTGGTCAAATCCGCTTCTCCCCAAATCAGTTTTTTCCCATGGCGATCCTGTGGATCTCAATATGCTTAATCACTTCCAAATACAAGGATCTCTTTAGCAATTGCACAAACAATCGCATAATGAAGCCGACGCCCATGAAGTGTTCCGCTCCATCCCCTCTGCCTTTGGAGGATTTCAATGTGGCACCGCTCAAATCTATGTTGAATCGGGCAAGGAAGGCCATGAAAGGGCGGCGCCTTGAATCAATGAGGCCGATGGTCATTAGAAGGCCACCATATCGTTTTCGGCTCCTTCCTCTGCTTCTGGTGTGGTCAGGGTTTTGCCGGTGGGGGCGGAGTCGTCGGAGGTTGTGGTCTCTCGGGTGGCCTGGCCTGGTGTGTGGTCGGCTGCGTTGGCCGTGCCTCTCGTTCTCAATCGCGGGGGCGTACGTGATGCGTGGCTGTGGCCCTCAGTTCCACCACCACAAAATGTCCAGGTGGCTTTGTAAACACTCTACTTCTACCCCTTTTATCAATGCTATTTCTTTCCTCCTCTATCTTCTTGCTGTCCTTGTCATCGGATTTTCCGTCAATCTTCCCTTAGGCTTGATGCTATTAGGTTACCCACCCTTCTTGGTTTGGATGCTGCATAACCACAAAGTGCTTAAAATTGTTGTGAGAATACCCTTAACTGTGATCTGTTGTGCGTGGATACTATCTTCCCAAATCCAATCTCTACCCACTAATTGCTTACCCTATCTAGTTATGAACCATTATCGCCTACCTTGTTTTGATCAAACATCTAGTTGCTGGAGTTTGTGGACGCTAAAACCGCTTACAGTGTTTAACAATCCAAAAAATTGTAGTGTACGTTTTTCAACCTACTTACTTAACCTATGTGTGGCTACTGGTGGCTTTGATTGTCTAATCTTAACTATTTGTGGCGTCTTCACCACTTGTTACAATGATCCTTGTGATGCTTTGTGCAACCAGTTGGTTTTTGGGTTGCATTTTGTCGACACCACTTTTACTAGCCTTCTTTTGCAAAAACTTTGTAAGTTTTCGGCTATGAAACTTGACAAAATTGTGTCAACAATAATATTGGGAATTGATGGGAGATCCCCAAGATTTTCAGCCTTCAAATGCTGCATGTGTTGAAAAACTTGACCTACTTTGTATCAAGTCCTTCAAAAAAACCGTAATTACCAATTTGCCTAACATCTCCATGCTTACCAACACTTGCAAGGGAGGTTGCCTATGCAACTTAAACCCAAAAGTTACGCTTAATAACATGAAGACAAAATTTGACGTTAAGGAGAATTGCATTAAAGCAATAACCTCCAAGAGTCAAAAAAGCCATTCAAAAGCCACAAGCATCTTAATCGAGATAAAAATCGACTTATTAAGCAGCACTCAAGGGGGGGGGGGGGGGGAATACATGGAGTATGTGGTAAAGCCAGAAGAGGCGAGATCTCGAGAAAATCGAACCAAAACAAGATAAAAACAAAAAATTGGAACAGTTACATAAAAAAGAGAAAAGGGATAAATCCTAATTTTGTTAGGCATCTCACAAAATATAGAAGCACAACAAATTGCTCCTAAGTACTTTTTCAATTAATGTCTTCTCTTCTCTTTTCGTGACTCTCCGCACAAATTGCTCCTAAGTACTTTTTCAATTTCGAATCTAGCATCTTTAAATGTTCTTTTGTTGTTTGCTTATTACTTGTTGTTTTCCGCTGGTTTAGCTTATTTATTTAGCTTGTTTTCACAGAGTTTGGTTCAAATGAAACAAACTCTTATCCTGAAACGAACTTTTATCCTGAAACGGATGCACTTTTCATAGTTCATAGTGCACTTTTTCTATTTAACAGTGCACTTTTTCGGATATGCACTTTTCGTACTTTTTAGTGCACTTTTTGTAGTGTATTTTCGGATTGCACTTTTTGTATTTTGCAATGCACTTTTGTATGAAAAGTGCACTACAAACTATGAAAAGTGCATTCGTTTCACGTTTCATGATAAAAGCTTGTTTCATTTGAACCAAACTCTGTTTTCACACGCTAATATATTCAATTATGAAATTATTTGGTCTCTAGATCTATCATATATTTTTTTGATACATCGAATTCTTTATTTATTTAACTTGAACAATTTTATTATTGGCTCTGAACTTCATTTTGTAGCACCAAAAATTCAAATTCAAGTTTTAATACGGACCATTCCAAATTTTATTTTAAAGAAAAGGTCACGTATTTTTTGAAACAAGTGTAGTACAAAGCTGATAAAATTGATCAACGGTCTTAAAACCAACGTACGTCTCATATTCAAACACATCTTGCGGTACATATTATTAGGGAGTACATTAAGGTCATTAAATGAACAACTAAATGACTAGATATACAAAGAATGTATGAGAGAACTATGAACAAAAAAGCACAGTGTAACATCCCAAATAACCATAAAATAAGTCAAAAGACATTGTAAATATATGCTAGACATATTAAGAACATATTCTGCCTTCGGGCATCTAATAAAATGATTAAGATCTCATGATAGTATCATATAATTTTTCTATGAACATATTTTTTTCATCAAGACCTATAAGCAATGTACAAGACCAAATTTTTTTTTTTTTTTTCATCAAGCAATAACTTTCCACAAATATACACACAAAAAAACTAAGAGAATTCTAACATCCCTAATAACAATAAGATAAGTTAGCAAATGTTTATACATGCTAAATATACTAAAAAAATGAATTTTCATCAAGCAATAACTTTCCATTCCTTTTTTATCACCAAAATAGCATCGTCACTCAAACATTAAAAAAGTGACCGAACGCGAAAAATCGACCCGACCGATCTACTTTTAGACTTGACCCGACCGACCCATCCGAACTCGATTGTGACCTGAAAATATACAATCCACTCCCGCCCGACTCGGGAACTCGATTGTAAATGTAAATTTTATTGAAATATTAATATAATTTTAAAAATGTTTTCATTCATTTTACATATTTATTAATAATTAACAATAATTTAATAGTGAAATAAAATTTAAAATGAAGCTATTGACGTGTCAAACAATCAAATCTGCACGATAACTTGTCATAATCAGTCTTAACTGGAGCTATAACTTGATTGATTCAAGCCCGTACTCAGTTCAAAGCCATATAAAAAGCCCATAAACGCATATGTTTTCTTAGGAACAATAGTATTTTTACATAAGCTGCTCTCTCTCTCTCTCTCTTTTCTTTTTTATTCCTTTTTTTAATCTTCTTTTTTGCAATTAATAAACGGGAAATCGTTATGCACAAGAAAAATTCGCCAGGCGCACAGGGTATTTATACGCTTCATGAAGCGCACACTTCATGAAGCGTGTTATGTATAATACCCCCTAGAAGGGTAGGGGGTATGGGGTCGTACCCATTGGCATATTACACGCTTTATGAAGCGTACGCTTCATAAAGCGTTTCGTTCGCCTTATATTAAACGCTTTTGAAAGCGTTAGGTCAGCATCGTCTCCTTCCTCCCGCCCGCGATAGAGAAAAGCCAGAGGCGATAAATTGTACAATCTTGGTGGAAATTGTCTTCCTAAAGCGCGACATCAATGGTTCGTGTTAGGGGTGGTGGTAGCGTTGGTGTTGGCAGACGTCGTGGGTTGATAGAGCAAGAAGCTGGAGGCGATGTGCAGGCGGTTGATACAGAGTCCGACCTTCAGAGAGCAACCAATCCCCAGTTATCTTTCAAACTGAGATTGGATTTCAGTGGGAATGGGTAATTAGAGTTTGATTCCCATAAAACATCCCCTTATTATGAAACGGAAGGAGAATTTTGGACCCTTGGATCAAGGAGATCCAAGGGCTGATTTTATTTCCCCTTTTATTAGAGGCGGGGACATTTACGTCTTTTTCCTCTCTAATTAATAATCCTTTTTCTCTTTTTTGTTTTGTCTAGGGTTCGTTCAAACGCAGTACGAAGACGGCAGATCGAAGATCGTGGCCTTCGATTGAAACGGAAGGAGATCGCACCGAACGAGATCGCCATCGCCGAATCCGAAATTCAAAGAGTTTGAATTTGCGAGTCTGTTCCAACCATGGCAGAAAGTGGTAAGAGGGATTCACAAGCTCGAACAATTTTCGGAATTTGTGTGATTGAATCTGTGTGAGGGATTGAATTTGTGTGGTAAGTGGTAAGAGGGATTGAATCTGTGTGATTTTTCGGAATCGATTGAACTGGTCAAGTGTGAAGTGTGAATCTAGTTGGATTTCGATTGAACTGTGTGAATCGAACTTAATACTAGGCCAATCTTGTACTGAGTGAATCGATTGAACTGTGTGAATCGACGTTGCACTTTTGGGACTTAATACTGCACTTTTATGACTTAAGAATGCACTTTTAGGGCTTACTAGTGCACTTTTCATACTTAAATGACACACTTTGCACTTCTCGTTGATAATGCACTTTTAGGACTTAATAATGCACTTTTAGGACTTAATAGTGCACTTTTCATACTTACTTGCACTTTTCATAAATGAGTATAACTAGTATATGACAATGCACTTTTCAGCCTTACTAGTGCACTTTTTATACTTAACAATGCACTTTTCATTTTTGTTTAGAGAACATATATTTGACCTTATAGAGAACATATTTTTATTGCACTTTTCACAGTTAATAATGCACTTTTTACACTTAATAGTGCACTTTTTCTACTTAATAGCACTTTGTATATCTTTTACTTTTCACTGATTTAAGTAATGCACTTTTACTAGTATATAATGCACTTTATTATACTTTCAATGCACTTTTACTGATTTTCAACTAACACCTTTATATTTCCCTTTTATGTTAGTTGTAGCGGGGACATCAAACTCTTCTTCAACTACTATTTTGAATGAGAAATCACCTAAAAACAGTGGTGAATATTTCATTGAGCTATCTCAAGGGGGAACGACATACTATTTGCCCACGTGTCCATCCAAGTTGAAACCATATGAAGGTCAAAATTTTATTTTAGTACATGTAGCCTATTAGCTCAAATGGTAGAGCGGTGTGCTTTGTGCACAAAGATGTAGGTTCAATTCCTACATAGGCTAATATGATATCTTACACAAATTAATTCTTAACACATTTATTCTCAACCTAACTAGCTATGTACTAAAAAGAAATTATATTTTATCGTTGTACGACAAATAACTAATTAACCACTATTTTTCAAAGAAAATCATGATCAAATTAGCTTATATGGGATTCGAACCCACATCTATGTGCGTAAGCACATTGCTCTTCCATTTGAGCTAATAAGCTTTCCTTTAATTATGCCTTTAAACATGCACCATAAATCCATTAAGTATAGATTTTTATTAAAACTTTTCAATGCACTTTTGAAACTTTTCAATGCACTTTTGTAATGATGCACTTTTCATATGTCATTTATCAATGCACTTTTCTTATGTCACAATGCACTTTTGAAACTTTTCACTGCACTCTTGAAACTTTTCAATGCACTTTTTCAATCAGATGCACTTTTCTTATGTCATTTATCAATGCACTTTTCTTATGTCACAATGCACTTTTGAAACTTTTCAATGCACTTTTGTAATCAGATAATGCACTTTTCATATGCCATTTATCAATGCATTCAACCTTCACTTTTATCTTATTCAACCTTCACTTTTATCTTATTGCACCAGATCTCAATTTGTTTCTCACTTATAGTGTGATGCTTGTGGTGTGTATATCAAATTCAGACCTTTTGGAACTGCCGAATTGGTTTTCTTTTGTTTTGATGGTCAGTAACTTCGTATTATGTGTTATCTCTTGTATACAAAGTTTAAACCTAATTCAGATGGACCGCCTTCTTCAATCGCATAAACAAAGAACAAAAATATCAGAATCTGGCAATTTCCTTCTTCAATCGCATAAGGTGAAGAAAATTAGGGCTTATACCTTTTCGATTTGTTTTTGGAGGCATCGTGATTCGTGGGAGAGATTGAAGGCGAAGGTGAGATCGTCCGTCGTCCTTCGTTTGGAGAGTTCGATCGATTGGAGCCTTGGATCGATCGTTGGAGACTTCGATGCCAACAGAGTCGAGTCGTCGTCCCGTTTGCTTTGGAAGTTCGATCGGTTTGGAAGTGGAGTCGTGAGAATTCGATTGGGCTCTGGGCTATAATTTTTTATATTTGAGAATGAACTTAAGGGTATAGAAATTAGGTGTATTTACAAAATTGCCACCTTGTTGATTTGTTTGATTTATTTTTGCAAAATCACAAAAGCAATCTCTACCCTTGGATCATGTGATCCGACGGCCCAAAATTCTCCTTCTGTTTCATGTTAGGGTTTGGTTTTATTTGAACCAAACTCTGGGTAATTAATGTGTCTAAAATTGATTGTGAAGGGAATAAGTGAAATTGATTTGAGCACAATGGTGGTTTTCGAGTGCAATGTATGTTTTAGTCGACGATTTCGAGTGCAATGTATGTTGTAGTTGACTGTTTGGACCATGGATCTGTCATAGGCAATGTCACAACCGAGAAGCATTGAGATAGAGTGAGCCAAATGTGAACAACAATATAGAATTCTGGTGGAAATATAAGTAGATGAAGTGAGTAGTGTCATTACCAATCTGAAGTAGAGATTAGAGGTTCAATTCTTATCAAAATGATTCTATTGTTTGGTTCAAGTTGAAGTAGATATTTCCAGAGGTTGAAGCTGAAGTAGAGATTACAGGTTCAAGTTTTGACCCAAAAAGGCAACTGATACTCTAGTTTGAGTTAGCAATGAACTTCAATTGACTGGCTGCATTAGAGTTTACCCATTCTTTTAAGCTTGGATTCTTGTTCATATGTGTGGCATATTTGAGATTCGAAAGATGTCGGTTTCTAGTATGTTATATAGTCTGACATAAGTTCAATGCTTCGAGTTTTAGCATCTAAATTGCACATGATTGTTTGATGCACCAGACGACCAACCCTACCAGCATCACTAGCACTGAGCATCTTCTCAAACAACGGTGTAATGGCAAAATTTGAACTTTCACATGTCAAGGCACACATCATTTGAAATTTTAAGGGAGCTAGAAAACTTTTAAAGCAGAAAAAAAGGTCATGTTATATATCCTTAACTCTGGTGAAGTAGGGCTCAATGGATTTCCAGTTAGGGGAGTTGACAGTCGTTGGGTGATGATAGAAGCCCTGGTTTGATTATCTGTTTCACTGCAAGATGCAGAAGCCAAGCCATAATGTGGAACAGGTGTTTTATGCATTCCTGTTAGCATTTCTATATTGGATTTGGTAGGTACACTGGGTAGTGAGTTGTATGAATTTGGACATGAATGTGTTATGCTAGAAAGAGCTAGAAACTGACAGTTAGGATGTGAGGTAGGGATTGACACTCATTTGGATCATGTAGTGACCTAGGGAGTGATATCAATAAGGGCATTAGGCCTATAGTTAGGTTTATCTAGAATATTACTTTGTTATTTGGATTAGCCTATGGGCATTAGGCCAATATTTAGGTTTATTCAGAATATTACAGGTTCAAGTTTTGAACCAAAAAGCCAAATTATGTAGGATTTTGAGTTAGCAATGAAGGAGCCTTGGAATTAGCAGCAATGTTTGATTTGTTGGTGAGAACACATTCTGTTGTTCATTGCAACCTGAAGTGACTTAGTATTTGAACTGAAACTTATAAGGTTGCTAGAGTAATCACATTGTCTGTTTTCTGTGTTTCTTGTTTCTCAATAGGCAGTCAAAATTGTGTCAAGTTTCACTGATATTTCATATGATTTTGACTTTTCCATGTAGTGTCCACGGTATTTACAAAATTGATTTGGTATCTTCTATTCTGGGACACTTCCTTAGTTTTGACGGCCTTAAACCTTAAGATTTCTAACATAGTTGATACTATAGAATGTTTTCATGCATTAGTGCATTACAAATAGGAACATCCCCACATTAGATGGGAATGACATAACAAAGTGCCCGTGAGCTATAAAAATAGAGGGCACCATTTTAATGGCCTTATTCTGCCAAAACTGTCATCCAACCCTTTGCTTATACTCGGTTTTATTGGGTTAGAATGATTCTACTACTATTATTCTTGTACATTGTTTTCTAGAATTGTATCTAATATGAATTTTGATGTGAATCTTGTGTATCAGAGCTAGGTCTCAGTGTGTCGCGGTAAAGCGACTCTTGAAACTTAGAAGTAGATGAGATACAATCCTCCCAACCTGTTGGAAATGGCTCCCCTTGTATTTTTCTCTCTGCAAACACAAATTACAGAGATTCTAGTTTGACACATTTTGTCCAGAATTCCCATCTTGAACTTGCAAAAACATCTATTTATCAATTGCAACTTTGCAAGTGTTATTTAATCCTCTAGCAAAGTATTGTGCTTGCAAGCTACCACTTTACAATTCTATTTGCCATGAATAAGTGAGATGATGGATAAAGAGATGTTTAGTTTGCTTCTGACTTGTCTCAGTGTATGTTTGGTGCAGCCTTATAAATCCTTGTTTTTCAGCATGTATTTCAATTATATTTCACCACATAGCTTGTCATAACTCATAAGGAACAGATTCAAGACAAGAAGAATTAGGGTCTTAGAAAGCAACCTTCTTAATTAGAAAGATTCAAACCAGTCATCACACTTTAACCACCTAACAAGATATAAGAACATCATTTTTTAGTTGACAAGTATTGTGATATCTTAGCTACCGTTGGGTGTTGTTGTTGTTGTCATATTTTAGTTGGGACAAGACACTAATGTTTACTTACATGCAAAGAAAGAAAGACTTGAGTTTTCCGTATGAATGTTTGGTAAATACTATCATCAGATAAGTATATAAAAGCTTGGTAGCATCATCAAACTATATCTCAAACTATCAAAATTGTACTTGAGCATGAAAATACGAGTCTTTTAGTTTCTTGACAGGAAGTGAAATACCTCATAATGTAAACCTCCTGAGCAAACTCTTTCTGCAAATCATTGCTTATGCGCTCAGGTTTGAGAACATTATTGGCCACTTACTGACTGTAGTATGTGCCCTTATAACTGAAAATTTAGAAGGGCATATTTGAAGAATAGAATATCATTCATCCAAGAATAGCATCAATACTTCTTGAAAAATAGATAACTTACAGGTCACCATATGATCCAGATGCAAATTTGTTCTCAAACTTGAGATGTCTGATATCAATTTCCCATACATCAGTTCCATCATTAGGGATTTCTACACGAGCACTTTGCAATTCCTTTGTTTATTGATTTCTACACGAGCATTTCATTGACATTTGGAGTATTAGATTAGCGAGTTAATTGAAAGTGATATCATGTTTATACAAACTGAAAATCTGAGCTTTAATGGTTTGAAAAATAATGATGTGATGTTTAAATTGTTTTATTGGACAGTGGTCGACGTTGTTAGGGGGGACGAGACGATCGATGCAGATGTCGGTATGATTGTTGAGACTAGTGATAGAGCTGGCAATGATGGTACTGTTGGCGGGGGTTCTGCAGCTCCTGATGATACGAGCAAGGGCGATGCGAGGGGTGGTTGGGGCGAGGAAACGATGATGGTACGTATTTAGTAATATAGTATGCAAAGTATGAAAATTGAATTTATGGCTTACCGAATTTGTGTATTTTTTGTTTATGTGCTTGGAAAGAATGAAATTGTATGGTCATCTTAAGTTAATACCCATAATTCATATCATATGATTGCTTTCCACCTACTTAAATGTAATTGGCTCCACGAATGTTAAAATTTTGAAGTTTATGTTTTGTTAGCACTTGTTCACTGGAGGGTAATTTGATTTATGTTCTCCTTTAGCATATACAGTAGTGATTGAAGTTAACTATTTTGATTTTGTTATAGTAATATTAGTTAAAATCACACTTATGTATAAAAAGATATAGGAATTGAAGGTAAGGCACAAAGTACGATTTTTATAAAGGAGTACGTAAATGAAAGAATGAAAATCGTAAACAGGCGTTTCAGGAGTTGAGTCGTGAGTTGCGAACTCCCGACTCGACTACACCTCCTGTGCCGTAGAAGAAGAGGACTAGGAACGCGAAGGCACGAGGTATACTGCAGTCTGCTCGTGCTGAGGCCCCTCCGCCGAAAAAGAGGGCCAGGAGATTAGGGGCTGAGACGTTGATATCTGAGCTACAACGGGACGAGGCAGCGCATGATGGTGCAGATATTCAGATAGAGCATGACATTGGTCCGTCTGCTCCGGCTGAGACTGCTGAGGAGATTCCGACGTACGTCGTTGGGACTGATCAGGCAGAGGATGTTGTTCCGTCTTCCTCGACCCAACATCCCACCCCTCGACGAGAGTCCGAGCAGATTGATTTATTTAGTTCAGGGACTCCGATTGGCACCGGAGAGGATCTTTCTAGGGACATCGATATGACTCCTGCACTTGCGTCGGTTTCACCTTGACAGACCTCTCATATCCCGTCCCCTCCCATCATACAGACTACAGTTTCTAAGCCTCCACTTCATTCGCCTATTATTGTTCAGCCTTTAGTTGCCCCGGATCCTCCCATTGTTGACCCTCCTCCCGCTCTGGTGCCTCCTGTTGCCGACGTACCCATGTGGCAGCCGGGAGGACCACGTTTGGCCGTCCTCCTTCGACATTACCCCACTCATATTGCGGAGTCGATATGGAGGTGGACTCCTCGAGATGATCCAGCCCCTCCTGCTGCCGTCGAGCATGCAGCTGCTCCTGCACCAGCTATCGAGGATGTATTGGTGAGCTTTTTTTTGAATTTTTTTGAATTTTTCTGTTTATTGACATAATTGAACTTATCTAATTTTTTTCTCTTAATTTTGACAGTGGAGGAAGCTGTATAAGGCATACTCAAGGACGTTGGATTGGACTGATATTGAGGCCCACAGAGTTGATGAGCCGGGTACGTGGTGGCATATTGCAAGGCGTAGTGGATTGAGGCATATCGGGGATATGGATTATCGAGGATCGGACCACGCCATCATTTCTGCATTTATTGAGCGTTGGTATCCGGAGACCAACAACTTTCATTTTCCATGGGGTGAGATTTCCATCACGTTGCATGATGTAGAGCGCATTTTAGGCTTGCCGGTCGACGGGGAGCGTGTCGGCGAGCAGTTCTCTGAGATGGAGTTTCAGACGCAGGTCATGCAGATGTTCTCGATTGATGTGCGGACGTTTCGTATATATGATTCTTGTGGCATTCATTTTGACGACCTCAAGGCACATATCATTAGGATGATTGCAGAGGGGGCAACACCTAATTTTATAGCTGTTGCGTACTTGTTGTGGGTCATTGGTTCAGCACTATTCGTCAACAAGAGCACCAACTATGTCAGCATTGAGTATTTGCATTGTCTCTTAGACCCCGACCGCACGAGTACATTTGCTTGGGGTGCTGCGGTTCTGACATTCATGTACCGAGAGTTGGGTGTTGCGTCACGACGTGATAGCAAGGGCATTGCTGGATGTGTTCTCCTTCTAAGGGTAAGAAAATTATTTGAGTAGTACTTTTTTATGTCATTTTATTTTTTAGTTATGTAAGAAACTAACTATAATTTATGACATAGACTTGGATATCGGAGTATATGCAACTTTTTGGCGGGCATGCGATACTGAGGATAGATCTTTTGGTTAACCCGTACGCGGGTGCCCGATCTAGAGTTGAGACATGCGCTCCTCCGAAGAAGCCAGAGCGGTTGGAGGCGATTCGTAAAGTTTTAGATAAGGTTCGCGCTGATGAGGTAAAAAATTGTAATGTCAAAATATTTGGAATGAAATAACTCTAAACACTTGATATCATATTTTCTTAACATATGTATTTTTATTTCAGATTAAGTGGCAGCCATGGAGAGGCATAGATTTCGAGTCAGAGCGTTACCGGGTTTCGAGGTTTCGTGGCGTGCTTGAGTGCTTTACTATTCGAGAGGCTTACATGCCCGATAGGTGGCTGCGTCAATACTTTCGGGTACAGTGTATACCTCTTGATCCGATTGTGCCGGCTATAGAGGTTCGTAGCATGTCTTGGCGCAAGTATGAGGTGGAATTTTCCGACGATCAGCTATACTGGAACCAGCGGTACGACCACCTCATTGACCTTGAACAGCACCCTTTGGCTCGGTATGCTTACCAGGCGGACCTCGCGTACTGGGATTGGTTTAGTGACGTCACACATCCGTATGTAGATCCGAGGTCAGAGCGTCAGGACCGCCCGCGTGAGCCACACAACCACCCATCAGCTGTAGTTGATGCTACCATTGTAAGTAAAAGTTCATTAAAAAAATTCATTCAATGATTAATCGTTTTGATATTTTTAGGTTTAGGCTAAATTGTGTCTTAAATTATGCAGCGACAACAGCAGCTCGTTGGATATGCTCACGACGCTTTGGCAGCGATGCCTGCTGATCATCCAGCTAGGTTGTACTTGTTGGACATGCTGAGCATATTAGGGGATGATCGTCCGCCAATGCCACCTCCTTTGAGCAGACCGTTTCGGGATTCTAGATATGATCCCGGTTCGGGGAGTGGGTCTGGAGGTGCCGCACGCTGACTGTTGCAAATTTATATTATAAGTACATGTATTAGATGGATATTGTAAGAATGCTTTGAATGTGACATTTTCCTTTAAGTAAAGTTGGTTTGTATTATAGCATTGTCTGGTGTCACTTGATGTTCTGTTTGAGTTGGTGATTTGAACTATCTTATTTCTGCAGCAATGTTGTGAAATCTGAACAAGTTTTATATGTACATTATCTGTCACTGTGTTTGTGTTACTTGAGCTCTTGAAACATAACATCTTTTTATGTTTTCCAGACTCAGAATCCAGCATGCTCATCAGCACCCGGGTTTTCCATGTCTTTGAATGATCTGCTTAAGCTAAACCAGAGTCTCAATTCTGGTAATGGTTCTGTGGGACTGCCTGGGTCTTCCATGTCCTTCAATGATCTGCTTAAGCTAAACAAGAGTCTCAATACTGGAAATGTTTCTGTTGGATTTCTAAGCCAGGCTTCACATCTAACTTGTTCAGCTCAAACTGTACTCCAATCACCACGACCATGCTTAGGTGATATATTCAATGATTCTTCACTTGAATGCATTAAATGTCAATATTCTTGCAGAGGACTAATGGATAGAGTCCTACCTAGGTCCAAGTATGTTTGAAACTATGGATCTTTAAAGTTTCAACAATCTTGTACTTCCTAATACTCAGTATATAGATATAGATCTTAGGAATAATGATTAAAAAAGAAAGTATGTCTTTACTATCATCCTTTTCTCTAATTGAACATCGTGGAGCTCAACAAGTGCAAAGCATTAGCTTAAAAGGAAGAGAAAAAGAAAGCACAGCTGATGCCTTGTCTTGTCTCTTTGTTTATTCTATACCCCAGGTCTCATTCACGAAGAGAAACATAGTTTGTGTATGAAAAGTGGTCTACCAGTCGGTTTTAAAGATCAGTCACCTGTTCCACATTATGGCTTGGCTTCTGCATCTTGCAGTGAAACAGATAATCAAACCAGGGCTTCTATCATCACCCAACGACTGTCAACTCCCCTAACTGGAAATCCATTGAGCCCTACTTCACCAGAGTTAAGGATATATAACATGACTTTTTTTCTACTTTAAAAGTTTTCTAGCTCCCTTAAAATTTCAAATGATGTGTGCCTTGACATGTGAAAGTTCAAATTTTGCCATTACACCGTTGTTTGAGAAGATGCTCAGTGCTAGTGATGCTGGTAGGGTTGGTCGTCTGGTGCTGCCAAAGAAGTGTGCAGAGGTGAATCTGTACCTGTTACCCTGCTAGATTACATATTTTGCACTTGTTATAATGTCAGACAAATAGACAGATTCTTATCTGCAACATATAACTTATGTACAATGGCCTTCTTTTATAGTTCAAATTTATTGCTATCTTTTCTCTTTAGCAATAGGCCTCTTTGACAACAGTGTAAATATACATTTATTGACAATATTATTCACTTTTTTTTATACACTCACACCTTCTGTAGTCAATGACCGAGTTTTGAGCTTTGTGTTTGAAAAGAGTAACAGTTGGTCTGCTCTTCTCCCTTGTTAATTCTTCTACCTTCTGATTCAGCTCAATCTCCAGCTGGGCATAGCTTGCAAGTTTTATCTTAAACTCATCATTCTCACCAATGAGCACTGATCTTTCTTGGCTTGCCCACAGTGGTTGAGCACTCTGATCTCAGAGCTTCATTTTCACTTACTAAGACTGATTTTTCTTGATTGGATCCCTCAGCCTCAGCTTTCAAATCTTCAATGACCTTCTCTGCCTCTTGAAGCTTGTCTACTGTTTTTCTGCATTCTGATGTCACAACTTCATTTTCACTTATTAGCACTGATCTTTCTTGATTAAATCTCCTCGTCTCAGCCTTCAAATTTTAAATAATGTTCTCTGCTTGCTGTAACTTGTCAAGGCCTAGATCAACTTGTGCTCCATGTACCTGAGAAGCAGCCAACAAGGATTCATGAAACTGAGGTTATTTGCTAGATGGAATGTGTTGCATTGTGTATTTTTTGATGGAATCTGTTGCTGTGTATTCCTTGTAATCTGTTGATGTGTATTCCTTGTAATCTGTTGTTGAATATACTGATTCTGGTTTGTGGTGATTCTGTCACTGGTGTTTTGTTATAGGCTTACCTTACGCTTCATGACGCGTGCGCTTCATGAAGCGCATATATTATCAGAAATCGTCTCTAGTACAATGTCTTACGTTTCATGAAGCGCACGCTTCATGAAGCGTAAGGCTTATGAGAAAAAAGGGGTGGCTTTCGCTCGTCCCTCGGATCGAACCATAGACATACTCCTCAAACACGTGTACCTGGACTAAGTGTGCCGCATTGGCTATCGATTTATATAGGAATAATTTTAATTTTCACATAACCCAGTTTCGATTGGGTTTGGTCCGGAATTAAATTAAACCGACCGGTTCACCTATTTTTAGGGTTTGAATTACAAAAATAAAACCGGTTCCTAAGAGATTGCACTTTATATAATTTTATGGAGCGATAATAAATGAATTTATGTATATTTTAGGGTGTGAACCCTTATTAATCATATTAAAATTTTAATATAACCGAACCGGCCCCAAAATAAATTGTAAAAAAAAATTGTTCCGGTTCTTGAAATTTCATGTTGGACCAGTTATTACCATAATTTGTTTTAAGGTTCCGATTTATGGTTAGGTTTAGGGTTTAGGGTAGGGTAGGGTTTAGTTAGGGTTTATAAATTTAGGGTTTAGGGTTTAGGGTTTATGGTTTAGGGTTTAGGGTTTTGCAGTATGGTTAATCTTAGGGTTTAGGGTTTACGGTTTAGGGTTTAGGGTTTAGGGTTTAGGGTTTAGATGCAAATATGTTATTTGGTTTAATATTCATAATCAGTTACATATAATACTAACATAAAACGATATTTAGCATTACACTCCTACAATGCGCCAAATATCCATTACAAATACTACCGCTATTTGACATTTCATGTTACAAGGTCGAAGGTTTAGATGTCATGGTTGGTTACAATGACATGGTTTTAAGGTTATTGTATATGTTATTGATATATTGTATATTTGTCATTGTGAATATGTTTTGATGGATGATGCTTGTAAGATAAGGTATTAAGGTATAGGGTATAGGGTATAGGGTATAGGGTTTAGGGTTTAGGGTTTAGGGTTTAACCTAAACCATATTAATAACAACAACTTCACCCCAATTATATAACACTTTAACCATACATTATGCTCATTATATTAATCAAATCCCTAAACCCTATACCCTATACCCCAAACCCTAAACCCTAAACCCTAAACCATAACAATAAGATTAAGCATATCACAAAACCTAAATCCTTGTCAATAAACATAACACCCTAAACCTAAAAAACCCTAAATTCTAAACCCTAAACCCTAAAACCTAAAACCTAACAAACCCTAAACCCTAAACCTAACCATAAATCGTAACCTTAAAATAAATTATGTTAATAACAGGTCCAACATGAAATTTCAAGAACCGAAACAATTTTTATTTTTCAAGTTTATTTTGGGGCCGGTTCGGTTATATTAAAATTTTAATACGATTAATAAGGGTTCACACCCTAAAATATACATAAATTCATTTATTATCGCTCCATAAAATTAAATAAAGTGCAATCTCTTAGGAACCGGTTTTATTTTTGTAATTCAAACCCTAAAAATAGGTGAATCGATCGGTTTAATTTGATTCCGGACCAAACCCAATCGAAACTGGGTTATGTAAAAATTAAAATTAATCCTATATAAATCGATAGCCAATGCGGCACACTTGGTCCAGGTACACGCGTTTGAGGAGTATGTCTACGGTTCGATCCGGGGGAAGAGCGAAAGCCACCCCTTTTTTTCTCATGACCTCACGCATCATGAAGCGCGCGCTTCATGATGCGTGAGGCATTGTACTTTACTTGTTTTAAGGCTTGCGCTTCATATAGCGTACGCTTCATGAAGCGCAAGTTCTCTGTTCCAGTATCCAGAAAATCTTCCGCGGGCGGTTGCAGATAACTCTTCATGAAGCCATGATCCTATATTTACGGAAAAGATCTGCGATTTCCGTAAGTTGCCTTGATAAATTGTAGTTTTGGCGCAAAATTTACCCGCTAAAATTAAACCATGGCCAATCAAATCCATGCTTCTTATAAAAACTTCACCCCACCTCTCTAAAACCAGTTCTCTTCAAAGCTTCTTCATATCTGCTATATCTCCATCAATGGCATATCCTATTCAAGATGATTTTCGCAAGCACTTGGCGGATGTACAAGAGATCCGTATTTTCATTCGGGAGCTAATCAACAACAAGGAAGTAGGCTTGAAGAATGTCGGTAAACACCTTGCCCGACTCGGTTACTTCACAACACTAGAGAGAATTTTCAAGGAGGAGATGGAACTCCAAGAAATCGCTCTCTTCAATGCCGAAGCAAGGGCCAACGACAACCCTGAGATTGAAGTCCCGTCATACACTGATTTGCGCCTAGTGAAGCATGAGGAAGAGGATGATGGTTTCGATCCAAACAATCCAATAATCATAGACTAGATTTCTGTTAGTAATTTGTTTAGGCCTAGATTATGATTTAGTAATCTGTTTTAGACTAGGTAGTTTATGCACTTGTTGGCTTCTAATATGAATTATGTTGCACTCTGTTTAATGGAAATTTGATTCTCATGGTTTTACCAATTGTGTTACCTTGTCTAAATTTATGCTTTATCCCGTGGTTTTTATCCGATTGCATATGTCAAAGAAAATGGCAACGATGTTTGTCCAGCTACGAATCCAATACAATAGGAAGGAATGCTTGATTCTGTCCCGCTTGACTTACGCATCATGAAGCGCACGCTTCATGATGCGTAAGGCTCATGGGGAAAAAAAGGGGTGGCTTTCGCTCGTCCCCCGTTTCGAACCGTAGACATACTCCTCAAACGCGTGTACCTGGACCAAGTGTGCCGCATTGGCTATCAATTTATATAGGAATAATTTTAATTTTCACATAACCCAGTTTCGATTGGGTTTGGTCCGGAATTAAATTAAACCGACCGGTTCACATATTTTAAGGGTTTGAATTACAAAAATATAACCGGTTCCTAAGAGATTGCACTTTAAATGATTTTTTGGATCTATAATATATGATTTTATTTACACTTTATTATGTGAACCCTTATTAATCATATTAAACCTAAGAGATTGCACAAAATCATATTTAGCATAAGAAGCAAACACTAATCCCAAAAATGTAGTACAACTAAAACTAATACAGCTCTAACGAATGACATATATCATCAACTTCAAACAGCAACATTTGGTTCAAGATTATGGCTATTCCGCTTCTCGCGCCATTTTACCATTCTCTGTCTAAACGGCTCATCCCACCCGTTGACGCTAGGTTGATGGCTTCTTGTCCAATCTCTCGGCGGAGGAGGAAGTGGGGAGTCGTCCCTCAACCAGACCTGCAAATTAAACACATAATATATTACCGAGTAAAAAATTATACGTGCTAATTTATTTTCATGATAATAATGTATGACTCACAGGTATAAAGTGATCTCTGTTTCCCACGAGCGCTATGGCATATATCTTCGCTGGAGGTGACCGGTTCTCCCCTCTCGCCTGCATCGGCAAGCATGTATGCGATCCATCCCACGACAACAAAACAACTGCAACCTGATGTATTGTGGCAAAGATCAAACCGGCTATGGGCATCTCCATCCAATATCTTTGAGCACAAGGGCTAACCACATAGGGCATAGTATCAAACATCTCATCAATAGGAGATTTGTTCCAAATAGGCTCATATACATATCTGTTCCTCCTCAATTCGGCTGTCAACTCCAACCGAACTCTGCGGTACTCGCCCTGTAATTGTCCCAACAACACGGCGAGTGATCGATAACCGCAATGCCCATCTGCCATTACATCCTGCACCTGATCAATGTAAGGAAACATGAAGTCGTTAACATTGTCAACTCCAAAGTTGAAATCCAGCCACATCATGCCGACCCTCTCTTCTTGTGTACTTGACCCCGTCGCAACTTTTTTCGGGGCCTTGTTGGTTGAGCCCTTTGGCCTTCCACGCTTTTTGCCGGACAATGAAGTTTTTACTTGGCTCTCCTTTTGCTTCTCCTTTTCATATGCCTCCATCCGATGCTCAAGTAAAGTATTGTTCCTCTTTGTTGACCACTTAGTGGACCCCTTTGGTCGTCCCCTCTTCATAGCATCTATCTGCTCAATCAAAGACGACTCTTTTCCAAGCACATTGTCTACAAAAGACTTTGTGATCGAGTACACATGGTCATATGTCAATTCACCCCGACGCTTCCTCTCCAACATATCTTCCCATCTGATCTCGGTAAGTTTTTTTGCCTCTTTGTCTTCTATGGGCATGCGCTTCGGATCAACTCCATCCCATACCACCTGATGCCAAAATGGGTGTATGTCACCTGGCGGGATCGGCCGCTTAGTTAGAATGGCTTGGGCAATCGTATGACGACAAGGAAGACCCATGCACTCCCGTACCCAAAAATCAGCACACTCTTTCTCTAATTTTCCTTCAGCGGCGTCCTTGTTCAGGTCGTAGTACATATTCAACAACTTCATAATGCACAAAGTTGACACTTTGTAAAATAGGCACATGAATATTGTCCTAACTCGACTAGGGACACTATTCAACTCAGTTGGAATCTTGCTACGTGACATCTCCAGATCCCCCCTTATATCATTAACTTGAGACTGAATGTGATTGTGGATCCTTCCGATCACTGTGTTGAAGCCTCCTCGAGAACTGTTAAGTATTTTTTTAAGCACGTTGTGCATTCCCTCCGCCCTGTTTCATACATGTTAGTATTATGTACATTACAAATGTGTAAATCACATAATTTGAACAACCAAAAATATGAAACATTAAAACGTGTGTACCTGTTTGTTGTTCTCGTTTCGAAGTGGGTATAGTGATCGGTCCATGCTCTAACAATCGACTTCTTGTAAGGCCCGAGCCACGACCTCTCAACATACTTCATCAGCCCTGACCAATGTTGTTTGACTCTTCTAAGCCTTTCCTCGTATTTTGCCTCTGTTGTCGACATGAATATGCCCCAACATCTATTAGCAAACCTTTTCGCCTTTTCCTGGTCCCTTAGGATACCTACAGCGTATGCTAATATGTTGCCCTTAACATGCACCCAACATAGAAGATGTTTGACTTCCTCTCCAAACACAGCGTCCTTTGCGTTAATTATTGCCCTCTCTCGATCTATGACAATCACATTTGGCATCGCTCCCACTTCCTGATACAAACGCCTCAAACGCTTCAACACCCATGTATAACTAATTGTGTCTTCTCTTGACAGAAATGCAAAATCGATGTTGAAAGATCTGTTAGTACATGTAAACCCAACCATCTGCAGCAAAGCCATGTCGTACCTGTTAATACATTAAACAATTATACAACTTTACAAAAAACAATATTTGCCTCAATATATAGAAAAAAACTTAACAGATTGTACCTGTTGGTCTTATATGTGTTGTCCATAATGGCGACATACGGAAACAACTTCAGTAGATGCAGCGACGTGGGGTGCACAAAGAAGAGGATATCAATATAATCTGAATCACCTATCCTATTCGGAAATACTCTGTAATCGTTTCTTTGTAGAAAATGCAGTGCATATTGGGTGGTTGTCAGATTTGCACTATCCTCTTTCAAATATCGTGCCCTCAAATTTGAAACTTGCTTCCTTGATGTCACATTTCCGGGGTAAAGATTTCTCAACCGCTCCACTATACGAGCAGGTGGCATATATATATAGCTCAATTCCTTCACAAGCAATTTTTGTGCTTCCGTCATTCTGCCTGAAAATGAATTGCCAAGCAAACTAGTGGGGAGGTCATGGTTGTGAACTCCGCACACAACCGTTAGTGCCCACTTCCCAGTCGATTTACTTCTAACGCCAAGCAACTCGAATTTGCATTTGCACTTTATGTAAAGGGTTCGCACCTGAGGCGGTGTAACAGTAGGAATGCAATCACTCTTCTTCCCAGGTCTATACATACCATGCCTATGACATGCTAGCCTGACCAAATTTTCATTTGACGTTTTTATAGGCAACGCCATATATCTTTCACGCCCAACTTGCCTAGCCCAGGCTATCATTTGATCTCGACTATCCCACACCCCATCGTGATGAAAGTCAGCAGAAAAATCTCTTCCGTTTACCTATTTATAAATTATAATTACTTTCAATTAAACTACAAATACACAATATGTTTTTAACAATAACATCTTTTTTACTATTATTTTCCATTCAACTCTACTGTATTGAATAACAATAATATTATTTCTAAAGGTATATAATCAGTACAAATGTATAAGATTAATAATTTAATTTTTTTTATTTACAAATACAAATACAATAGCAATGTTCAGAATATAAAACTATAAACTGCAATTTATATTTCAAACAACTTACCTCGACTATATCGTTTTCTTCTTCATCAACGTCTATTTCTCCTCCTCCTTCTTCAAAAGATGATGATAATTCTTCATAAGATGATGATGATTCAGCTTCATACGGTTCATTTGAAAAAAGCGATTCCGTCGATGAATTTTCTTCATATGAGATATTGGATGCCATTGTATTTTGTTAAACTGTGTTTCTTAACTCATAAACTTTTTCTTGTGCAATATATGAATATATATAGGCCTTAAATGACAAAGATATAAATTAGATGCGAAAATAATTTTTTCCCCAAATTTACGTAAACAAACCTAATTTCACGGCGGCGTTGTCCGCAAACCCTAGCGCTTCATGAAGCGCACGCTTCTTGAAGCGCAAGCCGTCACAAGCTTCATGAAGCGTGCTCTTCATGAAGCGTACGCTTCATGAAGCGCAAGCCCAGGGTACCACCCTCGCAGAGGGCACCCTTTGGGTCAAACGCTTCATGAAGCGTACGCTTCATGAAGCGTGTGAAACCGTGTGCGCGAGGCGTTTTTTCCTGTGCATAAGGAATCGGCCTTAATAAATGTGCTCTCTCCCCCTTTTAAATCTTCATCTCAATAATTATGAAAATACTTTTTATCTTTTAACACATTATTGTATTTTCGCTCTGGAATCAATATATGTTATCATAAGTTTAAACTGACTATGGGTTATTTTTAATAGTATATAGAGCTATTAAAAGCTGACTTAACACGCAGATTCGATCCGAATCGTCCGATAGTTTTAGGGTCAGGATCTGATAATTTGAACCCAAAATCCGAAATAAACTAAACCTGAGAGAACCTAAAACCCGTTGGGTTAATGAATTTATTACATTTATAGAATTTATAAAATTATTTTTGAAACTTATAATATATTTTGCTATTAAAGTACATAAAAACATATTATAATTGAATATTATTATTTAATTAAAATTTTAATAATCGTAAAAAGAACGATATTTCAGACCCACTTGTCAATCCGACCTGCCGAAAACCCGCAACAACCCGACCCAATTGACCCATAACTCGTAACGAAACTGAACCCAACTTAAAATTTCAGTGTGATAAATGTGTTGTATTGAAGCAAGTAGAGATTTATGAATAGTTTATAGTCGGCTAAATATGTACATCTTCCCGAAGTATCTTTATCAGTTTCTTTATGGTACTAATCTTTGTGAAGTTCGTAAAGTGTACTCTCTCCGTCTAAGTCTATTTGTCCTTTAAGCATTTTACGCAAATATTAAGACAAATACTATTCTTACTAATATACCCATATTAAATCATCAATACATATAATTAATTCTCCTTTTTTATTCCAACCAATGAAGTGGAAATTAGTGGATGTAAAAGTGAAAATTATTGGACAAAATAGCTAGAAAACCAAATAGAATTAGATAATTAATTATGTATAAAAAACCAAATAGACTTAGACAGAGGGAGTATAAAAATACTCAAATAACTAACATGCCGCACGCGGTCCTTTACTGTACTTGATAAAAAAAATATATGCTTTGTTACATATAAAATTGGAAAGCTGGAATGATGGATCCTCCGATCAGGGGTGTCCAAACTCGGTTTACCGAGCATAGATTAACCATGATTTCGATTAGTTCAAATCATGAACCAAAACTGAACCGTGAATCCTGGTTAACCGAAGTTCAGTTAACCAATTTTTCGGTTCGGTTTCTCGGTTAACCGATAACCGTTTATGTAATTTTATCTTAAATAATTAAGAGTAAAATAATAAAACTTGAATAAAAAATGACCAAGCAAGGCTTTTTAGTTTAAATATGTACTTATCTCATATTGTTTACGTTGTTGTAAACATATATCGAGAGTATATACTATATTGTGTGGAATCAAGCATTGTGCCTATTAATTTTTATTCCATCAAATTTAATAAGTGACTCTTATATCAATGAGAAGTGAAAAAATAGTATGTAAATTATTAAAATTGAAGATTGAAAGACTCAACTTGAAGATCATAGAGTTTAACCACTAAATAAATCAAAGATAACTAATATTTGAATAAAATATTAATATATTTTTGTTTTTCGGTTAACCGTTATATACTTATATGTAAAGTCGTGAAATGAAACCGAACCGATAAACCTAAAATATTTTCAATTCGGTTAACCAAACCGAAATTTAAAAAAAAGCCGGTTTGGTTAGCCTAAAAAATAATCCGTTTTTTGGTTTCGGTTTTTTATGGACACCCCTATGATAGGCTATTTTCCTACATCGCAAGTATACGGTTCGATTGAGGTATCAAGGTGTCGAACTCAAGGAACTTTGTAGTATTGATTATATTCGAACTAGAAGATCAAGCCAAATAATTAAGAAAAAAAGATTTTATTGATGAATTGAATTGTAACAATAATTGAAAATAACAAAGGAATATCAGTGGAGAAAAGCTTCCAAGGTTAGGATCCCACAATGATGTTTCAGTAGATTTTAAGTGATTTCTATTTGGATTTCAACTTGAACGTCGTTTGAAGGAACTCACTATCTAAAACCAACACAAATCTCTTTTCAGAAAATAAGTGAATGTGCCTAGACTCAACTAACAATCGCTATCGCGTAAGGTTAATCAGTTTTAGACCCTTTAAGCTCTTTAGAGACTAGGGGCAAACAACCTAGCATTCGTTTTCGCGTTCTGCTAGAATCATCCAAACCCTAGAACTACTACGATAGTTGAAATTCACACAAGAGAAATTAAGTTGTTGTCGCATAAATAACTCTCTAGTTTAATACCTAGAGATCTTATTCAGAACCAATTTTTGGTACTTGTCAAATCAATATCATGTTACGATTATCTCCGATCAGTCTCAATTTATAACAAGAATCCTATATGCAAAGCAAATAGGGCATAAATCAACCTAGGATTAAATCAAACTTCAATCAAATTTCCATTCAACCAAACATTACAACTTAGATCTACCTACTTCATCATTGGGTTCACCCAACCTTAGAACAGAAGAATTAGCTAGACATGAGAAAGGAGGAAAGCAAATCAAATTTAATAAACAACATACCAAAATATCTTCAAATTGATTTAAAACTCCAATCCAAACAAGTCTAGAGAAATCTCCAAGCAATCTCCAACTAGGGTCCTCCAAAGAGAGGCTAGAAACAATAATATCTAATAATCCTCATAAAACTAGGGTTACAGTGTTTTAAGAGACGAAACAAAGTGAAACTCGGCCCAAATCCCGACACGGGGAACTACCCCGACAACTACCCGGTCGGATAAGTTTCTGCAACCTCAACGACGTTATTTGAAGTATCCGGTCTTAAACCCGGTCACGTACCCGGTCGGGTAGTTGAGTACGCGGCCACGTACTTGGTCACGTACTCGGTTGGGCTGTCTTTTCTTCCTTTTTCAGCTACTTCTTCGTCTTGGAACCCGAGCAACCACTTGTAAGCTCCGTCCTTCATCACTTAGGCTCCATGAAACACTCCTCTTAGCTATGATCCATGAAAATGCTTGAATCTCCATCCAAAATAACCTGAAATCCACACAACACGAGAGTAGATACCGAACCAAGAAAACAAACGATGATAGCATCAACTAACTCAAAACCAAGCTAAAATGACTCAAAACATGAAAGTAAACATGTCCTAAACTATGTCTAAATGCATACTATCAAAATCCCCCAATCTTAAACCTTACTTGTCCTCAAGTAAGAAATCAAATCCGACACCACAAAAGACAAGCAAGTCATGCATCCATTTTGACAATAGCCTAGACAAGAATTATAGAAGCAAAGAATGACAACCAAAATCATTGCATGTATTTATAAAATCAAAGAGATAAAGCCAACATATCCATTCTAAATCTCACATAGGACAATTTTTTTTTGCTCTCCCTCAAATGTTTAAATAGGACGTGTTTCGCTCAAGTCTCATATTTTGAAAGCTTAGATACCATAAGCTTGTAGTAGTGTTCTAAATCTCCACCGCGTGGGACTTTGTACACAAACAGTAATCATGAGGACTTTCATAAGGTTGTAATGAGTCAAGGGTGAGAACAATTTTGGCGAGGATTTATATTTGGTATGTGGTGCTAATTTACATTTGGTATGTGGTGCTAATCCAGGAAAAGGAATTATTCCTAAATAAAACACCAAAACCAAGCTTAATGCACTTCTTTCTCAAGCTTCTTCTTTTGTTTTCTTTTTCACCTTCTTTTTCCCCCTTTTTTCTTTTATTCCCTACAACCTTTTCACTTGAACACTTTGCTCATCTAAATAATTTTTTCTTTTTTTTTCTTATGAGCTCTCTTTCCTCAATTTCTTTTTTTATTTCATTCTTCTCATTACATCAAACTCCATCCACACTTTTGACAATCACCATAACCCCCTTTTTTTGAATCCGCCAAGCTTGGCTCAAACTCACACTTATAATGCACTACAATACTTATTTCCCGGATGGGTAAGGCTTAACATAAGTCTCGTAATTATCTTGTGTAGATTTTCAAATAAATAGCCAATAAAGGCTAATATGGGCTATCAAAAAGAGGATCATGTATAAGGGTGGATAGGGAATAATAGGCTCATAGAAACAATGCGTCAATCATTTTAAAGTTGCATACAAAAGACATAAAAGCGATCTTGAAAAAGAGTCTAATGAAAGTTCTAGAGGAAGCAATCAAAAGTGAGAATCGCACATGAAAAGAGAGGACTCATAAAAGTAAATAGTCCTAGAAGGGTCAAGAATCTCACATGGCTTTTTGTTTAGAACTTCAATATCAGCTCAAATCTCAAAGAATATACATGCTCATTCAATTATCAAACAAGTTCATAAACATAGCTAGACATTACCAAAACTTCAAACACTTCAAGCAAATCTAGGGGATAGGATTTCATTCAAGAATTTTGAAGGACAAGGAGTTTGTTACTTTAGGAAAAGTAGTTACAAGTATCTTCCTTGTTATTAATGAGTTGCTCATGGCAGAACTTGATCCTCACCATATCAGGAATAGTCAACTTTGGTGTGAACAAAATTAGAGCAACCAAATAGACACAAGCTGAACTTGATACAACTTGCAACCCGGTATTAGCAGTAATTCTTAGGAACTCACACGTATTTAAGTCATGAAGCATGAATTCTCCTCCGGGATCAAAGATCAAGACCCCTAAGCTTTCATTGGCCGCAGTCAATTTCTTAATTTCATTCAACAACTGCAACAAAAGGCACGAAATTCCAACAGGCACAACAAAGTTTAGCTGAAACATTGCCACAAATACTTCAACACTATCACTCAGCCTTAAAAGATAAGTTCCAGCACTATAAGTATCACCTCCATGCTCATAAGCTTTAAAGAAAGCATCAAAAGTCTTAATAAAAACACCACCTGGATCAAAAGTCATTCCCAATGATGAATTTAGCACTTCGATTCTAGAATAGCCATTGCCCGGTGCATTTTTCTTCACCAAATTTGAGCTAAGAAAGGTCAAGGCACATTTGATTGCATGCTGATCTAGAGCTAAAATTATCTCCTTCAAAAGTCTAGATATCACCCCCCTCTAAAATTGCAAGAGCTTAAACACTCACACTTGACAACACGTTGATCGAAAATTTGCAAAGAGTCATATATTGCCTTAAAAGCCATCTTAGAGTTGACATCTCTTATCTCCAACACATTTGAGAGACCTCTCTCACTTCTTATTTCATTACAATCAGAATTTGTTGTTGTAGATTTTTCATTGCGCCCTCAAATACTTTTATCCAATATTTATCATGAAGACAATCACAAGCATCAGTAAGGGCCTCCACATTACAACATAAATCAGCACACATGCCAGCTAACAAATAACTGACACTTTGAGCACGAACTAATTTTACTGCTACAGAATTAAAGCATAATATGCCTTCTGAGCCTTTCTAATCTGCTGGTATCCCTTCTTATGCAGGAAATTCATTTTGAACCTTGCTCAAACCCATCAACTCATTAATCAGCAATAATGGTGTAGATCCCTTTATTATAGAACACGTCAAAAAGACTGCATAATCAGCAAATTTGCTTAGCTTATTATCCTCTAGATCATCTTCTTCTTCAACTGAACCCACTTGTATAGCCTTGAAGCCAAATTCTGAAGTTGTAAACCGAGGTTGTCGAACATCAATCCCAGATAGTGAAGCCCCAAATAAAGTAGTCGTGTCACACTTCAACAATAGCATGCTATCGATTTGGAAGTCCTGTTGACGGGACTCAATGAATTCCCTAAACAACTCTCCTCCAGGATCAAAACATAGATCTCCTATAACATATGAGGTTTCATTAACTTGTAATTGAAATTTCATAATGCGACCCAACCAAAAGCTATCAAGTACAACTCCAACAACTTCAAGTTTGATAAGAGAAATCGTCTCAAATGCTAAGACAAATCCAACATCTCCATTCGTATGAAAATGGAGACCAACAAATTTGTCATGAAATGGTTCCATCAGAAGAAACATGCTCCTAGGTAGCAAAGGAGTTACATAAGGGACATATGCAAAAGTCATTCCTCCCGGATCAAAGCTAAACCCCATTGGATGAACAAACAATTCAGTTGAGTCTTGAGCATACCCGAAGTTCTCATTTGAACGGACAATAAAGTTCGTCCTAGCATTGAATAGACCGATTTCCTCTATAGTCATTATCAACACAACTGGTTTCAGAGGCCCTTGTGGCTTGAACATTTCGTCGAACACCTGATTGTCGACCAAATCAGTTGGGTCCTTAGACTCGCCCGTCAACTTGGTACGACTCATCTCTTCACTATGAGTAACGATATCATCACTTTTCAACATCCCAAGGGTAAGGTTTTGAACTAGTACCTTCTTTGCAATGTTCTGCTCGCCATCACCCTTCAACAAGTCGTCGATGTGCTCGATTTCACTAATGTTAGCTGAATGAGGCATTTCTTCGAACACTATATGGGCGTTTGGCTTTGAGTATTCCGGGAGCTCAATAAAACCCGAGGCCCAACAAAGCAACTTGCTCACTATGTCAAAGGACTCGTGGTCTTGGCTCCGTACGTCGTCGGGAACCCCATCGAACAGATTGGTGATGATTACAGCCCCATTTGGACCCTTGGTGATTTAAATATTAGGTAGGTTGAAATGATTGCTTATGAAATCCTGTAGATCCGAGATGGCACTGACAGCCTTGCGCATCTCCTTGAAGCTCCTTCCAACTCTAACGTAGATGGGCTCTTCACTAACCATAGTAGTAGAGTCCATTGATGCAGGTGGAGGTTCGACGACTCTGATACCATTGATGTAGGAAAACATGGATTGAAACAGGGGTTGGGATAAATTCTCAAATGAAGCTATCAAATAGCTTGGACCTGAGACATCTCGTCCAGAGATTGATCGCAAATGGAATAATCAATCTGGTGGATTGGAGTTTTGGGGAAGTTTGATAGAATTGTGAGGTTTTGGAATTGTATTTGATTAATTGTATAATCTGGAAAACTTCCAGAGAAACGTTTAAGTACACTTCGAGATATGAAACCGGGACAAATCGGGTTCAGTAAATCATATAGCTGAACCAAATTAAACCGGATTTAGTTATTAAAAGCTAATAATAGAGAAAAAGGAATTAAGCTTAAATTCCTGCAACAGAGGCTGTCGACCAAGCGTGTGCGTATTAGTCACGAATTTTGGCGCTTATGGAGCAGCTTTCTCAGACTTAGAGCCTTCTTCAATCTCAGGTTCAATTTCTTCCGCTCATGAATTCTGTGATCAGCGCCTCATAGTGACGACGTTGAAATTAATTGATGTGTTTGTTGTGATTAATTGCATGCTCGATCGATTGTATACATACATCATATATTTGTATGACTTGAATGTGTGGAATTTAATAGAGTTGTGGTGGATCTGTGGTGGTTTGGTCATACTTGTTCTCAATCTTTCGGTCATAATTGATCAGCAGATGTAAATTGTCATAATCGATCTTTAACCTCATTCCAAATACATTTTGTTGGTTTACAAAAGCTGAAAAAAATACATTTTGCTACTTTATAAAAGCTGAAAAATACATCTTGATGGTGTATAAAAGCTGAAAAAATACACACCTGGTCAAGCGACTACTTCTCAGCAAGATACCAACTCTCCATCTCTGCAACAACACAGCGGTACTAGTCAACGAGTGCCTAAGCGGCGAAAGAAACAATCGGGGACTGCCTTCTTCCAGGAGCAATTGGTAATTACTGCACAACAAGGTGAGCGGTTTTGTGACACTCTTGGAAGGGCAGACACAGGGTACGGACATGCATGGCAAAAACCGGGTTTTCGAGCTTGATGAAGCAATGGAGGCTCTTGAAGGGATGGTCACGGTCGGAATGGTAGAGGAGTACGGTGGTCTATGGTGTTACATGATGGATCAGTTGAACAATGAGAACATCTGCCGCCTGTTTCTGACATTGAAGAATGATGAGGCAAGGATGATGATGCAATATTCAATTACAACTTCCAAAAGCATAAAAAGTTCACAAAGACCGAGTCTTCAACCCTAAACAACAATTACTCAATTACACCTAAAATCCAAACAAACTTAACATGATACATAGAACTAATGGAAAGGGATTGTATGGATAATTTAGAAACACCAGGCACATGAACGTGAGGGAAATGTTGCACATTTTCCAATGGTTAACAACTTCGATTGCCTTGTCACGCTCCAAGGCACGCTCGACTGTACGGGTTGAAAACTCTTCAATGAGTTCAACCTGCTCATCAGTCTTGTGAACCTGTGCCTGGAGGCTCCTTTCCAACAACGCCACGTACCTCTCAGCGGCATCAGCTCGCTTCTTATGACATTGTGCGAGTTCTTGAAGACCTTTGCAACATGGTTGCTCGCTTAAATCCCGGTGCAGTAGTTGTTCCTCCTCATCAGAATTGAATTGCATACAACAAAAACATCATAATTGTACTTGAACATCAATTGGTCATCAGCGAACGCCACACTATCACCTTCTTCACTCCATGAATCCTGGGACACCATGGTTGTGCACAATCCCTATGCAATCCAGGATTTATCAAAATTGTTAGGTGAAAATGTGAGAAGAGGCAGCGTCCTATGAGGTACATGGCTAGCTAGCTAATCAGAAGCCAACTGAGCCATAAATAACTAGAACAATCAATTCAGAGCCTTTCAAATGTTGCTATAACCATTGCTAAATGAGTGATATGAAACAAAAAGCAATAGAAAGAGTTAAACTCATAATGCTCTACTCGGCAGAGCATCTTTTCCCTAGAGGAAACATGATTTCTGAGTTGACAATGCTGAGTTCAGCATAGAATGTTTTAGGTTTGTTTAGCATATTTTCATCCAAGAACTATCCACACTTCTCCAAGCCACATTCCATGTGCTTGTTAAGCATATACTGAGAATGTTTTAGGTTTTGTTTCTATTGAGTCCCTCGGGAAAAGTGGTCTCTTCATGCTGGCTGATCTGCTGATCAAAGAGAGTACTAATAGAAGGGAGTGATCAATAGAAAGGCAGCGTCCAAGAATCTTGAGCCTTTCAAATGTTGCTTCAAATTCACTTCAACAACTATCAGAAACTAGTAAAGCCTAAATTCACATACATGATTTGGTTCGTGGCAGAAATGGTTTTACAACGTATATGTAGAAACTCAAATTTAGGGTATGAAGATTGAAGAACCAATATCCATTATCTATTTGAAATGAACTCTATCCGGATTGTATAACATAATTGCGAATTCTAAGGATTGTATAACATAATATCCATCAATCTTCAAGTTAGGGTTTCTATCCCATAGAGCTGAAATGAACTCTATCCGGGACAAGATGCCAATAATCGATTAGACACAAATTCAACGCCAAACGAGCTACATCCAGCTCCCTAACAAAGGTCACAAAACATAGATCTAGTTTCGGAATCGAGCACTTACCTGTCGCCGCTGAAGATAAATCCAGCTCCCAATCGTCGTTGCCTCGCCTCTCCTGTAGCCGAATCAAGCCCAGATGCCAATAATCGATTAGACACAAATTCAACTCCCTAACAAAGGTCACAAAACATTGAATTAGTTTCGGAATCGAGCACTTACCTGTCGCCGCTGAAGATAGATCGAGCTCCAAATCGCCGCTGAAGAAGTCGTCTCTCCTGTCGCCGAATCGAGCCTTGCTAGGTTTTTGGAGAATGGATTTTTTTGGGATAATATCGAGGGTATGAAGGGGTATTCATGGGGGAAATTTTTAGCGTCTTCGGAAGAAGCTGTGGGGGGGGGGGGGGGGGGGAGGGGGCGAAAACTAGCGTCCTCCCGCTAGCTTTCCCTGCTACCGCTACTTCTGCCCACTACAACCGAACACTGTCCGTGCTGAGGGACGCTGCGTCCCGCTCCCCCTCCCGCTCGAAGACGCCACCACCCGAACGAAGCCTTAGTTTCACACTTGTCGGACAAATGAATGAATTAGCGTATAAAAATTCAAAGGAAGCTCAACTGTTCCAGCGAGACACAGAGTATATAAAGAGGACTGCCAAATTCATTTGTCCTAATTTTTTCCTTTCCCCAAAATCTAAACCCTAAATTCAAAGGTCCCCAAATCAAAGCCCTAATGTATCAAATTCGAAACCCAAATCGAAAATAGAACATACGAAATTAGGGATTTCGTACCTGATTTTTGCACTTGATAAGCCCTGATTTTCGCAACCTCCTCGTCGGAATCAGAATCTGAGCAGTCATACCTTGTGGTTCTCGGCCTCGGCCTCACCCTCATCGGTCGGCGTCCTTGTACGTCGTCCTTCTCTCGAGCGTTGTCGCTGCCGCTTCTCTCTCGAGCGTCGTCGTCTGCTTCTCTCTCGTTTCACCAGTGTTTCACGAGTGTAAATGACTTTGCCAAATCACCATTTTTTAATAAGAATTTTAGGTTTTTTTAATTTTTTGGACAGAATTTGGATGGAAACGAGAAAATGGTAAGTTTTGGAAAAAGAAAGTTTTAAAACCTCAATGGTACTAAAAAAGAAATAACTTTTTTAAACACCAAAAAAAGAGACAAAACCCTAGGATCACCTGTACGTTCTTTGTCATCTACTATATATGGATTGCGAGAAATAGGAGAATCTTCCAGCAAGATTGCCTTGGAGCTAGAGAATGTGCCACTATAGTGATTAATCATATAAGAAATTGTATTAAGGCTAGATGGAGGAAACAAAATAAGAAATCTAGGAAATGGTTCATTAGAATTGGCTTGGGAGAATAATGTAATATCTAGGGATGCCTAAATTTTTTTTAACTACTTTACCTATTAATGAATTACTCTTAATTTAAAAAAAAACACCAGGATATCAAAAGGAAAATCTTTTTTTATTTAAAAACTGCTGGATCATATCTCTCCATAAGCTACCCAAAAAAGCCCCTTTTTCGCTGAATATTGGTTTGACTTTCTCCTTTATCAAATTGCAGCCCATGCTGGTCAAACTTCTCCCAAACTAACCCCTCTACATTTATAAAAATCCCCGATCTCTTTACTTTCCATCTTCTCCACACACACATCCCAACTACCTAGCCTTTTCACCATCATCGCCATCAATGGAGGATCAAGAACTCGACATCGATATTCCCTCCCACTTCCTCTGCCCCATCTCCCTCCAACTCATGCGCGATCCCGTCACCGTCTCCACCGGCATCACCTACGACCGCCCCGCCATCGACCACTGGCTCTCCACCACCCACAAGAAGAAGACCTCCTCCTCCTCCGCCGTATGCCCCGTCACCAAACAGCCTCTCTCCGGCGCCGCCGATCTCACCCCCAACCACACGCTCCGCCGCCTCATCCAGTCCTGGTGCATCGTCAACGGCGTTGACCGCATCCCCACCCCCAAACCTCCGCTCGACGTCTCCAAGCTCATCTCCGCCGCTAACCGCTCCCCGGACCACCTCGCCGACGCCCTCCGCCGCCTCATGTCGATCTCCCTCGCCGACCGCTCCTCCCTCCGCTCCACCGGCGCCGTCCCTTTCCTCGCCTCCCAACTCATAAACGACGTCGTCTCCGTCTCCGTCGATTCTCTCTCGATTCTCTCCGAAATCGACGCCTCGGAAGGCGAGCTCAAATCCGTTATGATCGCCAACGGAGATCGGTTAGTTGACCGACTCACGCGCTTTTTATCAGACGGCGATTCGGGATCCCGATGCAACTCGATAAAGCTGTTACGATCGCTTTACAGCGTGGCCGATCCTAACCAACTAACGGCCGTTAAAACGGAGCTTTTCACGGAAACCGTTAAGCTCCTCCGTGATCGACAAAACGGCACCAAGTGGGCCTTAAAGCTCCTCTTCGGGCTCAGCCCGTGGGGGAGGAACCGGGTCAAGGCGGTCCACGCCGGAGCGATCGAGGCCTTGATCGAGATCCTCCTCGACGTCGGGCCCGAGCAGAAGCGGGTTTGCGAGCTGGCGATGGCGGTTCTGGACCAGCTCTGCGGGTGCGCGGAGGGCCGGGCGGGGCTCCTGGGCCACGGGGCGGGCTTGTCGGTGGTTTCGAAGAGGATACTGAGGGTGTCGAATGTGGTGAGTGATCGGGCCGTGAGGGTGATCGGGTCGGTTTCGAGGAATTCAGCGAGCGGCGTCGTTTTGGGGGAGATGTTGCAGGTTGGCGTGGTGGCGAAGCTTTGTTTGGTGGTGCAAGTGGAGTGTAGTTTGAAGACTAAGGAGAGGGCCAAGGAGATCTTGGGCGCGCATTGTAAGGTTTGGAAGAACTCGCCTTGTGTCCCATCGGATTTGCGTCGTTCTTTTCCGTCTTGATTGATTCAATTGATTAACTGAGGATTAATTGATCGATATAACACAATCGAAAGTTAATTATGGGGAGTGTTGATTATGATGACAATGGAAGAGTTTGTGATTTTGATGGTGTATAAACAGGATGCGCAAATGTATGAATGATGAGATTGACATGTATGTAATTCGAAATTAATTTAACCGGATTTGGGTTTGTTGTTGGATTATGATTATTGTCGGCTGATATGAAATGCATGGAAAATATAATTAACCACACCAATAAATGTTGAATGCCTGAAGTTGGGGAACATGAATACATGATACATTGGTACATCCATTATGCATGCCTTATTATAAGTATATAAAACATTAACCCTACCAAAATTAGTTCGTGTAGATCTTGAAAACGGGTGAAAGAGCTATAGTAATGAATGTAGTCCACCTTTGAGATCATGGGTTCATTGATCATGAATATATACTTCCTTGTTTTTCATATTAGTTCTTCTTTCAGTATTTTCTACTCTAATGCATGCCTGTATTAGACATAGTTAGGACTTAGGAATGAGAAAATCATCCACTTTCATCGTCCTCATATTCTCCTTTATACAAAGAAATTTGCACTTATATAAGATTCTATCACTCCTCAGCCCTCATTGATTAAGAGTAGACTATGAAAATGATCAATTTTAGTTCTCTCAACACTTTTACATTGTGGAGCCAAACGGACCCTTAAGCATTATCATTTTGCAGTATGATTGACTAGTTAATTATATTTTGTGAAAGGCTGTAGGCAAATAGACTGAATTAACTAAACGGACCTTAAGCATTAGTAGCTTATTTAATCTATATGCTAATCTATTTTATCACCAACTTGACTCAATGAAAAGCCATATTCTAAAACATTTCTAACTACATAATTAACAAATATATTACTCTTTTTGGGTTCCATCTTATGACAATAAGGCCTTATTACTAGCACGCGGATAATGTATGACATCTTATGACAATGAACTCACAAGTTCGAAATCATCCCCGTCCACATTGCAATTACATAGCTAGACACTAGGTTAATTAATTAATTAATTATATTTAAAATATAAAATATTACCTTAAAATATCCATTTGCTTCCATATATATCGGACAAAAGGAAATTCAATCAGATGGCCTAAGTTTATAACTTGTTGCTCTAGATTACATCAATTAATTAGTACCAACAATGCATATGTTTTTATAAATGTATTCAATATAAAAATAAATATTGTATCACGGTCTAAGGCAGAGAGATATCATATGATCAATTAATACAACGATCGACTAAGTTATTTTGTTCGATCCCCTTCAGTTTATATATTATAAAAGTATTGACTCGATTAAGTGCGAGTTACAAGATGCCATTGGGGCGTAAAATAGGGCCGATCAAACGTTGGTTTTGATGTCCAATGGCCAGTCGTTCTTTCGGCCCTTCCAATAACGAAAATTTAACTGGAGTATATAATAAAATTAAAAAAAAACATCATTTCTAAGAATTAAATATTATATTGTATATAGTAGTAGTAAGTACATACATATATATATTCATATTTGTTGCATAATATTGTAAGATATGACAAACTCCTAAATAGTCAACATTATTAAGCTGGTATTTGTCTGGTCTGGTGCCGTTTACAACTGCGTACAGCTTATTGTAGTTAATATTAAACCACTAATATCAGACCAAAACATGTATAAGATTATAAGTGGTCTAAAAACATCGGAGGAATGCTTCGACATAAGAAACCTTTTTTGTGTGGATTTAGAGCTAAAGTCAAACAAGAACTAGCTAGTAGGTTTTGAAGTGAAATATAATAACTGCAACCGGAATTAACGATCGAGAATTTACAAGAATGGTCAAAATGAAGCCGGTTAATCGCCTAACCTAATACTCCGTATAGATATATACAATCAAGGTTTAATTGAGTGGCGGTTTTTATAGTTAAAGATGACAAAAATACAAAATGGGAGCTTGGAAATAACATTGCTTTTTTTTTTGAGCGGATGGAAATAACATTGTTAATTAGTTATTAGAGCATGTTTATTCATCAAATTTCTAACAGACTTGAATTTAATAAGAAAGTTGGAGTTTTTTTTCATGCGATTAAGAAGAGTATCTTAGGAACGGATTGAATTGTACTAGTTGAGGTTGTAATCGTGCTAAATGCTTCTGATAAAAAATCCTTCATTTAAGCGGAGACAATGTCAAGATGGTCCATTTACATTCTCCGGATGGAAATGGCTCATTGACTTTCTTTCGGATAAATCAATTGTACTTATCTCATCCTCTCTCAAACTCCTTCGGGTTTTTTTTTACGTTTGTTTGAATTCTCGAATTCTATTGTAATGAGAATGATAAAAGCGTAAGGAAAGACACAGAGATTTACGTAGTTCACCAACATTATGTTGGTTATGTCCACATGCAGAGGAACTGTATTCTTATTGTGGAGGCGATAACATAACATATTACGATACGCAATTTCAGCGAGAACACCGTCATGGTACGCTACCCCCGAGCCCCCTAGAACCCTAGTGTTGTCGGGGGCAGAATACCGGTCACCAACAGATTCAAGACATATTAACAAATTCTTTCCTTTAAAAAAATGGTTCAAATTTTACCGACTTCATGAATAAATCTAAATTACAATCCTGCCAAATCTCCTCCTCGACACTTAATGTTTTATTATCATTTTGATTGAGGCTATGCATAAAATTAGCTCGTCAAACAAACAAATAAACAAACAAAAAAGGACGTCGGATGAAATCAAACTACACGGCCCTATATTTTAGAAGGGAAAATTGGAGGTTTAAACAAGAAAGGGAGGATGGGCCACAACAATGGCCCAAGAATAAGCGTAGTTGTTGGGTCGTATCCGCACTTAATACAGCTTTTGACTAAACCTCATTACTTGCGTGGTTGAACACGTGTAAACTTTACAAGATCATTCTTCACATTCAAATCTTAATTTAACCGTTCATTTAAACATACTTTAATTGTAACGAGTGTAATTCCCGTGCCCTGCACAGGATTTATACAAAAATTTACTATTTTTTCTAAAAATATTGTAAAAATATTTTGTTTTAATTAATTTTTTTTAGATCGAGATCCACCATATAAAAACAGATAATAAAATTATAATTTTTAGTATATAAAAAAATTACTAAAAATTATTTTTAATATTGAAAAATCAAGTATGATAAAGTAGTATATAAATATAAATAAGAAATTAAAATTCAATAATTTCCTTCAACCATTTATATCAACTAAAATCAAATACAAAATACATGTTTAGTGAATTTGGAAATCTTGTTTGATATAATTAGAAATTTCTTTAATTTACCGGTTCTTTAAAATATTAAAAAAATTGCAAATAAATAAAAATATTTTAGTATTGTTACAAATTAATTTTGAAATATCTTCCTAGATAAACTTATAAAAAATAATAAATAATTTTAAATCTTCTGCGATATTATAGTTAAAAATCATATCTTATAATTTTACAAATAAAATATCATAACGGATATATATTATTAAATAAATATCTACTTATTTTTTTAAAACTCAAAACAATAATTTCAAATACAAAATGTGATAAATAATTATACATTGCAATTATATTGTTAGATAAAGTGAGAATATATATTAGCAAAATACAAATCGTTATTCCATTTGCAGAAATATTCATAGTCAAATCTTATAAAAAAACAATTAGTTAAATATTATCTAATAAAATTATTAAAAAAATAAATAAATAGATTTGTTACAATAAAAAATTTCTTTAAATGAGTTTAGTTATAAACGAATCTGATTTTTATGAATTGGAAAAAAAAATTGATAAAAAATCCGAACTTCCAACATCCAAAATATTAGACTGTCAAATTTATATTTTTATTTAAATTCAATTCAAAAGATTAAATAGTTATAGATTAAAAGACAGTTTTTTTAATATATTGCTAAATATAAACGGATACGATTTTTATTTAAATTGGAAAAATATTGATAAAAGAATTTCTAAATCAAATTTTCTAAATTATGAAACAATCAAATCAAACAGCAAAACAATTTTATGGAATTTTTAACTTATAGGTGATTTGTTAGAATCGGCGATTGTGGTTGGTTTGGGAGGAAATAAAATAAATGATTTGTTGAGATTTGATTAGATTGAATTGGTTGAAATTTTGAAATTTGATTTTCATTTGATTTTTGAAAATACTGGATTCATTAATTTGGATAATGTGGACTATCGGATCATGTAAAAATAAGATTTGCTTAACAAATTTGTAAATATTTAATTTTGAAAAGGAATAAAATGGGGAATGTCATATATTAATTCATGAGATGAAATAATATGCATGTATTTAGACACAGGTTTATATTCTAATTATTACTCTTTTTATATTCAATTATTAAAAAGATATGTGTAAAAAATATATGCATATATTTATTACCCTTTTCATATCCGATTTGGGTATAATATGATATGTATGTATTTAGATGAAGATTTGGATAAAGATTATCAACATCGTTATAAATAAAAAGTTAAAAAAAAATGGTTATTTGTAATTGATTATTTAAGGATATTTTTAGATTCATTATTTTTATAGGGCGATCTATATAGAAAGACAATAAAAAAAGAGTTAGCAAAAATTATAAATTAAAATTGTATATTTTATTTAATAAGATTGAATTACATGGAATATATTTTATTTATCAGAATAATATATAAAATAATATTTAGCTTTTAGAAGTAGCGGATAAATTAATTTCTGAAAATCCTAGTCCCTAAAATACGTGACTCGTCATCAAAACACAAAAGCAACTATACTTGTAAAATGGCGTATTCTCGTTTAAATTTTGAACATAAAAATTTTTTTGTATACATATCACAAAAACAATTAAATTTATTTATGGCAATTCCTTTAAAAACGGGTTTTTTGAACGTAAAATTTGCAAAAAGATTACATAATTATTAAAAAAAAATATGAACGAAAATTCAAAAGATACGAAGTATAGAGTCAGTTTTTTTTTTAAAATTGAAACATGTAGATTTTTTCTGAATATATAGCAATAAAAATCTGTATCCTCAACAATATAGATTTTTATATATTTATAGATTTATAGATGAGTATATAGTTAGTTTTTTAATCTAAACTCAATTAAAAAGATTGCGGAATTAAAAAAAATACTCATATTAAGTATTATTCAAAAACGATTCATTAAAGGAATTTTTATATTTTTAGATATGAAAGAAAATCTACGCCAAATCGATAAAAAAAAAAAGATATGAACATCTTTCCTTATTATTATTGATTTGAACGTAAATTGAAGAAGATATGATTTGGTAAAAGATACTTTACATGTTGAATGAATAAAACAAATTTATAAAATTTCTAATTTGAATGTAAATCATTCAAATGGATCAAATTACCGAAAAAAATGGAACGAATCAAACAAACAAAATTTTCATTGAGATGGCTTAATTAATTTGGAAAATTGTAAGTAAATCATACTTGATTATTATGCTATCAAATACCATCAAGCATGGAGCTCCTCCTTGGAGAGAACGAAGATGGGGCAGTTGACGTAGCAGAGCATGCACGGGTTGTCCTATATGATGTTTTTCTTCCGGTCGAACATGATACCATATTTGGTGGTGGGTGTGTGAAGTTAATATCGTACCGGGATAGTGATTAAGACGATGAGGGTTTTGAGAATCATTATTGGATTCTTTGCCAGATCGAGGATGTCGGGGAAGGAGCAAAGCACGGGGTTGCCGAAGAGGATGTGGAGGACTCGGGGTTGGAGATGAAGTTGATGAAGATGAAGATATGAAGTCTGAATTGAATCTACGGGTTGGCTTAATAATGATAACTATTATAAATTTAAATTTAATAAATTTAAATTTGATATATTTAGATGATTTATTGATATATGATGTGTAGGTGATGTGTAAATGACATAGCAATAAATAATATGAAGTGTTAAAAATTATATGACAAGTAAAATAGATAGAGTAAGGAAATTTTGACATGTGTTAAAATCCTACGTGGCGTAATAAGGGCTCATCAAGTGGAAAAATCCGACGTGGCGCAATGAGGAGGCTCGAATCTTTAGTGATTTTAGTTATATATATAGATTCATCGCCTAAACTATAGTTCATGGAATATCCAAGCTAGTATACGTCTTTAAATTTCATTTTTCCTACAATATATGTGTCTTGATTAAGAGTACATTATGTATGTTGAAATTTGTCTATGATTTGTACAGTGTATCTTTGTTGTTTATAGTACTCCATAATTTATTGTCTATGATTTGGATTTTATATGGATAAAGGTTGATTGATAACTAAAATATACTTATATATGGTTAATATCCATTATAGTTTATAGAATATTTTCTGGCTTCATATTACATTATACTATTTATTAACTTATTGTTTATAAGACTAATTAGACTAAAGTGTACTTGGATATATAACAAGTACCAAAAACATAATCATATACGTACAGATCTATAAACATAAAAAACAAACATTTTTACAATGAATATTTATGTATTTAATGTGAAATTTTATTCAAACTCAAAGATAAATTTATACACATTCTAAAGAATCTTCTATCTATCTATCTATAAAAAAATATAAAGTAGGAAAAAAAAATAGAAATTAATGCTTATGTATTTTATATAAACTATATGATTTTCTTTACATGGTGAAAGATTTAAAAATGGAAAAAAAGAAAGAAAATTTACTCATTAATTTTACATTTGATATACTCTTTACCCTTATTATGTGTAATGGGTGGTGACTTTTGGTTTTTCATTTACTATTTAATTAATCTTACAATTGATATGCTTTCTATTCTTTTATGTGACTTTTGGTTTTCTATTGAATTAAAATGTTAGTAAAATTAGGAGCTTTAATAGGTGTTATAATTCACCAAACATTATGTACTGGGTGGTGACTTGTGGTTTCCATTGAATTAGAAGGTTGGTAAAATTGGGAGAATTAATATGTATTTTAATTCACCAAACATTATATTACCGAATGTCTTTTCAAATTCTTAAGCTTCTTATTTTCCTTATAAATACCGATTTTTATCATTATTTTATGTATTGGGTGGTGACTTTTGGTTTTTTTATTTACTAATTAATTTACAAATGATTTGTTCTCTACCCTTATTATATGAGACTTTTTGTTTTCTATTGAATTAAAAGGTTAGTATATTTGGGATCATTAATAGGTGTTTTAATTCACCAAGCATTATGTATTGCATGATGACTTTTGAATTTCCATTGAATTAGAAGGTTAGTAAAATTGGGAGAATTAATATGTATTTTAATTCACCAAGAATTATATTACCGAATGTCTTTTCAAATTCTTAAGCTTCTTATTTATCTTATAAATACCAATTAGGAGTTAGAGAGTTGAGTGCTTCTATTTTTTGGGTTTGAGAAATAGACGAGATCCATTGTAATTTGTTTAATAGTCATCAATTCAAGACTAGCATATTCATATTTTTTATTTATTAAAAGAGGTCCAAGTTAATCCATATAAAGTAGCCTTGAAATCGTTAATATGCTCTTTTGATCAAATTGTCAACTTCATATTTTTTATTTGTTCGTTAATAGTTATTGTGTGATTTTGCAAGAAATATTTACTTTTATGAAAATTAAAGGTACATACAAATGTTTCAAACCAAAAATTTGAAACCAAAATTTTTCTAGATTTATGTGTATCCATTTGAATTAGTTTGAATTATATTTTATTTAGTTACTAAACTAGATAAATTTTTTTGATCATGATGCACAACATGTCTTTTATAGATGGAGATAAATTGTTAATTTGATAGAAAAAAGAGTAGAGAGTATATTCAAACACTTTTTGCCATTTTTATATATGGAGAAACAAAGACAATGGTCTCATCTCATCTAAGTTATAAAAATCCAAGTTATAAATATTATAAATAAGTTATACAGGTTCAAAAAATCTGATCCCGTCCAAAGGACGGGTAAACACCCTAGTTATAAAAATAGCAAGCTAGAAATTAATTTTGATTGTTAGTTCTTACTAGTCTATGCAAAATGTATGCATACTAGTACTTGTGTGATTCATCAAACATCAACGGTCTAATAATAGGAACAAAAAAAACGACCCGGCGGTCTTTGGGTATTAAATCAAATCTCAAGTTGACTCTATCTCACTTTCCACGTGTCATTCTATAATTGGACGTTTCTTTCATAAAAACGACCTCCAGTGGCCAATTATATATGCTGATAATTAATTAAGTTGACTGAACCAAAAGATGAGATGAGATGAGATTCTCGATCAGCCTCCTAATGTTGAGTTTCTAACACTCAAGATTGAGCAAATATGGAATAGTGAGAGCTTAATTTACTCTCTATTATCATAAATCACTTCATTTTTTTTAACTCGTTTGACCCTCAAGTATAAAATACTTTAAATTTAAAGGGAGGGATCTATATTCCCTTATAGTAAAAGTCATAAGAGATACAGATTTCTATCATTCTCCATCGTGTTTACAATTTGAGAGAACTAGTCCAAATTTTGTTATACCTATTACTGTGAACTAAGTCATTCAAACATTGCGGCCGATATTTATTATTTCATTTATGGTTGAAAAAATGACAACTTCCGGGCTGATCGAAAGCAATAAATTATATAGTCAGAACAACTAGCAAGGAAATAACGCTCCAAAATATACCAATGAATTTGTACACATGTTAAATTTAAAAAGTACCAAGTGATTAACTTTTTTGTCAAGTCATACCTACAGTTTTATTACATAGTACGTGGAAATAAATAGAGTTAAAAGTTTGACATATGTGTAAGATTAATTAGGTTAATCCCCTTGGGATTGCCATATTATTGATAATGTATATATAGATATACAAGGATTACAAGGATAATGTTAATAAGGGAAATATCCCAATAAATCAATTTATCTATGTACAAAATCATAACAATATAATCCTTGCTATCATCCCCCCGCAGTGGCAACGGGTATAGAGCAAACCGTAAGATTGGACCGGAAGTCAAGAAACAGCTGACGTGACAACCCTTTAGTGTATATATCGGCATATTGATATGAGGACGGGACATGTAGGACCTGGATAAACCCAAGAGCAACCTTCTCACGCACTTGAGGACCGGATTTCCGGCTAGGTCGGCAGCCGAAACATTATCAGTATACACAACGGAGGCACTTGATAATGGACAATGTATCTCCAAGAGAAGGATATGTAAGAAAGCACATTCCGCCACGATGTTTGCTACTCCTCGATACTCAGCTTCGACACTAGACCGTGAGACCGTGGCTTGTCGTTTTGATGACCACGAAATGAGTGTGTCATTTAAGAAGACGCAATAGCTGGAGGTGGAGCGACGTGTGTCGGGACACCCGCCCCAATCAGCGTCGGTGTAGGCCACTAGCTTCGGCGATACCCGAGACGGCGTAATGGTGATGCCGAGGGATGAGGTTCCCTTTATATACCGGATGATGCGTTTGAGAGCGCCAAAATGAGACTCTCGAGAAGAATATGCATGAAGAGACATACTTGTTGAACGGCATAGCTAATGTCGGGTCGGATGAACGTTAAATATTGAAGGCCCCCTGCAAGACTCCGATATAATGTCGGGTTTGACATTAAAGGGTCGGTCGAAGCGCTAAGCTAGAGACTTCAACCGGCGTGGCAGCCACCTTACACTCGGTCATGCCGACACGTTCAATAATATCAAGTGCATACTTCTCTTGAGACAAGAACAAGCCATTCGAGGTTGAAGAAGCCTTGACACCCAAAAAGAAGTTAAGGCCCCGAGATCCGTCATGGGAAATTCATTACTTAAAGAGGCAACAAGCGATCATCTTAAAAGGTCCGACGATGTTGTGAGGATTTTATCATCGACATAGAGGAGCAAGTACGCCATGTCCAGCCCCTTCTTATATATGAACAAGGACGTATCACTTTTGCTAGCCACAAATCCGAGCCGAAGAAGGAAAGTAGCACACCGATGGTACCAAGCACGCGGTGCTTGTTTAAGGCCATAGAGTGACTTTTTCAATCGACACACATGAGCTGGTTTGGATGGATCAACGAACCCGGGCGGTTGAAACATGTATACGGTCTCATTGAGATTGCCATGAAGGAAGGCATTTTTAACGTCAAGTTGATTAATGGACCAATGACGGGAGATGGCAAGGTGTAGGACGGTTCTGATTGTTGCCGGTTTGACGACCGGGCTGAACGTTTCATCACAATCTACCCCGACTTCTTGTGAGCCACCATTGGCTACCAAACGAGCCTTATATCGTTCAAGACTACCATCCGAGCAAAATTTGTGTCGGAACAACCACATAGAGTTGACAATATTTGCCTTAGCGGGGCGAGGTACTAGCTCCCATGTATCATTACGCATTAGGACTTAGTACTCGTCAAGCATGGCAGCATTCCATTTTGGGTCTTGGATGGCCTTTTTGTGAGAGGTCGGAATAGGTGAAAGGAGTGTATTTTTGACGTGAGAATGAAGAGAGAAGGGAAGTTTTGGTTTGAAGATACCACTTCGAATTCGAGTGTGCATGGGTGGCGGAGGAGGGGGCTGAGGAGGTGGTGTCGGTGAAGACGCTGAGGTCGGTGGAGATTGAATGGGAGAGTTTGGAGATAAATCCAGTGAAAGAGGAGGGCTGGAATTAGAAGATTGAGGGGGAGATAAATTAGGAGAGGTGGGCCGAGATTTGTGAGAAGGTGAGGATGGAAAGAAATGTTGAATTATAAGAGGAGATATATCAGAATTTGAAAGAGGGGATAGACCTTCCTTAGAAGAGATAAAAGGAGAATCTTTTGCAAAAGGAAAGACATGTTCTACAAATGTTACATGTCTAGAGATTATTATATTGTGAGATTTTGGGTCAAAGCATTTGTACCCACGGCGGTGACTAGGATAGCCAAGAAATACGCACGGAGTTGACCGAGGGGCGAGTTTGTGTGGAGTAGTGGCCGACTGGTTTGGGAAACACAAGCAACCAAATACCCGAAGGTGAGAGTATGAGGGATTCGTGCCATAAAGGACACGAGTAGGGGTAGATTTTTGAAGAAGAGGGGTTGATGTGATGTTAAGATAACAAGTTGTTTGAAAGGCGTGAAGCCAAAATTTTAACGGAACCGACGCGTGAAGGAGAAGGGTACGCATCATATTATTGATGGTTCTTATTATGAGTTCAGCTTTTCCATTTTGAGAGAAGGTATGAGGGCAAGAAAACCGAAAAGATATGCCATTGGACGAGAAAAATGAGTGGAATTCATGGTTGTTGAATTCACCACCGAGATCACATTGTAACGATTTAATGGAGCGTTGAAATTGTGTTTGGACAAATTTGTGGAATTGAACAAATAGAGAAAAGACTTGGGATTTATATTTTATTGGAAATACCCAAATGAAATGAGAATAAGCATCCAAAACACAAGATAATAATGACAACCATCAATACTTAATATCGGCGATGTTCATAAATCGGTATGAATAATGTCAAAAGGAGCCGAAGCTCGAGACATAGAAGAATAAAAGGGTAGACGAGTATGTTTTCCAATTTGACAAGAGGAACAAACATTGGACGAAAAATCCTTATTACATTCAGGTAGAAATAAAGTACGAAAGACATGAAAACTAGGAGACCCGGGGTGACCAATCCGAGCATGCCAAGTTGAAGCCGGAACAGCCGTGAGGGCAACATGGGAGGAAGACGTGGACGACAGGGGGTAGAGGTCACCGGAACTATTACATCTCAGTCGAGTCATTCCCGTTGAAAAATCCTTCACAGAAAAACCAAATGGGTCAAATTCAACAAAGACACAATTTTTAGTAAGTTTACGAACAAAAATGAGATTTTTGACAATTTTAGGAGCAATAAAGATATTTTTGAGTTGGAGAGGTTTAGATTGGGATGGAATGGTGGTAGAGCCAAAACCCGAGGTTGGTATGCATAAACCATTACCGACAATAACTTAAGGAGAGGACCCATGGTGCCTAATGTTAGAGAGCATACCTTGAGAGTGAGTCATGTGCGATGAAGACCCGATATCCATAATCCAATTTTGATCCGGTTGTGAGAGACCCATTGACGCAAAGGCTTACGCTTAATCCGTCGGATAGTACTGCTGATCATGATTAGTCATGTAAGCTTGAGGTTGATATGAGCGTGGAGAGGCTCCCAAGATGCCAGCTGAGGACGAGCCCGGGTACGGGCATGGTGGTGGTGTCCAGCCGGCTGGTGGCCATTGTGGTGCATTTGGCCAGTTGCCATTAAATCCCGGAATTGGCGCCCAACCGTAGGGAGGGCGGAAAGGGAACCATTGTTGGCCCTGTTGTGGATCCGAATTTCCTCGCCCACGGCCCCTGCCATTGCGTGCTCCACGGCCACGACCCTGGCCTTTTTGTGCACCACTCCCATGGCTCGATTGAGAAGACGAGTCTCATGAAGGGCGTGAATCAGATTGTTGCGGTCGTGTGTAGAGCAGGCACAGTTGGAGGAGCAACGGTGATGCGTTCCTCGTTTGGGATGCCTCGGATCGATCGGTGGCTTGAGTAGTAGGTCTCAATTTGGCGTAGCGGAAGGCTGATTTGATTGAGAATTGGTACGAACAAGAGGGAGAATTCGAGAGCAATTGTGAGTTGTTTGAGAATAGAGGTGGCGGCGCAAGCACAAGGATAAAATAAGGAGCAAACCTCAACTTTATTAAACCCTAAATGTGCCCTGAATAATAAATGTGCTCGAGAGCTCCTTATAAAGAGGAGGCTCTCGAAACCCTAACAAGCAACAAGCTTAATGGACTAGGGTTTGCATGCAAGCAAGGCCCAACGTCCAAAAGCCCATAAAACATAAATAGTAATACTAAAAATAGCAACAACTAAATTAAGAAAGACATAAATGAAAATATGCTAAAATAGGGAAATACATAATATATGACTAATTCCTACGCCATGGGGGTCGCCAAGACCTAGGGAGTCTCGGGCTGGCTAGGATCGGGTCCGAGTCTAGGTAAGGTCGCATCATTCTCCCCCGCTTAGATTCGAAGCGTCCTCGCTTCGAGTTGGTGAAGGAAAAGGCGACCAAAACAGCAATGAAGTGGAGCTTGTCATCGACCTCGGTCCTCTCAATAGTCAACATGTATGGGGTCGATGTAGGCTCAAAGTGGAACTCAGACTCGGCGTCAGGCAACAAAGGTAAGGGCATGGAAAGTGGTTGATCCGACATCGAAGAGAAGTCCAAGGAAGGTGTCGGTGCTGGTAGCGATTGTGGCGCGTCTTCGACCTCAAGTGAGGGACTCGAAACGGAAGGCGCGGTCACGGTTGTGACAATGGGCGGGGCTTGCACTTCGGTGGCCTGGACCACGGGCACGGGAGGCGTGGTGATGGGCGAAACGAAAGGCGCGACTGACTCCTTGGTGGTCTCGACCACGACCATGTGTGGCGCAGCCATAGGCGTGCCAACAGGCTCGGTTGGCGCCTCAAAGGCCTCGACCATCGTCGTGGGTGGCACGACAGGCACGTCGGTGGATGCGTTAGGCATGGGCAGCCGTGGCGCGACCACTAGCAATGGTGTCGATGTCGCTCGACCGGTGTCCAACGATGCTCGCTTTGGTTCCTTCGTTGTGTCGAACCTGTACATCTCTCATTGTCTGGCCATGCGCCTCAGAAGATACTCTTGAAAGGCTACGACGTCCACATTAGGCGCAAAGTTGCGAGCCATATGGTACACAAGTTGACTCCATGTCTCAATTGGGGGCCGCTTCCTATACCATCGATCATCCTCCAAACGCTCAAACCAATCCCGAGCGTAGCTAGTGAAGCAACCAATGGCGACGTCACAACGCTCAAATTTGTCATAGTCTCGTTGGCCGAAGTAGTTGGCCATGTGCTTTGCCCAATCCAAAAACGCCTCGGGGTCATCATACCCGGCAAAGCGTCTTCGGTGAAGTCTTGTATGAGACATGACAAGACGAGAGTAAAAGCGAACCAATGGTATAGACTCACAATCAATATAAGCACCCAAACAATTGAACACGCAAAGTGTAATATCCGAGATATTTCAAGTTTTAAAATTTAATATAATATTTTTTTTAATTATTATTATTTATTTATTTATCTATTTTTTTTATTTTAACCTTTTCTCTAGGTAAAAAGAGAATGTTTGTAAAATAAAATTTATTAAATAATTAAAAGAATATTCCATAGGGATTTTTAATTAATAAAAATTTAAGAATATTCATAAGGTTTTTAACAATTTAAAAAAGCCTTGACTTGAATAAAATAAGGACCCATTTTATTTTTAACCTCAAAAATTTATTAAATAAAACACATTAAAATATTTCCCCCCTTCTTCTTCAACCTAAAGTTTTACGTAAGAAAAATCTGCCCAATCCATGGCCTTCTTACCTACCATAGCCATAACTCCATCTTGCTTACCTCACCTAAATGACATCACCTTCCTCACCTACCCCCTTACCAACCCTCCCCAATCATCCTTCTCCCTCCTCTTCTCCATTGGGCAAAATCCCACAGCCTTGGATCTAGCTTTCACTATAAATAGAGGTAGAAATCCCACCCAACAATTCACTCATTTCATCCTTCTCTTCCTCTCTACAACTTCACTCTCAAGTTCCCCCAAAAATCAGCCCTCCAAGCTCTAGCTTTTCCTTCAAAATCCCACCAAAGGAGCCTCCTCCTCTCCCCTTTGGACCGCCGGCCACCTCGCCTGACCACCAGCCCCACCACCGTCGACCGCCTCCTCCTCCAGCGCGCCGCCCCACTCGCCGGAGCCCCCTGGTGCGCCGCCCCTCCCACCGCCGGATCCTCCTGCCTCCTCTCCCATGTGTTCTGTAACTCAGGCAACTTACAGTAAACCCTTAATTCCATTCTATTTAATTTATTAATTTAATTTAAGTTAATTATATTATGTTAGTTTTAGTAAGATTGGTCAAATAATAGTTGCTTGCAAATTATTAAGATTTATAAGTATTTCATAAATCTTGCTAGTTGAAAAGAGGATATAAATCATTCTATTAAACCATTATTAAATTACTATATCCTAATATGAAGAACAAGAACATGTTCGTTTATTTAAATTTTTATGAAGCTTTTATAAAAAGGTATTTGATTTTATAAATTTATTAGCTTATGATTTTGTCTCTATATTAAATATCACCATTATAAAGGCTTAAGCTTAAGTGTAGAGAATACCAAATTATTTGGAAATAAGAATATTAATAATGATTAATTGTTTTAATTAATTAATATAATATTAGTTTAACTCATCTCTAGGATAAAGTATTCCTACAAGGCATAATTCCTTTTATAAAAATACAATAATATGAATTATAACATTATATTGTTAAGTATTTAAAAATATCTCACCTAGAAAGATATTGTATAATATAGAAAAAAATATTGTTTTTGTGACTTAGAATATCATAAAAAGTATATTATAAGGAATGATTGGGTATTTTATACCATGATCTTATAATTATAGATCAAATTGGAGGAATTTTAGAAATAATTATGATCATTTTAAGAAAGCTTACCTTCTATAGTAAATAAGAATTTCTAATTATGGAAAATTACTAAGAAAGAACCTAATATTATTCTATCTCTTTTATTATGACCCCTTAGTTAAAAAGGTTTTTATTAAGAAAGTATTATAATAGAGCATTTTCGTAAAGGGAAAATAAATTTTAAATAACCCTTGGATATTGTTGAAATTAAGTAAATTATTTTGAATAGTCAATAAGCGTTATTTCAAATCAAATAAAAGGATATTACGAAATTAAAATAATAATAGAGGAATGTTATTATTTTAATTTAACTACCTAAATTATTATAATAATAATTTAGAATGTTCCATACACCTAAGCTAAAGTACTCTTAAGAAATCCGAATCTTAAAAGTATGTTCGTATCTAAGACCGTTCGTAAAATTTCCGTGTCGATAGGTCGGGAACCTCGTTCGAAGTCACAAACCCCACCTCCGTCTCATCGTTAAGTCGGTTATCATTCCAACCAAGGCAAGTGGAAATTCCCCTTGTGACCTTTATAATTCGTCTCCATGAAATTCTCGATGTTGGGAACAACTTGCGTGCTAAGTAATTAAATAATCTTGGAAATATCGATTGCTAGATGTAACGACCATTGTTAGTATAGTTCGCTATTTATATTGATAGGACTATTTATGCTAGTGTGATTATGGTTGGTTGTTATGACCTCGTTCAGAGATCCTCGTCAAACGAACTAGTGAGGGGTGCGGAATAGCCGACGCCTCTATATAACCCTACTAAGTCGTAAGTGCCTACGTGTTTGAAGTACGACTTTCGGGATCATGATCCCATCCGCTCCGATTGCAAGGAGGGATGAGCGCACCCTAGCTAAGTGCCGGGAAACTGGGTTTCCCTTGGTGGATCGGGCAATCCGAATTCCCACCCCTTTAAAAATCATTAAAGCGAAGACGTTCCGATAAGTGCCTAATGCACAATTAAATATTAAAACCGGACCGATCTCAAATGATCGATCTGGCCCTCGGTCCGCTCAGGGCGCGAGAAATTATAACTTGTATGAATTAATAAACGTTCCCAACACATCTTTTATTCTCGATACTAATAGAAGCCTACAATCTAGTAGTTCTTCTCCAAACTATCGAGCTATCTCCGCTCGGGATACGCTCTCCTTCGTACCATTAAACCCCATATGATTAAACCCTACTGGCAAACACAACCCATTGTTAACTTCGTTGTTGTTATATTAAATTACCGAAATACCCTTGGGAAGTTCCGTTCCCGCTTGCTTAGTCTCCTAGACTAATTCTTCTTTTCCGCATGTTGCCTGGCATATTCTCGCCCCTCACGAATTATGTCAGAACCTAGGAAGTTTAACCCGGCGTAAGGTGAAGAGCAAGGGTAGGTCAAGAAGCTCCGCGAAGTTTGAAACTCCTTTTGGTTTATTTTCAGTTATGTTTCAAAGACAATGATTTATGAATTGTAATTCCCGAACAAGCTTTTGGTATTGTGATTTGGATTGTAAGGACAAAAGTCTCCTTCGTGAGCACCTTTTAATTTATGAGTATGTTTTATTCCGCATTTTATCATTCTATATCATTCTAAAAGCCTTGGGTGACGTTGGACGGTAAAATCCGATGTCACTGGCGGTAATACCCAATGTTGTAAAATAGGGGTGTTACACAAAGGTCAAGGATAATTTGGCTATGCCGAGAGGGCGGCTTAAGACTAACACGAAATGTGGTGATAGAATAAACAACCCGCAAGAACAAGCAATTTAACCATAAATTTGCATGTAACAGATCAAACACAAGAATTAGCTCTGATCTCTCTCGTTTTTTTCTTTCAAATAACTGAGGCTTGTTTTTTCCTAATAACTATAGCTCTTGTTTTTTTTGTATCAACTGATTCATTTTTTTTTTTGATCCGGTAATATTTAGGATAGCCCAAGTGCCACTTGAACTAGCCTAGAGCACCCTTGAACGGGTGAGAACTATACAGTTCTAGAGAAATTAAAGTTTTTTGGTTTCGTCACCGGTGGGTGTCGAACCTGAGACCTCGGGATTCTTCCCCAAAGGCCCAATCCGGCCTGACTGGGCTCCTCACCCAACTGATTCATTTTCTGTTTGCTCTCAGCTACAACTTCAACAAAAACAACGATTAACTAGATAGTACTAACTAGGAAGGAGATAAAAAGAAAATAAATATTGGAAGATAAAAGGGATATGGAAATAAATGAAAGATAATATTGTCTCTGCATGTTGGATATATATATATAGGGGTTCTAGTAGAAAGGTTTTTAGAGTAGAAAGTGTGGGTGAATATAGTGCGTTGGATTAGAATAGATTAATGATAAGATATAAAGGTGTTTTTCTTTTTAATATGGGGAGAGATTTATGGGATTAAAGTTGAGAAATTTGATTAGGAGTAATTTCCTTAAAAATAGGGTGGTTGATTTGTTGGAAAAGAATAAAAAGGAAAGTATTTGATAGGTGATAACTATGAAAATTAACGTAATTTTTTTTATCTCTCCTTTCCTCTTTTATTAATTAATGTATCATTTATATATTTTAATATTGATTATCTCTATTAATTTTTTTAATTAATTAATATTGACGTAATTCTTCTATCTTCATTCTAACAGCTTTTGTTAAATGAATATCAACGTGACAAATAATGAATATCCATTTTCGTAGCATGTCAAATGAATACCAACATAATAAACAATGAATATTTAATTCTGTTATAATGAATATGATCAACATGATTAATTGTATAATCATATTATACTTTCGCCAATCATGTCAACTTCGAAGAATATTGCTATATAAAATTGTGAATATCCTTTGACATAATAATACATATAATTCGAATTTAAAAGCTACATAAATATTATCGTTTATTGATAAGAATATCACAATTCAGTTATATGAATATCATCAGCTCATATGGTGAATATGATCACTCATTTACATGGATATCACCAAATAATTTGGTGAATATGACCACCTACTTAAATGACTATCACTAGCTAATATAGTGAATATTACCACTTGGTTACATGAATATCACTAGCCAATATAATGAATATGATCACCGAAGTACAAATCTCACGAACAAAAAGTGAAATGTACGATGATAATTCATTTCCCTTATGTAGACTCCATCTTCATCAACATTTTTCGATATTTTTCGACCATTTGCAACCTTCAAATAAAAATAGAGTAGATAAATATTCATAACAATACATAAAATCTCTTTAAAAAATAATACATATCATTTTTTGGCAAAAATGTATAATTTCATTACATGAATATTACTACCTAATTTTTATGAATATCATTGCTGGTTAAAATGAATTTCACTCACAAAATATCAAATATGAAAATTAATATACACAAAATATTGAATATTTATGATTATCTATTAGCAATACTCAATCAACAAGAAAAAATAATCAAACGCACATAATAATTACAACAAAGAGTAATAATCAAGAATATCTTTTAATATGCTAATGAATATCACTTAAAAATAACAAATATATACAACAATCTAATATTAAGAATATGTCTTAATATCCCAAGAAATATCACTTAATATAGTGATGAATATTAAACCCGAATCGATTGAATATCATACAAAAGTTGAGCGAGAAGAAAAGTTGAATTAACAATGGCATCAAAACTCCCAAATCAATTTTGATAGTTGTTGTAAAAGAACATGTAAAAATTAGACCCTAAAAATCGATAAAAAAAATTACTTCATGTATATTACAATAAAGAAGGAAAAATACCTACAATCAGACTGGTCTCCGACTTATATTGCACTCAACACGGAACTCTAATGGAGTTTCTATCAAAACGATCTCCGACTGGATCCTCCTCTCCTCTGCTTGTAATTCTTGAATGTATTCAATTGCTCCATCTACACTTTCATTAATTAATCATCGATCAGCACATCAATAAATACTAGGCTCAACTACCATTAGATAAATATTTTTACACCTTATTCTAATAGAAAGATCATATATATATATATATATATATATATATATGTTATTTCTTCGGCCTTGTTAAAAACCCCAAATCAACAACGGAGATCCGAGTAAATTGACATATCATCATACCATGTAAAGGGCATCATGATATCATCATATATATATATATATATATATATATATATATATATATATATATATATGTGAAGGGCCTTTTCAATGGATATACCCTAAACGAATCAACAACAACATCAAAACCCCCAAAACAATTGTGATAGCTGTTGTAGAAGAAGAAGTAAAAATTAAACCAAAAAATGCCTATTAAAGATGTCATGTGTAAAATTATACTACAATAAAGAAGAAAAAAATACCCGGATTCAGATGCATTTCTTCAATGAGAGACAAAGAATCAACGAAATTGTTTTTTGAAATCACCAGATCTGGTTTTTGGAAGGAGAAAAAAGTGAACGGTAATATGGTTTTGGAATGTAAAATAAAGAGAAAAGTGAAGATACAAAATCCCGTAAAATCAGCTTATTGGCTATAATACTCTGAGATGCACCTATTCTATAAGAGTGCACCCATTTTCAATAAATCTGGAACGTTAAAAAATATTCATCTAATGATTTAAAATTACACACACTTTTCACTCTAAAAGGCTTTCTACCAGATTCTTATACTATATATATATATATATATATATATATATATATATATATATATATATATATATATGGCAAGGCAATCAAACGGTACTCTCTGAGATCCAACTAATTAGGGTAGAATATTAACGAGAAGATTTTTTTATTGGAAGGAAACAAAAAGATATACTCAATTAAGCAATCGCAATGTACGTACGAGTGAAGAAACAAGATCTGAGAAAATTAATTGCGTACAACGTATGGCCATGAATCACAAGAACACTCAATTTATGTTCACTCAAATCACACCACAATCAAGCCACGAGGGTAAGAAAAAAAATTTCGGTCCAAGCCTTGCTTGAATCCGACTTGGTCACGGTTAATATGATTTTTTTTTGATAGCTCTAACACAAGCAAGGAAAAAGGATTGACTGGAATGAAAAGATGATAAATTGCGTGAACAAGAGTTTGAATAACTTATAAGATGTGAGACTTACTCAAACTGTGGCTCTGATGCCAGTTGATGCGTCCCTCGTTTGGGATGCCTCGGATCGATCGGTGGCTTGAGTAGTAGGTCTCAATTTGGCGTAGCGGAAGGCTGATTTGATTGAGAATTGGTACGAACAAGAGAGAGAATTCGAGAGCAATTGTGAGTTGTTTGAGAATAGAGGTGGCGGCGCAAGCACAAGGATAAAATAAGGAGCAAACCTCAACTTTATTAAACCCTAAATGTGCCCTGAATAATAAATGTGCTCGAGAGCTCCTTATAAAGAGGAGGCTCTCGAAACCCTAACAAGCAACAAGCTTAATGGACTAGGGTTTGCATGCAAGCAAGGCCCAACGACCAAAAGCCCATAAAACATAAATAGTAATACTAAAAATAGCAACAACTAAATTAAGAAAGACATAAATGAAAATATGCTAAAATAGGGAAATACATAATATATGACTAAGTCCTACGTCATGGGGGTCGCCAAGGCCTAGGGAGTCTCGGGCTGGCTGGGATCGGGTCCGAGTCTAGGTAAGGTCGCATCAAGCGGCGGATTGTTTTGATCATCGGGTCTCCTCAAGAAGAAGCCGAGATCGAGCAATGGAGAAAAGTGGCAGAGGATCCGATTGTTGAAGCATACTAGCAACCGTGTCGAATTCCGACGTGAGACCGGTAATCAATTGAAGTACTAACCGATCATTCTCAACTTGATCTCCGACGGCCGCCATTTGATCAGAGAGGGACTTGAGATGTTGACAGTAGGCTGAGATCGAAGAAAAATTCTCCAATCGACAGTTGGTGAATTCATGGCCCAAGTAGATCGCACGGGAGTTCTTGTTGTCTTGAAAGAGCGACTTGATTCTGTTCCCTGCTTTTTGAGCCGTGGAGTTGGATTCCAGAATGGTGAGGAGTAAGTCTTGAGAGATCCGGATGGGGCAGCGGCCTCGAGAGGAGGTCCGGCTTGAGGGAAGGAAGAAGAAGAGGCGACGGTAGAGATGGTACCGCTGGCGAGGGTTTGGGCAGGAACCGAGAAAGAAAACGAGTTTTTCGTTCACAGCTCTGATACCATGTAAGATTAGGTTAATCCCCCTTGGGGTTGCCATATTATTAATAATGTATATATAGACATACAAAGATTACAAGGATAATGTAAATAAGGGGAATATCCCAACAAATCAATTTATCTATGTACAAAATCCTAACAATATAATCCTTGCTATCAATATGTATGTATTTCTAGTATATACCATTTGTTGAGTTTTAGTAGAGAATAATATTTTCCCGCTCTAAGATTTCTAGCATATACTCATGAGTAGGGGTGTCAAAAAATATCTGAATTGAAAATCGAAAAAACCGACGTATTATTTTATTAATTAAACTGTTAATTTTTTTTTTTATAGTTTCTCGGTTTGAAAAATCGATTTTTTTTCTCAAAATAACATATTATTCATACTTTGGGTTAATGAAATTGCATGCTTACTTTGAGAATATGACACTATATTCGATACTCTATGACATTATTTTTATTAACATTATTATTACTTAATTATGCTTTTTAAAAATATTTTACTCCAAAAAATGGCTATATGTGACATAAATACTATAAAGACAATTTAAGACATAATGATTTATATTGAAATTCTAATCGAGAGATATTGTTTTATATAAAATTGATAACTTTGGTTAACAGGTGTCTGCGGTTAACCAGATTTGGACACCGTTGCTCATTACTAGTGAGATTGTTATAAAGAGTGAAATAAATAGTTGAAAGTTGAGAATGAACCATTTGAATTTTCAAGTTATGCTCGAGCTTTTTCTAAATTCTTAAATAATTAAGGATCTATAACGGGTTGTTTTGAATGGTTAAAGTATGGTTGTATGGTGGATTAGTATAAATGTGAGAGAGTTTACACGTCCCTCCATGCGCATAAATATATAAATATATATATATTAGGCCCAACATATGAGCTTTTATTTTAAAACCAATTGAAAATATGAGGAGTAACACATTAATTTATATACTAGATAAATTTTATCAGAATTTCTGACGTGAGATATAGTTTCTTTCATTCTTTCACGTGCATCTTCAAGTGTGTATATAGATTAAAAGATTCGAAAAATGCGCCTCCAATTGTTTGAGCGAAATATGGACCTTCATGGGCGCAAAGTAACGAGCTCCTTTTAGCGGGCCAGAGTAGCATATATAATGTCAAAAATGGACCTCAATCGGTTTGGGCCCTTGTATCTTGAATTGATGGAGCAATTATGGAGCTAGAGTTGCGTACTTACGTATAATAAATAAATAATGAAATCAAGTATTTTATTCAGCCCTCAATTACATTAAAAAATGTAATTTTCATACTTCATTTCATCGGTTAAGTGACAAAGTTCACACCTTGTTGAATCTATAATATGCCAACGATGCAATCCAGTTTTAAGACTCAAGGAGTTAGACATTAATCTCCAAGCAAAGAGGTGAGACATTAAGAACCAAAGAATTATCTATGCAGTTCTAATGGTACAAATACCAATAGGGGTAAAAGTCAAAACTATCAATCTAACGCAAATGCATCAATAAACTCATAAGTTGTATCTCCTGTTTGCTCACAGAAAACTCCTAGATGGTGTTGATGCCTCAGAGGATGAATTGCGCCTATCATCAAGTCGAACATTGGATAAAACCTCAACGACATTCTCAATCATGCCCATTATAACGTCATTTGTTTCCTCCGACTGAGCTTGCACAACTTGTCTTTTACTCACCAAGGGTTCCAAAATCCTTCGCGCTTCTTCTTCACCCGGGCGAGCCTCTATTACTTTATTTATCTCTTTATCGTAGTGCTCTTTTAGCATCAGCAAAGCAATTCGACTTAATCTTTGTCCAAAATTATAACGTCATTTGTTTCCTCCAGCTGAGCTTGCACAACCTGTCTTTTACTCACCAAGGGTTCCAAAATCCTTCGCGCTTCTTCTTCACCTAGGCGAGCCTCTATTACTTTATTTATCTCTTTATCATAGTGCTCTTTTAGCATCAGCAAAGCAATTTGATTTAATCTTTGTTTTGTCCAAAATAATGACGGACTAGGTGAAGCCTCGTTGACCTGAGGTGCAGATGTGGAAAAAAAACCCAATCCAATCCATTGATCAAGTCAAAATCCAATTGGAAAGAAATGCAGCCCTTACATATTAACTCTCGGGTTTCGTACAACCAAACGGTTTTCGTACGTGGATTATTCCCCCTTCCCGCCCTTCAATTGATTGTTTTGTAATACTCTTTACAATTAATCTTTTGAAATACTCTTTACAATTAAAGACATTTGGACTTTATATCGTAAATAGCGTGATCTCACTCGGAGATCAAGCACATCGAATTTAGGTACAAAAAAAAAGTTTCCTAATCCGGAGAGGTTTTTCGATCCTTAAAAGTATTTTATAGTCATACTATATATAATATAAAAAGTTGCTTGCTTGTTGGGATTTTCCCGATGTGGGACGCCCATCCGAGAGTTTTTATCACAAATAATGCTTGTGATACAAGCATGAGGTGGATTGGCCAATTTTCATTGGACCCCACACATAGACTTTGTAAGATATGTACACAGAAGTTGGTTTTAGTGGCTACATATGCCACCGTCGCATGGGCGGAGCGGGGTGGGTGCCTGTGGGGGGTTGGTGACCCCATTGAGTGCCGGAGAGCCACTATGATTGGTAGAAAATCGATCCTTCAAGTTTTGAGTGCCCTCATTGTTCTCAAATGGAGTTCGTCTGTTGCAGATCTGACGTTGAAGATGATACATTTTATTTTGTTTTTTGTTTAATAAAAACCCTTAAAAACGGTGTAGTTTTGTATCCATTTAAAAAAAACTAGCAAAACGACGTGGTTTTGTTCTATTTTTTTAAATTGAAAACGACCTTGGAGTTTTACGTGACAAGAAAAAAAGGTTAAAAAGTCAAATTGCCGACTTTTACTCTTACATGTCAAGGGCATTAGTTTGCCAACTTCTTTTTCAAGTTCCGTTATTTTTATTTTTTTGAGTTCCTTTGTTCTGAGGTTCCTTTGGCACCTCAGTCCATCAAAACTATTCTCTGATATGATTCACAATATTTTGGGGTTTTTAGCTAAAATTCTCTGTTCATATTATTTGGTGCTTTTTATTCAATCAAGACAAATACATTTCAAAAATAACTTACATTCATTTATGAGTGTACTCTATTCTAGTTTCAATGAACCTCTTTTTTAAAACTCATTGGAAAAGCGTTTTTTTATTATCTCTTTCATATTCCATTCTTTAGTGTGAAATCAACATATAGTATTAAAGACGGGCTTCCTTGAAAATAGATATTCAACTACTAGTATCAAAATCTAAGAAAATAAATTATTTTGTTTTCTATTCTAACCTACTCTTAAAATGTGTGAAAAATTAAAAAACCTCAAATATTGTGAATCGGAGGGAGTATTTAATTAGTTAAATTGATTATGATATACATTAACTTTAGATATTGAATTTATTTTATACAAAATTGACTTGAACTTTGAACTTTTTAATGATCAGTAGTTATTTATTGTCTAAGATTAATATACTTTTATTTGTGGCCTTATTTATTTATTAATAATTAAATAATATTTTATTTTGTGCCCCCAATGCTGGAAATTTATGACTCTCCTGGCGTAACGCAGATGAGGAACGCCCAACAAACCCGACAGACTACAGAGCACAGGGAGCAAACAAGAGACCCAAAAGCAACTACAAGGACGAGACAAAAACAAAAAAAAGAGTTTTTAATGTTTCTGATTCTCTTAGAAGAAAAAGAATAGAAGAAATTATTAGATCTTTAATACGGATTTAGGTCTTGCTACAGTTAAGAACAAAAAACATTTTTATGTAAAAAGCATTACTTATTTGCCTCAAAATATGTGAAAGTTAATTATTTTTTACGTATTTCAAAGAAAAAGTAATGTTTTTTTAGGGTTTAGGGTTTAGGGTTTAGGTTGAGAAAAAACTCTATAAGTAGAGCTCAGAAAATTTTGACTATTAAATAAAAATTAAACAGTTAATGGAGAGTTTAAGGTTGTGAATAGTAGAAGAAGTTGAAACACTTCTCTTAAGAGTTGGCAAGAGAATCTCGATGAGAACCGACAATTCCTCATGTGGGATCTACTCCTCCAAGATGAATACCTCTTGCTAAAGGTTTCAAAAATTAAATATTGATGCTTCGGTCAAGGAGAATAAAGTCACTAGACTAGGAGTAACGCTTAGAAACCACAAAGGAAGATGGGTGTAAGGGCTAACTTTCTAGGCCCAAGCTGAACATTCTCCACTATTAGTAGAAGCTCAAACTGGTCTGAGAGGTTTGCAAAGCTGCACATAATAAAAAAAAATTTAAGTGTTGAAAGTGATTGCCACGAGCTGATTTTGACAATTCAAGGAAAAACAAGGTGTCTCGTAGATATTGTTTTCAGTGTACAAGACATTAAAAATGTGACTTTAAGTTTTGGTCAAGTTACCTTCAATGTTGTGAGTAGGAAAGCTAATGTCGTGGCCATGAACTAACTTGTTCAGAGCCATGGAGCTTTGGTCTTAAGGTTTGGGATAGTTATCTCCCGCTTGTTGTGTACAAATCTGTTCAAAATGAGTTAAATGAAAATCTATACGCTTGCCGGTATTTTCTTACAAAAATCTATATTGAGAAAGATTTGATTTGATTGGATAATTTGAGATTTTTCATGATTTTTATAGGGTTTATTATTTCCTTTTTATAGTTTAGTTTTCAAATCAAGTTTCCTTAGGTGTCTTGAACTCATACTTCTGGATCTTGATGCCTCACAAACTTACCTTCTGAAGAACATTTGAGAAGAAGAGAAGGAAGACAATTTTATTCTATGGATTTCAATGGAAGATGAGCGTACATATACAAAGTTATTCAACGGTAATGCTAAAAAGAGGGGATATGCTAGATATATGTTCCTAAATACAAGAGGTAAATTAGGGATTTATCTATAAGATATATACATAAAAGGGTAATAATATGAGGTGTAATTTCATTCCTTAACAGGACCCCTCAAGTTGGAGTATATGTTAGAGACACCCAACTTGGATAAGAGAGTAAGGAATTGTATGGAATCTTCAAGTTTAGTAAACAAGTCGGTGAGATACTTGTTGGTGTTGATGTGGAGTGTGAAGATCTCTCCTCATTGAAGTTTCTCCCGTATAACATGGCAATCGATCACGATATGTTTCGTGCGTTCATGGAATACAAAATTGGAGGCGATATGTGTTGGATCGTGATGTGTTAGTAACAAAGAAGAGAACTAACAATGTTCCCTGGATAGCGGAAATAAACAGAAATAGGAACACAATATTTAGAGAAGAAACTTTTTGACTGACCAACAAGTCGTAGAAAGAAAAATATCTACCCTTGAGACTCCTTCTCAAAGGATTTCAATAGAATACTTTGTATTAAGTTTCAATTGTTACAAGGCAAGTCAAGTTCCATGGTAACTAAGGCACCAACCAAAGTTCAACCAACTAGACTTCTTCTACCCTAACTGTAAACCTAAACGAAGGCAAACTACCAATCTGAGTACTCACTTGAATGTGGATTCTTCACCGGAAAAAGCCACACACACTCGTACACTTGAAAATACTCTCTCTTCTAGTTTGTCGTTAATCACCACTCTAATCCTAGCTAAACCTAGCCTTATATAGGATATTACCAAGTCTGGTCTCAATCGTAGTTCTTGCCTAATTGCGCTGATATTCCACTTGGCAAATCCCACTAAAATGGGAGAAAGTGTTTTAACGATTATTCTTATCCTCAACCATTTCGATTCTTTCTAAAACCGAATGACATCGGATTTCCTAGATAAGATTTGGTAACCGAACAAAGCTGTTGAATCTTCATAGAAGATCTGGTAACTTGCCATAGATAGAAAGTCGCGTCTCTTCGAGATACTTTTTCTAAATCTTCACTCGTTTCTTCCATTGTTCCTCACAATGTTCATTCACTCTTGATGATGAACCTGTTTTTCTGAAATACTAACATGGATAAACATATTATACCATCAAAGTGTCACTGTCAAAACTAAGAGAAACTATGGAACAACACATGTTCCAATAATATGTATGGCGGCTTTGTTGTCACAGTAGAGAGTGGCAGGTTGAGGATGACCGACTTTGAGATCTTTGAGAAGAGTACGGAGCCACTTTAATTCACAACAAGTACTAGCCATGGAGAAATATTTGACCTCGGTACTTGTGACTTATATTTCAACGGAAACACCCAAAGAAAATGCGAATAATCATTAAGAAACACAAGATAATATTTATGCCCTATTGAGCTAGTAACAAGAGAGGTCCAAAGACCACTATGAATAATATGAAATGGAGCAAAAATAGTAGTTCTAGACGGTGAAAAAGACAAACATGTATATATGCTTTCCTAACGACATAAAGAACAAGGAGAAGAGTCATACATTTTAATGCAACTAGACAAAAAAAGATTTCTTAAGGTAAAGAAAAGATGAGCACCTAGATGACCACAACAAGCATGCCAAACGGGAGCCAACAGTATAGAAAGGGTAACAGGGATGGCGATCGAGAAGAGGAGGACGATTGAGGTATGACAGGATAAAGCTCGTCGGATCTATTGCATATCATTCCATGAGTTCCCATTTGAAGATCCTTCACAGAAAACCATATGGGTCAAACTCAAAAGAGACATTATTATCAAAGGTAAATTTACGAACTGAAATAAGGTTTTTCATTAAATCAGCAACAAGGACGATTCGGGGATGGATTGTTGTGTTGGTGGTAGGAATTTGGGAAGTTATGAGACCCAAGGTTGGTATGTGCATGCCATTTCCAATAATAATCAAATGAGAATTACTCTTAGAAGTAAAGGAAGAGTGGTTACCTTGGTTGTTGGACATGTGAGACGAAGAACCAATGTCCATATACCAATTGTTGTCCGTCGGATATAGCGTTATTGTGTTGACCACTTGAGTCAAGTCCGGTGTAGGTTGAAAACCGTCGGCAAGATTCGATAAAATTGTGTGAGCTTGCTGAGCAGAAGCCCGAGGAGTTGGTCCAAGGATGCCTTGAGACAAAAGTGACGAGTAGGGGTAGGGGGCTGGTTCCATGTAGTGAAAGGCCATGGGTTAGGCTGATACTATTATTGTGAGCTCGACATCAGGAACAACCATAGGGGATTCGCTGGAATTGAATGGTGTCGTTGCCTCTGCCGCGCCCACGATCTTTATTGCGATCACGATTGTTATTGTCGCGGTTGATGGTGTTCGAAGATGATACATTAGTTAGTATATTTTTATTAATGTATTTTTATAAATTAGAGTTTATCTCTCTCCTCGGATTTTCTTTACGGTTCTTTCCCGGGACGCGTTTTTTGAACCGTTAGGATTAGGGCTTAGTGGTAGGGCTTATTATTATATACACTCCTTTTGTATTCTAGAAAGTTTAATCAATCAGAATGAATTAATTATCCCAACCCTAATCCTCTATTCTCATCTACGCCTCTTTTTATCATCTCCCCTATCTCATCTGAGTCACTCTTCATCCCCGACTTTGGCCCTTCTTCCCTTCACCCAGTTACTTAATTTCTTCATTGATATCGGTACAAGATCACTACGGTCTTGTACCAATTGGTGCTTTCATCCCTGGACTCTGCGTTTCCATGGCCAACAACGAGGATGATCGAACGCTGCTCGTCATAATTCATCGTGAATTCTACTTAATCTCTGATCAAGTGTTGTATCAAGTATTTTCAAAAATCGAAGACTTGGAAAGCATTCAAAGAGTAGGTTATGGGTCTCAATTTTATTGGCAAATCCAATTTCAGACTCATGATTCCGCTCTCAAGGTGATTAAATTTCTCTATGGGAGGTGCATCTACGACGGTTATTGTCAACTAGAATTGTTCTTTTGTCCGACAACCCCCCAACGACCAATCACCACCAAATCAGCAGCAATCATCGCACCCGTTGATCGCACGGCTCCCACTCCAGCGACTTCCGCGCCCACGGAAACCATCGTCCCGCCTATTACACTTGTGACACCTGCGCCCGCAATAACCAAACCTTCCACTCCCGCGGCAACCACAACTAAGAACAGTATAGTTCTTGCTGTACAAGGTTTACGTCGCGCCATAGTCGTTGCGCTGCCTCGCCAAGACCCCCTTCCAAAAATTAGGGTTGCGACCCTGGTTGAGTATTCAGCTGAGTGGAGACACCATACGCCTAAGACTGAGCATATTTTTTCTGTTTTGATTTGTGATTTTGGTGGCTACTTTGCATTGTTCGACTCATTTGTGTTCGACCCTGGAGGACCTGATTGACGCTTCCGCAGCCTCCTCCTGATTTCCGCCTCGAGGATGAGTCGATTCTCACCGGGGGAGTGATTGATACGTTAATTGGTATATTTTTATTAATGTATTTTTATAAATTATAGTTTATCTCTCTTCTCGGGTTTTCTTTACGGTTCTTTCCCGGGACGCGTTTGTTGAACCGTTAGGATTAGGGTTTAGTGGTAGGGTTTATTATTATATATACTCCTTTTTTATTCTAGAAAGTTTAATCAATCTGAATGAATTAATTATCCCATCCCTAATCCTCTCTTCTCATCTATGCCTCTTTCTGTCTTCTCCCTTATTTCATCCGAGTCACTCTTTATCCCCGGCTTTGGCCTTTCTTCCCTTCACCCGATTACTTTGTTCATTGAATTCGGTAAGAGATCACTATGGTCTTGTATCAGAAGAATTAGATTATGATGCCGATTTTTCAAGAGGTGGAGCAGTGGGCTGCACGTTGGATGTCGTAAGTGCCTTGGCTTCGGTAACAATGAAGTTGCGCTTCTCCCGTCTAGTTTCTTTAAGCAAAATCATCGATCAAGCTAGGGAAAAGTCAGGAAACGGGTCTCTTTGTTGAGTGAGACTTGCAACCTTGTCATATTCAGCGGACAACCTGGATATCAAATGAATAGCAATTTGTTGCTAGAAGAGATGAGAGTCGACATTACGTGGAAACCGAGGTAAATGATTCAAGACTGCGTCTTGAGAATTCATTTTGAAGGTGTATACTGCTCGGGAGGCCTTATTGTCGTGGAATATATCGTTCAGGCTCTGCCAAGCACTGCCAGGCAGATAAGGCCGTGGATTTTAGTGTGAGAATCGTGAGAAGAATATCCAACGAAATTGTAGTGTAGTGTATATCCATTGGAGAATAATGGCATCCAATTGGTCTCGAATGTAGGGTTTTTGGATCCTGGACAATGGGCGTCTTCAGATCGAGCACTTTCGGTGTTTGATTGCCGGTGTCGTCGCCCATTGTGGTCGATATGAGAGGCTCTTTAGAGGTTTAGGGATCGCACGCTACAGTGAGGAGGAGGAAGAGCGACAATGAATTGCACAACCAGAGAAAAGGGAGGTGGCGTCGCGAGGGTTCCAAGATGGGTGTAATACCCGAATTATAATTTCCGGTAATCTTAATCTTGTTATAAAAAAAAATATATTCTCGCCCAACAATCTATTTTTTTTCCTTTTCCTTAATTAAAAGCTTAATCTATCCTAAAGCCTCGTCTAACCTACTCCTCGCACCAACCAAATCTTTTTAACCTAAAACTATTTAACCCTAGTGGAGCCCGACACTTTCTTTCAATTGCTATCGCCACCGTCGTCTTTATCAAGTTTAGGGAGAGCGATGTTCTTTCGTTCCCTCCGCTGGCATTTCTTCAACATGGTCGTTCCGTGCTAGCGTGCGTTACAAGCACTGACAAGCTGCGCTGCGGAGATCGTCGTTGCAAGGCGCTGCTGCATCCTCCGGCAAGGATGAGTCGCCTCTTTGTGTTCACGGTCTATCGCCGACGTTCCACTTCTTTACTTATCCATCAATGTTTCTTCGTGGGCCTTCGTCCCACGTGATTCGTCGTTCTCCGGTGAGTAGTCTTCAAATCCAATCTCTGTTTTTGGTTGAATCATTGTCCGTCGTCGTAGGCCAGTTGTTCTCAATGTTCGGGTTTGGAGTTGAGTTCGTGAAGGTTTGGGATGGGATAATTAGTTGAGTAGGCTTAATTTGAGATATACGTAGTAGGTGAGTTCAGTTTTTAGTAGATGGTTAGTAGTTAGTCAAATCAAGGGTATTTCGGTGGAATTACGTTATAATGGGTTAAGTTCAATGGCCTGATTAGCTTAGGTAGTTGGCCAATTAATTATGTGAGATAGATTAGGTTTAAGTTTGAGGTTGGTTCGGATTTTGTAGTTGATGGATTCTGTGTATTTTTTATTTGGGTGTGCTTTAGTTAATCGGTTCTTGGGTTAACTAGTTAATTAGACTAGAGGTGTAATTTCATTTGCAAAGTGTCTCGTTCGTTTAATTCTCATGTGGTGTGAGAATTTGTAATTAATTGGGTAGGTTAATTAATTTAATATAGGTTACTTGGAAGCTATATATATATATATATAAGTGGTGATCAGTAGCCTATGATACGTATGTTCGGGGCTAGATTAGTTTCAGAAGTATCGGTTCCCGTTTAGTTCGGTTGCTAATTGCTATTTAGTAGGTCTTTTTACTAGTCAACTAATTGGTAATGGTCGTTAATGTTTCTTAGGTTTCTAGCGTTACTCGTGTTCGTTAAATCACATCAAGAGTCGTCTTTGAGGTAAGTCGTTTTTCGACTTGCTCGGTTCTTTTCTCCCTTGTTAGACTGCGTATCGATATTGTAGGACGGGTTTTGGGAACTAGTCCCGAATACCTTTTAAATTGTTTTGAACTCCTTGTGTGTTGTGTGCGTTAATGATTTTAAATGTGATTTATCGAAAAATATTTTGGAACGTTTTCTCTGTGTTGGTACCGTTTCCGACACGGCCCATCGTAGCTGGTGTTGAGGAAGTGTTGGCTACTTTGACCCGTGTGACTGGGAAAATCGTGCCCCTTCAATACGAAAATTATTATCTGTGTGTTTTTGGCAAGTGCTCCAGTGGAGGCTTAGCCAGGGGTTAGAAGGGAGATTGTGAAGTGGAGTGGGAGGGCCTGCCTCTGCACTCGACGCGGTGATGAGCGCCTTGGAAGTCGGATCGTGGACAAAGGAAGAATTGCATTGCTGTGTGATTGTGATTGTAAATGCGTATGTGACTTGTGTGACTGTTATAACTAATTTAGGTATTGGCCTTTAGAGTTATGTATGTGATTGTGGATTTGAATGCTGACTTTAGATAACTGATTTCAAAACGTCTACAATTTCCGTATTCTTTCTACTTGGTAGATTAGACGCTGACCCTTCGGGGAACATTTTTCAGTTCCAGGAATGAATCAGGGAGCCGTGCAGGAACCGAGGCAAGATGGCGGGCCGGAGCGGTAAAGAGCGCGTGTCATAGTGGGATTGGTTTTTATTAGTTATTTATAGTAGTTAGGATGTTGATTTTAATATTTGTTAGACGAAGTTGGTATTGTGTTTTGTTTATTATAATTTTGTTCGAATAGTTCAGTCAGTAGGCGTGGTGACGTATTTGAATATTTATGATTTTCGGGGATTCATGCATGATTATGTTTTTCTAAGTTTTATTAAATAAAGGTTGGATGTTTTATTATGTTTTCTCGTCGTGCCCGAGTTGTAAGGTCCTACAGTGTAGTTGTCAACCTAATTAGTAGTACCTTGTAAGGTCTATTCCCTAGTAGCGCCTCGGCGAAAGTCGGGGTATTACAAATTGGTATCAGAGCCAGGTTGACAACAGGGCACATGGAACTGACCAACAAAGAGTACCCGAGGTCCAACTTAAAACCAAAACCGGCCGATGTTTTCAAAATGTTTTAACTGGGGTAGGCATGTTACATATAGGGGTAGGTGACACGTCGCGACTCCGCCACCGTCAGCTCAAGGACCTCCAGTAGTTTATTACTTTTAACCTTTCAATTCTAAGTGTAAGTTTGACAAATGGTTTCGTTCGTAGTATTAATATTATATTAGGGAAGCGTGAGGAAGTAAAAAGAGTAGGATTGAAGTGTCGGGTTATGGTCTCCAAGAGTTTAATAGTATTGGTCATCGAGTATTTGAATCTAGTGCAAGAGGAAGGCAGAAATGGTCGACATAGAAGGTAATGGAGTAACTTGGAGCAAATCTAACCTAGGCATATAAGTTATTGGATTAGAAGTGGTTGAACTTCAATTAGGGACATCGGTTGAAGAAAGGATGTTGCTCGTTTTAGGAAGAGTCGAATATCCGACTTAAGAAGATTAGCAAGGAGTTCGAAATGGAGGATAGAAGAGAATGTATTTATTCACGATTGATCCTACTTACCTGAAGCAATCATACGAAAGTGAGTTATAGGATAAGGCCAAGGAGATGATGCGGTGAGAATCTAGGAAGGCAGCAGAGTAAAATGAGTTTGAGGCAATGTGTAGGTAAACTTTCACAAAGGAGGATGTGAGATCAAACAGAGAAGGAAGAAGTGATCAAGGGCTCGGTAGGGGCCCTGGGCCAATTTATCCACAAGCCCACTTTGTTAATGCGTTGGAAAAAGGGATTATGACATTAAGTCGGGTGACATCTAGCTATGAAACCATACCATTCGTGGAAGCTAAGACTAAGAACATGAGAAAGATAATGGAAGAATACATGTTTGGACAGAAAACTATAGAGGGAAGAGATTTAGGAACACCTTTTCTAGGTCCGTGCGAGACTAAAGCCTCACGCATAAATTAGGGCAGAGTAGTGACCACAATAACTCAATTATAGGGTAAAAGAGATATTGAGTGGAAGTCGCAATCTGCTCAAGGCCATTAAAAAATGAAAATGAAAATGAATGATGATGTGGGACCCGTTGAGCCAGTTCTAAAGAGACGTGTACCCGGTTATGGATTCCGTGAGAGACAACAAATGGCATATGGATAGAGATATTTGATGTGTCTAAATTCGCTCGAATAAAATTTAGACTAGTACTAAACTCATCTAGACGGAAGTACTAAGCAGTAAAGATGTTTTAAACAAGACCTTGACCACGAGATTCAGAAGTTAATTAGTTGGGCTAAGACCATGACCTTGAAACGCGTAGTGGGTTGTTTAGGGTGCTTGGATTTACAAGTAAGTATAATAAAGAGCGAAGGCATGACTTGGATCTAGTTCGATTTGGACATATGTGTAGACTATATTTTTGTCGTGGGTTCACCAAATTTTAGCGAGTAGTTGTGAAAGGAAAGAGAGAATTTACAATGTCTAGTTCTCGTAAGGAAGTTTGGACTAGTAACATAATCAACAAAGGCGTAGGGATCAAGCAATGAAGAACTTTATTAGTAGATTGAACAACAAATGATAATGGCCTTTTGGGTACTAACAATTATACAAGGATGATGGTAAGAATGTATCAATCCAGAGAAAGTTAAGGATATGATTCTAGAGACGAGGAGAGGTTAGCGATGTTGTTAAACATGGATTGTATTGGTTAGTTGAGACACGTTCGTCGCAAGTCAAGTAGTGCATGCAATTTCTGAATTTCTAAGTCAAGTGAGCATTTGAAGATGTTTTCATGGGTAGTTGTCATTACTATGAACCCAATGAGAAGTAGATATTGTTAGTTACTTTGAACCAAGGATTAGACTTCTCAAGCAGGTTTCTTAGCACATAGGCCAAATCGTGACGTAGAATTGAATACTTGAGTAAAGGAGTTATGGAGAAGGAGTAAATGCACCGAGTCCACTTCTGTGAGAGGTTCGGTTTGGTTCGCAAAAATCTGAACTTGGTTATCATGAAACATGGCTTGGGTGGACTGACCATAATGAAGTGTGAAAATTCTCCATACTCGGTTAAAGGAATGTTGTGAAGCTTAACTTACGTCTAGTGGGGTATGTGAGGTGTTAGGCAAGAACTTTTATCGACTAACTGGACCGAATGTAGGGGTCTCTATCAATGATACATTTTTCTACTACCGGACTTGAAAGAATAAGCTTCCCTCTTGGAGACTACATTGATGATTAAACACTACCAGCAGAGTTTAAGGGTCATGCAATATGATTCAGATAAATGAGAAGCCTGTTGTGAACAGGTGACTCAAATTGAGAAAATAACGAATGTTCTAGAGAGAATTGATGTTATAACATGTTAGAAGTACCTTTTAAAACAAGAATGCGTCACGAAACATATGGAAATAAAATTAAACTTTGGTAGGGTATAAGGAAGACTCCTAGTCTAAACCACCATTGACCATATTAAGTGCAATTAAGAAAATCACTTGGAAGGTAGGTTACCCAAAGAGTGGTGACTAGTTGAAGGGTAGGATGACTTGTATACTCCAACCGCTTGTATCACAGGATCGTGAGAGATATACAAATTTTAATAACACCTCAGCCATAAGAGATTTGTCACAGTGGAAAAGGTGGAATAATCGCCTATGTATCTGGAAAGATAAAGTATAGGGCCATGCGAGCAAGATCAAGATATGGAGCAAGTGACTAAACCCAAGGGATTGGACACTACCGAATTCGGCATATGCTAAGTTTGGTTAGACAAACACTGACTAAAGAATGCCTTCATAAGTAAAAAATATTAGCATATGACGCTAGGATGGCTCAAGCTATTCGAAAATCAAGACTTGGAAGTTTAGTGCTATCCAGAAAAGAGATTAATGAAGGAGGCATTATAAGGGTGATAGTTGAAGTGTGTTGCCTAGATTTAATGACAAGAGGTATTGTGTATCTTAAAAGATTAGTAGAATATGACTTAGAAGCAGATGTTGTTTCACTCAAACAATCCACACTTACATGAATTGGACAAAAGAACAGAACAATAGAAGTAGTTCAAGGGTAAGGGAACAGAACAATAGAAGTGGTTCAAGGGTACTATGGATAAGTCATGTAAGAGAGAAAATCAGTCTTCTGGCTGAGAAATTTACTAGCAAAAAGACACAATTGGGGTTTTGAGAACCACAATGACGACCTGGAGTGCACAAGAACTGGTAACCGTTAAGAGGAGGGATTCATGGTTAGCTTGGCAGTAAGGGTACGAGGCAAAGGGTCAAGACTATGCTTCACAAGTACTTACTACTCGCAGTTCTAGGAAGACGATTTAGACACTAGAGGGATGCCATTGTGTGCTGGTTTAGGAGACAACTAGTTAGACCAATTGGAACTAATGGAGTCACTTATAGTAACTATTAGCACATCTTGTTTTGAGAGCGCATGTTAGCTACTGCAAAGTCGCAAGAAGTCCTACACGGTCAAGAAACAATGGCCATTAGAGTTTGAGATATGTGTACATGTACAATTGAGAGTGTCATCAACTTGGGAGACTAAGAATAAGGATGAGAGAGAGCTACCCGAAATTGTACCTGAATTTAGTAGAGGTGTGTGCGAGAAGGACTTAAGGGTGAGGTAGAGTATGGAACTGGTGTTTGACTGTCTGGTTGCTTTGTTTGATGTTTGATTGGTTGCTTGACTTATACCTAGCTTGATTGCTAATTATCGTGTCTATATTAGTGTGTTCTGCGTTGTGGTTTGACATGTTAGTTCTTGTATCTAAAAATTAGGTTCGAGGACGAACCTCATTAAGGGGGAGAAGTTGTGAAACCTCGGGAATCATTATGGGTATATAAGTATACTTATGGAAGTTTCGGGACGAAACTTTCTTAAGTGGGGTAATATGTAATACCCGAATTATAATTTCCGGTAATCTTAATCTTGTTATAAAAAAAAATATATTCTCGCCCAACAATCTATTTTTTTTCCTTTTCCTTAATTAAAAGCTTAATCTATCCTAAAGCCTCGTCTAACCTACTCCTCGCACCAACCAAATCTTTTTAACCTAAAACTATTTAACCCTAGTGGAGCCCGACACTTTCTTTCAATTGCTATCGCCACCGTCGTCTTTATCAAGTTTAGGGAGAGCGATGTTCTTTCGTTCCCTCCGCTGGCATTTCTTCAACATGGTCGTTCCGTGCTAGCGTGCGTTACAAGCACTGACAAGCTGCGCTGCGGAGATCGTCGTTGCAAGGCGCTGCTGCATCCTCCGGCAAGGATGAGTCGCCTCTTTGTGTTCACGGTCTATCGCCGACGTTCCACTTCTTTACTTATCCATCAATGTTTCTTCGTGGGCCTTCGTCCCACGTGATTCGTCGTTCTCCGGTGAGTAGTCTTCAAATCCAATCTCTGTTTTTGGTTGAATCATTGTCCGTCGTCGTAGGCCAGTTGTTCTCAATGTTCGGGTTTGGAGTTGAGTTCGTGAAGGTTTGGGATGGGATAATTAGTTGAGTAGGCTTAATTTGAGATATACGTAGTAGGTGAGTTCAGTTTTTAGTAGATGGTTAGTAGTTAGTCAAATCAAGGGTATTTCGGTGGAATTACGTTATAATGGGTTAAGTTCAATGGCCTGATTAGCTTAGGTAGTTGGCCAATTAATTATGTGAGATAGATTAGGTTTAAGTTCGAGGTTGGTTCGGATTTTGTAGTTGATGGATTCTGTGTATTTTTTATTTGGGTGTGCTTTAGTTAATCGGTTCTTGGGTTAACTAGTTAATTAGACTAGAGGTGTAATTTCATTTGCAAAGTGTCTCGTTCGTTTAATTCTCATGTGGTGTGAGAATTTGTAATTAATTGGGTAGGTTAATTAATTTAATATAGGTTACTTGGAAGCTATATATATATATATATAAGTGGTGATCAGTAGCCTATGATACGTATGTTCGGGGCTAGATTAGTTTCAGAAGTATCGGTTCCCGTTTAGTTCGGTTGCTAATTGCTATTTAGTAGGTCTTTTTACTAGTCAACTAATTGGTAATGGTCGTTAATGTTTCTTAGGTTTCTAGCGTTACTCGTGTTCGTTAAATCACATCAAGAGTCGTCTTTGAGGTAAGTCGTTTTTCGACTTGCTCGGTTCTTTTCTCCCTTGTTAGACTGCGTATCGATATTGTAGGACGGGTTTTGGGAACTAGTCCCGAATACCTTTTAAATTGTTTTGAACTCCTTGTGTGTTGTGTGCGTTAATGATTTTAAATGTGATTTATCGAAAAATATTTTGGAACGTTTTCTCTGTGTTGGTACCGTTTCCGACACGGCCCATCGTAGCTGGTGTTGAGGAAGTGTTGGCTACTTTGACCCGTGTGACTGGGAAAATCGTGCCCCTTCAATACGAAAATTATTATCTGTGTGTTTTTGGCAAGTGCTCCAGTGGAGGCTTAGCCAGGGGTTAGAAGGGAGATTGTGAAGTGGAGTGGGAGGGCCTGCCTCTGCACTCGACGCGGTGATGAGCGCCTTGGAAGTCGGATCGTGGACAAAGGAAGAATTGCATTGCTGTGTGATTGTGATTGTAAATGCGTATGTGACTTGTGTGACTGTTATAACTAATTTAGGTATTGGCCTTTAGAGTTATGTATGTGATTGTGGATTTGAATGCTGACTTTAGATAACTGATTTCAAAACGTCTACAATTTCCGTATTCTTTCTACTTGGTAGATTAGACGCTGACCCTTCGGGGAACATTTTTCAGTTCCAGGAATGAATCAGGGAGCCGTGCAGGAACCGAGGCAAGATGGCGGGCCGGAGCGGTAAAGAGCGCGTGTCATAGTGGGATTGGTTTTTATTAGTTATTTATAGTAGTTAGGATGTTGATTTTAATATTTGTTAGACGAAGTTGGTATTGTGTTTTGTTTATTATAATTTTGTTCGAATAGTTCAGTCAGTAGGCGTGGTGACGTATTTGAATATTTATGATTTTCGGGGATTCATGCATGATTATGTTTTTCTAAGTTTTATTAAATAAAGGTTGGATGTTTTATTATGTTTTCTCGTCGTGCCCGAGTTGTAAGGTCCTACAGTGTAGTTGTCAACCTAATTAGTAGTACCTTGTAAGGTCTATTCCCTAGTAGCGCCTCGGCGAAAGTCGGGGTATTACAATGGGCTAGGCTAGCTCGTAATACCATGCTAGAGTTTGGAATTCCCTTTAGACCTGTCTTTCCATTAATTACAATATATAGAATACAATAGCTTTTGTGCCAAGTTAGGTCAAATATACTCTTCCGAATATATAACTGAGAGGATCGGACATTTGTGTTAGTAAGACAAAACGGGAACTATTCCAAAGACAATTCCCTTACGCGGCGAAAATAGAAAACACAGAAAATAAGATAGTAACACAGTAGATGGACACGTTTCCTTATAGAAGAACCTCTACAGGCAACTAGTTGAAGAGTAAACCTCTACCTCGCTTGGAAGATTTTGAACAAGCACTACATTAATAAGATAGGTCTCTAGATACACAATGCAAAGACGAACTTCTCTATTGTTCGTAAGCCCTAAAAACAAACAATACTATCGACTTAAGTCATCATGAAGCTTGATCTACTAAACACAATCATTATAGTACTTGAACCTGACTCGTTCCTGATTCAGGTCCCTTTTGCATAAGAATTGGCTTCCAAGTCGATGACGAGCTTCACGTAGTTCCCATCACTTGTTGGATTTGGTACTTTCTCCTCTGGATCTTGATCGTCGTTTTCACTTGAGTTGCTCGAGCTCGATCTCTCTTTCTCTCTGAATCACTTTCTTTCCTTAGAGAACACTATTCGTTCCTTTCTAAGAGCGTACTTGACCTAGCTTTATCTCTTTCTATTTATAGTGATCACTTTTTTCCATTTGACGCTTTTGTCCTTTAACTCTTTGGGCACACGATATTGTTGCAAATGACTAGCGTACCCTTTTGGAAACTTTTCATCTTAGGACGTTTATATCCTTTTGTGCTTGCCGTCCAAGACAACAATGAAAAGTCTCTTTTGTCCTTTATTTAATTGTCACGTATCCGGGTGGCTAACAAGGAAATGTTTCCCTTGCTTTTCTTGCAATCTTCTATCTTTCCTGAGTTCACTTGAATAGGGAATTAGTTCCAAGTGTTTATCATTATCAAAATTTTGATTGCTCGAATGGTAAACCATTGTAAGTTTCCTAACACTGACCCAACAATAACATATCTATTATCCACGTCATTTTTCTTAAAACAATTTCATAGGTAGAACATTTCCACTGATCAATGCCAAGCTCTATCAAAAACTTTATAAAATCATACCTTATCAAAAAAACAACTTTATAAAAACAATTTCAGGAATTGACCTGCTGCCCGCGACGCTTTTTTTATAGTGCCTTTACTCACCCCGATCTCAAACTTTTTTTAGTTCTTTTTTTGAAAATTTGTACCATTCATAACTATTCTTGCTAGATTTTGAATCACTTAGCCGTTTACGGCTGCCGTTTTCTTACGAGCTCTCGGTTTACCAAGCCTGTTTGGTATCCGAATTCTTACCTTATAAAAAAAAAACTTTATAAAATCAATACCCGAATACTTTGATCAAAATTTGCACACATGCATGCTATATATTATAATTATTGATTCATGTGTAATGACACTAGCTTAAATATCTATCAAGATTCAAAGATCTACTTAATTTAGTCATAATTCTGCTATGTTTAAACTAACAAGCTATATATTTTAGCCTGATTATGAGAAAGAAAGGACGCGAGGTATGCAAAATCGTCTGCAAATAAAATACAATCTGCAACAACAATAATCTTACAAACCAGATAATCAATATCACGTGCAAGCCCCTATATATATAACTAAAAATATAAAAGTATTCTATGACAACCCTAAATACATTTAAAAAGTATAACCCTATACCAATCTCCCCTTTTCTACACACATTCTTAAAATTCCATCTTCTTCTTCTCTAACCCATGTCTCATTATTTCCTCCATGACCACATATATGATCAACCCCCTGCATATAATATCTATACATACAAATAGAGTGAGGTCATGCAAGAAGATCATTATACAAGTAGTAATTCAAAACGCGCATAATTCTTCTAAGTAATTAATGGAGTAACTTTTTTTTTTCTCCTTTCACTTCATATCAATGTACTACGCCAAGAAGTCCGCTTCTGGACCTCATTAATGCCGCCGACGTCATAGGCTGCGCTAGAGTGAGGTGGCGGCTGCGACGTGTCGATCCCACAGAGCTCGGCCTGGAAATTCTGGTGGTGGGTCCCGGCGAGCGTTAGGTTTTGATCACAATGTGGAAGCCCTAGCGTGAGGGAGACCGCGTTTCCGTGGTGGTATTGCAGTTGATGTTGATGCTGATGGTCCGTGTTGAACCTTGACCCGATATCTCCAATCGGGTATCCGAATCCGCCGAAGTCCTTGATGTCAGCTTTGTTGTTGTTATGATCCATTGATGACGTTAGAATGCTGCTTGGGGAGGAGGAGTTGAGGTTGTGGATGACGTCGGAGGGGAAGAGGCGTTGGCGCTTGGGGTCGGATTCGGAGGATCCGACTAAGGAGAAGCCCTGGAGCGGCCCGATGGGGCCCGTCGAGGAGGAGTTGTTGGGGGAGAGGAGGGAGGTGTTTGAGAGGTCGTTGACGGTTGGGAGTGGATGAGGGTTTTGGTTGAAATGGAGAGTGGTCGGAGTCGATTTTGGGGTGGTGGCGGTGGGGGTTGTGGTGGTTGTGGTGGTTGTGGCGGTGATGGTGGGGTGGGCGTCGCTGGTGGAGGGGTTTTGTTGCTCTTGGGACTTGGTTTCCTCGAGGTACATCTCCTCCACCATTGGCTTCCATAGACGAACTCGAGCGTTTATAAACCAGTTTGACACCTGCGTATGTATAACCATTTTTAGATGCATGTTTGCACATGATTAATTAGCTGTGTTTTTTTTATCTAGTTTTGGGTAGAGGATTGGCTATGAATATATACTAGCTGATTAAATTAGATTTTCATTGTGTGTTACGCAAGTGTTGCAAAAGCAATGTAGAACTCCTTTTATATTATAATATAAGGTAACTTATAAGTACTAAGTCATTTTAGATCAAAAAGTGATTATAACCTCAACCAAATTAAAGCCTATATATATATACAGAAGAGGGATTGTCCTCTATGAGTCTGAGGCAATATTAACACTTGGAGAGTCTCTTTCACCATTTGGATGATTTTAAGAATGGGGTGCACACTGCTACAAGAAGATAGGAGGAGCTTTGTGATGATAATGAGCAGGAAAACAGAGATCAACTTTGGTTCACATACAAGTTCGCCAAAGGAGTGCTCTTTAAGGTTATAAAATGCGCAAGGTAGGTAGAAGACCTTGCACGTAGTATTGATAGATGGATGACAGACATGGGAAGCTTGACCGAGTATAAGGAGCTTTAATTTGTTTACAAATTCTGGCTAATATGTATGAGTGCGGTGCTCTACTATAAGTGTAGTGCTAGAATTATAGGAAAGTGTTTCAACAAAAGAACGTTACCATGTCTGTCATCCAAAAAAAAAAAAAGAACGTTACCATATGTACTAGGATCATAAGTCATAACTAATAAGATTAGAAATAGTGTGAAAATAAGATGGAGAAAAGACAATAGAGAAACTAATGCCAGAGTAGGTCTTTGAAGTCTTGTAAAATTTAAAAATGCCTAGATTAAATTATAATTAGCTTTCTTATAAATAAATTACCCTTTCATTAAAAATGAACCAAAGAGAGAAAAGAAGAAGAAGTGGTAGTAGTAGTAGTAGTAGTGATGGGTATGTGCATCAGTGCATGTAGATATATTTTCTATCTTATGTGCATGATATTTTATAAGCTCATTATAATGAATAAACATCCAGCAAATGATGTGTAAGGAAGGCCATGCTAAATTTACTTAATATATTATCAAGTTTATCTCTCGTGCTTTGGAGAATAACTTTATACATACGAGTTCAAAACCCTTAATCAAAGAGGTAAACGGATTGAGTTTGTGAATCAGTACCTGGCTCCGTGTAAGCCCGGTTTGTTTGGCAAGCATGTGCTTATCTGAATCCTTTGGATACCTATTTTCAAACAAATCAAATGATTAATAAACACTTTCTTTCCTTAATTTCTCCAAAGAATAAAAAAATACATGGACGCATATAAATAATTAAGCGCACATGACACGGAAGAAACGCAATGAACTAACACATATATACACAATATAATATTCAACTTCCATGCAGAATTGCATGCACACATGACAGAGAATAAACACAATGATTTGAAATAATTAACTACATTATAATTTAAGTACTTGTAATGTATGAGGAGTTTCCGATTTCAATTAGTTTATTCAGTTATTATCGTCATATAATTTAATTTTAATTTTCTTTAAATTTTTCGAGTAATGGGTCTTTGATATACAACTCACCTCTCTATTTTATGTCGGAACAAGCGGATGTATATCTTAGCCCCTAAACCCCGCCCAAGACAGATTAACAATCGATTGATATTGTTGTTGTTATCCCCAAAACACTTATTAATAGACTTGGAAAAATTTCTCCCATCGAACGACTTAAGAAAAATATAGTTATAAGTTATAATAATATATATGTTAAATGAAATCTCTATAGTCATAACTTTTTCGGATAAAAGATAAATCCCGATCTTATATTGAATGTATCATGATAAAACTAATTTAATCTCTCGACCCCGATTATCAAGTAAATCTCATTTGACCTCTATCAATTAGTCCGGCAAGTTATATATCATCTACCTTGATCATGATCATTCATAACTACACAAGAACTTATATAACAACTTACGGGTGAAGAAAGTGTTCGAAGAGCCACGCCCGGAGAACAGACACGGCCCTTTCCGGCAGCCCTCGTTGCGGCCTCCAAGCATTATGATGCATCATCCCCAGCTGTTGCAAGGCCCGTTGCTGCCTCAGCTGATTATCCACCATCCTCAACCTACTCCTGCTCACACCGGATCCCTCCCCCAACCTCCCCTGCTCCTCCTCCAACTCCTCCCCCAGGCTCCTCCCCGTCGCCTTTATTTGCCCTCCGATCGCGTCCTTCAGGCACCGAAACTGCCTCGATATCGTCTGCAGGGCCAGCGCCGTGTACGACCGGGCCGACCCGGGCCCCGCCGCCTGCTCCAACGCCGCCGCCACCCCTTGCATCTGCCTTTGGTATTGCCTGTACCTTTGCTCTACCTATATACACATATATAGAATTAATTATTTACTTTTTTACTGTTTGCTTTGGGTTGATGAGGTGAGGAGAGTGAATTAATAAATGGGCCATACGCATTAAGACAATATAAGAGAGATGGGGCCAAGTTGCCCGCACCAAACTCGCCTCTTGGTGGCTTTCAATTTTCGCCCCCACAATAACCATCCAACTCCACCAATCAATAGAATTGAAAGTTGGACAAGTAAAAGGAGAGGAAATTATGTGTGTGCCTTTTTTATCTCGGAAAAAATAAACAATTTTAATTTAATTTTCTTGGGTCCAATTATTGGAGAGAAATATTTAGTAGCTAGAGCGCGGCATTGAAGTTATTGTGTGTGTTCTTTGAAGAGGGTGTTTGATCTTAATTTGATGATATTGAATTTCAATTATAACTTTGATGTCTTTTTAAAGAATGGACAAAAAAAACCATCATTGAATGAAGAAATCAAGTCACTTTACTAATGAAATTGAAGAAATTTCCAAGCATGATGAACTCCAAAATCAATTCAATTCAATTCAAGAAGAGTTAATAGCAAGTGTATTAATTAAGTTTTACCTCATCAAGCATGTTAAGTAGTTTGGCCTTCTTCATTTGAAGCTCTTGCCTTTGAGCAGTAGTAAGCTCAGCGGCCGCCGCCACTCCACCACCACTACTCTCCACGCCGCCGCCACTCGAGCCTTCTCCGGTGGGGGCGGCGGCGGCCTTAGCCTTGTCTTTACTCCCATCCGCCATGTGGATTGCTTTACCAACGTTGACGGCCTCATCAAGCAACTCTTGCGCCGCCTTGAGATACTTGGACCCCAAAATCACTCCCGGTGGCCCGCCGCCGCCGGCGACCATGTTGGTTACCCCGGACGCCGACGTCCCGTTCCCCGGCGACAGAACCGTGACGCTCTTATGTGGCGAGGAGTTGTTGAGGCTCAGGGAGAGTCCGCCCTGGGCCGGATGCCGGAAGCCACCCATCGGAGAGCCCATATCGCCGCCGATGGCGACGGCAGTGGGGATCTGGGCGTGGCCGGAGGGAGACGGATCGGCCACGGCCCCCCAGAGGTTGTAGTGGAAGCGGGGGACGAGCTGGTGGTGGCCGGAGATCTCGTGCAGGGACGGACGGCTCGGGTCGTCTCCCGCCGGGCTGGAAGGCCCGGCGAGTGGGATTCCGACGAGGTGGTGGTGGTGGTGGGAGAGGAGGTTGGGCGCGTGGTGAATAGTGCCCTGATTAAGCGCGTTGGCTTGGCTTTGTGAGGATGCGCCCGGGTTGAGGAGGAGGACGCCGGGCGACGATTGCCCGGCGTCGGAGTAGGCGGCGTAGCCGCCCCCTCCTCCTCCGCCGCCACCGCCACCGCGGTTCATGAGGTAAAGAGTCTGTAGATTATCGGCTTGGATTTCTGAACCGCCATTAAAGTACGTCGCCATCATCGGATTCTGTAACTCTGCTACAAATTCTTGATTTTTTTTTATAGGGTTGGAGAAAGATTCCAAATTTTATTTTATTTTCCTTCTTTCCCTTCACATAAAAAACAATAAAATCGAATTGGGTTCAGCTCAGAACATGAAAATTCGGCTTCCAATTATCCCACTTTGATGCTTTATAAATGGGATTCGTCCTCTTCTTCCTTTTCCTCCCCCTCTCTCTTCCAATCGCCTGCAAATTAAATTGGAAAACATTAATAACCAAAACCTTAAATCTCACAAACCCAAATTCTTAAAGTAACATAGGATCAAGTACAATTAAATACAACTATAAGTAAGTTAGCGTTGCTTGTTTTTCTTGCTCTGAGTTTCAATCTACCAGGTTTGTCTGGTACATATCGAAGAAAAAAAATAAAAGTATAACTGAGGTAGAGCTATAGGAGTAGTACCATAATAATAATAGTCATTAAGAAATTAGTAATGAAGGATTCCAAGAATTGGGAGGGATAATTGAAGTGAGATAGACGATGATCGAGTACAGAAGAATTATAGTATACTCACATCTCGGTAGCTAGGTAGAGAGAGCTATGTAAGAGAAGTGTCCTTTTTGTAGATGGAAGAGGCAAAGATCTTCTGTTGGGCGATGTGGGAAGTTTGGCCTCTTTGTCACAAGAATTGATATCTGCAGAACTCAAAAGAGAAAGAATAACATAAGAGTAGAGAAAGAGAAAGAGAGGGTTTCCCCGCTTGCTTAAAACTATCAATTATCCAAGACCTGGACTACTTGAGATGGGATCGTTATTATTATTATTATAGTACTAAATAAATTAATAATAAAAAAGAAAAATTAACTCTGACCCTCCTTTTCAAATCATTTGATAGCAGGGTTGGGAGGCTTTTTTTAAATAAAACTGTCAAAAATGAATATTTTTGGGTGAGCTAGCAACAAAGAACAAGATATATGAAAAGAATTGAAAAGAGAAGGATTGGGCTTTCTTTTTCTTGTAACTGATCAAATTCTGTGTGTTTTCAGAGAGAGTGAAAAGTGGGGCAGAGGGGATGGAAACAGATGAAGAACGAGGAAACGTCTACCTCCACCAAAGCTTAGTGATAATGCTCTACAATGGCGATAGAAGAAGAAATATTATATGCTCAATATTATAAAATAAAAATGAAGGTAAAAATGATAATAAGATGGAGAAGTTGGGCAAAGGAAAGGGGGCCCCCACCATTAATTCTAAATATCTTCTTGTCTTTTATATATATAGTTAAAATTGCTAATAATAATATCTTTTTAATTTTAATATTAGTTGTATCATATTCATATATACACTTTTGATTTGATGTGTGTATACGTATGTGTTTGGTTGGTTTGATATGGGATTTTTATTTGTTTATAGTTTTATATGGTGGTCCGGTGCACGAGTTACGTTGGAGATAAAGCAATATTGAAGAGTTGTGTGGAGTGGAGGGAAGGGAGTGTGTGTTGTGTTTAATGTATGAACCAAGGCCACCAACCACCGTATGACAATTTATTTTGCATTGGGTAAGTTTAAATCCAACTTTTTAAATAATTAAACCTCCATAAATAATACTCAAAGATTTTCAATTCGATTTTTATAAATTACTTTGTACCAAAAAAAGAGTCACCAACTATCGTATGGCAATTTATTATGCATTGGATTTCAAGTTTAGAAGATTTTTTGTACAAAGCTACTAAAAGATTGTACAAAAAAGGGACTTTCATTGTTTTGAGCCTAGCCTCTAATCTGTCAAGATCATCATGGTATATAATTTTATACGCTCAGTTATATAATTATGCATATTTATTTATATAATTATACACACATTCAATTATAAAAACATACACACGATTATAATATTATGCACACACAATTATAAAATACTTGTTTTCGAATAAAATTCTACAGTGCTAAATTATTACATTTAGTTAACGCGAAATCTTCTCCACTGAGTTTCGACAACAAGCGACCTAAGAGCGTTCTTATTTCTCGTTTGGCTGGTGTTCTCACCCGAACCCACCTCATATAATTGTTTAGGCTAATGTCGGTCCACTTTAAATAAATATTTACCGGAAAACATTAAGTAGATATATAGTTCTTTTTTATATGATATAGTTTAAGAATCCGAAATTTGATAATGATTTTTGTAAAAAGATTAAGGACTAAATTGTCTAGTATATATATTTTTAGATTACTCTTCTTATTATCACTTGGGTTTTGAATAGAATTTCATGGGCTTATATCTTGGACCTATTGTGCATGTACGTTGGAATTGTCGGGCCACCGAACTTTAACATGGTATCAAAGCTTGTTCGATCTTAGATCCCTGGTTATTTGGGTCGGGCCAGACAAAATACTCATGACCCGTTATATTGGGCTAGTTTACCATGATGGTGTGATTTGAGCTAGTTGCTTGGACTCGCTAATGAGTGTTCAGTTGTAAGTAGTGTTCTAAAATACGCTAGGCGGGGGCTAGGCGTTGGGCTGGGGCCTAGCGCCTAGACGGTTATGCGGGGTCCTAGGCGAAATCTGGGCAGATTAGACGGATTGGTATGATTTTTTTATATAAGATTAGTATTTGGGATTGGTAAGAATATATAAATAAAGAATAATCCTATTAAAATGTCTCTGTATAAATTCAAGCCTAGAGTTTTTTAGAGTCCGCTAAGCTTCTTGGTTTATCTTCTTCTACCAAAAAACTAGTCTATGAAATTCACAAGTTTTTTCACGAGGGAATATTTCATTTACTAGTCAAAATTGCATTTGTCATTATGAGTTGGTTAGTAATCCAATTTAGAATTTAGAATATAGTTTGTCCAAGTCTGGTGAGCAGTACGGACGATAGGTCCGGTATGAAAGTGTTACAATGGAGATGGGTCCAATTGTCAAGCCTAACATATAAGCACATAGAGTTCCATTTTAAAACCAATTGGTGATAGGAGAAGTGACTCATAATCTTATAAACTAGCTTGTTTTTACTCCCAACTTTTCATGTAGGATTCACAATTAAACCCCAACAGAAAGTTTATAAAATTTTATCCTAAGAGTATGGTAATTTAAGGTGATCTCTCAAGTGGCAACTAGCCTAACCTACTTAAATACGTATACTTGACAAATATTATGACCTTACAACCACTGTTCTAAAAAACAGCCTAGGCGGCCACTAGTGGCGGCCCATTCGGATAACCGATAAATTTTGTCTACCAAAAAAACCTATAAAGTAAAACTATGTTTTGATGCACACATATCATATCCCTCCCCCATGAAAAACTCAACCTTTCACAAGTCTATATAGGAAGAAGACACGAGGCTGGGAGCGAATTACAGAATTTGAATAAAAAATAATTAATGCGTTTGCTTTGCTTAAGATTTTCTTAAAAAAACTGTTATTTAATTCTTACCTTTACCTTTTTGTTGGTGAAAAGAGTGAGCTACATAATATTGGAGAAAAGTTGAATTCTATTGTAGATAGATCTCAGCAATGAGATCAAAGGTATTTTAATATACAAAAAAACGTCCACGTGTTCATGCATGGATCTACATATGGTTTCATTTCTATCGTTTCATGAGTAGTTTAGTGACTAATCTCTTTTGATTAATTAAGTTACTATATATTAGAAGATTCATTGGTTTCATTACATGGAACAAACTTTGTTTTAATTTTTCAAAGCATATTGTATAGTTTACATGACTATGATTGCCGTCAGCTTACTTTAGATATCATTGTTTAATTTCCCACTTTGCCATCAAACTGAAAATGAAATAGGGGAATTTCTTTTCATTGTAGTACAACATTCATGCTATATTACAATTTAAATTGCTAGTTTATATAGTAGTTAAATTTGTGCAAGTGTCCTATACGAGTTTTGTTTAAAAAAAAATTGTCAAAAAAAAAACAATTGTTTCAATCAGGTCCTAACATATCAGGCAAATTTTTTGAGGGATATAAGGTATTTGTTATTTTAATTAGTATAAAATTAATTAGTGAAAATATTAAATATGATAGGTCCAAAATATTGATAGAATCTAAAAACATTAGAAATTGTCACTTAGGTCAGTTAGGTGAAATAAATAAGAGACTAACACATGACAAAAGGCTTCTTCTTTGTGTGTGCAATCCTTAAAACATAGGTTAAGAATTTTATTTTGAAATATTTTTTTTATTTTTAGAGGATTGATGCATTTTTAGGATGACAGTTTTCAAAAGTTGAATATAGATAGATTAATCAACATTTCTCATTATATATATAGAGAGAGAGTTTGGTTCAAATAAAACAAACTCTTATCCTAAAACGAACACTTATTCTAAAACGAATGCACTTTTCATAGTTAGTAATGCACTTTTCATATAAAAGTGCATTGAAAAATATAAAAAGTGCATTACGAAAAAGTGCACCAATTTTTTTTGAAAAGTGCACTAAAAAGTACGAAAAGTACAAATGCGAAAAAGTGCACTATGAAGTATGAAAGTGCACTACTAACTACAAAAAGTGCATTCGTTTTAGGATAAGAGTTCGTTTTAGGATAAGAGTTTGTTTTATATATATATATATATATATATATATATATATATATATATATATATATATATATATATACACTACATATTTGGATATATAGGAATGAATTTTGTCTGTTCCTTTAAAAAATCGACGTCCAAGATTATACTTTTATTAAAGAGAAAAAAAACACGAGCATATTGTTCTCGAATTATTCACGTATTTTTTTTAAAAATCGTTTAGGGGGACACGTGCAACCTATGCATCAGTTTTGCCTTGGATATGCATAAAAACTAACTCTATGAGTCTATGAGCATCATAACTAGTTGTTTGTGTATCAATTTTCAGTTTCACTTTGTGCATCAATTTCAAACTTTCTTTATTTTTAAACCTTATTCATGTGTATAAATACAATAGTTAGCTAGTCTTTGGTGAACATACCGTTAGTTTCGATGCACAAAAAAAAGATGCACTTTCTGGTTGTTTTGATGCACACACACAATTAGTTTTGATGCACAAGCATAGTAGTCATTATTGAATTCTATATGTCATTGAAATCACATATATGATATATCAATAACAGTAATTAGACTTGTCAATCGGATCGGGTCGAGTCGGGTTCGGTCAGGTCATTTTGGGTTTGGGTCATTTCGTGTCAAGGGTCAATCCGGTCGGGTCGTTGCATTTTTCAAGGGTCAGTTGGGTTGACTTAAAAAAATATATTTTATTATGCAAATAGAATAAATTAAGTCATCCCAACGGGTTCCTGGTTTCAACCCTATCAGATTCAAGTCAATCAGATTTAGGTCTTTCTTTGACTCACTAATTTTCAAATCGGGTTTCAACTCTAAAATTCGAGTCGGATCGGGTTTGGCTGTCGGGTTGGTTTAAGTTTTGACAGCTCTAGTAGTAATTTTATATTTTTTTCACTAAATAAACCTCTAATTAAATGAGGGGAAATTGAAACTAAAACACCAAAATATTTTATAAAATAATTATTTATTAATAAAAATCTCAAATTAATATAATAATTATTTTAGAACCAGCGAGTAGTAAATAAGTTTTAAACCAATAGAGTCGTCAAAACTCGATTTGAAAATCGTGTTTCGCCAGTTGTACTTATTTATCATGTTTTGTTTGTTTATGTTTTTTCTTATCGGTTTTCGACTGCCATTTACATTTTACACGGCCTCTCAATTTTACCGGACATATCCGGTAAACGAAATTCTTACCTACTTAAGAAAAAAAGTTTTAAACGGAATTGTAATGGGTAAAGTAAATAATAGAGAGATTTAGCCTGTCAAGTCAAATCGAGTTCTTAAGAAGTACATGTCTTAGGAATTACTTTCAAGCTTAGTTATGGATGCATCGTACGTGGAGACCAAACTTGGTCAAGTCAAATCGAGGTTGTTTGGGTTCTAATATGTCACACCTTTTAAATTTGTAACCTGTCATATATTTTTTATGTAAGTAACTAAACATACGATTTCCAGGTTCCTTCTCACTTTGACCTAATATAGTACAACAAATAGCCAGATGCACGCGTACATTTTGAAGTGTATTTAAAAGTGATACAGAATTTTTTGTAATAAAATAAGGATTTTTCTAATATGTGCTCATTTTATTAGGGAATAGTTTTAAAATAATTTTTCAAATTAACACTTTTATTATGTGTCCATAGACACACATTAGCCGAATCGATAAAATAATACTTAGAAGCTTGTGACACACTTGGTAAGATAGAATCATAGATATTTCTTCCATCCTCAAAGATACTCAAATGTGAATCAAACATATGATGAAATCGGAATAAATTTATTTTCACTAAGAATGTTTTAGAATAAAACTAGATATAAAATAGTTTATTTTAATATTTTAATTCTTTAATGACAAGATTTATAATTTTTAAAAATTTGTTTGTACATAAATTGGGCAGTTTTGTCACAAAGTAAAAAGGTAAGTGCAAATATATTATTTTTTCAAAGTGTGATCATTTCGAGGATAGAGTGCACAACGAACTCCAAAGTGTAGGATATTTTGTGAAATTCGAAAGAGTTGGGGTAGAGGGCATAACCGTGTAACAGGTTGGGATATTTAGATCAATTTTTTCAAACAAGGTGGTTAATTGTAAGTTGAGTAGCATATAAAGGGTGTTTTTTTGCAAAAAAAAAAAAATATAAAGGGTGTAAGATAATAGGTGATTAAATATATTTTTCTCTTATAATTAATTATACCTAAAAAAGTATATATATTTTATATTATTGTATTATTAAAAAATATTATATTCTATATTTGTAAACTTTTTTTTAATGTGTGATGAATTTTAATTTTTTTGGTAGAATTTGAACTTGAACAATGGAGGCTTTGCTACAAATTTGAAAAAATACCATCGCTTTTTTCTTCTTCATTCCTATTTTGAAGAATGAGATGGCAAAGCCGTTACTTTCGAAACATACATTTTTTCATAAAAACGGGCTGGTCGTGACCTACTTTAATTACCATGTCAAATTCCGATCAACTGATATTAAAACGGGATCTTATATGAGTAAAATTTAACCTCGATAATCGCGATTAAGATAATATAGTGGTATTTTCTTCAACCAAAAAAAAGATATAGTGGTATTTTCCATTCACACACCAATGTGGGAATGGATTCCAACATAATTATTTTTTTTGTTTTAGGTTTTTCGCCAGGTTCGATTAGCCGGGACTAATCTACGTCCGAATCGGGTACTGTAGAGGTCAATTGTTGGGGGTTCTTCCAATTTAATTTTTTTCATACACGCCGTCAGGAAGATTCGAACTTCGAACCTCCTGAACAAACGCTTAATGAGCCTAGCACCTCATTCCACTAGACCAATTGATTATTGGTAGATTTCAACATTATTGAAGATCTATACATAATGGTAATCGATCGAAACACTAGTTAATTTGCAATTTATCTACTTAAAGTTGTTGTAAATATGCGCGATTTTATTCCTAGTGATGTGAGTTCACCCTCGATTAAGAAAAGGTACTCGTATAAAACAATTAATATACGTACTTGCGTACGTACGCACTACGGTACTAGTATAGTTCGATTATGAGTAGTGTCAAGTGTGCCTGCAGACAGGTTTTGGGAATGGTCAAAGTAATGATGTTAAGACATTGGTCCACAAAAGTTACTTGATGTGAATTATATATACATAACAAACATCATAGAACAGTTGCTTTCTCAATTCCATCCTCGCTTCTCCTTCCTCCAACTGCCTTAATTCGATCATCTTGATTTTGACCCACTCCATGAATATTTAATGACATTAGGTTGTCGTTTGATTGAATGTACTATATAAGGGTAAATTCTAGAAAGGTACTTTTTTTAAGGAGAGAAAGTACTCTCTAGTCTCTAAAGAGGAAATTTTATTAATAAAAAAACGGGTTAAGTAGTAATCGAACTGGAGATAGCCCGACCCCTAAAATCAAGAGATAATAATGAAATAACATTTATGAGTTCCTAAACTAAAAGTAAAAGCATACGAAGCTAATTAAATAGTCAGCCACACTGTTGGCCTTTTAAAGATATGGAGGAATTGGACAATCTAATCCCTTCTAATCAAGTCTTGCATTGAGATACCAGGCTAAATAAGGGGTGATATCCCTCCACAAATTTACCTAGAAATTGAATCACCAGTTGAGAATCAACTTCTTGGTAAACCCTCCTGAAACCTCTGTCCCCAAGCTAACTTTAGGCCAGTCGCAACCCCCCAATGTTTAACCATAGGCACTTTACAGCTCCCAATATTATGAATCACACCAGCAATCCAATGCCCATCACTATCTCAAATGACCCCTGTCGTTGCTGCTAGGCCATCATTGACACTGCACCATCTATATTAAGTTTCATCCACCCCTCCGAAGGTGGCCTCTAAGAAATGAATTCTTCACACATTTACATGCTATTACCCATATTCTGAATCGGTAAAGCCGAATGCTAATACTCGAACACATGACGACGAATAAAGTCAACCTTGCTTCCTGTAAAGTCATCCTGGCCAAACACACAATCATTCCGCCATTTCCACAACCACCAAATGGTAGTTGCAAAAAGGAGACCTGTGCAATGTTATTCCCTGACCCATGCAATGTTATTCCCTGTAGAAGTTAAATAATTTTTTCCGCCGCCCCAAAATAAATGATTTTAGCCCAACTTCTATATCCCATAATATACATGGGGTTTTGAGTTTTCCTACATTTGTTTTTCTTGGTAATTATCTTCTATCCAATAGAAACATGGATGGTACAATTTTAAGTAAACAAAGTTCACTTTTCAAATAAAAAGAAGGATAATTGTTTATTTTAAGATAAAATTAAAATCTTTCTTAATATATGTGCACAAGGTTAAAACCTCCTCTAATATGAGACGTAGGGAATATAAATTAGAAATTGGGAGTTTTGAAGCAAAAAATGCATTGTTTAAATTTTATTATTTAGAAATTAAAATAAACAGATTTTATAGATGTAATAAGGTGGAAGTAACTTTCTATAAGTTACACTATGATGCTTTGCGTTATCCAGTCATGGCCAATTGGATAAGAGAGTGTATCACCAGCAATCATTTTACATTCAAAGTTAGAGGAGAACTACATGGTTACTTCAAGGTAGAAAGAGGCTTGAGGTAGGGCGATCCTATTTCTCCTTATTTCTTTGTTCTAGTAATGGAGTTCCTGAATAGAGCAATGAAAAGAATGAGCAAAACTAGAAAATTAAATTTTACCTTAGATGTGCTAGGATGAGAATCACCAGCTTATGATTTACATATAATCTGTTTATCTTCTCTCATGGTAGCCTTGCATTCATGCAAGTAGTGAAAGGGGTGATGGATAGCTTTTGTGTAGTGTCTGGATTGAGCAACAACCAAACCAAGTCCAAGGTGTTTAGTGCCAAACTAGATGAGTATGTTAGAGACTCAAATTGCCAGTACCTTGGGCATGGAAGTGGGTGTACTCCTAGTCACCTATTTGGGATGCCTTTGTGTAGTTATAAAGCAACTTGTAATGACTATAAGCCCCTCACTAGGAAGATCTCCTCCAAGATTAACGCATGGATTGCAAGAAGTCTATCCTATGTAAGAGAACTAGTCAGAGTGGTTTTTTATGTTGTGAGGGGAGAAGAGCACCTATAACGTGGATCAAAGTCTGTAGACCCAAAGATGAAGGAGGGCTAGGCTTGAAGGAAATTCTAGCATAGAATAAAGCCTACTTTACTCAGCTAATATTTGATATCCTACAAGATTACTCGGAGTCTATCTAGTACAAATAGGTTAATCAAGTTCTGCTAAGAGGGCAAAACTTTTGGAGCATGGAATGAAAGACCACAAAAAGCGCAATTTGGAGGTTAGTGTTGAAGGCTAGAAATGACTTTGAAGATTCTTTAGAAGACAATGTTGTTCCTAGAGTTTTGCTAGTCATGAATGGAAAATTTGACTAGAGGTCCTATATGACAGTATCAGATATTAAGGTTAGAAGCTAGAGTAGAACCCATGGGTTTGGGATAGGATCATCACTCTAAGGGTGGTGCTCAACTATTGGATGGTCCTAAACAATGGTGTGATGACTATAGACAAACCCAACAAATGAACATATTGCATGAGGATCTGCGTGATGTGTGAAAGGGGAAGCCAAGAAATGTGGGAGCACTTATAGTTGAATGTGACTTTTCTATGCAATGTTAATAGGAGTGTTAATTGCCTTCTAATTTTTTCCCACCTCTGAGCTTTGGGATGGTAGCGACTGGAAATGGGTATGTCGGAACCTTACCTGAATCCCGATATGAAGAGATTAATTCGGACTGATCCCCCCACACCTAGGAAACATTCAGGCTGATCCCCAACCATTTCCATTATCCGATGTGGTTCCTTGGGCCTGCATATGTTCAGTCTGGTCTATGTTATTAGCTTCTTGGCTCATAGGTGGCGGTGCCACCTCTGAGTTTTTCTCGACCTCCATATTAGTACAGTCCTCTTTTTGTTTATCATCACGTTTCAGTTTCTTCGAAACTGGGTTCGAATCTTCTCCTCCTCCATCAGCCGGAGGGTCCACCTCCATCCTGTGGATGGATTCACTGGGCAGGTTCGTTAGAGTTTTCGTGATAGTATTCAGTTTTGAGAACATTTTAATTTTTGCCCATAGTAGCACTCCTCTTAACATTGGTGCTACAATGGCAGAACTTTGGGATGGTAGCAACAAGAAATAGGATATGTTGGAACCTTATCTGAATCCCGATATGAAGAGATTAATTGCTTCCAAAAGATTGAGTTATGTCTGACGAGAATGCTCTTGACAAAGTTTTATGGGCACCCAATCGGTCAAGAATTTTCTCCGTCAAACCAACTATGAATCTTATGGATAATTTTGATGCTACTGTGCAAGGTTTTAATTGGAACCTAATTTGGAAATCCACATTACAGGAGAGAATCGGACATTTTCTCTACTTAGTGGTCCATAATTGGGTAATGGTTAACAAAGTTCGCTTCCACCGCCATCTGACTCAATCTGCAAATTGCCCAAGATGTGGAGAGCCGGAGTCCATTCTTCATGCGATAAGAGATTGTGATTTCATGAGAAATACCTGGACTTGGCTGAATTTGAGAGCTTCTGATACAACCTTCTGGATGGAATCTATTCCAGAGTGGTTGTCTAAAAATCTCCATGGGAGATATACATGGGCCACGACATTTGGGAAGTTGATAGGTACACCTGGAAGTAGTAGAATAGGCGTATTTTTGAGAACGCGAGTGATGACCGAGAAAATCTGGTCAAATTAGTGCCATCTTGTGCTACCAATTGCACAGAGACGATGCGTAAGCGAAAGGCGGGCATGCAACTGAACTCTACCTCCTCCCCCAACTGACAGTGTTATTTGCTGGAAACCGCCAAGCTCGACATGGAGCAAGTTTAGTGTTGATGGCTCTTCGCTTAGTGACCCAGGTGATTCTAGTATCGAAGGCATCCTTCGAGACAGTAATGGCGAGAATATTCTCTCTTTCACCTTGCCGACAAGGTTTGGCACTGCTCAAAGAGCAGAACTCGTGGCTCTTGCAACTGCTATGAAGATTTGTGTGCAAAGAAATCTTCTTAAGAATTATTTTTGAATCGGATTCGCAAACGTTCGTTACCATGCTGCAGGAGCCACTTCCGGTTGCTCATCCTGATTTCTATCAGATAAAACAGGGTCAAGACCTTTTACAATCCCCATTGATGGAGTTCACAATAGTCCACACTCCAAGAAGGACGAACGTTGTTGCTGATAGGATAGCTAAATCGGTTTCTTATAATTGTAACTCGATGAATCTTATATTTTAATTATCTCCCCCTACTCTGATCTACGATCTTCTGTATGAAGGCATGCACCCACTTGGTGACATGATTTAGTTTAATAATTTTAAGGGCTTAGCCCTCTTCTAGACCAAAAAAAATGTTGAGGGGGTTGATACCTCACAAAAAAAATCATACATGGGTTGAACAAGATCACTTTAAAAAATTTACGATAATGATATGTATAGATTACCCAATTTGACACTTTGACCCTTTAGAAGATAGATGACCTATTATATAAGGCCGAATATATAAATAGGTCCCTGAACTTTGACGATTTTGGCATTCATATCCTTGTACTTTGGGGTTTTTAAATAGGTCTCTAGACTATACATTTTTTTGTCATTTAAACACAAATTTCTGATGTGGCAAAACGTGTGTAGATCACTCTCTTAATGGCGCCTAAAAATAATTCAACACTTTAAAATGGCTGAGGTGGAATATTAAAAAAAAATATTATAAAATACTTTTTTTCCTATCTTCTGGTTGTTGAGATCTCAAATTTGATATCTCAAAGTCCGTCGTTGGAGATATACCGGCGGTGAAGAATTTCGAATCCCGAGTTCGTCGTCGTTCATGAGGGGCGGAGAGATATGACGGCGTTAAAGAATTCCGACTCCCAAGTCCGTCGTTCCAAAGGGGCGAGAACACAGTGCGAGGGCGAGGCTCAATCCGTCGTTCCATCCAGATTTGAATTCTTTCTCCGACTCCGTCATTCCGTCCAGATCTGGAAGAAGCTCTAGTACAACGCCCCTGATTCAATAGGCGTCGGATCCCCCGGAGAAATCCAGGCCGCCGATTGCGCCGCCACCTTTGCCGCCGACGGAGCAGAAAAGGCAGATTGCCGGTGAGAAATTGGTCCCGCGCCTCCAAGAATTTGAAGTACTTTCTTGCTCCTCCTCTTCTTCTTCCGAGTGCGTCATTTTCAGAGTGATTTCTGAGTGCATCACTAGAAACGTGATTTCCGAATGCGCCATTTTCTCGCTGAGGATGAATTGTGTGGAAGATGAATTAATTTCTGAATTGCAAGTGCGCAAATCCAGGCAGAGAATTCCAATTCCCGAGTCCGTCGTTCCAAAGGGGCGGTTCCAGATCCATGTAAAGAGGGGAGGGGGATGGAGGAGAGGGTGGGGTTTAGATCTAGGGTTTGTTCATCACTAGAATAAAATATGTATTTTTCTTTTATTAAAATTTTTTAAGTTTAACAAAATTATCTAAATGAAATAAGTAAGGCTTATGTGGCAAAAAAAATAAGTTTATGTGGCAAAATAAATATGTACAGTCATCGCGATTGTATAACACGTTAAGGAGATTCAAGTGATTTGTGTTTAAATGACAAAAAAATGTATAGTCTATAGACCTATTTGAAACCCCCAAATTATAGGGATATGAATGCCAAAATTGTCAAAATTCAGGGACCTATTTATGTATTCAGTCCTATTATATAAAATTTCAAATTAAAACATAAACAACATGGATGACCATCCATAAGTGTGATATTACCTTACACATTCGGGCAAGGTGGGCTTCAATGGGGTTACCCACCATTGCAAATTTAAGGTTCCTCTCTATCATGTGAAGAGACAAGCAAGGTGCATGGCATAATTATCAACTGTGACAAATAATTGACAAGAGTAGAGAATGATTTCTTTCGGTTGCTTTCTTTGTGTATTCATAGGGTCAAGAGGGACGTACATATCCTCTAGCTTTATACATTCACACTCATAGAAAACTATGTATCCATATATATGTCAAAAGCCAAAAGGTTTTGATTTGATATATACTCCTATATAGCTTCATTTTCAGCTAATCAATCCCTTTACAAAAAAATATATATATTTCATGCATGAAAATTGGAGTTGCATAGTTTTTTTTATTGCAAACCAAAAGCTTAAATTAAGAACGATAAGTTAATTATAATCAATTCAACAATAATATCGTGAAACACAAACTCAACAAAAGAAAAAAAATTAGACTATTATCCGCAATAATATTAGCTTCTCTAAAATTACGGATCAAGAACAATTAATAAATTTAATATTTAATGATAAAACAAGAGAGAGAAATTTTCTTTATTTTTTTGGGGGAAATTATTTGATTTCTTTATTTTTTTTTATTTGCATGCTTGTGAAGCCCCCAAAAGTGTTGCGTTATTTGATTTCTTTCTATTTTTTGGGGAAATTATTTGGTTTCTCTTAGCTAGCTGCATTTTCGGTGCTACAACTGTTTTTCTTTATTCAACATGTACTTTTAAATTTTCGTACATTAAATTGTTGATCAAGCTAGCTCATTTGACATATAGTATGTGCTAAGACTCAAGTCTTTATGGAGCATAAATAATTCGTTGAGCATTTTACAAAATTAATTAAACTACTAGAAATTTTTATAAAATAGAATATGTTGATAGTAGAATAAAATTTATAGTTAAGTTAGGGAGACACACTCCATAATTAACCTTAACCTCACGTACACGATTTAATTTCCATCTCCCATTGTATTGGTCTAATACGTCTTATATATGAACAAATTATAAAGAACCTTAAATAAAATTGTAACCATTATGTTTTCAATTGATAATGAGATTATATAAATAGTGCCACTAATACATACAGGTGTAAACCCGCCACAGGCTTACTGATCGAGGGTGTGCAACAATTGATACTCCCGCCATTTGGACCACGAATAAATTAAAGGGAACGATTAATTACATTCATATATCACTTTCATTTGGGCCTTTGATGTTGTCGATTTCTTAGGCTTTAGTCGTTTTGTGATAACTGGATAAAGGTTTTTATTTAACAGTTTATCTTTTTCTCAAACTTATGTAGTAATTAGTGTAATTCTCGTATTTTGTATGGTCTAATTTAAAATGGTTTTAGAAAAATGATTTCCGACTTATTTTAGAGAAAAATTCCAATGAAAAAACTTTCACGATTGAATCATATTTAATTTGATACTAAAAAATTATAAATTTATTCAAAGAGAGTCTAAAATTTAAAGAATTTTTAAACTCAACATATAACATTCAATATGAATTTAGCTTTGTTCAATGAGTTTTTGATTTCAAGTGAAGAATTTGATTTTTTGAGATCTTTGAAGTGGGTGAAGTAATGTTTTATTGTGAATGTAGTGGAAATAAATAGTTGTCCTTCTTCGCACATCCCGTGTTGGATTGATTATTTTGTCGGGCATTGCCTTTCAGTTCTTTACTCACCTCGAGCCACAACTCGTTTGTCGGTCTTTTTGCTTTGTGTTTGTACACCTTACCCGATTTATTAGCGTGCTTTTAGTTTGTGTCTTTTCTAGCCGTTCACGGATGTCATCTCGTGCGGCCTCTTACACTATTAAAGATTGTTTTATTCTTTTTTCTTGAAAAGTTACATGTTATGTAGGAAGATGCACAAATCGTGCGGCCTTATAAGATCATTTACATGAACTATGCAAAGTGATCGGACCAAGTAGAACTTCTTGCACTAGGCACACAAATGTGCATTTTTTGTTCCACGTTTATCAACATGGTATCTGCTTAGATCAATCCTATTTTGAGTTCTTTAATTCCTGCGTTTATCAACATGGTATCTGCTTAGATCAATCCACAAGAATCATTCCTTTAACCACAAAATTATCCTTGTTTCCGCTACCTTACGAGTTACGACCACAATGAGTGACATTAATTCTCAACGTGAAGTTGGTGTTCTCATTGATCAAGCCCAAACCAAAACCATTGGAGGAATACTTCTTGCTACTGCTCGCACCTCCTCTACCCTAAATCTAAAATTTCCCACCCTCAACATTCGTCTTGATCGATCCAATTACATTCTTTGGCAGCATATTGTCAAATCTACCTCAGAAGCATATGAGATCAATGGTTTTCTGTCGAGATCGAGTGAGTCGTCCGTCATTGTTCCTACAACCTCCGCATCTGAGATCAAGGCGCATGTATTTTAAACAAAAAATGCAAGACTTTCCTAAGGGGTGTCCTTCGATTCTCGAGTAGGTTGAAAAGAAGAGGTCTTTTTCGGATGCGCTTGCTGAATGTGCTGAAGGTTTATTAGATGCGTTAAGAGGAATTTCAGATCATATGTAAACATCTAATCGTAGGATCTTCATGCATAATTTATAGATCAATCATTGTTAATCGGAAATACTTGTTGATGCGTGAACCGGATCTAATCGGGTAAGAGCGAAAGAGATGAGAGTCCCACGTGTTGCTCCTCTAGTTGGTCCACACGAGCCCGGTCTAGATCGCCTTTGACTTCGACTGCTAGGACGAAGAACAATGGAGAGCACGAAAATGAAGAGGATAAAGCCATAAGGAAAAACAATGAATACGAGGAGAGTCAATCCCGTTTAAATATCACTCTCATCCTCAATTGTAATATCTCCTCATAATTAAATAATAATGAATTTTGGAGGAGTTACAAAAGCCTTTCAAATGTAACATTCATCCAAAATGTAACTCCTTCTCCATTCATTACACCCCACTTAATAATTTATTTATTTCACAAATAAATCTTATCTCATTACTATTAGTATATATCCAATATATATTAATAATATAAACCATCTTTCATTTTGATCTAGTCCGTTAACTCTTAGTGTGTGACCGCATATGACCCGATTATAATAGCCATGGGTTTAACCCATTTAACCCCATTAATCGTATTTCACTTCTAGCAAAGCACTGCGACTCCTAAAATAATAGGATTAAATTATATTCGTTAATTGTCCTATACAAGATTTAATCATTGCACATTAAATTAAAGGACATATTTCCTTCATGTGCATACCTAGTTCCCGATGAAAAAAAAGACATTCGGACATCTAATCAAACAGTTATGCCTCCAAAAATAGTACCCATAGGTTTTTGGTCCAACTCTCATGGGCAATATCCTTCCCTCGTAACAAAAAATAAATAAAGATTGATAAACATAATTTACTTTTAATAAAAGTAGTTTTCATTTCCAATTCACAAGAAACTGTTTCTTTGATGGCACGGGCAACGGCTAGAACACGCAACCAATAGTCCAATATGCTTACATCCATTTTTTTTTTTTTTTTGAAAAGGTAAGGATTAGGAGGACCCTACGGGGGGCGTCCTAGGGCATCCTTCCGGATGAGAGCTAGCAGCTCTAGGTTATCCAACAAGAGTCTGGTAGGGATGTTGTGGCCCAGCTTGGAGATTTTGTCGGCCACAGCGTTACAGTCCCTACCCACATGACGGACTGAAACAGATACAAACTGTTGTAAAGATATCAAAATGTCTGCTACTATTATTTCGATTTCCCATGGACATCCTCTATTATTATTAATGGCCTTAATGACCGTGAGATTATCGCCTTCAATTTGAAGATTTTCTATTCCTAGTCTCCGTGCTTCCTTAATTCCTTCTCTAAGTCCAAATGCTTCTGCTTTTAAGACCGAGATGGATCCTTGTTTGTTGACTCCTAGGCTTACCACTTCTGCTTTATGATTTATGATTACAAATCCTGAGGTTGCTTGGCTAGAACTGAGTTTAGAGCCATCAAAATTTAGTTTCATATAGTTGTTTGGCGGTTTGTTCCATGTCTCTCTTTTCCTTTTCCTTTTTACTTTTGTAATTGTTGTTTGTTGTTCTTGTTTTTCTTCATCTTCTATCCATTTTTTTGACTTATCCCATTGAGCAATTTGATTTTTTGTGTATTGTTCTAAGTTTAGAATGAAGTCATTGGGAGTTTGTTGGAAAACTAGTTTATTCCTTTGATGCCAAATACACCACCAGCAAACCGCCAGTTCTATGAAATCATTTCTATCCATCACTTTGATTAGATCATTTAGGATTGATCCAGCAGATTTATTTCTTATATCCCAATTCTTGATAATAGCTTCTGTTTTAATGTTGATTTGCTTTACTAATTTTTTCGTATGTGGGCATTCTATTAGCAAGTGTCCTATGTCCTCATAGGAACAGTTGCACATTAAGCATCCTGGAAGGGTAGCTACCCCTTTCTCATGTAGTCTTGCTTTCGTAGGTAACCCATTTTGTACAACTTTCCATAAAAAAATTTTAACCTTAGGATATATATTTAATTTCCAAATCCAATTATTTACATGTGGGGTTTGTTGGTGCACTCCCGAAATCAGTTCTATTGCAGACGCCGTCGAGAACCATCCATTTTTGCTAGGAGCCCAATATAGTCTATCTTGAATCAAGTTTTCTGGTATTGGGGTTTCGACAATCTGATTTACAATCTGACTTGGAAGAATGAATCCTAGAACATCTTGCCTCCATCTTTTATCATTTGTAATGAATTCCTCAACAAGGGTAGAATCGTTCACAGACTCTGCATTTAATGCATATTTATCTAGTGACTCCGAGAAGAGCCAATTGTCCTTCCAAAATCTTATAGTTCGTCCATCACCAACTTGCCAGATAAGTCCTTTAAAGAATTCTTCCCTAAGATTCATTAGTTTTGACCATTGCCAAGATGTGTTTGTCTGTTTTTTGTAGGAAAGGATTGATTTACCTTTGAGGTATTTCTCAAAGGTATACCAATGTTCTATTGATTTGGTCCTTCAATTTTTATTTGCCCCTATCTTCTTTAGGTTATATTTATGGTTATTTTTGGCTTTATTTGGATCAAAGATGTTCTTGATTATTTGTTGCAATCAATCTCTTTTGTTAGGTTATGGTGTAGGTGAAGTGGAGGCTGAATTTGAGTTGTTTGTTTATGGATTTAAAAAATGTTCTATTGATTTGGTCCAATTCCTTATGTACATTTGAGGGTAGCATGAAGCTTTGCATAGTGTAATTAGGTTTCGTAGCCAAATTAGCTCTTATAAGAACTGTTCTTCCTTCCTGAGATAGAGTGTTAGCTTTCCATTTAGTTAGTTGTGTTCTAGTTTTCCTTACTGTGTCTTGAAAGGTAGTTCGATTAACTCTTCCATTAATGATTGGGCATCCAAGATACGATTCCAAATCAATCATTCCTGAAATTCCTAGGGTTTGTTGGATCCTGTTCTTTTGTGAATTATCCACATTTCGTGACGTCTGGAAAGCTGATTTGTGGTAGTTTACTCTCTGTCCTGAAATAGCACAATATTCTTCAATGATCTTTTTTGTTTTAAGGCAGGCTTCATGATTGGCTCGGGAGAAAATAATAATGTCGTCAGCAAAGGCTAGAAAAGGAATTTTTGTTCTAGAGCGGGTTAATGGAATTCCAATCGTATTCTTGTCTGTATTGCTTGTCTCTTGGAGCTTTCTAGCCAAGATTTCAGTAGCTAGAATAAAAAGGAATGGAGAAAGAGGATCTCCTTGCCTCAGCCCTCTTTCAGGGAAGAATAAGTCAGTAGGGCTATTATTTACTAGGACTGAAAACGAGATCGTTTTTACACATTCTTTAATCCGTCCTATCATTTTATTGTCTAATCCTAATTTATTAAGAATTTGGAATATGAAATCCCAGTCTAATCTATCATAGGCCTTTTCCATGTCTAATTTTATTGCCACCCACCCATCTTTTCCTTTCTTATTTTTAAAAGAGTGGAAAATTTCGTGGGCAATTAACACATTATCCTGGATTGATCTTTTAGCTACAAAAGCACCTTGAAGCGGATGAGTCAGTTTTGGCATCACCTTTTTAAGTCTTTCTGTAATAATTTTGGCAATCAATTTATAAATAGTTGTACATAAGCTAATTGGTCTGTAATGGTTAGTGGTAGTTGGGTTCTCTTTTTTTGGTATTAATGTAATGAAGGTGTGGTTAATTTGTTTTAGGATCTTACCTGGACTTGGGCCGACAATGTCCCAGTACTTTTTATAGAATCCCGCAGACATACCATCAGGACCCGGGGATTTTTCAGAGTTGATTTGCATTAAAGCATTTCTTATTTCTTCATTTGTCACGGGTTTGGTTAGTTCTATATTGTCTTCATCCGTTATCTCTTTCGGAATTAAATCTGAATATTGTCTAAATATTCCTTGGTTAGTTTGTTATTTTTTATATCTAGCTTTGAATTCCTTCCTAATTTCCTCTCTAATATTTTCTTCTCCTATGATTTGAGTTCCTTCTGCCGATGTAAGCTCCTTGATTATTTTTCTATTTCTTCTGCCACTTGCAATTTTATGGAAATAGCCTGTATTAGAGTCTGTAAGTTTTATATGCTTTGTCTTTGCTCGTTGTCGCCAATATGTTTTATGAAAGTTGAGTATGTTTTCTTTTTTGTTGATTAATCTTAGTTGTTTTTTAATGATACTATCCTCTGGAGAAAGAAGAATTTTCTGTTGCAATTGTATTAGCTCTTTTTCAATTGTCTTTATTTGCTCGAAAGTGTTTCCAAACGTTCTTTTGTTCCATTGTTTCGCATGTGTTTTTAGTAGTTGTGTTTTTTTGACCAACTTGAACATGTTGGATCCATCAATCGAAAGTCTCCAAGCTTGTTTAACTATATGATGTTTTCAAATTTGAAAGGTTGTGCTTTGTTAATTGTTCCATTGCTTAACTCAATCACTATTTTACTATCATCTGATGAAGAGAAAGCATAGTTTTTCGTTGCTATTTCAGGGAACCATTGGAGGATTTGTGAGCAAACTAAAGTTCGATCCAATTTTTCATAAGTATTGTTAATCTCTATTTTATTTTTCCTCCAAGTAAAGATGCTTCCAATTACTGGAATGTCGAATAGATTACATTTGTCCTTAATATTCTGCAATCTTTCAAATCTATTTGGGTGAGGTTGGGCACCACCTTTCTTTTCACTAGGATCTGAGATTTCATTAAGATCTCCCATAATAATAGTCGGGAGATGAGTTTGATGTATAGAATGAGTTAGTTGGCTCCAAAAACTATCCTTATCCTTTTCTTGGGGGGGAGCATATACAAAGAAGATTACAAATATGTATTTTGTTACAAGGTTCGTATACTTTAAAGCCACATAACGAGGTTCTTGGATGATTAGCTCTACTCGTTCATTAATAAATTGATGTTCCTTCCAAAGAACACAAATGCCCCCTGCTCTACCATTAGCCGGAGACCATACAATATTATCAAACCCTGCCCGTCTCCATACCTGGTCAGACGGAGTTTGGTCTGTTTTAGTTTCTACTAAAGCCATAATTTGAATACCCTCTATCTTACAGAACGAGTCTATTTCTGGCCAGAACGACTTACGTCCTATACCCCTACAATTCCAAAGGCTTACTTTCATTTTAACATATTTTTGTTAGATTAGGATACTCAAAGCAATCCCAACCTGAAACAATAATTCCATAAGCAAATAACTTATCAACCTGTTTCTTATCTTTCTTATTTTTCTTTTCTAAGGATAGTCTTGGCGATAGTTTGTTCAGTTTATACAATCCTGGTTCTTCCCTTCCTTCGTAGGAGTTATATTTGCTTCTTTTCCTGGATTCAAGTTGGATTTTGTTCTTATTCTTATGTTGAGCTCCATTCATCGCTCTCCTTTCTAGATTGGTTAATTTGATTTTCTGTGTATTAATCATATTCTCCTTTTCTACAGTCAAAGTATTTGTTCTTTTAGTCTTCCTTATAAGTATTATGATCTTATGTTTAATCATCATATTCTTGTTAGTATTCCACATACTCCTATAATGATATTTATCCTGATTACATTGATTTTTTGTAGTTCCCCTTCCGAACTTACTTATTCCTTTATGGTAGGCTGCAAAGTCCATATTTCTATTTGTGTTAACCATTGAATTTTCAATGCATTTACAAATATCCCTTTTCCTGTTTTTATTATTTAGTATCTTATTATTTCTTATGTCCCAGGATTTTCTTTTAGTACCATCTCTATGCTTTTCCTGATATCTTATTCTTTTTACCTGCAAAAATCTTTCATACTTTCTACTTTTTATTGTACGATCTCTATTATTTCCAAGTGTCTTATTGGTACTATCTCCTATTATTTCTAGTGTAATCCAAACACAGACAGTGCATTCAGTAATTCTACCAGGCCAACGGCCTCTAGCAATTTTGTTTTCCTTAAGGCAACCAACTTTAATGCCATGAGCTATGGTACCTGATGAATCAGCAGAAAGAAGGGACCTCCTACAGACAATGATTTTCCAGCTTTCATTCTTTTTTCCTTCAGTCAGCGATGCAGATCTGTCAGCCAGTACAATCCATAAATAGTATGTATAAATGTGAATACTTAAGCAAGCTTTAGTCTTTCCTATTATGTCATGTTTTCTATAATTAGGGTTTTCTTCCTTAGCATAGAATCCTGGAATCTGTGGTTGCTTTGTAGTTTTCTGATTTCTGTTTGTCCTAACAGATTTCATGTAAGTCCTAACACTTTTTATCTTTTTGTTGTAATCATCAGCTTTCTGCTTAAACCAAATAAAAGTCGTGCACCTGTCATTGCTATTATCCTTACAAATTAAATTTTCAATAGCAAAGGATGTGCTACCTATTGAGTCAGCTGCAAGTAGATATGCAATCTACCAGGGGAGATTCCCGTTTTCCTCATGCTTTCCTCCCATATAGCTTGTTTTTCTGTCAATCAGAACTAACCATGCATCACTTTCTGTGTTATGATTTCTAAAGTACTCCATAAAGAAGCGCAAGAAATACTTTAGAGATAAACACAAAATTAGCATATTACCAGCAGTCTTTAAATTTAGAATCATGAGCTCATACTTATCTTTAATCTCTATATTTAGTCTGGTTGTTAAATTAGTTTTTTCTATTTGAGTTGGATTGGTATTTGTTATAATTATCCTATTATCCTTAATAGTCAACTTATTACTCCATGATTGAGTTTTATTATTTCTCTTCAGCAACTCATACGTCTTTGGAATGACAGTCCAAATACTTCCATCCACAGAATACATTGTCAACCATCTCAAAGCTACTGTTTTTCCTATTAAATTGAGGATTATATAATAGTAGTTAGTAAACCATACATCTCTTTTATAGATAAAGTATAATTGTAGAGAGGTTTTGCCACTTGAATTAGTCTTAATAGCATAAAGATTATATTCATAATATTTCACATACAAACTGACTTTAAACCAAGTCATGAGAAGACCACCTAGTTTTAGCACCTTGTCCCTTAACCCCATTCTAGCAAAAACAAAAGGTGGTGTGCTCATCACACCTACAAACTTCTTCTCCATAATCAACCTAGCAAACTTAATAAGCAAAACCCCAATAGTGTTTCTACCCTTACTACTGCTTTTAGCATCCCATTCATAGCAATAAGAAAACAAGTAGAGGCCTTCATACAGCCATATAAAGCAAAATACATAGTACTTCTTCTTAATCATTCATTCCTCTTGTGTTTTTTGGGTTCACCCCCCTTCAGATCCGATGTGATTCCATCAAGGGTCCCTGGACTCCCCTTACGCTTGCTAGACTCATAGTTGGATTGTTGTTCTTGCCTCACTTCCATATTCTCCAGATTCAGAAGCATAGAGCTGGCTGAGGTGAGGGATTTGTAGGATTGGAGAGATTGGGAGTCATCGGGAGGAAGGGGTAAGTTCAGCTCAGTGTCAATGAAAGCATCAATCTCCTCCTGGGAGTACTCCTCATCCATTTCCTCCTCATCCCCCATCAAGAAATCATTAACCATGTCAAGAGGGTCTTCAATTTCTTCATCGTCCTCGCACAAAGGGGAGTTCAAGAGGGAATTCAGCATCGCAACAATGAGTTGATCCTCATCAGTGGGGTTTGGTTCCTCGGCAGCTTTGTTGTTGGCATCATTGTCACCACTAGATGACTCCACTATAATGACAGCCTCCTTAGCCTGAACAACAGGGGTGGCTGACCCTATAGAGATCTTTGAACCCTTGGAACCAGAGGAAGAAGATTCAGATTTGTAAACCACCTGGATCCCACTTTTAATGGTGGAATCAGGTTCTATCATTACTCCTTTGCCCTTGTCATTAGGCTTTGGTATTGTTTTCCCAACAAACTCCCAGCTAGCATTCTCCCTCACCCCAGGAGAGGTTTTATGGTTCTTAGAAGTAGAGGGTTTGGAGAGGGTTACAGTGACTGGTTTGTTTCTGTTTTCTTTGAGGGGGCAGTTATTGAAGGAATGAGAGAGGTCACCACAGTAGCCACACCCTCTTGGGAAATCCTCAAACCATAGCTTATAGCTATGTTCATTGGCTTCCTCATCAGGAACAGTGATAGATGTATCTCCAATGGAAGAGAGGTCAATATTGATACAGATTCTAGCATATCTCAGCCTCTGTTTCTTTTCAGTGTAAGAGTCCAGTTTAAGGACTCTCCCCATCTCATTCCACTCCATTATAGTGCTTAAGACATCAAATGTCATGTACTCCACAGGCAGCTGAGGGATTCTAACCCAGAGATCCACTTCAGTGATGGATTCTGAAGCGGTGTCAAAGTTAGACCTCCATGGTTTCAGGATAATGAGTTGTCCAAAGACATGGTAGGGCCTGCCTTCCCACACCCTCGCTTTCTCCACCGGGTTAGTGAACCTAAATTCCCTCCATCCATGAGACCTCTCATGGATAAAGAGCTCTCCCTTAATTTTCCAGTCCACCCTCAGCTTATTTCTAAGCCTTGTGGTTTCAATAGGATCTCCTAGGACAAACCCATAAAGGGAGGTTTCTTTTAAATGGTTGATGTTTTCTTTCACTCCACCAAGGCTATCCAGGAAAGCCTTGAGATTCAGTTTGGATTTCCCCTTGTTCTTGTATTTCTTTGTTCCAGATGGGCCTGCTTCAGAGAAGTTAATCCCTGGCATACTCCTAAAGGTCTCCTCGACCATAGTATGCATTGGCTTAAGATGCTCAGCTTTCTCAGCATTATTTTCTAGTTTAGGATCAAAATCCTTATGCTTTCCCTCAGCAAAAAGAGCTTTCTTATAAGTTTTCTTTCCTTTGTCTTTCTTGTCACTCATGTTTGATTTTTGTAGGAATGTGTAGTAGATTGTAGAGAGAAAATAAGAGTTATCTCGAGAGGTAGGCAGAAAGTGCTTGCCTCTCAAGTTCAATAAGGTAGTTCTTATATAGACAATCATCATAGTGTAACCAGTAGAAATCGAGACATATAATTCATTACAAAATTGAGAAGAACAGTACAACCTGGTTTTTTTGATCTCCAAATACCGAGGATGGCACCACCAAAGGGAGAAGAAGCCTCTCCCAATCTTCTCGCAATCGCATTTCTCCCATCGAGAACGTCCCTGTAGCCAGCAATTGGGGGCTAGCATCGTCCTCCTTCTCCTCCTCCAAGCACAGTAGAAAGCTAGATTGAGCCCTAGCTTCCAAACAGTAAGTGGATCAATAGAAAATCCACCTACCCCCTTACATCTTTTCTTCTTTCGGAAAGAATTGGGTAATCTATCCACTCTTCTAGCTTTGTAGCTTCTCAGAAGCTTGTGATTCTTATCCCCCAATTTCCATTTAGGGTTCCACCTAGCAACATTTTTAAATGGGAAATTTGTATTTTTAGCTCGAAGGGTGTGAAATTCCATCATTGCAACAGCAAACAATGGTTTATAAAATAGGAGAACAAAGAAATCTCCATATCTTTGTGAGCTCGAGGCTCGATTTGCAGGTCGAGAGGGGGCAGAGAGGCACTGTTCATGGTATCGGGTTCTAAGGGGGAGAGGAGAAAGGGGATTCATTTTTTTTATCAAACGTATAATATGCTTACATCCATTTAATATCATGCAATTAATTTCTTGTTTATCTTGATGTATGAAAGATTTTTAATCAAGTTCTTGTCTTTTCTTCCTTTTTTTCTCCTCCTCCTTTTCTTGAGTGGAGGAGAGGTCCCTCATTCACAACTTACAAGGGCCACAAGGACATGTTTTAATTTTATTTTTTTTGAAATGGTAAATATATTTTCAAGCTAAATTTAATAGAAATATACAATAAATTTCAGTTTTTGAACATTTGGTTCGGTGGTTAATGCTTTAGGATGGTACCTTAAGGTCATCATTTCAAATCTCGTGAACGACAGTTTGCCCTTTTCTCTTTATAATTGGTTAAAAACCAATTCTCATCCATAGTGTATGTTCTATATATGCGAGTCCAAATAGTATTTGTGCCAACCCCTATTCCTTACCCTATAAAAAATACAATAAATTTCAGGTTAATTAGTTTCTCACAATAAGCATTCTTAAGAGCAACCCCAACAAGTTCTCCAAATATTTCTTCAAATTGCGGAAACAAAAGTCATTTTCTCTAAAAAATATTTGTTCTAAGTCCAACAACTTTTCTATTTTAGAGAATGCAACATTTATTATTGTATAAAAGTTTTTATTTTTTAATCAAGTCAGTCATAAATCATTTTTACACTCTCTCTTCATTATAGAAAATTGTCACATTCCCTAAATTTAGGGAAGAGACTTAATGTTTTTGCCTCCTTCCCTATTCAGCGGTAATCCTCTATTCCAGAATCTTGTTCCACTTTAGTGTTCCAATGAGCTATATAAATACTAAATTAATGTTAAAAAAATTTAAAATTTATACTTATATTTAAAACAACTATATGTATATGCTTTCAAATTTTTAACTTGAAAATCATAATATACAATTTTTAAAAATTAAAAGGGTAACATTTTGTACGAAAATCATTCTGTTAATTTTTAAAAAATTTATAATAAGATTTTTAAGATAAAAATTTGCACACATATTCATATAGATGTTTACAATATAAATATAATTTTTAATTTTTTTTTAAAATTAATTTAATATTTATATAGCTAATTGTAACATGAAAGTGAAACACAATTGTGTAATAGAGGATTAGCGCTGTTCCCTATTATAGAGAACAAGATGGGGAAACTGTTGAGCTAAAAAAATGCCCCTGCTTCCCCAAAAATTCAATTTTTAAAAATTTGGGGAAGCTGTTGGGGTTGCTTTAGAACTTATCAACATGCCTCTTAAACTTACAATTAAAACTGTTGGAACAGTGTTAGGGCACTAACACTGGAACAATGGGTTCTCCATTCGAGTAATCAAAGTTTTGATAATGACAAACAAATGGAACTAATTCCCTGTATAAGTGATCTCAGGAAAGATAGCAAGTTTACAAGAAAAACAAAGGGAAACGTTCCCTGTCAAGTCACCTGTGTACGCGGCAAGAAATCAAAAGGACAAGAGAGACTTTTTACTATTGTCTTGGGCGGCAAGCCAAAGCTCCGAATGAATAGAGATGAAGAAGGGTACGCTAGTCTTTTTGAATAGTGTCGTACTCCCCAAGACAATAAGGGCAAAGGCGTCAGAACTAAAAATGGAAACTCTATAAAAGGAATGCGACGCCGCTAGGTCTAAGTGAGCTCTCACATATCTGAAAACCAGATCTACAAAAGGAAAGAAAGAGATCGAGAGCCCGAGCTGATTCATAGAAGATATCCAATCCAGAAGTTCAAGGAAGGAAAGATCAAGTGATGAAGACTGCGTGAAGTTCTTCATCAGCTTGAAGAAGGTGGTTCCTGTGCTAAAGGGAACTGCACAGGAACAAGAAGGTTCACTCTCTATATTCATTTGTGTTTAGATCTAGGAACTATTATGTCTTAGTCGTTAGTATTGTTTGTGAGTGGGATTGCAAGCAATAGAGAAGTTCGACTTTGAATTGTAGATCCTGAGATATATCAATAGAATATAGTGCGTGTTCAAAATCCTCCAAGGGAGGTAGAGGTTTACTCTTTAGCTAGTTGGCTAAAGAGGTTCCTCTATAAGGAACTGTGTCCAAGCTTTAAATTCCTGTTTTAGTCTTGTTCTATATTACTCCGCTGCGTAAGGGAATTGTCACTGGAACAGTTCCCGACTGTCTTAGACTAACATCGATCCTACAATTGGTATCAGAGCTAGGCTCTAGATTTTCTGTGAAAACTCGCAGGATGTCTACAGGAATGTCTTCAGAACTCAGTGCCGTTGGACATGGAAGTGACAAACCACCAAGGTTGATAGAAGGCCGTTTTGAACGCTGGCAAGGGTTGATGATGGATTGGATGAAGAGCCATGACTATCAAGCATGGGCTGTGATTGAGAGAGGGAACTTCACCATCAATCCAGAGATCGAGAATGATCTCACGAAGTGGGGGCCAAATGAGTGGAAATGCATGGAAGCCAACTACAAGGCAAAGATGTATCTCAACTACTCCATGAGTGAGATCGATTTAGCCAAGGTGGGAAATCTAAAGACCGCCAAGGAGATGTGGGATGCTATTGAACAAATGCATATAGGAAGCTCAGATCTCAAGGAAGACCATCAGATGGATGTTCGACAAGAGTTCTACAACTTCAGAATGGAACCTGGAGAAACAGTATCTTCATACCAGTTCCGGTTTCAAGGACTAGTAACTAAGCTTGAGAACTTGGGAATCTCAGATAGGGAAGTCACCGAACGAATCAAGGTCAAGAAGGTGATAGATGGTCTCACTGGTGAATGGGCTCATGATCGAACAACCTTCAGAGAAAATACATCCAACAGGAACCTCATGCTTCATGAGATCTTTGGAAAGCTGAAATCCTATGAGAATAGGAGGAACTCCGATAAAGCACAAGACAAACCTGAAAAGGGAATTGCGCTTAAATTGGAGAAAGTGCTTAAGTCTGTCCAGGAACAGTGTGAAGAGTCTGAAGATGAAGAAGAGGATGACATAGTGCTCATCACAAAGGCACTACGTAACCTCTACAAGAAGGGAAAGTTCCGAAAGAACTATGGAGGGAACAGTTCCTCACGAGACTACAACAAATCAGGAGACAAAGATGCAAAGGACATCACATGCTTCAAGTGCTTCAAGAAGGGTCACTATGCTAAAGCTTGTCCCCTGGGAAATGATGAGAACAAATCTGGGAACAAAGCTTACATAGCAACTTGGGATGACTCAGATGATGATGATCCAGAATCTTGGGTTGCACCAAACATGTGTGCTATGGCAATCAATGAAGATCCAAAGGAACCTCAAGAGGAAGTGAGTATTCTATCTCTAACTGGTTGCTTTGATAAATGCTCTAAATCTGATCTCATTCGTATACTCTCTAAACTTGTTAAAGACAACATGAAGTTACAAAAGGAAGTTAGTGCAATTGAAGAACATTGTCTTAAACTTGAAAATGATGCCTCTGGAAAGGAACTTAGCTTAAAAAATCATGAACCAGCTCAGTGTTCTGAATGTGATAGATTAAGGAAGGAACTTGACTCTACTATAACCTCTAAAAATGAACTCATCTCTACTCTTGCTGTTGTCACCACTGAAAAGGAAGCCATTAGTAAGAAATTAGAGATATCTGAGGGAAAGAAAATAGTAGAGACTCCTAAGGTCACATTTGTTCCTTCTAGGCATGGAATAGGATATTCCGAAAGAAATTCTGAAACTAATCAAACAACTCTTACCTTAAGGGAACTAAGTGAAAGTAGAGCTCTAGAGCTACAAACTGAAAAAATTAAGAATTCTCACTTAGAAGAAATAATCAGGGTTCTAGAGAGTGGAACTATAGGAAAAAAGGACTACTATACTGGAAACAACTCTCACAAAATCTATGTTAAGATAGCTAAAGGAAATGGTTCCAGAGGACCGAACAAAGAAACAGTTGAGAAAAATAGGATTCAGAGACCACATCCTAAGTATTATTTAGGAGAATATTACAAAACTTGTTGGACATGTGGGGGTCATGGTCATTACAAGGAACAATGTCCCAAAGTTGGTCAATCAAAAGGGTTCTCAAGTAGAAACAACAACAGAACACCTCACTCAAAATCTTACAGGAACCATCACTCGATTGATGTGAACATTGCAGATTATGTTGATTACTACCCCTGTAAGGAACCAGGCAAGGGACACCTTGCCTGGGTAACCAAACATTGACTCTTTTGTAGGTGAAAGCGAGAGGGAACTGTATGTGGTTTATAGACAGTGCTTGCTCCAACCACATGACAGGAAACAGGAACAATCTAATCTCGCTTAACACCCAAGTTGAAGGAGGAAATGTGTCCTTCGACAACAAGAACAAAGGGGCAATACAAGGCTCAGGGGAAGTAAAGCTCAACAAATCAATCAAGGTCAACAACGTAAATCTTGTGGCAAATCTTGGATACAATCTACTGTGTGTGGCACAACTCTTTGATCAAGGGAACAATGTAGTCACATTTGACTCAAATGAATGTCTTGTTGTGAACAAAGAAACTAACAAAGTGATTCTTCGTGGGAAACGATTCAACAATGTTTACATTGTTGATCAAGACTTTCAACCTCCAAGAAAGCTATGTCTCACAGTCTCTACAAATGACACCGATCTTTGGCATAGACGTCTTGGTCATGCAGGACTAAATCTCATCCAAAAGTTGTTCCTACAAGATCTTGTTGTGGGCTTGCCAAGGATAAGTCCAGAATCAGCAAAACTGTGTGATGCTTGTGCCAGAGGGAAACAAACTCGAAGTTCCTTTAAGCCCAAGAAAAACGTGAGCACCTCCAAACCTCTGGAAATGCTACACATGGATCTGTGTGGACCAATGGACACTTGTAGCTATGGAGGAAGCAGGTATATGTTTGTTATAATAGATGATTATTCACGTTTCACTTGGGTTATTTTCTTGTCTTCCAAAGGAACAGTGTTTAAAGAATTTGAAGTGTTCATCAAGAAGACAGAGGTTAGTCTGGGAACTAAGCTGAAATCCATACGCTCAGACCATGAAACAGAGTTTGACAATTCAGCCTTTGTCAACTTTTGCAATGAAAATGGAATTTCTCACAACTTTTCTGCACCAAGAACTCCACAACAAAATGGAGTTGTTGAAAGGAAGAATCGCACACTGGAGAATATGGCTCGTGCCATGATGCTAGAGAGTGGAGTTCCATCCAACTTCTGGGCTGAAGCCATCTCCACTTCGGTGTATATCCTTAACAGGGCTATGATTCGACCTTTATTGCTTAAAACTTCTTATGAACTAATCAAAGGCCGAAAGCCAAACATTTCCCATCTTAGAGTTTTTGGTTGCAGGTGTTACATCCATAACAATGGGAAGGATGCTCTTGGAAAGTTTGATCCAAGGAGTGATGAAGGAATTTTCACTGGATACTCTCTTCATAGCAAAGCATACCGAGTCTACAACAAAAGGACCAAGAAATTTGAAGAAAGTATTCATGTCATCTTTGATGAAGAGCCTATCAGTCACGGATCATCATCCAAAAATCCATTCTCTCGTTCCATAGTGAAACCATTCACTATTACAGAAGAACCAGCAAGGGAACTGCCAGACAAGGATGAAAGTTCAAGGCCTCGAAGAGAAGACTCTGAGTACATCAATGGAAGTGATTCTCCTCCACAAGATCCAAACATTGAAGAAGATCATGAAGAGAATGATACAATGGACCAATTCGATGATCCCTCAACACATTTTCCTGAAGAAGAGGAACAACCACCAGTAACAGCTGAAGCATCCACTTCTGGGAACAATGGTGTGGTTCCACAAGATACATCTGAAGATAGTTCCAGTGCTCAGGAAGAAATCCCAGGACCAACTCATCCTCAACCAAGGAACTACCATCAGAGAAAAGATCATCCTATTGACAACATCCTCACACCTTTGGAACAGGGAGTACAAACTCGTTCCTCTCTCCATAACTTTTGTGCATTTAATGCTTTTGTTTCTCTTGTTGAACCCAAAGGTATACAGGAAGCACTCAAAGATCCAGATTGGATTCAAGCAATGCAAGATGAGCTTCATCAGTTTGAGAGACATAAGGTGTGGAAGTTAGTTCCAAGACCATCAGACAAGAATGTCATTGGAACTAGATGGGTCTTTCGCAACAAACTAGATGAGTCAGGCAATGTTTCCCGAAACAAAGCCAGACTAGTGGCTCAAGGTTATAATCAAGAGGAAGGAATCGACTATGAGGAAACATTTGCACCTGTTGCCAGAATTGAAGCAATACGACTACTCATTGCGTTTGCCACATACAAAGGGTTCAAACTGTTCCAAATGGATGTCAAAACAGCATTTCTCAATGGCTATCTACAAGAGGAAGTTTATGTGAAGCAACCTCCCGGATTTGAAGATGATGACAAGCTTGATCATGTCTACTTTCTTGAAAGGGCTCTCTATGGCCTCAAACAAGCTCCTCGAGCCTGGTATGATAGATTTGCTTCATTTCTATTATCCAAAGGCTATCAAAGAGGATCCATTGACAAGACACTCTTCTTGAAGAAAGAATCAGGTGACATCTTAATTGTGCAAGTCTATGTTGATGATATTGTGTTTGGTTCCACTAATCCTGTGCTTACAGAAAAATTTGAGAAATAAATGAGTAGTGAGTTCGAGATGAGTATGGTAGGGGAACTCAACTTCTTTCTAGGTCTTCAAATCTCTCAAACCAAAGATGGAACCAAGATTCATCAACAAAAGTACATCAAGGAAATGCTATCCAAATATGGGATGGACACTGCAAAGCCAATCAACACTCCAATCTCACCCAGCACACGACTTGATGCCGATGAGACAGGAACCAGTGTCAATCAAAAACTCTTTCGAGGAATGATTGGTTCCCTACTCTATCTCACTGCTAGTAGACCAGACATCATGTTCGTTGTTTGTCTCTGTGCACGGTTCCAAGCAAATCCTAAGGAATCACATCTAAAGGAAGTCAAAAGGATCTTCCGCTACCTCAAAGGGAGAGATAATCTTTTCTTATGGTACCCTAGGAACAGTTCCTTTGAACTTGTTTCCTTCACAGATGCTGATTTTGCAGGACATCTAGTTGATCGAAAAAGCACATCAGGTATGGCACAGTTCCTAGGAGACTGTCTAGTATCATGGGGATCCAAGAAACAATCCTCTGTGGCGCTTTCCACTGCTGAAGCTGAGTACATTGCCGTAGCTGCCTGTTGTTCCCAAGTCCTATGGCTCAAGTATCAACTCAAAGACTATGGTATGTCTCTTGAAACTGTTCCTATTAAATGTGATAGTACTAGTGCAATTAACATCTCAAAAAACCCAGTGCATCACTCTAGGACAAAGCACATAGAGGTTAGGCACCATTTCCTGCGTGATCACCTAGGACAAAGCACATATTGAGGGCGTTCCCACCACAATCCATGATTCCAATCCTACCCTGCTCTTACAAGCCTCCTCTCATTCCTCTCCCAAACACCATACGCAAATTCATGACAACCTCTCTCCCAAACGCAGACCAGATCCCCTTGCTTCAACTTCTCACAACCCTACTCCTCAAATCCAAAACCCCAGGGCTCCCTCAGTCCCAGTTCCATCTCACAAGGAACTCGATCTCTCAACTCTCGATCAATCTATCTCCCAATTTGAGAGAGAGGAGTTCCCTACTTCACAGGGAACTACACCCAACAAACCAACTCAATCTTCTCCCTCTCTTCCAAAACGCCCTTCCTCTTCAACTTCTCTTCCACAAATCCCAACTGCTCCACGATCCAAAAAGAGAAAACTCAGAAAACTGAGTGAAGTAGAAGAAGAAGAAGAAGATGACGAGGACCTACAGCCTCTACAATCTGAGCAACTCCACGCTCTTCATCCATCAACGGAGATCGTCACCGTTGAGGCCTCCGACGATGAGGTGGAGGAATACCAGGAGCCTGCCCTTCAAATTGGGTACAAGGAACCGCCAACTGAGCGTCCTACAACACGAGGCTCCAAAATGCAAAAGGTGGAAGCAAAACCTGAAACAAAAGAGAAAAAGAAAGGGAAGAAGAAGGAAAAGAAGAAGCCAGAAGAAAGGAAGTTGGTCATTCCTCTGGTCATCACGGCTGAGTTCCTACAAGAAAATGAGTTCAACGAGCTTCAGGAACTCCTCCAGTTTCAAGAATGGGATAAGCTCTGTTCCGAACCGGCAATGGTGGATCAAGCTCAAATAAGGTACTTCTACTCCAAATTCGCCCTACAAAAGGGAACTGAGCTTGACCCCATAATAAGATGGAAGACAGAAGAGGATGACTTCACCTTCACCGCTGCCCAGATCAAGAAAATTCTAAATGTTCCTGGAGAAGGGTTTGATATGCTTCCTCAACGCCCATGGCAAGATTCTGATGGAAGAGATGCCATTCTTCAAAGGCTTCTAGGGCACGTTCCTCCACAAGGAAAGGAGATCCTGACTCACAGCTTGAGTCAAGTAGGCAAGATGGCACACCAGTTTATCACTAGGATAGTGACGCCAAGACTGGAGAAGAGAACAACTCTGAACTCAACTGATGCCATCCTCTTGGATTTGTTCCTTCGCAGAGAGCGCATCAACCTGCCCAAGATAATGATCTTGCACATGTGCAAATGCGTTGCCAAGGAGAGTCACGCCCTTCCATATGCAGCATTGGTGAAGGAACTGATGAAGAGGAACGATGTATATCATACTCAAGAGGAAGAAGAGCTAGGACAAGAGATGGATATGGCTAACATTCTACGAATGAAGCATTCCGTGGAACCACAAGAAGAAGATCCTCCTGTTGTGTTCATTGAACATGGAGACTCGAAAACTGTCCTTCAAGCTCTCAACCGTCTGTGTGGGGTCACTGAGCGCATACTTGATGTCCTTCTCGACATTCAACAGACGAAGGGAACCAATGACCACATCCTTGCGATTCTTAAGGATATTCAGAAGAAGCTTCCTTCCTCCTCTTCCTCCTCTAATCCTTGAACAAGTCCCCTACAAGAAAATTCCATAGCTGTCTTCTCCCTCCTTCAATGCTCTTAAGACTCTAATTTTGTACTTGTTGAACAATGTTTTAATGAATTGCATTTTGCTTTTGTTCTTTAGTTATGATTGTGCTTTACTTGCTTGTTCTTGCATGTTTATACTTGATTGTCTTTCGATGATGTCAAAAGGGGGAAAAGTGGAAAAATGCAGAGATGCGTTGTCTAAGAGAATACAGAATAAATAACCATAACCTGAGGGGGAACTGTTAGCTTAAAAATCTTGAAAATCAAACTGTTTGTCCATTTCAGGGGGAACTAAGTATCTACAAAGAATTGCCTGTGTCATTGATGCTTAATTATCTAACATCTTTCCTGTATCCCTGAATGTTTAACACTTGCATTTTTATGAAAGTTTGTCATCATCAAAAAGGGGGAAATTGTTGGAACAGTGTTAGGGCACTAACACTGGAACAATGGGTTCTCCATTCGAGTAATCGAAGTTTTGATAATGAAAAACAAATGGAACTAATTCCCTGTATAAGTGATCTCAAGAAAGATAGCAAGTTTACAAGAAAAACAAAGGGAAACGTTCCCTGTCAAGTCACCTGTGTACGTGGCAAGAAATCAAAAGGACAAGAGAGACTTTTTACTATTGTCTTGGGCGGCAAGCCAAAGCTCCGAATGAATAGAGATGAAGAAGGGTACGCTAGTCTTTTTGAATAGTGTCGTACTCCCCAAGACAATAAGGGCAAAGGCGTCAGAACTAAAAATGGAAACTCTATAAAAAGAATGCGACGCCGCTAGGTCTAAGTGAGCTCTCACATATCTGAAAACCAGATCTACAAAAGGAAAGAAAGAGATCGAGAGCCCGAGCTGATTCATAGAAGATATCCAATCCAGAAGTTCAAGGAAGGAAAGATCAAGTGATGAAGACTGCGTGAAGTTCTTCATCAACTTGAAGAAGGTGGTTCCTGTGCTAAAGGGAACTGCACAGGAACAAGAAGGTTCACTCTCTATATTCATTTGTGTTTTGATCTAGGAACTATTATGTCTTAGTCGTTAGTATTGTTTGTGAGTAGGATTGCAAGCAATAGAGAAGTTCGACTTTGAATTGTAGATCCTGAGATATATCAATAGAATATAGTGCGTGTTCAAAATCCTCCAAGGGAGGTAGAGGTTTACTCTTTAGCTAGTTGGCTAAAGAGGTTCCTCTATAAGGAACTGTGTCCAAGCTTTAAATTCCTGTTTTAGTCTTGTTCTATATTACTCCGCTGCGTAAGGGAACTGTCACTGGAACAGTTCCCGACTGTCTTAGACTAACATCGATCCTACAAAAACTACCAGACATATACAGCATGAAATCTACATATAATAACATATTTAAAAATTTACATTCTTATCATATATATATACGTACGTACCCATTAATAGAATTGAAAAATAAAAAAACTACAAAAACAATTCATTGAAAAAAATAATATTTGATTTATGAAAAAACACGTTTCTTTGATAAATATTCCAATGGAACATGTGTATCCCTAGAATGGGGAGTATGCATATATAAATATTTTTTAATAAAGAAAGAGATTAAAGTGCCCTTTAATAAATTAGCAGTCATCTTAGAGCACATTTTATTATTAAAAATGTCCATGCTTTTTTGAACTCCATATGCATGATGACTCTTAGAGTAGAAATTTTTGCTTAAATATATATAAACTTTGGTCGAAATATGCATGACTTTTGTACTATGCACATGTTCAAAAAATAGGCCATTCCAAATATTTTTTTTTCCACGTAAATGAAGGAACGAATGAAACCGAGCTTTCTCACTTAATCTATTTCCATGCATATTAACTTCTAATCATGTAGTATTTTAAGATTTATACAACTAATTCATACCAATATATAGCTAGAGATTGCCTCATCCGGTCAATCTAATTGCCCTAGCAAGGTCCATATATATATGTGTGTGAGATTATGAATTGGTTGAGAAGATTATAATTTTCTTATTAATGTGTAAAGTATTTATACAAGAAAATCTAGGTTAAATTTGACGATATCTTATACTCTAAGAAACTCTAGACTATTCTAAAGATATTATTTTATAAATATAAAATATTTTATCCTAATACCCCCTTGCAAGCTCATGGAGGCCGGAGTATGGACATGTAGCTTGGACTTCAATGCTTGAAACCGGACAGAACCAACAACCTTTGTAAAGATGTCAGCAACTTGATCTTGAACCCGAACATGACGAACTACCAAAGTGCCATCTTCAACCTGTTTCCGTACAAAGTAGTCGATCTTGATATTTTTAGCACGGTGATGAAACATGGGATTGACAGACATGTATGTGGCACTCGGGTTATCACAGAGGAGTATCGGCGAGGAGCTTGGAGTTCCTAAAGTAATTGTTGCATCCAAATGAGTACAGTAGAAGCAAAGACAATAGCTCTATTTTCAGTTTCTGTATTGGATTTGGCAGCAAAATTTTGATTTTTAGAGGCACAACTAATCAAATTACCACCATAGTAAATAGCAAACCCATGTTGAGAATGACAATCATCAGAATCAGAGGCCCAACCAGCATCCGAAAAAGCAACAAATCGGTTATATGTAGTTCGTTTAAGAACAAGGCCAGAAGTAATAGTACCTTTGAGATACCGTAAAAGTCGCATGACTGCTTGCCGATGTGTCTCACTGGGATTATGCATAAGCTGACAGACTCTATTAACTGCATATGATAATTGATATCTCTGGACGTGTAATTGTAAGATACTGAAGGCCACCTACAATACTTCTATCGAGGAGATGGGCATTACATCTTGCATTTTACTACGAACCAACAATTCTCTAATACTTTTGTTGAGATAAAACGATGGTGTCCTTATTCTAATATTTTAAAAAATAAAATGAACATTAAAATGATTGAGAAACATTTCTAAAGTTAGGAAAACACAAATAAAACTATGTTTCATTATCTTAGATTCTAGTAAACATATTTTTACATTATTTCTGCCAATTCTGAAGCCTGAACCCTACATGTATACAAATTTTAATTGATTATAAGCTTTTAGGAGGGTGGTATGGAGCTTGAAAAGATTTTTTAAATCAATGTTGGAAGTTGAGGAAGCAATTGGCCATGGCATGTAAAGTTTAAATAATTAATTTAAAAAATACTTTTCGAAAACATAAAGAACCGAAATAATTGATATGATAGGGTATCTATATAATGTGACCTCAGGAGTGGATTCAACCATCAGCAAATTAACAAGGCATATAATATTGTGTGATATCATTGATACGTTATTTTTTTGCATAATAATATTTATTTGGTGTGATATTATTAGTATGTCATTTTCTAATCTAGATAAACTTCCAAGACCGGTGAGCGACTAGAGCAAAAGACTTTATAAAAGTTTTGTGGTATTTATTTTCGCCAATAAGTCAAAAAGACTTTTTGTCTCGTCTTGTTTGTTTTATCAGTCTTGGAAAATTTTCTCAAATTAAATCTCTATCGGTGAAATTAATTCACTAACAACATATTAATACAGTGTGGATAATAATATCAGGTGTACAATGCGCTATTTATCATCGATTTTAATTTATACCCTCTTTAATTTATCTATTTTGTATGATAATCAATACACATATTTAATTAGAAATTTATTACGTATAAATATATGAACAGTTCTTAACTTCTTATCCTTTTTAATTCGATCGGATGTATATGTGAATACTACATAAAAACGGTAGTATGTACCATAATAATTATCGTCTTAAATGTATCCCTTTATAATTATATGGAGTAAATATAAATATTGTTTTTTGATGAATAAATAATAATAAAAATTATTAGTTCTAAATCCAGTTTTCATGGGCAAAATGGATGAGACATTTTAAGGTGAAAGGTTTGCAAAGGGCCACGTACGACTCTCATTTATATATTGGGAAAATTAGGCTGCCACGTGGGACCCTGAACACGAGGCACCGACCCCACATCAACAACAGCTTCCTTGCCACGTGCCAGCAATATTTTTAATATAAGAACATAGAATTAAAGAAATGAAAATCTTGTTTTGTAATGTCACCAAATTTCACATGTTATCCTTTTATTTTACATTTTTTGTGTAATAAACCCTTGATTATTGATTAAATACAGTAAATCTGTAATTGTAAAAAAAAAACTCAGGTTAATTTTCTAATTTTTTGGGTTGGACCTTTGGGGACCATCTCACACGCGTCAAATTGTGGAAAAAGCAGTTTATTCTTTTCTTTTTTTTAATTTCTTTGTGCATAGGAATAAGTAAGTGTGGGGCCCAGTGGGCTGGGAAGATTCGGTCTGCCCGTGCTAGGCTGAGACGGGGCGGGCCCTACAGGCCAATCAAATTGGGCCTTTCGGCTTTTGGGCATGTAAATCCAACAGATGGGTAGGGCCCATCGTGTCTCCCACGATTGTCAAAATCCGGACCAATCAGAAAATAGCCCAAGTTGTTATTTTTATGAAAACGCTGTTGTGGATATATTCCGTGTCACGCTTTTGTCGGCGTACGATTGGGCCACGTGTCTCCCACTCGTTTCATCTTATCAGCAAGCAATTCCCCTACGTCTACGTACCTCGTATTACCGTGAGTTCGTTTTTTTCTGGAAAAGTGACGTTTTTAGCCCTTAGTTTCTACCCTTTTTTCCCCTCTTGGGCCGATCCGAAAGGTAAAGGAAACTATAGTGAAAGCAAAGATTGTCAGAGTGGCGTTGAGTATATTAAGATTTGAGTTAGACCTTAGATGGTACACATTATCTCGAATTCATTGTGTCAAATCTTCAATACCCGATTGACAAATTTCCGTCCTATATATTTGCACGTTTGATACTTTATCAACGTGGGGTGATTTGACCTCTTCGTATATACATATTGAAATCTTATCGATTAACATGACATTTATATGTATCTGAGTTATTACATGGGAAAAATCAAACATTTGTCCTTGGGAAATAAATCATTTTCCTTGCCCTACTAAATAGCAACAAATTAACAATTGTCTAAGTGTATTCAAAAAGGAAAATGGTTCGTATCGGGAATAAAATCTATCTCACATTTGAAATAAAAATATAAACTATTTATCATATAAATATATGTTTTACTACTCCTATGTATTGTTAATTGGTTTTATGATAAAATCAGGATCATTCAATTAAGATCGGAGGTCCTATGTTAAAATCGAAAAAAAGATCTTGCCGTATAAAATCTCTTTATATTTACTTTCAACAAATAATAAAACTTGTCAATTTAGCTTTTGACACCTGTGGACATTAATAAAGCTTGTCAATACACCCTTTGTACATTAATAAAGCTTGTCAATTTTTCATTTGATGCGCTTATTAAGAAATCTAATATTAATACAAATGGTTTCTAAAATTTAAATATATATTCGCTTCATTTCTACTGAAATAAATAAAGAAATTTGTCTAGAGAGAAATAATTTATGCAATTTTTAATAACAAACCTCCTAACGTACGAATAAATCATTAACTAAAATTCCAAAATAAAAAATATTGTATTTCTTAACGTAATTTCAGGTCTATAATGGCGAATACTATTCGATGAAGTTAGTAATTAGATGAAAATATATTAGATGAGCAAAAATATTTAGAAAATTACTAAATTATTTTACTAAATTATTACCTTGTTGGGTATTATTCTGAATGATATATCAGGTAGTATTCTATACCATTAGTCAAACATGAGCCAAATAAAATTAAAAAAAAGCCAAACATGAGGCCCTTAAAATATGAGATCAAATTTGTTGGGCATTATTCTGAACTATATATCATGAAGTATTCTATATTATTAGTCAAATATGAGCCAAATAAAATTAAAAAAAAAAAAGCCAAACATGAGGCCCTTAAAATACGAGATCATGTGCATATGTCCTTGTTGCACACCCTCTGGGCCGATACTGGATGAAATTTCATGGACTTATATGCTAGTTCCATACGCGCATATATTTCCGTACCAATACGTTCCCAATTTACCTACCTATCGGACCCACGTACATACTTTCTTCATGGTATCAGAGCAGGTTTGGTCCTACGTCCATCATTTATCTTGAATTGGACTTAGCGAGTTGCTACCCACCTGTTATCTATATTACTTTACCTACTATGTGTCAGTTGACCTTCTCAGTTGTACTTGAGAGTGTCATGTTGAGAATAAAACATATTCTATATTTGAAAAAAGACTATAATCTGTCTATCATATAAGTATATGTGTTATATTCTCATTTTATTTGGGTTTGGATTGTTTTGTGTTCGGTTTGTTTTAGATCAGGCCAACTTTGGGGTTGGGTCTCCTTCGAATTCGGGCCTATTGTTGAGAATATAAAAATTTCACGTCAATAGTTAGGAACTAAACAAATCTTGCATATAACTTGATGTGTTACTCATATCTATTAACAATTAATTTGAAGATCTAATCCTATTAGATTTATAAATCATACTTACATATGCACAACTCCAGTCCTTCGGCCATGATATCTAGCTCACAACTTATTTCGGGTTCAATTTAGGGTGAGTCTATTCGAGCCGTTATCAAGTCCCCTTGGTTGTGTTTTGGTACAATACAATGCTTTGTTGTCTCAGGTCATTCCACAGCGTGGGAAATTTGGGAAGCTTATCGCTGTATTGTCCGAGTGCGAAATGATTGATAATCATCTTTTCGTTTTCATACTTTTTTCAACTTTTTAAGTGCTTTTTTTAAAGATATACACATCACACATGCTGGGTTTATAATACATGAACCCGTACAACAAAATAAAAAAGATATATATTCTTGTTAGGCAGAAGATCGAAAGGCAACTAGCTAGCTATAAGCTAATTATAACACTGAAATTTCTTTTCACCCAAACAATGTTGTGTTTTTGCATAAAATTCCCCTTCTCTTTTATTCCCCAACTCTTTTAATTTCTTCGTCTTGTTTCTTTACTGTGTTTCAAGGTAGGCAAAGTAAATTGATGACTTCACTACATATGTACACAGTACACTGCTCTTTTCATCTGAAAATTGATCATAATGTCTTACTTGGGAGAAAAAGGAGAAGTTGAAGATTAGACTGAAAATTGCAAGTCATGTCACGGATTCATTTCGTCTAGCTTTGATCTTCTTCTTTTTTAGCTTTTTGTTGTGTTTTCTTTATGGGTGTTTTGACCTTTGCCTAACAAATCGAAATCAAAATCCACTTTTTTATTTATTTATTGGTGTCACCATCGTAATCTACCGTGGTAGATTTTTTCCTTTCTAGTAAATTTCAAGGGTACAGATATAGGAACTGTTCTAAACATTATATCTTAAGTTTCATTTAGATCCCGTCTATATGTTGAGAGATTTCAGTTCGTCTAACCGTCCAACTCATTTAGACATCCGTCTAAAACCGCTTAGATAACCATTCTTATCGTCTAGGCGTTTGACGACCCCTTTTTCCCAAAATCTGCTTAACGTTGAACATTTTTTTTAATAGGTAAAAATTAGGAAGACTATGTCAACCTAGGGCATCCTTACGGATGAGGGTCAGGACCCCTCCATGGTTAAGAATCTGATTGATACTACAATCGTGGTGCAGCTTTGCAATTAAATCAGCACAGAATCGCATTCTCGAGGGATATATTTGGTAATGACTCCCTCGAAAGACTACAATATAACCAAAGTATCTGCTATTAGCATGTCAATTGTTCAAGGACTGGATCGACTGCCCTTAAGCGCATTGATTACAACTAGACTATCGTCTTCAATTTCTATATGCCCGATATTCTTCCTATGAGCTTCTTGTATTGCCTCATATAGTCCCATTAATTCTGCTCGTTCCACTATTCAAGAGTTATTTTTCGTTGCAAATTCATGCTTAACGTTGAGCATTGCATATATGTTAATCATTCCGAAATTTCATTACAACTGGTATGCCTTTTTTTTTAATGATTTATCACATCTTTATAGTATTTTTTTACCCCTTTCACCTAGAAGACAATAAAGAAAATCCTTGAAAGCTCTCATGGATTTGGCTACATATAAAAATGTGTCCCACTTAGAGCCTTTCTTTGAGGCTTACTCATGATTGTTATACTACTAGCTACCATGCTTTGGCTGGTTACCAAATTGACCGTGTAATTATGTAACCTTTTGCCGACAATAATTTGCTTGTGCATATACACTGTAGACTGCAGTGTGAATATACATATATTTCCTATTTTCATCCATGATTTTTTTTACCATGTACGTGCATATATACTATATATATATACTTATTTTTTTTAATCACTTATTAAATTAGTTGGTAGGCAATGAACTCTGTGATAACTGGGTCACGAAATCGAATTATGCCTTCTCTGTTCATATTTTTAGGACACTACCCATGAGTCAAAACAAAAAACTTATTGTATTTTTTCTGAAATTATAGTTGTTTAACTAGATATCCGAAAAGTAATTACGTCTTCTCATTATAATGATCTAAATGTGAAAAAAGCATATTTCAAGGAGAACTTGACTAGAAAAATTCTCTTTCAAGTACACATATATATTTATTTATATCATATACTTATGAAAACTAAGCCACCCTTTGTCTCCTTCAAACAAGTCATAGCTAGCAACTCTTTATTAATTTATACAAGAAAACTTAGAAAAGGCAGAAGAAGAGAATCCATGAAATTGACCATCCTCCTCTCACATCACGATTTCTCCCATACACACAAGTTCCCTCACTGTCTTGATACTCTTCGATTGATCTTCAACTAACTACATCAAATTTTCGATTTAAAAATGTTTTGTGTATTACTTTATCGTATCATGATCATTTTGGAAAAGAAACAGATGTCACCCTTTTTTATATGTATTTATATTTACCTTTCAACGTCCATGATTATATATACATGACCATTTTAAAGTGTGCTTGCATGTGTGTACGCAAAGCTAACAGCTAACAGGCTCTCTTTATATATCTATGTCGTTCTTTTTGTATTATTTTGAATTCTTAAATACTAAGTTTAATTATGTACATGTCCCAATTATACAAATCATGCATAGTATTTTACACATTTTTTCTGCTTCTCAAAGTACAAGCAAATCAAGATAATATTATTTATATACCTATGTCAATGTGTATGAATGTATGCTAGCTAGCTAACCCACTTTTTTCAAGATATATTTTTTGATCATACCTAATCGACAATTAATTACTATTTTTATTTAATTAATCCATGCCACTTATATGTATACATCTTTCATAGCTATACTAATTCTTTGGAGATCTTATTTGATAAATTGTCAATAGAGATATACATGGAATTCCTAGCCCTATGATATAGATAAGAATAAATAATATATTCAATATATACATAATACGCTAATATTATTCTTTAATCATATAGAAAAAGGAGATAACAACCTATCATGCTACGACACGAATCCTAATAGAAAATTCTTATCCCCATAGACATAAAAGATGTGGCCATCAATCCATACACACTTTAACTTAGTTGAAAGGGATCTATCTCTACCTTTAAATGAAATCATTACACAAATATTATTTGGATTTTGGAGAAATTTGATATTAGGGCTGTTGCTCTTGCGTGCCAAAGTGAAGTGTCTTCAACAATCACACATAATTAAGTTGAGAGCCAACCACTACTCGACATGTCACGTCGCTTAATTGGCTTTGATTATTACTAATCACTAGTACTATTTAACTTTAAGTGTGATTAGCTACTAAATAATTAAGCAATTCAACCAAATGCATAAGAACCCTAGGTGCATCATTATGAATGTTGGACTTTTTATTAAGTGTATGATAGAAAAAAGACATAAGGAGGGCCATGGCATGTCTAGGCCTTGCAAAATGAACAATCATCATCATGTGTCATATATGGATTGGCTTTGACCGTACCCCATGCATCATCACTCAATAATATAATTCTGAGTTGTTTATTATCAAATGCCAGATCATTATAAAGGATTTATTATTTGTTGATTAATTTTCATTTTTATACGTTTTGTTGAATAATTGGATTAGTTGATTGAATAAAAAAAAGGAGTAACATATAGTGTCCTACACTACAACTAGAAAAGGAAAGAAACTTTTATTAGTTCAACAAAAGAAAATGGAAAGAAAATATTTATTACACCGATTAATTTGTTGCATTTTTTTTTGGGAATTTAATTGACCTTTTTAACCATTGATTTAAAAGAGTTTGTTGGTACTAAAGTTAAGAGATGATAATTGGTGGTGGAGCTTTGTATAGTAAGGGATGGTCTATTTTTATCTTATCAATTCGAATTATACCAGCCTATAATTATTCTTTGTAGCTTTGAATTTACTTTAGATTAATATACACGACAAAATTTTAAAGAATTGAAACGTAACAAAATTTGCAAACGATAAATAATTCTAATTAATAGAATTCTATTTTCACCTTATTAAAATACCCAAGCTAGAAAAAACGAAACCCACAATCATGTAGCCCTAGCTTTTTGACTAGATGTCGAAACAAAAAGTTCATGGTACTATCATGTAGCCCTAGCTGTTTGACTTAGATGTCGGAAGTCAAATCTTCCTTTTCTTTTACCGTCAATGGAATTGCATTAGAAAAAAAACATTCACGACTATTGATTGATGATGTGCAAAAAATAAATGCATGATTGCTCAAATATTTGTGAGTTTAATAGACTGTTTTCAACCATTTTTGTTCTCCCTCAACGGTTCTAAATAGTCCAACAAACGTGAATTTTCTTTCATACTTTGTCCACATCAAACAATTTATGAAATGGGCCATCGATCTCCAACGACATAACACTTTCCCAAATTACAAATGGAAGTACATAGTTGAAATCATAGTCCGCACAATGTTTAGTATTCTGTATACACCGGCAATCATCAGGCCATATTTGATGGGCCCATCAGTTATTGGGCCTAAATAGCTTAAGTCCATTAGTAGTTGGAGGGTTATCACTTATTGGGCCGAAATAGTTGAAATAATAGTAGATCCCTTTCAACTACCAAAAAACTGAAAAACTCCACTCTTTGTTAAATCCAGAAAATCAATGTTTATGACCAATTGGATTTTGACATACAATATTTTTTTTACAGCTTTTCACCTAATTTTAGGTAATTTTTAATAGTTTTTAAGTATTAAAATATTTTTATACTTTTTTTTTGTTTCAAATAGCTCCAAGTTCCCAAAAGGCCAATTAGTAAGGACCTTGCCTAAATAAATCTCACCTAGTTCATTGGATCCTCATATAGAACTGTAGTCCAAACAAGCCCTTCCCCTGTAATTCCATCCTCTTGCATTATATTATACACAAAAGTGGACTCATTTCTAAGACCAATCGATCTGTACCTCCAACGCTTCATCCCCATCAAATTATATATATAAAGACCATCAAATTTCTCCTAGCTATCTTCTGTCTTAATTCTCCAAGTGTATGTTTTGTGTTGCAACGTACAATATTTATATTAGATTGTCAGAATGGAGTCTTCAAGCCAACCCCATTGGAAAGTTACACACACTTTAGATAAACTAGCAACCCAAATAGTCGAAATCGGGAGAACATTGATGAAGCTTGGAAAGGACGATCCAAGGCGCATTGTACATGGTGTGAAGGTAGGATTAGCCATCATTCTAGTCTCTCTTTTGTACTACTTCGAGCCCGTGTTTGAGGGATTCGGAGTGGCTGCAATGTGGGCTGTTTTAACTGTCGTCGTCATCTTCGAGTTCTCCGTTGGTAAGAAATTGCTAAACTAGCCAATATGTATTATTCATGTTTTCTTATGAATTGAAGCATCAATTGTGTTATTTGATGCTTGGATAATTTAACTTGTAGGTGCAACACTTGGGAAAGGAGTAAATAGAGTGTTGGCAACGGTGTTTGGTGGAATGTTGGGAGTTGGAGCACATAATTTGGCTAGCTTTGTTGGGGATCATGTTGAGCCCTGCATCCTTGCCCTATTTGTTTTCTTACTAGGTACATACCAATCTATTTCCCTAATTATAGTTACTTTTTTTGGTCAAGGCATTGTCCGTGGAAGTCTAAACGAAGATCTCATGGTATATTATTCTGAAGTTCTAGCCGTTTGGCTAAATGCCCGAAAGCCCTAATTATAGTTACTTATTCATAAAGTGTGACTAGATGCCCTGAAGCCCTACCCGCTTGACTAGCCACTTGACTCTAATACCGAAAATAAGCGTCGCACATGAAATTGGATGAAACAAAACCTAGCATATAAGTTTGATAGACTAGCCCTTCTTTTTCCAATTGTTTTTTCGATGGAACTCAACCCAATGGGCTCATATGCTAAGCTTGTCACATATATACGCATGAACAAACATCCCGTTTATTGACAACTTTAGCCCTTCTTTATGTAAGCTTTGTTAATCTCGACTTTCGATATGATCAAAAGTTTATATTGCAACACTTGTATGAAACTAATTAAATACGCGCAGCTGCTGTGGTGACATTTTTGAGGTTCGTCCCAAATCTAAAGGCGAGATACGATTACGGACTGATGATTGTGATACTGACGTTCTCGCTTGTGGTGGTGTCGGCTTACCAGGACGACGAGGTTTTGGACCAGGCCAACCGTCGGATGTCGGCCATCCTCATAGGCAGCTCTGCGGCCGTCGCCGTCTGCATTCTTATTTGTCCCGTTTGGGCTGGCTCCGATCTTCACAATCTCATTGCTGACAACATCCATAAGCTAGCCAACTTCTTACAAGGTTAGTAGCTAGTTTATACTGTACAAATTAGTAACATTGATAAACTGACCCACTTCTTAGGTTACTAGCTATATATTGCCTTATGTGTTGCAAGGAGAGGGATAATTATGAATTCGAACAAGCACATAGAAATTCAACGTAGTTCACTAATAATGTATTATCTATGTCTATGGATAAGAGAAATGAATTTTTTTTTATCATGGAGGCTGACAAAACTCATTACAATTACGAGACGTTTTAGTAACACATAGACTCTAAAACCCTAATTCGAATTATATATAAACCATAGGCCCAAACAGATCACGAGTAACCCGAAAATAAAAACCGTGTATATCGTATGTTTTGGCCGGGGTGGGAAACTTCCCACTTCTAGACCCCAAGTAGCCAGTGTGGGGCTCCGCGCCCCCTGCGACCCCTAGTGAGATAGGTACCGATCAATTAATAACATATTCAAGTCACATCAACATTATTGAACACCTAGCTAGCTAGAATATGAATGACTTTTTGCTTCCTATTATTTCTAGAATTCGGAGATGAGTACTTCAAAGAAGCAAGGGAGGGGGAAGAATTCAGCAAAGAGAAGAAAGAGTTTATGGAAGGATTCAAGTCCGTTCTAAATTCAAAGAATAGTGAAGATTCATTGGTAAAACTGATATATGTGCTATAATTAAAAATTTTTACTTGAAATTAATCGATTTCTGGCCTAAACTAAACCATCTGGTGGCCTGGTGAGATTATTTATGTATTTACAAATTTGGCCATTTTGCTTGAAGATTAATTTTGCAAAATGGGAGCCTAGACATGGGAAGTTCAAGTACCTTCATCCATGGGAGCAATACCAGAAGATTGGAAACCTCACTCGTCAACTTGCCTGCATCATTGAAGCTCTCAATCGTTACCTTCATGCTCAAAACCAAGTAAATGCCCCCACTACTCTTTACAATGCTTTGATATAATTGAATCCAGGATCATCATATATTATTTTGCTCGTTTGATATCGATATCCAAGATATATGTAAATGTCGAATATTCTTATATGTATTAGAAATACCATATCAACAATTTTACGTATCGTAAAGTTATAAATATCAATTCGATATCAAAATCAAAAGATATACCAAATATCAAATATGAGAGTACGAGGCATGTTGTGTTTTTTTATTTTTTGTCTCGGGCATTATTTATAGTCGAAACGGAAATCTCATATCATTACTATAAAATCTTAACTGTTTGACTAGATTGATTCCGTAGGCATATTCTGATATGTGTTAATTTGTCTTAAATCTATTGTTGGTCGGTACCTGTCAAGGGTTTGGGGGTTTAGCGCCCTGCTAAAACAGTATACATTGTTATACCTATTATGATTCGTTTGAACCTATGACCCATAATTCCAAATTAGATTTTCAAATTTTATTATATATACTAAACGCCTCTAACTGTAATCAGTTCTTTCACTCTCGTTAGCTCATACATTATTAATAAACCACGTTAAATCTGTATCTTTCTTCTTTTTATCATTCTTGTTACAACAACATATATACTTTCCTTGTTACGCTACATTCACCACATGAAGGTAACCTCTTTATGAGGTGGAAACATATTGAAGCAAATTGTACCTAAGATATTAAGGGGTCATTGACGTACAATTGTATCTAAGATTTTGTAACAAGAAAGCTAGCGGGAATGGTGGGATTGAAAAGTGAAAACCAAATTTCAGGCACCACAAGAAGTGAAGGCTCAGATTGAAGAAGCATGCAAGAAGATGAGCCAAGAATCAGGCAAAGCTCTCCAAGAGATTTCAACGGCGATGAAGAACATGGCCCACCCGCCATCAACCGCCCAAACCCACCTCCGCAACTCCCAACTCGCCGCCGAATCCCTCAACACCCTCTGGGCCCACCACTGCCCGGCCATCGACGTCGTGTCGGCGGCCACCGTGGCTTCGCTCCTACTCGACGCCGTCACCTCCGCCGTGTCCATCGCCGAGTCCGTCCAAGAGCTGGCCGTGCTCGTCCCCTTCAAGGACGCCGACGAGAGGACCAAATCGTCGGCGGTGCTGCATCATGTTGTAAGGGTTGAAGCGGAGGCGCTGTTGAGGTTTCCGGCGTATAAGGATCCGCCTTCTCTCGACATGGTTCACCAAACCGGCGAATAGTATTAATATATATGTTTTTATTGATTTTATTGATGCGATTATAAGTTTGACGGATTAGTAATTTATTGATTTTCAGTAGTGATTGCTTGAATCATATGGAGTTCAACTTTTTTTTTTGATGGATTATTATTGGATTCATTTACATTAGATATATACTTGGCCTCTTATCAAATATTCCCTTTATTAGAAAGAATTTAGCGTTTTACAAAATTTGACAAATATTAAAAAAGTCTACCATTTTACCTATTTAACTTTAATTGAATTATTTTAATTTTTTATATGATTCTAAATTCAATATTATATAATTTTCTTTAGATTTATTGCAATTCATATTCTTTAACATTAAGCTACCATATAATTTTACTGCCTTATAATATCTTAACTTTCTTTATTTTTTTACTAATTTTAAAGAATAAATTTGAAACAAGATATAGTACAAAATTAAAAAAATGTCTAATAATTTTTAACACGGAAATTATGCTCAAACGTTAAATATTTTTTAACTGAGGGAGTAATATGTTGTTAATTACTCTTACTCATTACGTTTTCAGATACTATCTAAACCGAATACATTGCTGGCATTTGTGGAGCTTTTTTTTAGTATGGTTTTATATGCGAGAATATAAACTATCTGAATTTTTTATATTCCTTTTTTTTTTTTGGTCGAATCCTTTTTCTAGTATCTAAGCAATGGAATTTTTTATATACTTGGATAGATTTTGTTGTTGTTTTTAGTACCTAAGCAATGGAAATGGAATGAAAAAAGATAGCATGATGTTCACCAAGTTTGGGCTAGACCCTAGAAGCTCAATACTCCTGTGTGTTGATGTCTGTTCCTACACAGTCCATATTGTATAATTAGCTTATTGGGCCGAAAGATGTTATCATTGATATCGATTTTCTACCCAAACACCACATTACTTTGACAAAAATGCCCTTTATTTATGTGTGATTATTTTCATAAAACCATCCTTAATTTATTTCATTTTTCTCAAATAAGCCAACTTTATAGTTTTTTTTTTAAATTCAAGCTGGTATTAATTGGTAGCAAATTGCGGTTATGAAGCAGCAACTACAAATCTATAATACTATAAACTTAAATAGTTTGACAATTAATGCTCATACAAATAATAAGTTTTTTTTTATAATTTCATTGCAAACATACATATACATACTATATCCGTTTCAGAATTTAGGGGTTTTTTAGCAATAATATACTACGTATTATAGCACATGTTATAAGAGTAATGAGTCATTTTTTCCTCGAAAGTAAAGATTAGTGCGTCATTGTTAAATATAGTTGCATAATGCATAACGTGCCTTCTAAAAATTGAGAAAACTAATTATTGCGTTATGGAACTAATTAAGGCTGCATTGCCAGTTTGCCCACCAAGTGACAAGAAACTAAAAAATTGGCCGGGTCATTAAATTCCTAAAAGGACTTAGATTAATTAAACCGTGTGCTTTTTTTATATATCTACTTAGCACGTGAAAATATTAATAAAACATGAGTCAAGACTGTTCAAAATTGTTCGATTATGAATGGAATACATAAACTAATTAATGCTTGTGTCACTAGTTGTGGTTGTATTTGTAGTATTGGCCATGCGTTTTTCGCCTTTCTATTTTCTGAATTATTCACCGATAAATTTCACAAATCGGCCCTAATCCATACTTTTTTTTTGGTATATACTAATTCTCAAAAACTCACTCACAATTTTGAATTTTTTTTCACATTACCAACCAAACTTCACTACCCAAGGTAATTAATCCCGATATGTCGTCCAAATTCATCCAACAACACAAAGTGCTCTGTTTTTTCAAATCGCTTGAATACGGCGGATTCTCAATTTGTTTGACCCTAAATCAAGCCGCCCAAATCAATCAGGAGACTTCAGTAATCACATGAAACCATGGATCTTCAGAATTCCCCATAAATTGAGGCCGAATTTGAGCCGTACGATCGAGCCATCTTCAAGCCCCGAATGATCCCATCTCAGCTGCCGTCGTCTAGTATTCGAGCCACCGTCCGTGGTCTAGGTACTGGTTCAATGATCGTCCCGGCGTCGTTATTTTGAAATGTATATTATTGAGACCTAGATTTACACGAATCCTCTTCGATTATTCATGAAGGAGTTTGAAAAACCTTTGAAAAGAAAACGGAAGAGGACACAAAGGTTTGTTGACGCAGTTTGGACCGAAGTCCTATTTTGCGGAGCCTCAAAAAAGGAGACTCACTCAATCCACTAGGAACCAAAGGTTAAAAAGCACACACAATTACAAGTAAATACACACACAGGTAACTAAGACTCGAAACAAGAGCAAGAACCGAAAGCATGAACGAAGCAATAGGATCAGAGAGTGGAACAAGAAAGCTCGAAGGAGCTCAAGCCATCGAGGCACCGATCTCCCTCATCTCTCTCTTTTCTCTCTTTCTCCTTTCATTCTTCTATGGCCTCTCCGTAACTCCGGTGAGCCACAATGGAATCATCGGGCTCAAGCTCGAGAGAGCTAAACCCTAGAATTCCAGAGCAGCGCGAAAGAATGAGCAAGACACGCTTCTAGGATTTCCTTGCAAGCTTAAAGAGGAACCCCAAAGCCAAGAGGATGCTTTTCCCTCTCAAGTGCCTCTCTTGAAGTCGAATGTTGTTTTTGGCTTAATAAGCTCATCAACGAGGATTAGAAGCAGGGCAACCCAATAATGAAGCTAGGTCTAACAAGTCATCAAGAGAGCTTAAGCTAGAAGTCGCGCATAAAACCGATCCAACTCAACCTTTCATCAAGCACAAGAGCCATACTTGACCATGGCTAGGTCAAGCATCTGAAGTGGATAGACATGGTCCGAGTCAAGTGGTTCAATAGCATCTTAGGCACGAGCCAAGTTCCTATCATAGCCTTTACCTAAACCTATATGTGTGTTACTTGAACTAAGTGTATGTGTGTGTTACAAATTACAACTTAGCATTAAATACATTACATATATATTCGACCTGGCTTCGCTTCGATTAAACTATTAAAATCCATTGATTGATTATGATTTAGACATAATATTATAGAATTTTAATGGCCCCGTTTTGTGTGCTATTGGAATCGAAATGAATGAACCAATTTCGTGACATGTTGTTTGATATGCTAACCATTCTTACCAAGTATGATATAAATTTTAAGTTTTAGACCTTATAATTTAGGATTTATGATTTTTAGAATTTATTATTTAAGGTTTAGGAGTTTTAGTATTTTAAGGTTTAAGATAGAAAAGTAAAATTTCTTAGAATGGATGATGATATTTATTTTCTGCTAGAATCAACTTTACCTATAAACTTAGAACGATTCCAAATTTTAATCTGCAAAATAATATATTAAAATAAACCATTCTCGATTCCCGACAAATCAAACCTTAATATATTAAATTCATTGAGCTAATTATCCTTCCTTTTGTAATTTAACAATCTTTTTTTTTGGTCTTGCCTTTTGGCTCGTCCGGTTTGATCGGTCGGACACTGCTCTACATCCGGACCGGGTAATTCGTGGCCCCATTTTGGAGGAGACCCTTCCAATATCAGTTTCTCCATATATCCCGCCAGTGGAATTTGAACTTTAAATCTCCTAGACAACACTTAAGGAGTCTAACACCACTTTAATAATTGTTGTACAACAATCTCAAAAGCCTACCTATACAAGCATACTTAGTGCTTGGTTAGTTGTCCACTAAAATACCAAGAAAAACCTAGAAAGTAACATTTAATATATGTATTTGATTAAATTATTTTCACGGATATAATATAAGAAGTTAAATATTTTTTATTTATACTTCCTCTCTAATGGAGGAATTACAATAACCTTATAGATAGGGGTGGATGAGATAAAACTCTTCCAATCATAACTATATACTAAAGCGGAGGTTAAAAAAATTATTAAATGACACATGTTACTTTTAGATTGGACCACATCACCCATTTTAGTTTATAAATATAAATTCTTATCTATATTTTTAGAATACAAGATAGAAAATTCCATTATTAAATCTTTTATTTTTGGATATGAATAATATGATAGATAGGAACATCATTACGATATTAAAAAAAATTAATACATTAGTTTTTTTTTTGGACAAGAATAGTTTTTTTAGATAAGATATATATAATATTTTAAAAAATATTCTTGCATATATTAATTTTTATTAATTATTTTTGGGAATGATAGCTTTTTTTTATATAAGATCTGTATTTATATTTAAAAATCCTTGACTATATTAATTTTTATTAGTTTTGTTATAATATAAATATTCTTGCATATATTAATTTTTATTTGTTTGTTTATAATTATTTTTTGAAAATGATAATTTTATAGATAAAATATGTACTTATAGTTTTATGAAAACATCATGACTAAATCAATTTTATAAAAAAATTTAAAAATAAATAAATAATACGCTAATTCTATAAAACCCCGTGCAAGACACGGGAACTAAGACTAGTTTTATTCTAAATATCTTTTTTTATATCTAAATTACAAATTTTTTATTTACCCATGAGTTAAATTCTAGATTTTCATAAATAAAAGTTATAATAATAATAATATTAAATTAATTCACATAAATTTTACATTCAACTAAACAAAAGTTAATGATTTTAATTACTTGAAATTTAATTGCAATCAAGCATATTTTTTAAATTTCCAAACTTTATAATACGCAGAAAATCAATTCATATGAATTATAAGTATATATATATATATATTTTTTACTTAATTAAAAAATATAAAATGCAATCTTTTTTATATTATTTTTGTTTTCAGCACGTGAAAGATTGCATATTATAAATCAATGTGTAAGGTTTTAGACAATGGGGTCAAACTATTCAGCTCCATAGCTGACGTACAAAGTTACCATGAGAGTCATCTACCAAGGGAAAACAAGGTTACTCTTAAAATGTGATTTTTGTCTGCGCATCTCTCTCTCAAATAGTAAAAGAAAGTTTCCCAAAATGTAAATAAGAAAGCGCGTCCTTCCTTATTTTCTTTTTTCAGCCAAATGCTTAACAATAAAAGTCAATATTTTGATTATTTTCTGACATTTTCCCTAGTGGAGGAAGAAATGCTTTGTTTCGTACGAAAGAGCCAAAAAAGTGGAAATGTTAACAATCTATTTTCAATTAATTAAGAAGAAATATTTTACCAAAAAAAAATTAAGGAAATATTTAATGGCTGTTTTTTCCACTCCTTCAAGGATTATTGTTTGTTAAAGTTTTACTTTTCTATTTTAACTTTTTAAGAGGATAGTTATTAAATATAGCATGGAGTTATTTGAAACTGTACACTTAACCCATCTTGTCTAAAGCTTAAAAACAACTTTCAAAATAAGTCTTTTAAAAAATTTGGCCCATCTTACTTGTCCAACTTGATAGCTCCAACTATCCGACTTCAAATTTTTAGGGCTCAAAACATAACTTTGATCATAACGTGACACCATCACTCGTTACATTAAATACCCAAATTAGAACTTGTACCAAGCCAAAATGGACATGATTTCATTAGAAACATTATAATAGGGGATAGATATTTAGACCATTATAATTGAAAATAAGAAATTTGAACTCGTAACTTACTTATCATGAATGTTATAACAAAAGTCACCACTTATCAATTAAACTACTCAGACCTGACAAAAAAAATACATATTTATATAATCTTTTTTATCTTTATAGAGTATTTATAAAAGTCTTACCCTTTTTTGTATTTTTTGATGAAAAAATGCATTACTTACCATTTTCAAACTACCTCAAAAAAAAGCTCAAACTTCAAAAATTTCAACAATGTTAATCATGTACACAAGGAATAACAACATGATTTGAATTTCATCCATATGTGATAACCACCCATTCATACAAAAAAGAAAAAAAAAACAATTTTTTTGAACATCTGGAATTTGCCAAAATAGTAGTTTATGCACGACATACATATTGAACCACTTTACTTAAGTTAATTAATTACAAACATAATAACTCGATCACTAACATAAAGGTGCATACTTATTTTGACTCTTAACACTCCACCATTACATATCAAACAAAAAAGCATTTCTTGCATATGGGTACGTTTCTCACAAATCTTATTTAATTATTTAATCATTTCATTAAACAATACTCCTTGGAACCTTAGCCACCAAAAACTATTCATCATATATTATACATCTCTCTATATTAATTATAAATACCACTCTTCACACTCTCCCTACTCCACCAAACTCTTCTTCCTCTTCCTTCTTTATCCTCCATTTTTTAGAGCATGGAGATCTCCTCATCTCCCAAGAAAACCGAAAACAACGAAAACCGAGCTCAACCCTTTGAAACCATCATGGCCATGCCTGGAAAATTATGCTCAACAGTTTCAAACTTTGCGAAAACTGCAAAGAAAATAGGAAAAGATGATCCAAGAAGAGTATTCCATGCCATCAAAGTAGGCACCGCGATTAGCTTAGTGTCGTTGTTCTATTATCTTCACCCTCTTTATGGAAGCTTGGGCATTTCTGCAATGTGGGCTGTGCTTACTGTTGTCGTCGTCTTCGAATTCTCTGTTGGTAATAAAAACATGACCAATTGATACATGTTGTCCTAGGACAAAAAGTTTGCATATGAAAGTTTGTAGCTAAAAGATGTAAAATTTGTGTATTTCAGGTGCAACATTAGGAAAAGGCATAAACAGAATGGTGGCAACTTGTTTGGCTGGTGCTCTTGGAGTTGGAGCACACCATTTAGCCAATCAATTTGGGAAAACAGGAGAACCAATTGTACTTATGATATTTGGTTTCATAGTAGGTAAGTAAATTTAATTATTTTTATAAATTGACATATGTATGATGGTAGGTAAATATATGCTTATGTTTTTTTAACTTTGTGTTATGATATATGCAGCTGTTATATTGACATTCATGAGGTTCTTTCCAAAGCTAAAGGCGAGGTACGATTACGGGCTAATGATCTTCATCTTAACCTTCTCTTTGGTGGCGGTTTCTGGCTTTCGAGACGATGAAGTGTTTGCAATCGCGTCAAAGAGGCTATCGACGATCATTATCGGGTGTTGCATTGCGATTTTGGTTTGTATTTTGATCTGCCCTGTTTGGAGTGGATCAGAGTTGCACAATCTGATTGCTTCCAACATTGATAAGCTTGGAAGCTTCTTAGAAGGTACTAATCAATCCATGTCCTTGTAATCAATATCTTAATTCAAGATTTCATAAACTAATATGAACAAATTTATGCAGGATTTGGAGGTGAATTTTTTGAGGGTTCAGATGAATTGAAGGGTGAGGGTGACAAGTCATTTCTTGCCAAATATAAGAGTGTTCTTACCACCAAAAACACTGAGGAAGTCATGGTGAGTGAGAGCATCATAATTATAATTAACTATTTAATCAAGCTTTGGTCCATATTATATTCATTTTTAATCACTAAACTTTATTGTTTATTTTTGGTAAATTTGTAGGCTAACTTAGCAAGATGGGAGCCTGGCCATGGCAAATTCCGATTCCGCCATCCATGGAGCCAATACCTTAAAATCGGAACGTTAACAAGACAATGTGCTTACAAGATTGATGCTCTCAACACATACCTTAACTCAAATTCTCAAGTAATTATCTAAACTTTTTAAAACCAATTTACTCTTTTTTTATTATTTTTGGTTAAATGTATTTTTTTTAAACTAATAGTAACATATATGATGGACAGATGGAGCCTGAGATCCAAGATCAATTCAAGAAGACATGCATGAAACTGAGCTCTGAATCAGGAAAAGCACTCAAGGAACTCTCACATGGAGTCAAGAAGATGAAAAGAACACTCTCAATTAAATCCCACCTCAAGGAATCGAAATCGTCGGCAGAGGATCTAAAATCGTTGCTAGAAAACACATGTGTTAGTTCACAAGGATTTAATCTTCTTGAAATCCTTCCCATGGCCACGGTTGCATCTCTATTAATCGAGATTGTGTCGTCGGTTGAGCAAATCGCTGAAGCCGTCCATGAATTGGGCAGCTTAGCGCGGTTTAAGGTTGTCGAAAGGGCGGTTGTACCGGAGGATAGTAGCTCAGATGAAGAGGGTTCGAGTGAGAATGAAGAACTGGATCATGTTGTGGTTGTGATTGATGATGGAGTTCAAGATAGTGGTTTGGAGAAGGCAAAGGATAATCATGGTCATGGAGAAATTGCAAGAGTTTGAAATTTAGTTAGTTGGGGAAAAAATAAAAAATAAAAATAAAAATTGGGGTGTTGATCAATTAAAACTCAACTGGATTTTATACGTGAAAGTTGAGTGTTGATCAGGGTCTTGGATTAATTTGGTAGACTGCCTCAGTAGTACATGATGTAATAATTACCTTCATATACTTGATTAATTTGTACTATTGTACTATGAATTATACATATAATGAAAATTCCAATTTCTTAAATTTTGTGTCTATTATATATCGCGATCTTGTGAATAATTTGTGATATTTTGCTACTTTATCGCCGACTTTTATTTCACGATTCTGTGAAATATATAAACGAATTATTTCAGGGCCCATCTAACATCAACAACTTGACCCCTGCTTCTTATAGATAGTTTTAGACAAATGGACACTTGAATGCTAAGTATGGCTCTTAATAATTCATCTTTCGAAAAATAGGATGATTCTTTTTCGATATGAGGCGTTAATTTACCTATTAAAATATCGTTCGGCTTTATCCTTTCCTCAGTTAATTTGCAATAATAAAAAAAAAGTGCATGTTCATCAAAATCAGTACTTGGCTTAAGCTTTGTATTCTTTATTCATTATATTTTGTTTTATAAAGACCTTAAAATGCTTATGTCTTTATAATGAACAAAGAGAACAACATCTTTCTAGACCGACCAATTAGTTTGTTTAATTCACGGTATGAATTTACAAATCTTTTTGGCTTATTTCCTTTTAATTTGCTTATAAGTTTATTCATTATATTGAGTCAATACATGTAAATTGAAAAGAATGGTTCAAAGAATTTCATAAATATTCTTTATAATTTCTTCATATTAAAAAAATGTTCGACCTAGTTGATCTACCACAGAAATAATCAAGAGATTAATTATGGAGGTAGACTATGGATAACCGTACATTCTCACACACAGAAGAAAAAGGAAAAGAAATGAATATTGGTGGTGGAATTAAACAGTTCATCTTTGCAATATCTTTTAATCAACCAAAGAAGGAAAATTGTAAGGCTAGCAAAGTTGTTAATAACATAGTGATGCTTACTTTTTGATGTTTTGATCAGCATCTCCTAAGTCAAATTTCTCTTCACTTGCAGATCAAAAAAGGGGTCGATTAAATTAAAGCTGGTGGACATTAGCTCAATTGGAAATGCCTTAAGTTGTTAATTTCCCAAAATGATACTGTATCATAAAGTTAAATTAGAATAATAAAAGCCCCCCAAATACATATGTTAAATTAAGAAAATGCTTCCTTTTGACGAAAAACAAGCAGCCAGAAAGGGACATGCATACATGCTGGGCACTAAATTAAAGTTTAAGCGAAGGTGTGCTGCATTCTGCAATTTGCAGCATGTTAGAATCAAGCTGTTTGAATGCACGCACCTGTGGATGGATGCTGTCAGTATATACCTTAATTTGATCAAACACTATGCTGTACATTAGTGTATTGTTTTTAAGATTATAATATATATATAGTTGTAAGAGTAAATTTATATTGTAGAAAATTAGTCTTTAGGATGCTTCAATGGGGGCAAAAAATGGATTCATTCCCCTGTTTCACCTCCATTAGAGTTACACCCATTAATGTATAAACTTTTTATGAGGGCTAGTAAACTCCAAACAAATGTGGCACTTCTCTAGCATGGGTATCGAATACTTAGCCAAATCTAGGGCGAATTCAATGTGAGACATGTTGGGTTCAATTATTAATTCCACGTCGAAAAATTAGAAAGTCGATAGCGATTTAGTGTATAAGGTTATGGACTAATTGTCTTATTGTTAATTGATTTTGCGATGGAACTCCTTTCGACTTGTATTCAGAACTTGTCAATTGGGTCAGTCTCCCTCATAACACCAACTCACAAGCGACTCCATACTACCAAACCGATTCAAATTTGAATCTCTGGCCACAAGGCTCATCACCACAAGGCGAACTTGCGATTTGTATTGTTAGTCCAGTGGGTCAATATTAAGGTGGGAGTCCACACATTCGTCTCTGCGCATATTCTTATTATGGGCCTAGCACATAAGACTAGTGAGGTTCCATCCTAAAATCTAAAATCATTTACAACAAAGAGAGTAACCCAATGAGCTAGACAAGTTTATATTAGAATTCCCTATGTGGGATAGATATATTTTTTCACACGCCCCATTTAAGTGCAATTTGCCTCGCAATATGCCGGTTGCACTTGACGTCTTGTCCTAAACCCGACTAGCCAAATAGACCAGGAGTCAAGACATAGGATCGAACCGCTCTGATACCATGTTAGATATTGGGCCGAAATAAATGGATGATGTGTTGAGGTTTTTAACCATTCGCATATAAAGTTGGGATCCACCTTCTAACAGAAAAGTTTAAGTCATTGGATAGGTGTTTCGCCCCCTTATATATTAGTGGGTTTTTCATGTAGTCCGCTTAAGTTTATGTACCTATATGTGGATTAACCCATAAGATTATATACTAGATAATTTATCTTTAATATTTTCATTTGGAAGGGGGGGAAGGGGGGGGGGGGGGGGGGGGGGGGGGGGGGGGGGTATCAAACAAATTCTCGGTGTGAAGGTCAAAGCAAATTCATATTAGCAAATCTCGTTATCCGTAGCAAATTCATAGCATCAAACATCATTGCATATTGATCGATCCCAAGCTTGGTCAATTTGAATGACTCTCAGTGGAAAATGATCGACCCCGTTAATTAATGATCGATCAAAAAGAAAGGACAAAGTGTAATTAGCAAAGCAGCCAATAGATTATCACACCGAAGGAAGATCGTAAACCTACCATTTGTTGCAACAAATTTGCTTATAGCTTTTCAAAAGCACAAAGTAAATATGGAAATCGACTAATCGAGTGGGGTAAATAATAGAGGAAGGAAGTAAGGAAAGTTGAATGGAAATAAACAAATGAAAAGAAGAAAGAAGGTGCGTGTTGGGCTATAGAAACCATAGGTTCGAAGGTTAGTGGGGGAAGAAAGACCGCATATCACCAAACCACCACTAATACACCACTACTCTTATCATAAAGTTAACTTATACCTAATCTTACTTATCTTTCTTAATTTATATATAGATAAATAAGAAGAAAGTTTCAATTCTAGCACATTATTATGCTTCTCAAAAATTAGATTAATTAATCATTATTTTTTAATAAGTTCCTTTTTTGGGTTCAAAGGTAGTCTCTTAGCACTATTAAGTTATATAGTTTTAAAATATAATTATTTTGATTATGGTGTAGGTAAAACATCTTCTATCCAAATTTCGTGTATCTATAATATTTATATACGTTCAATGAGAATGAGAATACAACTTCATTTATTAAACCCTAATCTTTACATGGTATCAATCTAACTTCTCGATCCTCGCAATCTGCTATGGTTCTCAATCCCACGTCTCCAACTCAAATCCTCTTCTCCGCCTCGTCTTCTGATGGCCCTTCTCAACACTTTCATTTACCTAATTCCGCGATTTGTCTCAATTGTGGAAACTGCTCACTTTGGCGGAGTATTGTGCGATATGCACTTGAAGCGTATGACCTTGATTCCGATGGCGGAGTATTGCAATCAAACACATTTTACACTATCTAAAAGGCATTATTTCTTCTAGTTTGTGCCTTCGGAAAGTCTTTGATAAGCGCTTAATTGCCTTCTCTGATGCCGAATGGGCATCTAATCTTGATGATTGTCGCTCTCAAAATAGTTTTACCATTTATTTTGGTGAAAATATTATTAATTGGTCTTCCAAGAAACAAAAGGTCATTGCCCGTTCCAGCAACGAAACTGAGTATAGAGCCATTGCATTTATCGTTGTTGAGTTGATCGATTTGGTTATGCCAACTTTTGCATGAGATGTGTGTCCTTGTTGATCTTCCACTGATTCTGTTATGTTACAATCCTAGTGTCACTTTTCTGACTGCCAATCCCGTCTTTTATCATCGCTCTATTAGATTGTTTATAAAAAAAATACTCCGTATGTCGATTATTTGTACTTTGTAGATACGTACAAATATCGCTTTGCAACGTACATCAATCGTGTTCCATGTGAACACTAAAATTATCTATATTAATTTTGATTAGTTGTTTTTTTATTGATTAGTTGTTAAATACAATTGAAAGATACTCCGAATCAGAGAACCACATGATCGACAATCTTTGGTGGACTTACCTTTTGACGCCGTAATTCTTTATAACATAAAATTTTGTCTGCTGCTAATCGCACTTACATTTTACTCATTGTTTTTTTTAAAACAATTTCAAATCACCAAGAATTAGTCAATACAAGTCAACTAGCGTAAGAGAAGTACGATTAGGACTTTCATGTGTCAACGTACATGAATGCAATTATGCAAGCTGTTTTGTGTTGGTGCACAAACGTCGTTTTATGTTGAAAAATGTATAATTTGACATTTTTCACTTATTATGTCGGGATTTTAGATATTCTTGCACGTTTGTGAAGGGTTAAAAAAAAAACTATTTCTTCACACTAATAATATCTTTACTACTAGTGGGGAAAATGGAGAATTTTCAAAGTTGAAATTAATGGCTCTAAGTACTCATTATTGCGTACGATTGACTTAGCTTGTAGTAAAAAAAAAACATGTAAATATGTTACGTTTCTCATTCTCTTGTTAATTTTAAAAACATATAAAGAGACCCACTTGTCTTGAATTTTCTAATTGGATTATTAGGACCCATTCGCTTAAAAAACAATATAAAATTAAAAATTTGTTTTATAAGGCCCCTAGTGCTGACTATTGACCAAAAAGTATTTGGGTTGATGGTGTGTAAGTGGTTCGTCGAAAGTACTATACATAGTGGCACCCACTTGAATAAAGTTTGAATGTGACCTCTTCCAACTTCTCAGCCTGTACTTGAAAGTACATGCTAATTAAGATAAGATTAAATGGAGATAATAAGAAGTAATTTATTAGGTAAGTGCGTGCTAGTAAAAACGGTGATAAAGCAATTAAAAGTTAGTGAAATGAAAAGGTAATTATATAACTCTTGCGTAATCATGAAGTCCACCTATAATGAAAAGTTATGATTAAGGATGGGAAGTGATAGATTAATTCTTTTTGAGTGTTTTTTTTACCGTAAAGTGTTATAATTAAACAAGGAGTAAGAGTTGCTCTCTAGGAAGCAGAAATAACAGAAGTGGAGTTTCGAAGTTCCTATATCGACTAAGAGCATTATATTTAGAGATGAAAATTTTATGATCGATTAAAAAGTCGTAGAAAGAAAAACTTATATCTTGAAGACCCCTTCTCAGAGGATATCAATAGAGCTATTTATATATTAAGTTTCAACAATTATAAGGCAAGCCAAGTTCCTTGATAACTAAGCACCAACCTAAGTTTAACCGACTCAACTTCTATACTCCTAATCGTAAACCTAAACAATAAGTGAACAACCAACTTGAGTATTCAAACCACTATGAAATCTTCACCGGAAAATACAACGAACCAATCGAACAACTTCGAAACACTCTCTCTCAATTATCCATTTTCAACCACCCTCTTAACCCTAACTAAATCTAGCCTACTTATGGAGCAACTTCCGAATCCAATCTCAATCACGACTTGCCTAATTGTGATGATATTACATTCAGAAGATCTCTCAAAAAATGGATTAAAATAATACACTTCCCAACAAGATCTTCAACCGATCAGATTATTCCCATAATCGATAGATCTCAATATTATCTCATCTCTCTCTTCCAAATCTTCCGGATTTCTTCTTATCTCTTCTCAAACAACTCGTGCTTAGCTATCGAATTTCCACTGAAGTCGTTTGCTCAAGATATAGTAACTTGCCAAATATAGAAAGCAATGTAGCTTCATGCAGATGCTTTTCAAATCGTCGCCCATTCTCTCCGTCCTACCCTCGCGACGTTCCTTCAACTCGAACGATGCTCTTGTAATTTTCATGTGATACTTGTGAAGCAACACATTAATCATTCAAAGTTTGTTATCATCAAAAGTAAGAGAAATCATGGAACAACAAATGTTCCAACAATTTTTCCCCTTTTGATGATGACAAACTTATGCAAAAAATTCCCATTTAGGACCTATCAATATAAGCCACACAGATTTTTGAGATTAAATTTTATGGGTTCCCCTTTAATGAAATCATCATTGTTCCTACTCACCAAGTGTACCATCATATTTCCCCTTAGCCAAAGTTATATCTATATTTCCCTAGATATGACGCATCTCTTCATTTTTCCTAACTCCCCCTTTTGGCATCATCAAAAGGATTAAACACAAAAAAAAAAAACACAAAGCAATGTACCAAGCTTATTTGAAACTAATAACATTCATACGCAAAAGAAAATTGTTACATAGGCATATTGTTTTTCATGGTACAACTTCAGAAAAAGACAGAAAAAACACCAAACAACCAAATTCAAAAGATCTTAGAATATTTTAGAGAGGGGGTGACTGGTAAGGTAATGAATGTGGTTCCACTCAAAGTTTGGAGAAACAGCGATCAATGGCGGCCCGAGTAGTGTCTCTCTTGGCCAAACAGTCAATAATGATGTCCAACTTGGAGGAAATCTGTTGAATCTCGAATAACATCTTGGTACCAACACTCCCACCAGTAGTAGAACTCCCAACAACCTTCTGGGTAGTCTTCTTCTTCGTAGTTCACTTCGGGTTGCCTTGGAACTTCATCCTCTGTAGGCTTATAGAACATCCGTGACTACAGAATAAAGCCTTAATAGGCTTTCAATTAGGAGCAAATTGATTAAATGGAACATTTTTAACGAGGTAGAATAAAGCCTTTGCATGAGTAGTGTTGAAATCGTCAACAACATATGGTTCAATTGATACTTCACAAAGCAGCGCTTAGGTTTTAATCCATGATTAAATTTCATGAGATAATCTTTGGTATAGCAATCATAGTTTCAAACATAACAAATATTAAGTTTTCAAGAATCGGATCAAATTGGGGTTGCTTTTCGGACTAACCATGTCAACCAGATCAATCCTATGCTATCCCGGTTTACCGATGTGGTGGTTCCGGTTCGTTCATTTATTTGGCAAAATCAAGGTTGAGGTTGGGCTTGGGTTCCGTCCACTTGATATTGGGCCTAGCATATTACTTGCTTGAAGCTAAAGTCAAAGTCGACAAATTGAGACGCTGCGTTTCGTGACTTCCACTTGACCTAGCTATTTAAAGCTTTAGAAGCTCTTTTTCTAGGTCATTCGCAAAGAACCCTAGTGAAACTTCTCGGGAAAAGAAAGAGAAAACTAAGAAAGAAGAAAGTGAGAGTGAGAGAGAGATTTTGGTGCCTGTGGAGTGATCGTCTTGATCCTTGCTCGTGGAGATTCGACATGGAGATTGAAGTTTTGAAGTCTTCTCAAATTGAAGCTTTCCTGTTTGGGGGTTGAATCCCATTCTTCCGCCTCTTCGCAATTACTTATGTTCTTCTTGTTGTCGATTTTTGTTGCTTCTTGTTGCTTGTTTCGTTATTGTTCTGCCCGATGTTTGTAACTGATTTTAAGCGTTTTTCAAACTAGTGCATTTTGGGGTGAGTATCCTCGATCTTGAGACTCCATGCATGGACTAGGCTCCATCGAACCGCGTAAACATATATTGTCTCAACTTGTTTTTGATTCTGAATTTTTGTTGATCTTTGTGAGTGGATACATAGTTCATCTTTCAGATCCGTTTGCGATATTCGGTAAAAACGATTTACAAAGTGGTATCGGAGCTTTTCCTCTTGTTAGATCCATTTTTCTTATTTACGCTTCTCTTGTTTTCAAATTGTTTGATTTCATAACCTTAGATCCATATTTTTCTTGTGCGAAAAGGTGGTGTTTTAGTATCGAAAATCGAAGATTTGGCCTGTTCTAGAGCTAAAAAGGTCTACCTCTAACAATTGAGATTCAATATCTTGACGCCATGGAACTTTGAAGTTAATACTAACCCAAAAACATTTGATTTTGTTTTTCTTTTGGTTTTTGCTTTTCAAATGTTTTTCTAGGTTTTTCTTTCTCTATGAACTTCTATCTTGTGAGACTAAATTAAAACCTAGGGTTTTGTCTAGTTCCTGATCTCACAAGGTCTCTTGATTTCTTTCCCTTTTAAAACATAGTTTCACTCTTTGAGTTGCCAAGTCTTATTACTTGAGTTTTCTCTACTTAAGCAAGATTTTGAGCTTGGTTGATCTTAGACTATATTCTTCAAATTGTCTCAAAGATTACATGCCTAGCTTGTTCTTGTTACCATTACTCTAAATCTTGAAGACAAACTTGGTTCTTTCTCAGGTACACAATGGTAGACAACTATAGGCTAAAACCCTATGATAGAGTTACAAACTCATGTGAAAGGTGAAGATGAAGGGTATCCTCACAAAGGAGAAAGTCTATAATACCATCATAGATGAATGGACATCTGACATAACTGTTGTTCCAACGAAAAATGTTCAAGAATTGGCACATTTTGAGATTATGCTACGACTTACTAATGAGGTAGCTAATCAAGTTTTAAGTCACACTGAACCTAAACCTCTTTGGTATGCCTTAGATGCTATCTACTTAACTATGTCTTTGCCTAGTAGGATCACTCTATCATGAAACTAGTAATAATTTGTGTTAAACATCTGCTAAACTTAGATGATTTCTCATTGAAACATTTTTGTTAATATAGCAACTGCAATTTACTAGGACTAGTTGAACTCGTTTATTTGTAGGAAGAATTAATGTGCAATTGATATATATGACTAGTTGTTTTTATGTTAATTATCTTTCGATATTCCTTTGATCTTGCCGCTGCTATTGAATCTTGATAGTTTTTAAGTTATTTAATGGTTATAGTTTTTGGGGTCTGGTTATCCTAACTAATAATTATAAAGTAATTAGAAAGTCATATTTCCACCGTAAAGTGTTCAATGGAATTGTAATTAGATGGTAATCAATCATCGACCTATTAACTTGATTTGTGGATATTTGTCAAACCAAGCTATTTTTCCAATAGTAGTTTCTCAAAAATTAATTAATTATTTCTTGGTTTGAATTAGTTGAGTTCGTAATGTTTAGTCAATCAAAACCCCATTTTCTTTCTTTGTTAATCGTAGTTTTGTTAACACATTCACAAATAAAAAAGATAAACTTGATAGCCTTGGGTATTTGGTGTGGTAGTTGGGTCTTCTTTCAATGTGCATCACGTCTTGAGTTCGAGCCTTGATGGTGGCACATGTAAATTATTTTACATATGGGTAAAATAACTTCCCTTAGCGCATGCCTTTGAGTTGAGACATGGGATTAGTCGACACCGCTCTATGTAAAGCAGGGCGTGCCCCAGAAACCCGCTACCCAAAAAAAAAGGAAGATAAATTTGATTCCCTATATATTCGACTCGTACTTATCCTATTAATTAGGTTTGTTTTAGTTTTGGGAAATTCCTTTTGGTACCCTTGTGGTTTCGACTATTTCTTTTGGTGCTCAAAAAAAATTCATATTCCTTTTGGTACCCTCTTACTTTTAACTTTTTCCTTTCCGTAGCCAAAATAGACCCAAATGTCACTTTCCATCCAAATTTTGTATTTTCCGTCAAATAAAATAAAATAAAAACTAAAATATGGGATAAAAAAAAAGGTAAATATTTTTCATCCAAAATTTTACCATTTTAGATTTCTTTCTCGACAGAAGCTCGCTCTTCTGACCTAGCTTGTTTACTCCCTCGCCACCACGGCACCACCGCTGCCTCTCCTGCTGCTCCTCGGCTGGTCACCTCTCTCTCCTCCCTCCGTTCCCTCGACGTCATCTTCCACCTGAGCGTTGGCCCCATCGACCGCCTCCCATCTACTCCGCCACCCAAGTCCACACACATGCTTCACAGCTGCTACCGCACCAAGGACGACCTCGCCACCTACACCGCCCACCCCGACCACACTAATTGCGCGAGAGACCACATCTTCCCGATCTGTGGCGACATCAAGGTCTTCTATTGGGAATTTCCTAATCTCTTCGGCGCCTCTCCGCCGTCGCCGGGATCCGCGCTAAGGCTGCAGCTGATGAAATTGAATGAGGGCACCGGAGAGCGGGATAAAGAGGAAGTAATTGGGGCTATTGTTGGTCTCGAGGACAAGATTGGAAGGATCGATGAGCTCACCTTTGGGGAAAATTTCTCCCCTGCCAGAGCCAAAGGCTTTTCGATCTGCTCGATTGGTTTTTTCCCCAATTTAGCTGAGTTAAAGAAGCTCGAAGGCAATGAGATGATCGACAAGGAAAAGGAGAAAGTTCGAGATTACATTGATGGCCTGATTGTCGTCGATTACCTTCTTCCTCTAGTTTAATCTACTGCTAATTTATTTTTATTTTTTGATAATCTTTGTTGCTGATCTTTGAATTTGATCTTCCTGCAGTAAATTGAATCTTGAATTTGATTTTCCTGTGGTCGAGAACAATTGTTCGGTCTAGAAAGAAATCTGGAATGTGTAAAATTTTGGATGGGAAATATTTACCTTTTTTTATCCCATATTTTATTTTTTTATTTATTGTTTTGACGGAAAATACAAAATTTGGATGGAAAGTGACATTTGGGTCTATTTTGGCTACGGAAAGGAAAAAATTAAAAATAGGAGGGTACCAAAAAGAATATGAATTTTTTTTGGGCACCAAAAAGAAAAGTCGAAACCACAAGGATACCAAAAGGAATTTCCCTTTAGTTTTCTTGGGAGGCGAATTATGACAAAACCCCCTCGTCATATGTCAACTACACCATATAATTTAAGCTCTATGTTTCTCAAAGGTTAACTGACAATAACAATTTGTATAAACTGTTAAGGATTTAAATAAGAGTAAATTACACAAAATCACCCTTAAATTATGCTACTTTTCAAAACACCACCCATAAAAAGCTAATTTTCATAAAACCACCCATAAAAATAAAAAACTTTCAAATAACCACCCAATCCTATTTTTGTAAAAAAAAAACCTTTATATTCTTATGTTTACTCATTTATTAGATATTTATTTATATAAATTAATGCGAAAAGAAGAGAACTTGCATCAACGTGGGTTTTGGAAGTTTCAAGTCGTCGGCTTCAATGATTCAATCTCGACAATTTGTCATTATTGATAAATTTAAGCTTGAATAATACATAAAAGAGGTTAACGAGCTATTATTCTTCTCCTTTTATCAACTATAAAATGATAATTAGAAGAAAAAAAATGATGATAAGGGTATAAATTTCTTTACATAAAATATTAATGGAAAATTAAAAAGTTAGGATTTGGGTGGTTAATTGAAAGTTTTTTGTGTTTATGAGTGGTTTTGTGAAAATTAGTTTTTTAGAGGTGGTTAATTGAAAGCCTTTTGTGTTTATGGGTGATTTTGTGAAATTTAATTTTTTATAGGTGGTTTTTTGAAAAGTAACATAATTTAAGGGTGGTTTTGTGTAATTTACTCTTTAAATAATGATCAATGTGTGAAAATCCGGCTAAATACAGCATGGGCTCTCTCTCTTTTGGCCCAACAAAAGTGTAATGTGGCACGTAAGGGAGGGAATGTACTTAATTGAAATATTTTAAATTTGGTGGGAATTAGGTCACCTTAATTTTTCTGTGGTTTTGATTAATATAATGAGCGGATCGATCGATCCTTCCAGAGCACAACAACGTGGTTCAATATATTAACGAGGCACCGATCACGGACCTAAAGAAATATATTAACAAAGCATTAGGTTATTTGAAGCGTTTGTTCAGAAATTTAAGTTTGATTTTTTTTTTATATTGTGTATGAAAAAATTGATCGAATTGGTTATATCGTTTTTATAAAGAACTTCTACAATACTCGATCTTATTACAACGATTTTGACCAATCGAACCTGATGAAAAACTAAAAATATTAATGAGAATGAAATTAGTAAAAAAAAATAGAACATTTATATATTTGAAATCAGAAGAGTCCAATGACTTACGAGGGCCTTGTTTATAATAAGTGTTGCTAATAAGATTCAAACACAAAATTTATTTCAACCTATTTTGTGCACGAACAAATTAAATTAAGCTATCTACTTCAATTTATAATTTGATATAAAAATTTTAAGTTTTTATTATATAATAATATTAGATTTGATAATTTTAAGGCCCTATTTAATTTTAGGACCCTATACAAATGCACGTCTTGAACATGTCGCGGCCACCCCTGTTTGAAATGGGCAAACTTAATACTGTATTTCTCACTTGTGTCCTATGATATCTGTTAAAAATTCTAGTTTTAGAAACTCAATCTAAAAAAATCTATACAAAAAAACTTAAAGAAACCTAAATATACAAAGTCTATCATAACCTTCCTTTATAATGGTTATCAAACTTAAAAACTAACATTTATTTCGTTTTAATTAATTATCACTTACGGAGTATCAGTTATCAGTTATCACTGTTGGACCCTCGATCCCCTTTCTTTAAATCCAAAAAGAAGAAAAGAAATACGGAGTATCATTTACCATATCATGTATATATGATACCATATCTTAAATGTACTTATACATCAATCAAAAAAAAATATCTTACACCTTTAATCACATAAGTCTTCTTTCTTCTTTTTTTCATTATGTTACTTATATTTTTTCAACGGAAAAATAAAACAACATTAAGTTTACCCCAGTTGAGTGCGCTACATGTGTTCTTCCCGTTTTTGTAGCCTACTTTATTTTGATTTAAAGATTTCTTTGTTCTATCGGGGAGCAAGATTGTGACTGACCTAAACCTTTACAAGGTACATATACATAATGCATTCCACCTCATGATTATACTAATTTTATAAACAATTTGGTTTTTTAATTTGTATATATAAAACCAGGTACGTACTAGCATAGAAATGCGCAGGCTTTCTAGAGTATCATTCGATATGCTGGTGGAGTACTTAAAAACATAAAGAAAATAGTGTCAAAAATAGAAAACCACCCACAAAATAAGGGTATTTATCAAAAACTACCCATTTTTTGTCATATTACCGTAAACCACCTACATAAGGTGTCCCGTTAGCGATAAAATGAAGGAAATACCACCCACGATACTATTCCTTCAAAAAATTCATTAAATGTTTGCGCAATTATAATTTACCCTTAAAAAAATCTGTAACCAGTAATACTTCAAAAAGAGTATAATGATAAGCAATTAAGCAATGACATTAAAACAAAGCACGAGATCCCAACAAAATACAATAACATAAGCATCATCAGGTGATAAATACACAAAGCAATATAATTTCTTCCAGCTCAAATACTAAATTTTCAACAAGTAAATAGGTGTAGGATCGAAGATCTGTGTTAGTTAAAAAACAAATCGGGAACTGTTCCAGTGATAGTTCCCTTACGCAGCGGAATAAAACAACACAGAAAGTAAGATACGGAACAGAGACAAGGACATGATTCCTTATAGAGGAACCTCTACAGCCAACTAGCTGAAGAGTAAACCTCTACCTCCCTTGGAGGATTTTGAACACACACACTATATTACTATTGATAGATCTCAGGATACAAACTACAAAGTCGAACTTCTCTATTGTTCGCAAACACACTCACAAGCAATACTAACGACTAAGCCATGATGATTCCTAGATCTAAACGTAATAGAATATAGATGGTGAACCTGACTCGTTCCTGTGCAGTTCCCTTTAGCACAGGAACCAATTCTTCAGGCCGATGGTGATCTTCACGCAGTCTCCATCGCCTGATTACTTGACTTCCTTCTCGAATTTCTGGATCGTCTTCTTCTCTGAATCAGCTTCGAGCTCTCACTTTCACTTTCTTTTTCGGATCTGATTTTTTGCATTCGAGAGCTTGATTAACCTAGCGGCGTCGCATACTATTTATAGAGTTTCCACTTTTAACTTCTGACGCCTTTGCCCTTATTGTCTTGGGGAGTACGATACTATTCAAAAAGACCAGCGTACCCTTTTTGCATTTCTATTCTTTCAGAACTTGGCTTGCCGCCCAAGACAATAGTGAAAAGTCTTCTTTATCCTTTGCCACGCACTTAGATGGCATCATGGGAACGTTTCCCTTTTATTTCCTGTGAACCTGTTATCTTTCTTGAAATCACTTGTCAAGGGAATTAGTTCCATATTTGTTTGTCATTATCAAAACTTCGATTTCTCGAATAGAGAAACCATTGTTCCAGTGTTAGTTCCCTAACACCGATCCAACAATAGGATAATTATCTTCTTAAAAATAAACCGCGGACTTCATATTACCCCACAACTTTACCCTTCAAGTTGATTCCTTCTTGAGAAGAGCAGTCTCAGTCGAATCGGCCAAAGAAGGAGGAGCTGAAACGACAACGTGAACCTTGTCCTTGTTATTAGCAGGCTTCTTCGGATTGATGATGTTGTCATCATCATCATTGTCGTCGTCACTGAAGTCATCCAAACTCTGATACGCCTCAAAGCGGTCGTTGAAGAGGGACCAAATGAGGTACATTGTTATTCGTATTTCAGTAAGTCTCTATTTTAAAACTAATTTATAATGGCTAGGAGAAATAACCTCTAAGTATATGCTAGAGTAAGTTTCTCACAATATTTGATGGAGTTTACACATGTATATACATCGACAGATATGTAGACTCGTTATGGAATATTGATCCATCAGACTTTAATATTTAATTAACTTTAGTGACCAACTTTTTTTTACTTAACTTAAAAAAATTTAAATACAAAATACGATTAACAATTTTTTAAACATAAATCAATATTTTTATAATGATGGGATGTATACGTGGGTCTGAAGGAAAGAAGAAACTGATGAGCGTGGAGAAGAGGCATGTCTCATGACTTCATCGGAAACACGTACATTCCACAATCCACTTATATAAAACAACTCAAATTATCCCCCAAATCCATTGAAAGTATTTCACAAAGTAAAAATTGTCGATTTATATGTTTTTTATCGTGTTGCAAGATTTGTTGTTTTAGTAATATGATTAATAAATATGTTGACCTTTATTGGGAGAGCATGGTTTTAGTGGCGTATACAATGGGAACCGAGTCATTCTTTTTAATTCCTAAGCTCATCATATCTTACAAGTACCGATTGTACTCTTTTCCTTCACGTCTATATATACTTTTTTCCTAACACGAGTTTTTATGTTATATTTTGTGTAGGAATAAGTATCATCCAAGATCTTACATTTGATTTTGGTCATGAATAGATATTTAATTTGTAACTGATTTTTCATCAATCGTACGTGCTAGACTTAGTCAAACTAGACGTATAATAATAAGTTCATATTTTCTCCAAATAAAACAGATCTTACTATTGGTCATGATTTTTTTTTTCTTTATCATTTGTCCCTCGTACTACTTGGTTTCATTCTTAAACCGGATAGCCTTTCGTTTAATTTTTTTTATAAAGAAAGCAATTCGAGGTATCAGACAAGTCTGGTAGATTGAGAGGTCAAAAAACGGTAGTCAGATAAACCGACAAAAGATAACATACATATTACTAATTAATTAAGCAAACTAGAAAGCAACAAAATCTACATCAAAACAACGATGAGCAAAGCTGGGAGTGGAAATGAAGAAGCACTTTAAGGAACGGGTTGTGCGGAGCACCATGAGAAGAGCAGAGAAGACACCAACTAGGAAAAAATGCACAAAACTATTTGCAAAATAATTACATAGAGACTTGCATGATTCGTGAAAAATCGCTTTTGTTTTGTCAAGTATCGTGTGCCTAGCCTCATTTCTCCACTTGAAATACATACGCTAATCCTAGCGAGAATTCCGTTGTCATTGTGACTATGTGTTTGCAGCTTCTTGGCATGCAATTTTGACTATTTGTGTGCAGGTTTGTGTATCCGATGTCAATATATACAATGTAGTTCATTTTGTCAATTTTCCAATGCCTTAATCGGATAACCATAGCTCCTTAAGGAGGTTGTAATCAAGTTTCAATCTAGAACTATCGAGTAATCAACAGATATGAATCAAATCGAACTCGCACTCAAACATTCAAGCAACGTAAAGCGAAAAGACACAGGAATTGGTAACCCGGTTCGAGTTCAAAGAACTCTACATCCGGAGGACCTCAACAGGGGAGATCCGATCCCAGGCATTTCACTAGATCAAAGCTCAAAGGGTTACAAGTACAAGAAATCAAACACTCGGCAAAGCTAGACAACAAAATCAAGAAGAAGACGAGGAACTAAGAACAGAAACAAGAGCAAAGGTAAGGTTCTAGAAACGAAAGGGCTTCGGCCCCCTTTCACGGCTGCAAGTCTCAATCGGACTTCGTCTAGACACCAAGGAACACCGGAGATGAGCTATCGCCGGCAGACTCTTCTTCTTCTTCCTTTCTCTCTCTCTTTCTTTCTCCTCTCTCTCTTTCCTCTGGATTCTAGGGTTAGCGCCGCGTGAGTTGTGAGCTCTCGAGAAGCTCCTCAACCATTATATAGCTAGGTCACTCGGGAGCACCTTCAAACGCTGCGTTTCACTAAACAAGCCGCCTCACTCCAGCTTTGGGCCAAAGACTAAAAATGGGCCAAGCCCATAATCTTCATCTGAAATCCACCAAAATCAAAGTCTGGTTTATCATTAGTGACTCGGGTTTAGCTACCTCCAAACCGGATTAACCCGGGGTGGCCACTTAGCCCGGTTCACCTATAAAACCAAACCCTGATCATGAGATGAACCCGGTTCTGGACTGGTCTAGCTCTACCTTAGTGTTTGATAGTTACATATGTACATAGAAGTTAGAATACATGTATGTATTAGTTACAAAAGAGGTGCTACAATGCCTTAATCCGACAACCATAGCTCCTGGATTGTGGTGCTTCAATGATGTTAAATTCCGGTGGGCAAGTTAACAGAATTCTCAATGTGGGATAACGTGGTGTACACACGTCTATTCATGTGCATATGTCACGCGTTAGTCCCAACACACAAGCCCATGGAGTTCCATCTTAAAACCAATTAGCTATAGAAGGGGTAGCCCAAGAGAATATATGTTGGACAAGTTAAGTCAAAATTCCTGATGTGGGATAACATACTTTCACAAATGACAACTTTTGGCGTTGCCTTGTTCGTATAGCGACTTTTGAGCATGATTTCACCCTCTTCGAGTGGATTTCTAGAGTCGGTGTACGAATACAGATTGTAGCTCGTTGAGTCAACTTTGTGGCTCCTCTTGAATCCACTCTTCCTGAACAAAGTGTTTCAAGACAACTTGGCCTTGTTCGTGTAGCGAATTTCAAGCATGATTTCACCCTCTTAGAGTGGGTTTCTAGAGTCGGTGTTTGAATACAGACTATAGCGCCTCGTTGGGTTAACTTTGTGGCTCCTCTTGAATCCACTCTTCCCGAACAAAGTGTTTCAAGACACCTCGGTAAAATAGTGATTGTCGATGTGTGCAAAATTTGTTAGGCTGTATAATATGGCCAGAGATGTACATTAGCCGTTTATTGCTATGGATTTGTCTTGGGCCCAATTTTATTTGGGCTTTCAATTTGTTAACTTTATCGTTCTTGTTTTAGTTGAAATGCAGCCCAATTAAAATTAAAATATATTAAAAGAAATCCCCTCATTCAAAAATACAAATGCAAATCATGAACCATCCCGCGTTCGCAGCCACCGCGTCTCCGCCTAATCTCCCGCCTCCGTTTCCGATCTCCACGCACGATCCGTCTCCGGCGACCTCCACTAAAGCCAAGCCTCCCTCTTTTAGACCACCCGCAAAACACCTCGACCCCACCATCTTATGGACCTCCTCCATCACCCGCCGATGTCGCGCCGGCGACCTCGCCGGAGCATCCGAGGAGTTCACCCGCATGAGGCTCGCCGACGCCGAGCCTAACCACGTCACGTTCGTCACTCTCCTCTCCGGCTGCGCCCACTCACCCTCCGGAAGTGCGTCGTTTGGGGCCTCAATCCACGCCTACGCTCGGAAATTGGGGCTGGACACGGAGAATGTGAAATTGGGGACCGCGCTTGTTGATATGTACTCGAAATGCGGGCTTGTGGATTACGCTAGGAGGAGCTTTGATGAGATTTTGGCGAAGAATTCCATGTCTTGGAATACTATGATTGATGGGTACATGAGGAGTGGCCGAGTTGAGGATGCAGTCCAACTGTTCGACGAAATGCCTGAGAGGGATGCAATCTCTTGGACTGCGTTGATGAATGGTTTTGTGAAGAAGGGTCTCTATGAGGAAGCTTTGGATTGGTTTCGCCAGATGCAGATTAGTGGGATTGAGCCTGATCATGTGACCATCATCTCTGTTATTGCTGCTTGTGCTAGTCTTGGAGCACTCAACTTAGGCTTGTGGATTAATCGGTTTGTTCTCGGGAAGGATTTCAGGGACAATATTCGCATTGGGAACTCGTTGATTGACATGTATTGTCGATGTGGGTGTGTTGGATTTGCCCGGGAGATTTTTAATGAGATGCCATCTCATAGCTTGGTTTCATGGAATTCGATCATCAATGGTTTTGCATCCAACGGACACTCAAAAGAGGCGTTAAAATACTTCGATTTGATGCAGAAGGAAGGGCTTAACCCGGATGGAGTCAGCTTCACTGGTGCACTTTCTGCTTGTAGCCATGCCGGTTTAGTGAAAGAAGGGCTCAGGCTCTTTAATCAAATGCAGAGAAAGAACCGAATCCGGCCAAGAATTGAGCACTACGGGTGTTTGGTAGACCTATACAGCCGTGCAGGGAGATTACAAGACGCGCTCAATTTGCTTGATAAAATGCCAATGAAACCGAATGAAGTAGTATTAGGGTCATTGTTGGCTGCCTGTAGAAACTGGGATGATGTTGGCTTGGCAGAGATGTTGATGAATTATATAGCTGAGCTGGCACCGGATTGTGATTCGAATTATGTGATGTTGGCTAATATGTATGCAGCGGCTGGGAGGTGGGAGGGTTCGGGGAAGGTCAGAAGGAAGATGAAGGCTCAGGGGATACAGAAGGTGCCAGGAATCAGTTTAATTGAGATTGATGATAGTGTTCATGAATTTGTTGCTGGTGACAAATCTCATTTGGAGGTTGAGTCTATTTGTGGGATGCTGGATCTTTTATGTCATGAGTTGATGATGTATGGATATGTTCCTCAATCTGGTGCTACTTCTGAATCATGAAAATAAGGTGATGTAATGCCTTAATACATGGCCTTTGTTGTAATACCAAAATTGTATGGCATAAGTTCAAGAAATGTGATTTGTCAAAATGCAAAAAAAAAAAAAAAAAAAAGAGCATTAAGAACCTTAAATATTTATAAATCTAAACTTCTGTTTATGTTTTTTGGTCTGACATCTTAACTTCTGTTGGTTTGATACATTTGATTAATCATGTACAGGATAAAGCAAAATGTTTGCTCTCCTAATGAATCTTAATCTGGCTTTCGCACCATTTTTAAAGAATCTTACTTGCACCATTTTTGTTAAAGAATCTTGTGTCTGGTTTACATATAACATGACCAATTTTCAATGTGGGAAGTAAAATAAAGAGTTGAACTATACACTTCCATTCTTCAATGCATGATCCTCATTTTTTGAAGAAAGGGGAAAACCATGATATTTATAACTAGCACAAAATAACAAGTTTATACATCTGTTCCATTCTTGCAGCAAAAGTGATGAAAACACACTCCAAAAAGTAATCTGCTGGACACATCCCAGTTAAAGACCATAACCACTGAAAAATGATATTCTATCCTTCCCAAAATACTAGTTCCTAAACCACACACTTAAGCAAGGAGGGGGCAGCACTTAATTTGTTCATAGATATATTATATAGATGAGTCAAAATCTCTAGCTGATTAGGTTTCAGTTGGTTTCCTTAGCAGACAAGTAAAAGACAGACTTCCATGGCAGAGGCTCATGGTGAGCTCCTGGGCCTCTTTTGGGGGCCACCATTGTGGTGCAAAGGGTCAGGTCCACCTGGAACAGATCTCAACTCTGCATCATTGAATGACCCACCACTCTTCATCATCTCAGCTGAGCTTCTCTTCAAAACCACCATCATCTGCAAGACCCAAAAAAAACCCACAAACTTAAGCATCAGAAAACCAACCACAAATAAAAACCCACAAAAGAAATGAAGGCAATGAGTAAAACCCACTTCACCTTTCTATTATACTCAGCTAGCTTGGGATAGTTGCATCCATGCCCAGAAGTGCAACCTGAAAAATCAGCACAAACTACAAGTTAGAAACTTAAAAAGAAAAGTGCCCATGAAAAAAGAAAGGATCTTTATAGGAAAGCAAAGACTAAGAGACCAGGAGGAGAAGAAGCAGAAGCTTGGTCCACAGCCAACATTAGGAGCACAAGAACAACAAACATGGTTTTTGCCATCTTTGGAGCAAATCAGAGAGCTATAAGCTAAGTTTGTAGAAAAGCGAAGTGTAGGTTTTGTGAGGGACAAAAGAGCTCAATTTATAGAGGGAGGAGGGGGAGTTCAGGAAGATACAGAATGCAGGCAATATTTGCAGAGGAAGGACTAGTACTACTGGTGCAAATGATAGCAGAAGCAGCCATAAAACATGAGGTGGTAGTAAAATGATTAGAGAAGCATTAATTGCATGCAGAGATGGTGATAGAATCATGAGGTGTGAAGACTAGTTTAGACGGCGCCGTGGTGAGGCCACCTCATCAGAGCTCTCTCTGCTCTCTGGGCATCATTTGGGAAATTTGGCTTCAGATTATTTTTCTGATTTGATAGTGATGACGGATGTATATCATCACTCCACAGCTGTAAAATCTTCCTTTAATGCATTAATTATAGCTTTAAACTCCATCCATATCATATTTTTAACTCTTTCTTTCTCTATTGATGCAATAGCATTTTCTTTCATGTTTATCTCACATTCTTTCTTTGAGTTTTACATCAAGGAATACTTAATAGGTTAGACCTTGTCCTCTACTCTCTTCAGTCTTCACCAGCAATTAGAGGAGAAATTTTTCAATAAAATTTGAGATAGCTAGGATTTCTCTTTTCCACTAAAAAGTTAAGAGAAAAAAAATGGGTCATTAATTGCAAAAGTTAATATAAAAGTAAGTAAAAATGTAATACTATATGTAATGATTCTGAGTGGAGCTAGACAGAAGATACAATACTGAAGAGAGTAGAGGCTTCAAATTGAGTGGAAAAATAAAAATTAAGGTCCTGAAGTCGAAAAAATGGAAAGTTAGGGTCCAAATTTGATATTATGCCGTAAAATGTAGCTTAAAAAATGCCAAGAACGTAAGAGTATGACAGATAGGGATGACAGTGGTCAAGTCAATGGTTGTCAAAATCCTGGGACTCTTGCTTCTTTTGGAGCATAATGACGTTACTACCCCTCTGCTTGCTTATCTGTTACTGTATGACTTTTCTCTTAATAACCAAAATAATTCAATTAATGGAAAAAAAAAAGGAGAGATTCCATTTACATCTCAAGAGTTGACAGGCTTCAGGAGCTAACTCCAGCTCCACCCATCGGCCTCTCCTAGATTTACTTTGGATTTCATTATCATTTATCACCCAATTAACATTACTACTAAATTATGAGATTTGCCTCTATTTATTATCTGATACAACACATTGACATTACACCTGAACAATAGTAGCGTTTGAAGGATTTGAATTCAAGCCCAAGTTATTTCTTCTCCTGTTGCATATGAACATATGCTAGTTTCATGTGATACCAAAAATTTTGATTCAAAAACAAGGGGCCAAATTGATTTGACTAGTTTATAGTCAGAAAATCTCCAACATTTTGGCTTTCTTGCTTTTATGCTGGCATTTCCTCTGTTAAAAGTACCATTTTTTTTTTCTAAATCCCAATGATACTGGTAGATAGGATCAGTGTACAAAATCTTAGCTGGGATTGTACTTGATTCTTCTGTGCTCTTCATTTGTCCTAGTACAATTCCACCAGAGATCAGTATAGTAGCATTAAATTATCATTTGAACACAACATTAAGATCATGTACACAATCATTTTTTTGTAATTTCTGGATGTTCAAAACATGATTCTACCCATGAGATTCATGTAACACATACCAATTAGGCTTGAAAAATAACAAACTACATACAATCCCAGCATAAAGAAAACACACAGAAATCACACGCCAAACCAAGCAAGGATTACAACAACCAAAAGAAAGAAAAACTGATCAAATGAAAATGAAACCTATTCATCATAAGATCATGTACATATAAACCGACTTTACCACATAGCGGTTCATAATTAATGTATAACAAAAAGAACTCATTTGGCTGTCGAGATTCAAGAATCATCACCAGCAGTATTGGCTTTCAAGCCAAGCTTCTTCCTTGTTTTGCCAACAAACAGATCTTTGGATTTGATATAGCCAGGGGCACATCCACTCAACGTCAAGTATGGAAATTGGGCTACACCACTATTCCTACCAAGAGAAACAATTGCGATTGTCATGGAGCTGGGCTCGTACTTCTTCATCTTGTGCTCGTTTCTTCCATCCAACATAATCTTCACATTCTTTGCTGTCACTTGAGCATGGCTTTGTGCTAGGTATCCTAGCTTCTCTTCCTATTATCATCACCAAAACAACAAAATCATACAGTGACACAATAACATTATGCATATTAGGGAATAGGATAAGTACCCAGATTTGAAAACTATTATCCTGATTTGAAAATTTTAAACCCTATGCAAGATTTTAAAAATTGCAACTAATAAATATATAAGAAATTTTTTTTCCCTAAATTTTGAGTATAATCAATCCTAAGCACTTAAAACCAATATAATATGGATAGAATTTGCCATAATACACAAGAAAAAGAAGTACCTTAATATCAGTGATGTCTCCAATTGCGAATACGTTCTTGAGACCCGCCACTCTTAGATGTTGATCAACATTTAATCTACCATCCGGGTCCAAATGACTCTCCAAAAACGAACTCTTTAGCCAAGATGAACTCAATGGTTTTCCCAGGCATATGAAATGACAATCTGCCTGGATAGTTTCTCCTGCTGAAGTTTGATATATTCCTCTGGCAAGTGAATCTGGATCATCTAAGTTAACTTTCTGTCCTAGAATCACTTCGACTTTCTTTGAAGTTAGCCAATCCAAAGCCTTCTTAGAAGCTTTCTCTCCAATAAATTCCAACAATCGATTACCCTTGTGCACAAGGGTGATCTTCTTTTGAGGGAAATCAGAAGCAATTTCTCCAGCCAGTTCAACACCAGTGGGACCTCCTCCAACAATCAAAATGGATTCCGCGGCGACTATTTTCTCGTAATCTGTGCACATTACAAGGATATAGACAAATAGCAATTATTCTACAGGTAAAAAATCAAGGTAACGATTTTTCATAGTATAACTAAATTATAAAAATATACAAATTGTCAAGAGAATCAAGTTTGGTTGGCCTAGGCATAATCTCAAAAAGAATGCTACAATGTAGCAACTCAGTTTCAGTACATAACCCTTTCCTTGAATTGATAAAGTTGGTTCATTTCTAACTAAGAATATTTAAGAAGCAAAACAACTGAATATATAATTCGACCTTGTCAAGTGCCAAAAAGAAGAACCAATTGTTTTATGGGAAAAGTAAGAAGGTAAAGAGGCTTTCATAGTATAAGTAAATTATCAAGACAGAGAAATTATTGATTGAAATTGATCAAGAACAATTCTACAATGTAGGATCTCAATTTCTGTACATGTTCATTTACAAATTATTGATTGAAATTGATCAAGAACAATTCTAAATTTTTGGCATTTGCATTTTGCACTAAATCTTGTTCTTTGAGTAGCAAAAGTTGGTTCATCTATAATTTAAAAACAAATAGGTAACAAGCAAAACACTTGTATAAATATAGTTACCTTCATGATACTGATGAAGTCTTTCAGGTTTAGTTTTGGGGTAAGAATCAGAGTGACCAGTAGCAATCACCAGATAGTCATAAGCAACCCGATTACCGTCTTCAGTGACAACCTCAGACTCAGTCACAGAAACCGCCTTGGATATGATAACCTCGCCGTTAGTAAGATAATCTCTATGCTTAATCACTGATCTTTCAGCAAATGATGGCTCCACTTTGTTCCTCAATTGTGACCAAGTGATCTCAAAATACTCCTTCCTAAATTGACAAATTTGTTTATGCTCAATTTGAATGACATTGAGAATTCAGAGCAAAATTGAAGCAGATAATCAATCGAAGTATCAACTTTCGCTATTGTAAGCCCTAAATGGCATCAAATTTGGGCCGCGGTTTCCACTATTTCAAAAAATTAATTACTTAGCACAGTCAATGAACTACAGAGCAGAAACCTAGAATTTGCAATTGGAATCTTCAGAAGTGTCGTCGCATAAACAGAAGCAAAAACATACAAAAGAGCATTCATTCATTCAAATTTTGATTTCGAAAGGAAGGTTAGAGCGAGAGAGAGTAGAAGAAAGCATACGAATCGACAAGAGTGAGATGGCAATCGGACTGTAGGGTTTTGGCGATGAGTGAACCGCCGATTCCTCCTCCGACGATTACTACTCTCGCATTCTGATGAGATCCTGACGCCATGGGGATTTGATTTCTTCGATCGAATTCGCTCAAAAATGCCTTGCTTCTTAGTTCTTACTTCTCTTTCGTTTATGCTTAAATGCCAACAATCATGAATTAGTATTTATAGTATACGATTTCATTTGCGCGTAATACACCTGTATGTATGTTTTTATTTATTAGCTCACCAGTGACGTCATTAATTGGAATATAGACATTCTAGAATTTATTTCTATGTATGTAATATACGCCATAATTTTTTTTTTTTTTTTTTTTTTACTTCTTCAGTCGAATACGCTCAAGATGCCTTCCTTACTTGTCTTTCGTTTAGGCTTCAATGCCAACAATCAAATTAGTATTTATAGCACGGTTCGGCTAATGGACACACAATAAAAGTGTTAAATTAGAAAATTATTTTAAAATTATTTCCTAAATTGAAATTAATGAACCCTTTTAAAAAAATCAAAATTAACAAACAATATTCAGATTTACCAAAACTAGAATTCTAATTGTGTGCCCATGGGCACACATTAAAAAAATCCTTTATCGTATACGATTTCATTTGCGCGTAATACAAATGTAATAGCAGAATAAATGAATTTAATATTTATTTATTAGCTCACTGGTGACGTCATTAATTGGAATATAATCGTTTGGACATTCTATAATTTATTTCTAAGTATGTAATCTCGATCATAAGTCGGATGATTTTAGTATGATGAGGAATTGATTTGTGATTTAAAGCACAAATTTTTGTTTTGCTGTTAATTTAAAACAAATTCCATGTGTGTTTTGGTAGAGGTTACAATAAATTAATGATGGGAGTAGTTATACTATATATGAGATAACGTACTCACTAGGAAACGTCATGGAATAACACATAATTTGAAGTATGAAATTGGGCTTTGTTTTTACTAGGGGTGTTCAACGGGTCGGGTCACCCGCGACCCGCACTGACCCGACCCGCAAATTGCGGGTTGCGGGTCGACCCGCGACCCGTGCGGGTCGGGTCGCGGGTCGAATTTTTTTATTTTGCGGGTCGCGGGTCGGGTCGGGTTAAACCCGCGCGGGTTGCGGGTCGACCCGCAATATTTTAAAAAAAATGTATATTTTTATAATTTTATTAATATATAAACTAATTTTTTTATAAAAATACCGGGTCGACCCGCAACCCGACCCGACCCGAAATTTCGGGTTGCGGGTCGACCCGCGACCCGCAAGTCGGGTTGCGGGTCGGGTCGCGGGTCAAAACTAAATTTTTTTGCGGGTCGCGGGTCGACCCGCAACCCGCAATTTCGGGTCGCGGGTCGACCCGACCCGACCCGTGAGCATCCCTAGTTTTTACTTTTTTAAAGAGAGGAGAAAAATGATACACTAGTTATTTGGCTAACCACTCTGTAATGTTCAATTTCTTTCGCTTTTAGATCTTTTGCTTTTGTGATGGTACATAAAGATATACAACTCCGTTATATTTATTCTTCAATTATTTAAGCTTTCGTCTAGATATTAATTTTAAAAAAAAATTCATATGCAATTTTTTTGCTCCAAATTTACAATTGATTTTGCGGCCTAGTGGCTAGTGATACAACCATTGTTAAACAATATGGGTAAATTTCTCTTTGGTTCTCTTTTCATTATCATAACATATGTATCTAAGAGTGTGCCTTGTGGTACAAGGTAGGGTAATATAATAATATAAATATGTGGTAATACTCCCCACCCACCCCACCCCCAGTCGAAATTGGGAGTTCCCTAACTGTAAGACTTTCTCTAAAATCTAGAAACAATTGCCGAGGCAACCCTTTAGTAAAAATATCTGCATATTGATAACGAGAAGGTACATGAAGAACCCGAATATGACCCAAAGCAACCTGATCCCGGACAAAATGTATGCCAAGCTCAATGTGCTTAGTGCGCTGATGTTGAACCGGATTTGAAGCAAGATACATGGCCGATACATTATCAGTATACACAATAGAAGCACGAGAGAGCGGAACATGGAGCTCAAGCAGGAGATTACGAAGCCAAGTGCACTATGCAACAACATTAGCGACCCTACGATATTCAGCCTCAGCACTAGACCGATATATGACTGATTTTCGCTTGGCGGACCAGGAAACAAGTGTATCATTGAGAAAAACACAATAACCTGAAGTAGACCGCCGAGTTGTAGGACAACCAGCCCAATCAACATTTGTATAAGCAACCAAAGCAGGAGTAGGAGATGCAGAAATGGTCGTACCAAGAGAGGGAGTGCCATGAATATATCGAATGATCAGCTTAAGTGTTGACAAATGACTCTCCCGGAGGTTATGCATAAATAAACACACCTGCTGAACCGCATATGAAATGTCCGGTCTAGTAAAAATAAGATATTGTAACGCACCAGCAAGACTACGATACAGCATAGGGTCAGGGATAGGGGGCCCGGTGTCTGCAGTCAATTTAGTGGTCGTGTCGACAAGAGTGACTGCTGGATTACAGGATGACATGCGAGCACGATCAACAATTTCTCTGGCGTATTTTTCTTGAGAGAGGAAAAGGTCAGTCGCAGTGCGTTTTGCAGAAACGCCAAGAAAATACCATAGAGGGCCCAAATCGAACATAGCAAATTCCTTTCCAAGCAGAGAAATGATGTGAGACCGTGGTGAATCAGACGACGCAGTGAGAATAATGTCATCAACATATAGCAAAAGAAAAGTTGTGACATCCCCTCTACCAAATATAAATAAAGACGAATCAGAGCGACTGCTGACAAATCCGATGACAAGCAGAAAGTTAGCAAAACGCTGGTACCAAGTCCTTGGGGCCTGCTTGAGGCCATACAGAGACTTTTTCAGAAGACAGACATGTCCAGGCTTGCTAGAAGCAACAAAACCAGGAGGTTGAAACATGTATACAGTTTCCTACAGAGTCCCATATAAAAATGCATTCTTAAGATCAAGATGATGAATAGCCCAAGAGCACAAAACAGCAAGATGCAAAACTATCCGAATAGTGGCCGATTTTACAACCGGACTGAATGTCTCATCACAATCAATTCCAACCTCCTAAGACCGACCATTAGCAACCAGTCAGGCTTTATACCTCTCTAAAGAACCATCATAGCGAAACTTGTGTAGAAACAACCACATACAACAGACCACATTAGCCTTTGCAGGCCGAGGAACCAAAACCCAGGTTCCATTACTAATAAGAGCTCGATATTCAACATACATGGCAGCGTTCCAATTCGGGTCTAAGAGGGATGTTTTGTGGGAGGTGGGAATGGGGGATAGATGTGGGGAAGATTTAGTTTGGACATTAAGGTCAAACAAACGGCGTGGTTTATGAATACCGGATCGTGCCCGAGTGGTCATTGGATGGACAACCGGGGTTGGGGGAGGTCGAACCGGTGAATCAGCGAGCGCAGGGGACAAACCCTCGCCCGCGGGGAGTGTGGCCGCGCCCGTGGGGGGTGTGGCCGCGCCCGCGGGGGGTGTTCTCGCGCCCGCAGTTTGGCTAGCAGTGGCGGGGTTTGAATTTTGAGCCGGGGGAGAGGGCACCAATATCGATTGATGCGCAGAGTTGGTAGGCAAACTCGGGACATGGTGGAGTTAAAAAGGATGAGTAGGGTCGTCGGTTTATAGGAAATCAAATCTGATGGCCGAGGGTGGTTTGAATTTGGAGAAGGGGAAATCATCTTCATTAAAAGTAACATGACGGGACAAAATGATCTTGTGAGTTTGAAGGTCAAGGCATATGTAGCCTCTATGATCGGAAGGGTATCCTAAAAAGACACATGGAGTAGACCGGGGCTGAAGTTTGTGAGACGTGACATACGAAAGGTTAGGAAAACAAAGACACCCAAAAACCCGCAGATGATTATATGTGGGATTGACATTATAGAGGACTTGTGTTGGACATTTATTTTTGAGGATGGATATGGGTAGAATATTGAGAAGATATGAAGCCACATTAATGGCGTAATGCCAAAAACGAGGTGGAAGAGAAGCATAAATGAGCATGGTCCGAGCCATATTGTTAATGGTTCGAATAATGTGTTCTGCTTTGCCGTTTTGTGACGATGTATGTGTGCAATAGAATCTAAAAGTTATGCCATGGGTACGAAAAAATGAATGGAATTGCTTATTGTCGAATTCTTTTCCCATGTCACATTGGAATGATTTAATTTGAGTATGAAATTGGGTTTGGACGAAATTGTGGAAACGCACAAAATGCTCAAATACTTGAGATTTATACTTAAGCGGAAAAACCCATAGGAAGTGAGAATAATCATCCAAAAACAATAGATAGTATTTATGCCCATCAATACTAGTAATAGGAGACGTCCATAAGTCACTGTGAATGATATCAAAGGCGACATAGTAATCATAACAGATTTATGAAAAGGTAATCTAACATGTTTTCCTAATTGACATGACTGATAGAAAAACTGAGGTGATGTGCCTTTATTGACTCGAGGAAAAGAAAACTACTGAAGATGATGAAAAACAGGAGCACCGGGGTGACCGACACGAGCATGCCAGATCGGCTAGGACACGGCAGACAGAGATAATGAACATGACTTGGATGGTTGACTCGAAAAAGGGTAGAGTTCGCCAGAACTATTACATCTCATTCGATTGGTGCCCGTTTGAAGATCCTTCACAGAAAAGCCGAGAGGGTCAAATTTAGCCGAAACATTATTGTGAGTGGTAAACTGTCTAACAGAAACAAGGTTTTTTATAATTTGAGGTGCAACAAGAACATTAAGTAGATGTAAGGGTGATGGGTGGGCTGGGATTGAGACATTTCCTAAACCCGAAGTTGGAATCCGATGACCATTTTCGACTATTATCGAATGTAAAGGACTCTTAGAAGTAATAGAGAAGAGTTTACCTGGATTGTTGGCCATGTGTGAGGAGGCTCCTGTGTCCATGTACCACGCATTGTCCGAAGGGTATAAAGTCATAGTACTGTAAGCCTGAGCGAGATCATTTGGGTTTGAGTACCCGAACCCCGATGTCATAAACATGGCATTAGCCTGTGGTTGTTGCTGAGGCGGTGGAGCGCCAAGAATGTCGGCATTAGGTGTGTTCGGGTAAGGGCAAGGAGGCTGGTTCCATGCCCCGAAGGGCCATTAGTTCTAATTTTGTCCAGCCGGAACCGAGATCGGCCTGTAAGAAGTTCGATGGAAATTTACGACGCCCGCGCCCGCGGCCACCTCTGTCGCGCCCGCGGCCTGTGCCAGACACGCGCCCGCCGGTCTCCTGCGGAGGAGAGTTTTGCGCTGGCTTTTCCGGCGCTGGATTGGAGGAGGTCGAGGCCACTGTCAAAGCCTTGACGTCGGCGGCAAGAGCGTCCCGCTTTTCACGTCGAGTCTCTTCGAGTAAGACCATCGATCGTGCTTGAGCGAAATCCGGCAATGGTCATGTTTGTTGGATGAAACTAGTTACCGTATCATAATCAGTTGACAATCCGACAATCATCTGAATAACCATCTGACGTTTAATAAGAGGAGAATATATCAACATTCTTTAATTGATGAGCAAGATCCTTGAGTTGTTGATAGTAGGCCGAAACAGAGGAGAATGATTCCAAACGACAACATGAGAATTCATTCTGAAGATAGACCAATCTGGTCTCTTTGTTATCTTGGAAGAGGTTTTGCAACTTGGTCCATGCCGAAAGAGCACTGGCGTCGGACTCTAGGATTGTGAGGAGTAGATCCGACGATATCGTAGCATAGATCCATTGAAGAATGATTGCATCCAATTGATCCCAGAGAGCATCATCAACATCAGCGGGTCGAGGGATAGATGCGTCTATATGATCGAGAACGCGATGAGCACGAGCAACGACTTTGAACAATTCAGCCCAAGAGTTTTATTTCGTATTGGACACATCTAAAGTGATTGAAATGAGATTTTTTATGTTGGACATGGCTACGGCTGAGTGAAACGACTGTTTGGATCCGTGAGATCCGCTTGTCTCCGTGTGTTTGTGGAGAGCGGGAATCACCAAATCTTTGTTCTTGGGCGTTCCGTCGGTGGAAGAGCCGTCTCCTATTTGGACAGACATGGCAGAAGGCGAATTTTTGTTAGGGTTTGATGAGCCTAGGGGAGCGGCGTGAAGGACAAGCAGCGGCCGATTCTAGGACTGGTTGGTAGGAGAGGCTGGGGATGCGGCACGCGACACAAAGCGACCGATGGGGCTGCGCGGAGAGAGGGCCGGCGGCAGCGGAGGGGGGTCGAGAATTAGGGTTAGGTTTCTCATGATACCATGACAGAATATGGGTAAATTCCCCCTTCGGGTTCTCTTCTCATTATCATAACATGTATATACAAGAGTGTGCCTTGTGGTACAAGCTAGGGTAATATAATGCAATATAAATATGTGCTAATACATACAAACTTGAAGATACTAGTCATGCAAACTTATAGAGTAAAAAAACACGAATTCTGTATCGTTGTAGTGCATATAGACATATCAATTAATCAGGTCGGTCAGGTTCGGTACGGGTTAAGCCGAGTTCGGATTGTAACGGATCACGAGTCGAGTTGACTCAACATGTCAAGAAAATCAAATTTTTTACAATTATTAAAATACTTTTTATTTAAATAATAATATATTATTTTATATATTTTAATAATAAAATATAATATATTTTTCAAAATATATTATATATATTCTGAAAATATAACAAATCGGGTCAACCCAAAGGATTTTTGGGTTTCAACCCAATGAGTTTCAGGCCTATCGAGTTTGGTTTATTTTAGGTTTCACGTTCAAATTTTCGAATCTTAACCCTAAAATTTGTAGACGATTCAGATCGAATTTACATGTTTGGTCAGCTTTTGATAGCTCTAATTGCGTAGCTTCGTTTTCTTACACAATCAACTTAATGACAAGCCCACGAAAATCCATGCATGTACTTTTACGCGACTGGTGCACTGGTTTCCGGTACCGATTACTTGTGGTCTCTTGTCGTTGGCTTTCTTTTCGTCTAAATCGGTTGTGTTGCCGGATCTTGAATTTGACGATCGACTTTTGACGATATTTTGGGGTTGATGATAGCTACAGTACTCTCGCCCCTTTATGACGTCTTGTTGTGTTTTTTTTTTTACTTTTTGCTTGCCTCTATGTGGGTTGTGTTCGTGGGTGAGCTTTTGGCTCTTTGGCCCATCTTTTCTTTGACCCAAACTCAACCCATCTCGTAGGCTTTCCTTTGGCTTTTGGGGCTGGATTTGTTTAGATGTTGTGGTTCTTGTTTGTTTTGACAGGTTGATCCTTGCACAGTTGTGTACAATTTTGAGATTTGGCTCTGTTGTTTGTGATTGGCGTGGTCGCTTGACGTTCTCGAGGCTGTTGAAGATCCTTCATCCTGGTGGACACAACGTCAGTAGTTCACTTCATCAATTTGTCTGCTTTTGACACGAATGTTAAAGACATTGCTCTTTAGCCCCTCACTTCTCACACTATTCCTTTTGTTCTATTGCCTTTTCCGACAGTTGTACTTCTTATCGTGTTTTTTGTTTGCTTCAGGTTGTTTCGAGTCGGTTTTCGAATGCTGTTCACTTGGCCCCTCGGTGCCACCAGACCTGTCTGGTAAATCGAATTAAAAACTTAATGACAAGCCTGCAATTAAAAGAAAAAGGTAAGAATTACATGTGGCCGCGCACTAGTGGATGGAAATAACCCCCGAAAAATATTTTTACTTTGAAATCCCACGAGTTATAATACTCTGTGTAATTAGAGACAAGTAGATAATATCAAAGGGAGTTGACTTAGGTAGTAAGCACCCTGTTCAACATCCACGAGGTTTGGGATTCAACTTCAATGGATATAAAAAAATTCCTTTGGAAGACTCACCTGACAAACTAAATACGTAACTGAATCGAGCTAGACGTAGCCAAAACGAAACTCTAGCAAACAAGTGGGCAACCAAATAAAGAAAAAGACAAGTGGACAACCAGCCATAAAATTATAAAATTCACGCTATTTTGTGAAAAAATGCAACCTCAGTAATGTAACGAAGTTGGTCAAATTTCTTTAGTAGTGTTATAGTATATTATATTTAGATGTATAATTATAAATCTTAGTTTTGGGCTTATTCATTAACCTTTTTAATTCTATATATAAAAGTCCCTATGGGTGACCTAATAAGACACACAGAAAATCCTATGCTCTTCTTCTTCTCTTGTTATTCCTTCAATAAATCTAATACGTTATCAACACGATTGGAGTGATGTTTCCATGTCTCCTGTTTACGCGGAACAAGTGACATATGACAATATTTTTAAAGGTTGTGTGAGTGATCAAATAAGTCCTTGTGTGTTCATAAAAAGAACAAATTCAGGATATGTAATCATAGCTATTTATGTTGATGATTTGAATATTATTGGGACTCCAGAAGATATGCGAATAACAACTGATTATTTGAAAACAGAATTTGAAATGAAGAACTTAGGAGCTACCAAGTATTGTCTCGGCCTGCAGTTCGAGCATACAAAGGATGGAATCTTTATCCATTAATCAAACTATACAGAAAAGGTCCTAAAGCGATTTAATGTGGAGAAGGCGCATCCATTAAGTACATCAATGGTATTAAGATCGCTAATTATGGAAAGGAACCCTTTCGTCTCAGATCAGAAAATGAAAAGATATTATGTACTGAAGTACCATATCTCAGTGCAATAGGTGCGTTAATGTATCTTGCTACTAATACCCGACCTAATATAGCTTTTGCTATAAATTTGTTAGCAAGATATAGTTCAACAAAATAATCCATAGTAGCCACATCGTCAAATCATGCAGAGTTGATTGCTTTGTATGAAACTGGGAGAGAAAGTGTGTGGCTTAGATCGCTCATACACCACATTCAAACATCTTGTGGGTTGAAGTCAACTTCTGAAAATTCAACAGTAATATATGAAGACAATGCAACTTGTATCGCCCAAATAAAGGAAGGTTACATCAAGAGTGATTGAGTCAAGCATATATCGTCGAAATTTTTCTCTACTCATGAGTTTCAAGTCAAAGGTGATATTGATGTTCAACGGATTCAATCAAGCAAAAACTTAATTAGCTGATGTGTTCACTTAAGCATTGCCTACCAAAGTCTTCAAACAACTCATTCATCTTCTAGGGATGCGACGCTTGAGAGATATATGTTGAAATGAGGGGGAGTAGTACAACTGCACTTTTTTTCCCTTAGCTTGATTTTTATCCCACTGGATTTTTCCAAGCAAGGTTTTTAATGAGACAGTTAGTAATGTACATCTAAGAGAGAGTATTAAAATGTTATTATATAGATGTATAATTGTAAACTCTAGTTTTAAACTTATACATTAAACATTATATTCTTTATATAAAAACCTTTATGGGTGTCCTAATAACTTCTTCTCCTGTTATTCCTCCAATAAATTTAACAAGTAACCAATATTTTGAATTCGTTACTTGGATATTGTTTTTTTTTTGGGTAAACATCTTTACTTGATATGCTATTGCATTAAACTCTCTCTACTGTCACCTCATAATGGGCTCAAATAAAGGCCGTTCAGCCCTAGTGAGTATGACAGCCCATTTGAATAAGTTGGCCCAAACCAATTACAGCTAATATCAACCCTTGTGCTAATTTTTCTGTCAATATGATATCCTCAGCTTTTAACTGAACCGACATAGAATTTGGACTCTACTCACAAGTCACAATGGGATCCGTCCAAAACGTTCATTCTCAACGAGGCCTGCCTACAACTACAAGGACAAAACCCCTCCATCTTCGATCAGTCTTCTTCACCCACGCCAAATTTTCAAGCAAGCTAATATTATGATTACTTTTATTTTTATTTTTGTGTTTATATATATATGGTTTTTTGGATTTCAGGCATGACATTTTGGACACTAGCTAGCTGTGATGCTCATACGACCTGATGTTTCCACAATATGCGTTGTCGTGGCTGCAAGATATGGATCACGAAGATCTGTTTTGTCACAAGATGGCAACCAACATTCGCAATTATACACATATGGATATATACGAAATTCATTTCAAGCCAAGTTTTTTTTGGTACAATTTCTATGAATATATTGAGGTTATACATTCATATCAAAACATACGTAGTGATCAACACATTGACTCGGCTAGTTTGAAAAAATAGAGGAAATGTTTTTAGGTTATTATGTATGTGAGAAGATCGATAGAAAAAGAACAATAATAAGAACATGCAGAGATTTACGTGGTTCATTAACACTGTTTTGGTTATATTTATATGTAGAAGGAAACTTGATTGTATTAAACAATCTAGATTACAGATTATGATATGAAGTGTTTCGGATAAGATTTTGGGTTGTAGACTAAAGAGGTCACGGTAGACCCAAAAATAGAATATACAGCATATATCGTTTCGGCTGACTGGTGAGCGAGATCACCATCTCTAAATATTTAATGGTACCGATCGATGACTGAATTAAGGCATGCTAACATTTTATTTATTTAAAAAAATATTATGGTGCGGGACTGGAAATTGTGCACTAGTTTGAAGATGTCAAGTAAAAAATCATTTGTTACATCGGATGGAACATATTAATTGTATATATTTGGTACATTGCAAAGTTATTAAGTCATAATAGTATATATATAAACGTTATTATCTAGGAGAAAAAATAATAATAACCCTGCGATCTGTAAAATATATATTTGTGTATGAACATATATTAATGTGACATGAGTCATCTAAAAATAATTAGTTCATGCTGATAAACTATCACACTCTAGGCCAGGGCTTAGCTTGTTATATCACTTATATGCATAGATGTTACCATCATCTTTTGCCATGGAGTTCCGTAGTTGTCAATTTTGTTCCTTAATTTGGTTTTGCTTTAATTTATCAATCTATATAATATGTAATTTATGGATTTTTTATTTTGCATTTGCCTTTTAACTAACACAGTAAGAGCATGGTCAATGATAGACCAATATTTTTTATCATCATATTAAAATAATATATTCATTTATTTTTCTTTTTTTTCTCTCTTCTTTCACATGTGACACATGTCACAATGTCTATGGATTTTTTTTGATGACCACCTCTCCATTTTGGTCATACTCATGACCGGTCATGAATTTTTTTCCTCCTCTCTCTCCACATTTAATAATTTAAAATTTCTTCTCTCCTCCCATGACCACTAAAGTGGTCTACCATTGTCCATGCTCTAACACGTTATCTAAAAAGCTAGTTATTATGTATTTATGTCCAACATTATATTCCACAACATAAAGTACCCAATACGTTATGCAATATGGTGTGTTTGTTAGCTACCAAAAATTAGTTGGAGTTTTCCAACTAGTTGCAAAAACTCGTATAAGCACTATTTATTTGACACATATAAAATAGCAACTAGTTGTAAAACTAGCTTTTTGACAAAGCTAGTTTTTAAAGTCTTTGGACTAGTTTTTAGTAGTTTTTCGAATTAAAAGAAATAATCATTTCCTAAATAAGAATAACTCTATAATAAAATAAAATTTTAAATTATTAATTACTACAATAAAGTGATAAACTAGTTGAACATTATCAAACAGTGTTATATATATATATATATATTTGAAACTTCAACTATTTTTATAGCTAGTTTTACAACTTCAGCTAGTTGTGTAACTCTAACTAGTTTTTTTGATGACTTCACAACCATAACCTAAGTAACAAGTTTGAAATATAGGTCAGATGGAAGATTTGGACGAATCAGTACATTCTTTTTTTTTGGTTGAAATCAGTTAAATTGTTTTTACTGTTTTTTCAAGAATATAATTATTTTCTTATTTTTTTGGTTAAGTATTTATCTTCTTACTTCGCTTTTGTAATTCAACTCTCACAAAATATGTAGATTAATTAAATTGTTAGTCAACTTACTAGATGTATAATATCTCTTTAGTTAAGTTGCAATTTTTAATGCATAATTCTTTGTTGATAAAATCTTAATTCATTAATTGGATTATTGAATTTTCAAAGATCACATTTTCAAGCTAGACATTTTGCTATATTATCCCAGCCTAATAATATTATACAGGGTGACTCACAACTCACAAGTCCCACCACAAAATGGAGACGAATATTGATGGAATAAAAAGGGAAAAGTAAAAGAAAAAAAATTGAAGCTTCCGGGTGTAAATGATGATCTTTTATATCATATCATATGTGGTATCCATTTTTTTCTACAGGATTAGAACGTGCATAAGTTTCACAAGATAGAATTAACAGTGAAATTTCAAGTTGAAGCAATTAATATGACAAAGATGTTTTTGAAGTTTGGTGGGCTAATTAGGAGGTGTTCGTTCATGCACGTATACACGATAAATATGGTCTAATACATAAGGTTAATGGGATTGTAGTTCAAGAGATAATGATTGCAAAAGTTGACGAGATAAGGCTCATTGCATTTCAATAAAAGACCGGCCGATTCTACATTAAAAATAATTTCTTTAACATTTTGTATGAGATTTTTATTTTTACATACTTTTTAAATTGGTAATTATCTGATTTAGTTGTCATTTGACATCATGCCAAGCCGAAAACAAGAAGAGCTAATGCAAATCACGTCAACATCGTGAGCTAGTCCAAATAACGAGCATATAGCATATTGTTATAGCACAACCTAAACAGATTGTGAAATAGATCAACCTAGATTGAAATTAGCTCCGATAGTAAGACAAGTCTAATGGAATTACATGTCTCATTTTTTAACGTGTAATCAATGTTCTAAAAAACGTTAGGCGGATGCTGGGCGGAGAGAGACCGCCTAACGCCTAGACGGCCTGAACGGTGACTTAGACGGTCTTAGACGGGTGTCTAGACGGTCTGAATGGCTAGGCGGGCTAGGACCTTCCAACGTCTAGGCGGAACTTATACAGGATCTAGAAGAGATTTTTAAAACAGTGCGTGCGTGTGATTCTAATTTCCACAGTCTCCTAGTACTCGGAATCTCACTAGTAAGCTATAATTAGCTTCCCCCAAAATCACTGTGGAATTGGGCTTTAATTTTCCATAATGACTTGTATTTATAGCTGTTGAGAAATTGCCAATTCAAAGCCTAGCTGGCCAACAAAGTGCATATATGACATGATGCTTTCTGTTCGGTGGGTGGATTGTGGAAGCTCAAAACTACGAAGATGATATTATATTAAATGACTAAAATGCCCTCCTACTCTTTATGAGATTTTCAGAGCAAAGATGTACCCCACTCTTTTTTGTTGGCCATAATTTGTAAATATGTAACTGACTAGGTCCTGAAACCCAATTTCGCCAAAGTAAAAACTAGGTGAAGCTGTTGATGGATTTTGATTCGAGAAGAACAAGTCAAGCTGTGTTGATGGATTTTACTGGCATGTGCAAATTAATGTACTCCTCCATTTATGAGAATTTAGATTAGAAATTAAGCCCCGCCAAAGGAGATAAGGTAATTTATTGTTCATTCTGATAGATGGTCCTTACATGAATAGTACTATAGTACTCTTCAATGTTCATTCTATCCAAAAGGGCAGCATAGAATCTAATTCGATTTGTTAATCACTCACAATTCAACTAAATTACTATTATAACATGACTAGATCTTTCTCTGATATTTCTTATCAAGGGTTCAATCTATTATCCTTACGAATGTTGTCATCCATCAACTACACTAGCGAGCATCGATAAAAGCGGTTGTCATATAAAGTACAAACACAATGTATGGATATATGACAAGGACAATGTATATTGTAGCTACTACATGCTTTTCTTACATTTTAGCTATCTTAAAATTGCCCAAATTCACACGTCTGTACACCCACTCATAAGAATAACAAGGTCAATGTAACTTGAACGGTAACAACAACTTGTTTCATGCGTTATGTGCAAAAAAAAAAATGTGGAGTATTCATTAGTTATAAGGACACGAATTGACTTTACAAAATACAGTAGCTCATAAAGCAACTCTAAGTGGGGCTCGTCTTTATTATTCCATTTCCATCTATCACATTAAGGTGCCAAATCTACATAGAATTCCATCCAAACGCAGCTTTCCCAATACGCTCTCCACCATCAAACAAACTAAACCCACCGCCATTTTTGATTCATCAAATAGTAACAAACTTTTCCATTGTCTATGAAATTACAAATTTAATAGCGAACTATGCTATTTTATTATTCCCTAGTTACAATTGTAAAATTAAATTAAATTAAATCAATCAACTTTAATTTCAACCACATTTCTGTTGCTTGAACCCAAACCTCTCATTCTTAAGATCATACTCCACATAGAAATTCTGCATCTGAAAATTCCCAATAATCACCGACGGACCCACGCCGCCGGCCCCCTCCGCCCCAACGCCGTCGCTAACAATCGTAAGACACGCCGCCGGCGGACTCCCCACCAGCGCCAGGTAATTCGCCAGCGGAAGATTCATCTTCGCGCCTCCTTTAAAGTGGAACGTCACCGTCGGAAACGACATCGTTTTGGCGCCTGATAAGTCAAAGCACGGGCCCAATCCGGTCAACGCTTCGATCCTCCGATCTCTCTTGTAATCCTTCACCTGACTCTCGAACTCCTTAGCCAACGGCCCGTAGATCCCGCGGGTCATGTACGTGAACGTCGTGCCGGAATCCACTATGGTCCCGCCGGAGCCGGTCACCGGATCCGCCGGGGACAGGTAGTGGGTTGGGATCTTGACGTGCTTCCCGCCGATTTCGATCCGCCGGAGACCCAGGTAGTAGTAGACGGAGTATCTCGCCTTTGTTGGGACGTTCGGGTTCTTCAAGAACGGGGTGTAGCTGACGCCGGCGGTCTTTGCGCCGGCGCCGGATACGGTGAGGTCGAGGGCGGTCGTCTTCTGGGAATCGCCGAAGCGGTGGGAGAGGAGGCAGAACGAGAATTTGGTGAGACCGAGTTGACTCGGCAGCGAGGCCGGTCCGCGGCCGAACCCGGCGATTCCGGCGGGCTGGCGCGAGGAGAAGAGGGAGCATCCGACGAGGAATTCGGGTACCCGTTTGGAGTCTAAGTTTAGGGTGTCGAGGAGGGAGAGGCCGCCGGTGGTGCCCGAGCCGTAGAAGATGATGTAAGGCGGGCAGATTTGGGGGGCGGTGGAGTTGGCGGCGGGGCGGTGGTGGTTGTCTTGGCAGCGTGATTTGGGGTCCGGGTTGTGGTGGGCCCAGCCGCATTTGGGGTTTTGGCAGCCGAGGATTTGGGCGGTGGAGGAGAGTTTGGGGATGAAGGAGTGGAAGTGTGATTTGGGTGGTGGAGGAGGGCAGCGCTTGCACACGTAGTTGTGGGTGCAAGGGAACCAGACGAAGTCGCTGCCGGTGTCCATGATGAGCGGCATTTGCTGGGGAGGGGTGCCGAAGCCGAGCGTGATTGAGTAGCCGCCGTAGGAATGCGGGGAGAGCGCGGTGGCGGAGGAAGTGGAGGTGGTGGCAGAGGTTTGAGTGGTGGAGGATTGGTGGGCGCGGGATTGGGAGGCGGAGGCGAGGCGGTGGAGGCTTTGGTAGATGTCGTGTGGTGGTGGATCGGAGCTGCTGGTGGTGGTGGTGGGGAGTTGGGAGAGGGGGAGGGTGATGGTGGTGGCGGCGGCGGTGGAGATGAGGAATAAGAGGAGGATGAGGAAGGATGGAGTTGATGTCATGATGTGAGTCATGTTGTGGGTTTGGGGATTGGAGGTGGGCGTTGTTTGTTTGGGAGTTTAGGGTGTATAAATAAGGTGATCACAAGGGGCCGAGTAACATGGGAAATGTGGGCAATGTGTCATGCTATTTGTTTTTCTTGTGATGAGTGTAGGCCTCTAGAACGTGATTAGTAGCACAAATGCGTGACCTATCCCACTTCTACAACATTAAGGATTTGTAAGAATTTACCCAACGACGAGTGGCCTAGTGATAAGAGGTTCAATTTCCATCTCTGCCTTTTTACCATGTTGTCTTTCATTGGGTTGAATAGGTCGCCACAAATCGATTTATCTAATTTATGATCATAAGCAATACCGAGGTCTCAAGTTTAGAAAGGATAAATTTGGTAATTTTTGTTGGAAATTTTAGAATTAGGATGGAGCTATGTTAATGTATAAGTCCAAAAATACTAAGCAAAAGTTTGCATTATGAAGGGCCGAATCAAGTGCTTTAAGCTTTTAATCTCCAAACGGAAAGAAAAAGGTATACGAGACCATCTTTTTTTGGTGCAAGCATCATATATCATATCAGCTTTGGTACATGGAAACTACATGTGTAAGTTCCTTTCCTTTGAAGAAATTGAGTTTGACATGTTGGTGATAACTGATAACTTCATATGTATATATATTTTTTGTTTTAGGGTTATAATACAGTTTTTAGTATATTGTTAAGCTATTTGCTATGGTAAAATGATCTTGTTCAGTTGTTCAGAGCTGTTACATATTTGTATCATTGTATTATTGCATTTCGGTATTTCCAATGTTAAATGGGCCATGCTTGGTCGACTTTTTGGATGGACTTTTTGTACAGTTGGCACTTGGGCCACAGATGACTTGTACTAGGAGTCTCGGTGGATTGTCCCATTAAGAATTAATACATGGGCCCTTATATAAGTTTACATTTATGTCAAACTTACAACAAGTAACTTGCAAAATTCCTCTTTGCCCTTCAACAAAACCAATCATAGTGGAGCAAGATAGGAGTCGGATTTGACAGATCATACGTTCGATTTTCTACTAATCTCCTTGAGGCGAGATAAATGTAAATCCCCTTCTAAGAGCTCTTTACGCCCTTGGGTCTTCCCTGTCTTTGGACTAGGACGCCATCCCCTCCCTCTAAATTTTTTTCAATCAAAAAACCAAAACCAATCATATCTTAGATTTGGTAAAGATCTTCTAGTCTACTTTTATAGTCCATTTGGTGTTGCATTCATTCTGAATGAATAAAATTAATTTATTTTATGATATATCTTAATTACTTTTTACCATCAAAATAAGTAGATTATAAAAAGATTAGAGGATTATTGTTAAACAATTTCCACATTTTCAACCAAATCATTAGGTTTAAAAAAAAAACATTAGACTTTCTTTCTAAAATAGGACTGGCGTAGATCATCCTTTCAGATAATTGTATAAAATAGAAAATAAACTCATTAATTTTATTCGGTCTAGATAGACTCTACCATTAGATGCCCTATTAGATTCACTTGTTAAGTTAAAATGGGAGATAGATTACCAACAAAAGGAATTCATGGTAAGAAAACCCATCATGTTGCACGAATCAAGTAAACGGATTCATAATCAGCACTCAAGTAGTCATCATTTTATTTGTATCTACATTTCTTCAATAGAATGATGGATTTATCACCTTGCAAAGCATTATTGTCTATGCGTTGAGCTTTAATTTAACTTCTTTTCTTAAAAATCCTATTTCCTCTATCCCATTTTATTTGTCTAAAAGGACAATTTTCACATAAATTAAGAAAGTAGAATATGAGAAAAAGTAACCAATGAGGAGAAGAGAGAGTGTATGATGTTGATGGATAAAGATGAGAAGAAAGAAAAAAGAAATGACTAAAAAGTTGAGTGGGGATAGATTTTTTATTGAAAAATATAGGTAAAAAGTGAGATTGAATAAGAGTAATATTGTAAGAAAAGTTGGATATAAAAGAAAAGAAAAAAAGTTGGACAAATATTTTGGGACAACTAAAATAGAAATTGGACAAACAAAATGGGACGGAGAGAGTATCAATTTGCCAGCAACTAGAAATGTGTTCAATAAAAAAACTGAAATTTAACCCGATAACCTTCAAATGAGGCAAATTTGTAGCCCCCAACAAAATTTTAAATTTCGTATAATGACCCTCACCTTTTCAAAAAAATCACCCCATACCCAAGCTAACTTTACCCCAATTAAGTTAGGTTAAAAATAAAAGAAATATACACGGGTTCTTTGATTTGCTGCGTCTTCTCTTCGAAGGTCTTTTTCACTAGTTTAGCTTCAAATCAGCACCTTGCTCAAGAGTCAAGACCTTTTGCGCTTCGTCCTCTGGGGGGCTAAGGGTTCAACTTGCTCGCTCCAAGTTTCAGTTTAGTATAGAATTGTAAGCTATCCCTCCCTCTTCTTTCGACTCCTACTGATTTGTTGTTTTCTGAAACATCTTTGTTGATTCAGTTAATTCGGCATAGTCTGTGAACGGGGTTGTTGTTAGGGTTAGCATTCAATGGTTTATGAACTTTTCACAGGGTTAATGAAGATTGTGTTATTATAACTAGGGCTTGATTTCGATCAACGATTTCCTAACTGCCTTCGTTTTCATCGGTAGGATGCTAGGGCTTTATGACAGGGGCTGTGCATTCGTCTGAAATGTTAGTTGTAAATCTTAACTATGTACTACTCTCTAGTTTGAGATGTTTGATCGACCTTTGCACATTTGGTCATGAATGGAAATATTGAAGATCTTAAGGGGATGTGCTGATTTTGAAGCTAAATGAACACTGAATTAGAATTTAGATGAGGCTGTTGATGTGTTTTAGTTATGGTATAAGTGCTAATGCGCAAACATTTTATGTCTCTCTGATTAGTATGCCCACCACCAGTAACAACAACATTGAGAGACATGAGTGTTGCCACCATAGCAGATCGAGCCAGGCTATGGAGGCTTCCACTGAATCTTTTCAGGAGCTTCAGTAGTAGCTCCACCGCTCCTTCCTCTTTTCCCTCCACTGCCGATTCTGTGGTGGCAAAGAAGAAGCCAAAGCGTGGGATGAAGAAGAACTTGTTCGAAGTAGGTCAGTTTCTTCCCAATTGGGGCGTCGGATATCACTTGGCCAAGGCTCATTGGACCAATGTATCCTATGAGATCACCAAGATCAATCTCTACAAGGATGGTAGACACGGGAAGGCTTGGGGGCTTGCTTATAAGGATGGTGAGTGAGTGATTATCTCTGTCCATCTATGTTGATATCATTCAATTCTGCATACTTGCTTGCTTAATTGATTATCTCTATCCATATATCTATGTCCGAGGTTATTAGGTTTTTTGGAGGTTTTTATTGTTGTATGGTTGAATCAATGCTTAATTATATAAAGCTGTTAGCTCTGTCTAAGTTGAAGATATTGAAACCAGCAGGTATTGTGAATGATTATATGCAGAAAAAAGATGGTCAATTTAGATATTTTTAGGAATTTGCTTATTTTTCTGTAACTATGTAGTAAGCCTATAGCTTGAGTCATTTGTCAACTATAAAATAGGAATGCCAAAACCTTAGCCACATCAGGTTGATATTCCTTTGATTATCTATATATCATCTCTTCAAACTTGATGTGTACTGTATGGGAGTATCAGATTTGCTTCTTATATAAGAGCAGGCCCATTGAGGTATTTGCCAATATGCACAGCTAGGAATGATAATATTTGTGGGTTTTTTCTGGAACAATCCAAAGTGCTTCATTCTGTAGATTGTATTTTAGTACGTAATCAAGTAGGAAGTATTCAGTTTGGTAACTTACATACTACTATGAACTCTAGTCCTTGCTGTATTGCATCAATAGTGCCTTAGGCAATGCTCATAGCTTGGTCAATGAGAGTATTTTGCTGAAAATGATCCTTGAAAGTGGACAATGCGCTAGTAGCGCATAGGTTTTCTCCTTCACTGTGCAGCATGACATTGAGCATGAAGGGACACCGAGATCATTGCAAAACTATCTAAAGCCCTTAATGTATATCAATGATCCAAAATCCAAGTCCCCTAGATTGAGGGCGAAGATCCAACAACTCGTCCGTAGGATTTGATTCGTATTTGGGGCCTAAAACTCTATTCAAAGTCCAACACTAGCTTTTTGAAAAGGCACAAAATTTAAGTACACAATTATGCACCCTTGGTTATATAGCGCCTAAAAACCAGTTTGCATCAAGAGTATGATTTCTAAGCTGAATCTATACATCATAAATTCTAATCTTATCACTAGTAAATTGATTTACTGTTTGGTTAGTACTTAGTAGATTGTTTCATTATTACTGCTTGATAAGAAGTCTTGTGATGAATCCTGAATTACAATAGGATCACCTTTTCTCTTGATCAGAGGCTTAAAGTTTTTTCTTTTTTCTGTTTTGTGCTGTCTTGTCTGCAGGCATACCTGCTGAGGCACCAAAGAAAATCAGCGGGGTTCACAAGCGTTGTTGGAAGTACATTCAGAATCCAAAGAAAGCAGAAGCAGAAATAAGTCGCGAACCTCAAGCAACTTAGTTTAGTTTGTTGAGCTACTCAACGCAGGCATCTATCTTCCTGCTTATTTTTCGTGTTAATGTAGAAGAGCAGGTTGATGCTTTGGTCCAAGCTTTTTCTTTTTTGAAGGTATTTTGATGCCATGTTCAATCATGTAGAACTAATTGTAGGTTCATGATCAATCATCATAAGAGGTTGATATAATCCCCTTTAGAGCTACCCTTGTTTTGAGAAGTGCTTTTGCTAATATCACAGACAGGATATGAGCTACGCTTAGATCACAATTGCGAGATAGTTTAAATAATCTCCTTTAGGCTCATTGGACACTTTTTTTTTTTTTTTTGGTAAAGGACATTGTCACAAGACTCGAACTAAAAATCTATGGGTATTAATTAATCTTGAGGCTTAATCGATTGACTAGATGTCCGAATACAAGCTCATTGGAGGATTGTCTTCTTTGAGAGGTTGCTGAGTGAATATGACTCTCTGGATTTCACTTTAATTCTAGGAGATTTTCTAATTGTGTGTGATTTCAGTTCAAAGGGCATGTTCGACGACTAAATACTTATATGAGCTAATGCTGGAGCTAGTTGACGGTGATATTATATTATCGATTTTTCTAACCTATGTCTCGTTAAGAAACTTTATATAGAAATTTTCAAATGTATTTTGATTGTTTAACATTATTTCATAAGGGTTTATGCTTTCCTTCTTAGGGTTTAGTTTTTCTTTTTAGAATATTATGAGTTTACAATATTGACTATAATGTGCTTATCAGTCAAAGGTCCTACATATCAATGTTCAAACTTGTTTACCCAAAAACTGAACCAAATTAGGATTATAAGATTGGTGACAATGTATCTTGTATGTACTTTTTTCGGTCGAAATGCGTCTTATATTTACTTGGTTACTTCTAAATTCTAATTGTTGGGAGTTTTTCTTAAACGTCATCAACGTGTGAACATAGCGCAATAGTGATGTCGACCTTGCGTAATTAACCAATAAGCAACATTTTGGCTCTTATATAAGATATTTTGGTCAACAAATTGAACCGAAACTGCTTATTCTTAGCTCGTTGAATTTTGTACATGTTGTCACGTCCGTCAATTATACATAATTTTGTTTTGTATTTTTACCCACCTACAACAATTATTTTGACCATAAGATATGATATAGGGTACGTGTTTGGATTACGTTGATGATAAATACAGCTCGATCGGGAGGCAAAGAATTAACAAAATTCAAATTAAGGCTGAAAATTGAGCTTACTACTTCAAAGTTCTGACCTCGAATGTATACATCAAACAAGGACGCACCAGGATTTGCATACACAATGTAATTTTTTTTAAATTATTTGACCTTTTTAAAAATTACGAGAGACCCAATGATAAAGATAATACTAAGATTGAAAAAGAAGGGAATGAAATTATTGTATGAAAGTGAAGAAGGATTGAAAATAGAAGGGGAAGAACAGATTAGGCAGTGAAGAGGCAAAAAAGATACGTGAAAAGAAGAAGGGAGAGAAGAGACTAGAGTTTTGGATAATTTCTCATTCATTGATTGATTCCCTAAAATACAATATAGGAATATATATAATAATAAATCCCTAACCCTAAGCCCTAACTGTTCAAATAAAGCGGTCCGGGAAAGAACCGTAAAGAAAATGCGAGAAGAGAATTATAAAATTCTAACTTAAAATTACAGTAACAATAATCCCTAAAATAAATATATTAACGTATCAATTCTCCCCCGTTCAGGAAGAGAAATCATGAGCCGTTGTTGTAAACATGTGCCTCCTCGATCAAATACCCACACAATAATCTCATTCTTCTCTTTCAACCAAGTAAATGAAAGCAAGGTGACTCTTAGCTGAAACACTTCCTGGGCATTTGTCAATGCTTGAGTAATCAACATAAACTCAGTTTTCCCACTAGCATCTGGATCAAAAATCAATTTGCCATATACCGACGCATGCCTGTCAATGCCCAGAATTCCTAGGTCAAAACCCAAGTTTCCTTCCCACCATGCCTGCTTGTCCGAAATGTCTGAGATGTCCAAAACGCCATGGAGTTCAACTTGATCTCACCCAAATTGAACTCTACCAAATCATCAACTGAAGCATCAATTCGGATTGAATTATCAAATGAATCGATATGTACCTCAGCGGAATTAATATTTGATTCTGACGCTTCCTTCTCCTGTATTTCCGGATCGACGTCAAGACTTTTAGAGTTTAGATCTGCAGGCGTCGAGCAAGGGCAAACAAAGGTTACAAATTAAGGACGAAAGCGCGGGTGCCAGAGGATTGGCCGCGACCGCGCATTCAGGACCTGCGGGCCCGGGCTGGTTGGCTGCGGGCGCGGGTGCTTGTAGTGAGACCATTGTTGATGGCGTCAAAACCGCGGGCGCGGGACCCATGGCCACGGGCCCCGGATTGCCGATTGTGTCGACTAGGGCTTTCACTTGGATCGAAACCGAATGAATTCCGGAGCCTTTTGACGATCCGCTTACTTTCGTAGCCTCCTCATACAACTCTTCTCCAAGGGACAACTCCAATTGACAACATCCATCATAGATGTTTCTCCCATTGAAGTAGTAGAAGACATCCAAGGCTGATTCTCTATTCTTGAAACGAATTTTGGAATGGAACCCTGCTTTCGGGTTTAACCTCCCCAGGCCCTCTTTAATTCCGAATGGCAAAAACAGTTGCTCCAATATAGTGCAAGAAATTGGGTAGATTTCCCAATGAATCTTGACATACATAGTTCGACGTTAACCCTCTCGCTCCTCTCGCTCCCGACGAGCATTACGGTACTCCAACAACAACGTTTGTATTACTTCTTCCTCGTTGGCCATGTGGATTGCAATTCTCACCCGTTCAGTTCTAGATGAAAGCACCAGTTGATAAAGATAATACTAAGACTGAAGAATAAGGGAATGAAATTATTGTATGAAAGTGAAGATCTTTGGGAGTGAAAATTCATCATTATGGAAACTCTTAGCCGTAGGATTTGGATAGAAGATCTTTGGGAAAGGTTATGATCTTTATCAAGAAGGAAAGAGGTGTGCTTTATAAACTCTTATCTCGGTCAATTTTTTTTACCGCATCCTTAACTCTCTCCAACCCTAAATCCTCTTCAAGTTTCGATCTTTTCTCTCCTCTGCAACAATGGCTTCCTCCTCAAACACTCCAATCCTAAACTTTGAGGGTCTCGATGCAGTTGAGATAGCCAATATTCAAGCCCAACTTGAAACCCTCAAAAAGGCCAAACTTTCCTCTCCCACTCCAATCTCCAAACTCGCAACCAAATTCGATGCTGTTTCCGACACTGGTGTGGCCACCGCTGATATGGTCTCATCGGCAAAGGACACTGAGGGTGACAAATCTGAGAAGGATCACTCTGTGGTTCCCTCGGAAAACCCCTCCGATACGGTTGCTGAAACAGAGGATGCCCAGGAAAGCAAGGATGCAATGGAGAAGGAAGAGGTGAACTCGCCTCCAAAGGACACCATCGCTGACCCAGAAAAGGAGGCGTTTGTGCCGATAAGTGAGCGACCAGGATGGGTGAAGCCAACGAGTCGTGGCAAGCGAAAGGCGAAAAAGAGTGTTCCTCCCCTACCGTCTCAGATTTTTCACATCTCTGACTCGGAACGAACCCCTTCCCCCGCAACCAAAAAGCCGAAGGTCACTCCTTCTGGATCCAAGTACGTCCTTCGCTCCACCGTTCCAAAGGAACAGGTGGCTCAGGAATCCTCTGAAGAAGAAGAAGATCCAGAGGAAGAGGAAGAAGAGGTTGGCTCGGGTTCCGATGAGGGTGAGGAAGAAGAAAAGAACGACTCTGCTGGTGAAGGAGATGAAGAAGAGGCGGAGTTAGAAGAAGAGGTTGAAAAGGACCTCAAATCTGCAAAGGCGCAAGGCAAACTGCCAATGGAACCAGCGGCCCGTTCCAAGAAGAACCGTTCAAAGAAGGTTGTCGCTCCTCTGGTGATCGCCGAAAAGTTCTTGAAAAGCCATGACTTGGAGGAGTTCTGGGAACTTCTCAAGTTTCAGGGATGGGAGAAAATCTGTGACTCTGGAGTCAAGGTAGATGTGTCCCTTCTTTCCCAATTCTTTGGATCCTATCAACTAGCCAATCTCTCTACTGGTCCGATGGGTTTTGCTACTGTGGGTGGGATGGAAATTTCTTTCTCTTTGGGATCTGTTGCCACAATTCTGAAGGTGCCTGCTGAAGGATATGGGGATGTTCATACGTCAAGTAACTGGCCAAGGAACAAAGCTCAGTTAATTAAGCGAGTCATGGGAAAAGTTCCTGCTTCTGGTCCTTACTTAACCAACGACTTGAGCTACACTGCAAGGATTGCACATCAATTTCTCATCAAGGTTATTGTTCCAAGGCTAGAGAAGAGGACTACGCTCACTATCAATGATATGATTCTGCTGGACAAGTTTCTAAGGAAGGAACGTATCAGTCTTCTGGAGATTATGATGAGGCAAATGGCTAAGTGCACTGGGAAGAAGCATAGCATACCTTATCCTCGCTTTGTGAAGGCTATACTGAAGGAACGGAAGGCTTATCAGCCTTCGCAAGAGGAGTTCTTTGGATTACCCCTGGAGATGCGCAATATCTCGAGGATGAACTTTCAGGGTGATTCAAAGGGAACAGCTGCAAAGAAGACTGCCCAGAAGGATGTTGGGAGTTCTTCGCTGAGTGAAGGTGTTACTGCCCAGATGTTGACAGAGCTTCAAAAGATTTCCTCTCAGTTGAGTACCATCATTGGGTACCTGGCTAAGAGAGACGCTGACACTGCTGCTGCTGATTCCACCTCCTCCGGCCCATGATGTGGACCCTCTCTAGTTCCTTAGCCCATCTATCCCCAGTTTAAAAATTTCTCTTTTCTTGGATGTTAAGACTTTTATGTTTTTATGTTTTCTCTGGTTGTGATCCCTACGACAATTATCTATAATAATAACTATCTTTTGCTTATGAATGGTTTAAGTTTCAATTGAATTTGTTCATTTGCTCTATGTTTTTGCTTGATGATTGTTGATCTTTTGATGATGTCAAAAGGGGGAAGTTAGGAAAAATGCAGAGATGCGTTCTATCCAGGAAATACAGAGGGAACTTTGGCTGAGGGGGAATATGTTGTTACCTCTGATGAGTAGGAACAACAGTGAATATGTTTTCTTTGGTTGTGATCCCTGCGACAATTATCTATAATAATAACTATCTCTGGTTGTGATTCTATAGTTGTAGGCGGTTGCTTAAGGAGATAAAAGAGAGGATAAGATCAATCTTCACACGATCTTATCTTAGGAGATCCGAGATCATTCGGTTTTGGGAAGAATCGACATGGTTGAGGATCCGAAATCACAAACAATCTTTTTCCTTATTGTATGAGATTTGTTAAGTGGAATATCAGCGTAATTAGGCAAGAATTACGTGTGAGATCAGACTTGACATATCTTATAAATAGCTAGGGTTAGCTAGGGTTAAAGTGCGTGGTTGAAGACGAAGAACTTGAGAAGAGAGCTTTTCAAGTGTATGAGTGTGTGGCTTTTTCCGCTGAAGAATCCACAAGTAAGTCATTAGTTTACTTTCGATTTAGGTTTACGCTTAGGGTTGTAGAAGTCTAGTTGGTTGAACTTCGGTCGGTGTCGTGGTTACCAAGGGAACTTTGGTAGGAGCCTTAGTTACTAGACTTGTCTTGTAATCGTTGAAACTTAATAAAAGTATTCTATTGAAAATCCTCTGAGAAGGAGTCTCAGGGGTAGAGGTTTTTCTTTCTACGACTTGTTGGTCGGACAGAAGGTTTCCTCTATAAATTCTGTGTTCTTACTGTTTATTTCCGCTGCCCAGGAAACCTTACTAGTTCCCTGTATTGTTACTAACGCGTCACGATCCAACAAGAAAATTACTCAAACTTGAGATTAACACCCTCTTCTCTAACACACACATTCTGAATGATACATAGCTCTTATTCCTCTTAATATTACTCAAATTACTCACAAGATGCATTCCTTCTACGTATATACAACAAAAAATTGTTACTTTATACAGACATATAAACATGCCAATACCTAATACTTACAATTTTAAAACTTTCTTGTATCAATAATCCTTTTATCAACTTTTCTTAGATCAAAACATCATTAATAGATCTTTTATCTCCAATCTTGTTCTCTCTCTAAAATCTTCAGCATGTATCTTCCATCTTCTTCAATATCTTGAATGATCTTGATTGCTTCCTCTCTAAGTCTTCAATCAAGATATTATTATTTATTCTTTAACTCAACCATCATTAACTTTCAAATGACAGTTGTACACAATTTTCTTTTAGATACCTTTGATAATTCAAGATGTGGGATTCTCATAATTCGTGATATGGGATTTAATATAATCCACGACATCAAAACTATTAGATGTGCATCAGTTTTTCATGTAATTAAATTCTGCATCAATTTCAAACTTTCCCCCCTAAATTTATATCAAAATCTCAATGTGTTTTTTATACACATTTCACTACAAGTTTGTGCACATGAACTCATTAAGGCATGGAACGATAAACATCCAGACCAAAATCTATGCACATTTAGTGCAACGTAAAAAAGAACATCGATGTGTAATGTACTTTGTCTAAATGTACATTAAAAATCTTATACGTTTTTGATACATATTTCAGTATAAACTTATGCACACTTAGCATATTTTGTTGCACATCTAGTGCGAAACCAGTGCCCATCCTACGCAAGCGCCCCGCAACTGTTTTTTCTATAAAATAGTGAATAATTCGCTAAAAATTCATCAATTTCCCCCCTTTTTCTAATAAAATAAGTCACACCCTAGATTTCTCTTCATCTCATGCCTCATATTTATCCCTATTTCACACCTAAGCGCTATTTCACATCCTAGTTTTTTTTGTCCTTCAGCAATTAACTTCACTAATTTTCATATCCAAAGCTTAGCTAGGACACCTAGAAGCTAAGCCATATAGTCATATATAATCCAACAATATCAACATCATCACCTCGTAAAGTCCAGCTCTAGCAAAATTTTGAGGGCCAAAATGGGGCAAGCTTTTGCATTTCGTTATAACTTAAGAATAGACTAAAAAATAGTGGACTTCAGAAGAAAAAAAAAACTCATGCTTTTTAATATATATCAGCAACTTAAAAGGTTTTCCCATAAAATTGTATATAGAACCTTGAATACATAAATTGCATTGACTAACCACGAAAATATATATTGGCCCTCACCCCAAACCGCTCAAGAACAACTTATGCAACTATATATATATATATATATATATATATATATATATATATATATATATATATATATATATATATGTGTGTGTTAAGTTCGCCTTTCAAGATAGATACCGCAAATCCAATTAAAAATGCAAATCAAACAAGAACTTGGAAATTAAACACCTTAACTAATTTAATAACTTCCGATCCCCAAAAAAAAAAACTAATTTAATAACACATGTTGGCCACTCTATACACTTAGTAGGAAATTATCATTGAAAAAGAATTAAATAAGCTACCAGCTAATTACTTTTGACTAAGGACTACTAAATTAATCCCCATCCTCATATAAATTCGTATCCAATCTATCAGATCATTTCGGGCATTGCCCTTGTCATTTCTTTCTTCCAACTTATAGACTGTTCCTCGTCAAATTCAAACCAATTAAAAAAAATCGAAGACTTTAGACTATAACGTTAGAGGACCACATGCTATAACCAAGTCATCGATATGTGAACGCGTGGATTTAATTCAACACAACACTAAAATAGTATCATATGTATTTGTTGTATATTATATGCATCTAATTCAAACCATGTAATATAATACCATACTCATGGCGTTATACTTATAACTACTAATTAATATTTCCAAGACATGATCATACTATAAAATGAAATACGATTTCCCAGTTAGACTCCGCCCCATATGAGCACTCTACAAACCAAACTCTGGGAGCCAAACCTTTATAAGGAATCAGCATGATCCGAATTAAGAAGCATATTTCAACTCCTTATGCAAGATTAGCTTCCGGAGGTGACGATGATGGAGAGAAACCGAACGAGAATCAACGCGTTCGAAAGGGTCATATACCTTTGATTGTAGGCAAAGAAGGAGAGGCCAAGGAGCGGTTCATAGTGCCAGCAAAGTTCATGAAACATCCATCCGTGGTTGCATTGCTCGACCAATCGGCTGATGAGTTCGGATATGACCATCAAGGCGCCCTTCGTATCCCATGCCAGCCTCAGTACTTTCGCGAGATCATTGCAATGATTTCCAAGAATAAATAGATGTATGGGTACGTAGTTAGTTTATTGTACACAAGTATGGTAGTTAAGTTGCAAATTAATCTAGGGTTTTCATGCATTGAATCGAGATCTTGTTTCTAGCCTTCTAGGGTTTTATATGCATCTAGATGCGCCATTGTTTGCATAGTCTTGATTATAAAATCTACCATCTTGGTCATTGGATATGTGGATTGCTTACTAGCTAACTTGGAAACTAATGAACATTTAATAATCTAACAATCTTAATTGTTCATGATAGCTTACGTTATGATCCAGTTTTGTAATTTTAGTTTCTGGATCGCTTAAGGTTAAATTATTTGGTTTGGGATTATTTTTGTCACTTCTCTTTTAGACAAAAAAAAGAATGAAGAAGACATGTATAATGTATTTTTAGCAATTAAATCAATTCTTTTTTTGGTGGAACAATTAAAAAGAATAATAATTTCGGAAACTTAACTATACCCGTGTTGGGTAATAATAATATCGGTTATCTATCCTATGTCCTAAGGGTATAAGATAAGCATATTAATACAAGGAACTAAAACCCTAAAAGTAAACTAATAAATCTATAACAGTTACATAAGAATTGTGAAAGTTCTTGTTATTTTATTCAATTAGAAACTGAAGTATAAATACATTAGAGTTAGCTTTGAACGGCTCCTACAAATGTGGCGCACACTTGTACCCACTTACAACATTAACTCAACAACTTGTAACAACTTACAGTAATCTCAACAACGTTGACTGATTCTAATTAACACAAAATATTATTAAATCATTACATGAAACATTAGCTTGTGTTATCATGCCCCCTCAAGCAAGGCGTCCATTAGGAAAGATCCAGCTTGATGATCAAGTTGTTGAACTGTGGCTTGAGAAGCGGTTTCGTTAAGATATCCGCTAATTGATCGTTTGTAGAAACAAAGGAAACCCGCATTGTACCTTTTTGAATCTGTTCCCGGACAAAGTGATAAGCCAAGGCGATGTGTTTCATGCGGGAATGGAACACGAAATTGGCACTCAGGCTGGTGGCTCCCATATTATCACAGAAAACAATCGGTTGTTGTGGTAACTGAACACCAAGCTCAACGAGCAGAGACAAGACCCATAAAAGTTCTAAAGATGTGTCGGCTAAGGCCTTGTATTCCGCCTCAGTCGAACTTCGAGCAATTGTTTTCTGATTGCGGGAACTCCAAGAGACAGGGGTGTTGCCGAGATAGAGTATATAACATGTGGTTGAGATGTAGTCATCCTTATCTCTAGCCTAATCGGCGTCGGAGAAGGCGTGGAGAATGGAGGACACTTGACAAGATATCCTAAGACCTGTATCAAGAGTACCAACGAGATAACAGAGGAGTCGCTTTAGGGCAGCCCAGTGTTTAGACGTAGGAGATTGCATATACTGAGATAGTTTGTTCACAGTAAAGGTAATGTCCATACGGGTGAGACATAAATATTGGAGGCTGCCAATGAGAACTCGGCAATCCGTAGGACTAGGGAGGGGCCTTGGGCGTTCCAGAGGCCCGAGCATGGTGTGAGTGGAGGAGATGGGGGTGGAGGACAGATTGGCTTTAGACATGCTGGCCTTTTCAAGGATATCTTGTATATATTTCTTTTCAGAGAGGAAAATACCATTATGACCAAGAAGGACCTCGACACCTAAGAAGTAGGATAACGTGCCAAGGTCTTTCAAAGAGAAGCGGTGACCAAGAGATGTAATAAGATGATAAACCAGAGTGGAAGTGTTACTTGTTATGATTATGTCTTCTACGTAAACAAGTAGATAGAGGACACATTGATGGCGCTGATAGACAAAGATAGAGGCGCCTGCCACGGAGTTGATAAAGCCAAGGCAGAGAAGATATGTTTTTAACTCATTATACCCTGCATGAGGGGCCTGTTTCAACCCATATATAGCCTTTTGTAGTTTGCAACATGGTCAGAAAAGTCACGATTGACGAAACCAGGTGGTTGGGCCATATAGATATCTTCATATAGTGTGCCTTGGAGAAAGGCGTTGTTAATGTCTAATTGGCGAAGAGGCAACCACGAGAAACGACAATGGCAAGAACAACCCGAATGGTTACCGGTTTAATGACCAGACTAAATGTTTTGGCATAGTCATGGCCAAGGATTTGATGAAACCCCTTAGCCACAAAGTGTGCCTTGAATCGATCAATTTTGCCGTCCGGGAAATATTTGGTTTGGAAGACCCACTTACACCCAATCAAGTTTTGGTTTGGATCAGCGGGCACAAGACACCATTTTTAGTTGGAGGACAAGGCATCAAACTCTTGTTGCATTGCATGGCGCCAAATTGGATCTTTTAACGCTTGGGTTATATGTTTGGGTTCTGTGGAATTGGAGACATGAGAAAGGAGGTTGAGTTTTGTTATGGGTTTTGTGATGTTGTTCTTGGATCGAGTTATGATACCAGAACGAGATTGAGATGTAGTTGGATTTTATGATCTTGTTAGTTTTTGGGGTGAGGGATCAGGTAAAGATAGAGTGAAAGGATTCAAATGAGGGAGTTGGGATTGTGATTTTGAGTTTGTTTGTAGTTGGGAGTGATTTTGGGCGGCGGTAGAATAGGGAGGGGTTGTTGGAGGAGAGCGTGAGCCACTAGGTAGAGGAAGGGATGGCGTGGATTGTGACATGGGAGGTGCATGGTTATGGGAAGCAGAAGACGTGGAGAAAGGAATGATGGGTGTTGTGGAGGGTGTATGGGTAAGTGACGAGGGTAATTAGGTTTGAGTGGATTGTGGTGTACAAGTTGGTCCAAGAATGGGAAGTATAATGGAGGCCCAATCATCAACATTTAAAGGTAGCGAAGATGTTTTAAGAATATTTTTATAAGGGAATTCAGATTCCACAAATTAGACATGACGAGAAGTATAGATCCGACGGGTTATCGAGTCCATATATTGGTAGGCACTTTGGGTTGTAGAATATTGACAAAAACAAGGTAGAGATATAGGTTGTCATTTGTGATTGATATACAATTTTAACAAAGGATAGCAGAAGCACCCAAAACTCTTTAATTTTGTATAATTAGGAGATTGATTTAAAAGTTTAATAAAATGGGGATTGATTTTGTAAATTTGGAGTAGGAAGACGATTAATCAAATACACCCTTGTGATCATGGCTAGGGGGCAGTGATCAATAGGCATGCCAGAGAACGTTAAAAGGGAAAGACCCATTTCCACAAAAATAATTTCTAATGGATAAGTAGACAATAGTAGATGTGGAAAAACGAAGCTTATGGCTCTTGGCCATTTGACAAGAGGAACAATCAGATAAATTAAAAGTGGAGCTACGTATTGGAAATTGAGTTTGCAAGAACCGACAAACCGCGGTGGAAGGGTGAAGGGAGACCGAGCTTATGATTGATGAGGTATTTTCGGTGGTCGTTATACTTATCAAAGAATCCTTAGTTTTACCAAACTCAGTAGAGCGGCAAGTAAGGGTCGAATCCACAAAGACTCGTGTAAAAGTGTTAATACTTGAGTGCCAAGTAACTAAGATGGGGGGTTTTGTGAATGTTTTTCTATTCTAAGATGCAAATTGAAACTAACTATGAATGCAAGTATGATTGTGTTAAACAAGTATGAGAAAAGCGTGTTCAACTAGTTAAATTCATCATAGATATGCTTATTGATCATTGATTCTCTTGATTCACAATCCCCTTGAATAATCTACTGTGGATTATTATCCAAAACTTTATATTTAGTTGAAAGAGCTAACAGTCTGAACAACCTTAATCATCTAACAACCTAGAACAACGTCTAGATTCAATTAAACAACAAATTTAAGTTCAAAGTATCGATAGAAACAAATACTCAACGCAAACAGCTAATCAAGTTATTTGTTGTTTATTTCCTTCTACAATCGAATAGCCTGAACGGGTCCAAACAATTATAGTTGCTACTTTATCTAATCAATCCCAAACGGGACTTAATCAAATTAGTTGTAAATTATCCTAGAAATAATATTAGGTAGCAAATCTAACAAAACCCTACAATAACTTTGATTCAATTAAGCGCAGGGAATAAAACCTATCCAAGTTATTGAGAATTAATCAAACCTCACAATAGTATGTAATCCATGATTTCAATAACTAGTCAAACACAAAGGATTTAGCAATGCATAATTAAATTAAAAGCAAACTTACAAGAGGTTCAAATGTGGCTCTTTTGAGAAAAACTCTCTCCAAAACCCCTAGCCTCCAAAATTATGTTGTAAGTTATCACAATAGAGAGAAAACTAAAAACAAGGTTTAAATACCCTAAAATATCCAAAAATCAATAAATCCCGAAATACATTAAAACATGTCGGTTAAGATCTATATTGAGCCCATATCGAAGCCCAAACACGCGGCCCAACTCTCCCGCACAAAAGACAGACGACGCGGTCTCATCCCAGAGGTGCGCGGCCGTGCACACTGGATCCTAGTCCACGGCACTCCGAGGTTCAACATTTCAGGCGACACTTCGGAGGCTGTTTTCACCCCCTTCGAGTTGGAATTTGAACTCGGAGTAAAAATATGAATTGTATCTCTTCGAGTTAGCTTTCCAGTGATACCAAATTCAGCTTCATCCGAGCACTGTAGCTCCCAAACCAAGCATTGCAAAATAGAAGTGTCAAAACAAGTCTCCAATGCATAGCCCGGGTTTAAGCGTTTTTATCCCTCAAGATCTTGGGCCTTAGCTCTTCTAAACTTCACTTGTATCACTATAAGCTTCATAAAACTCCACCAAAGTCCCCTAAGACCCATCCCGTCCATGCTTGTTTTCCTAATGATCTGCAAAAACGAACAAAACAAGCGCAAAACCCGAATTTCCTAGAAAACGTAAAAACCTAAGAACTAAGCTAAACTAAACTAAAATCATGCAAAATAAACATAAATATGCATCCTAAACACTATCTATATGCAAGCTATCAATGATGTAGAGTAGGTGGGTCCATTATTTGAGTAGAGTGGGCACGTGGTTGAGATTGAGGCCAAACATAAAGTCCATTTGCACAAGGCCCACTAAGAAATGTTTGACCCATTTTGTCCTTCACAGAGAAAGAATTTGATGAGAAAACAAAATCACAATAAGTTTGAGAACAAAATTTAGAAACAAATATAATATTTTGATTTAGTTTAGGAACTAAATGAACATCAAAAAGATGAAATTTTTTGTGCGGCGTAGATAAATTTATGAACCAATTTTAGATATGGGTAAACCTGAGTCGTCCTCGATGTGAAGGGTGTCGGGACCGGTGTAGGGAGAGTGGAGAGTGAGTGTAGATAGATCATTTGTAGCGTGGTTATTGGCCCCGCTATCTACGATCCAACGAGTTGGCGAGAAAGGAGGAGGAGGAGGAGCAAAATTCACTTGTGGTGCGGTGGGAAAGCGGGTATAGCTGGGCAAGGAAACGTTTGGGCCGCGGTTATATTACATAATATACCACGGTTATGAACCGTGGTAAAAATGGATGTGGTAAACTTATTTACTACGGGTGTACTATTACTACGGGTGCTAAATTACCACGGTTCTCTAATCAACCGTGGTAATTTAGCTGAAGTATCAACTTTACTACACCAAACACGGAACCATGGTAAAAACAACCGTCCCAAAAACTCTTTTTTGTACCAGTGCAGGGTATCGATTTTTGAAGCCGATGCAATGGGAAAAACATGGCCTTTTTTGAGACAATACTGTCAGTGTCCCTTGAAGGGCTTGGAGATGGAAGAGGATAAATTGGTGGGCGGGGAAAAGGGAGGGGGGTGAGACGGGGAACCATATTGTGACCAAGAGTGGTGCAAGTTGGTGGGAGTCCATTGTGGTGGGGTGGGTGAGCTTTTTGGACGGTTTTTGTTTGATTTCTCTTGTGTAGTGAGGGAAGTAGCAGGCGAGGAATCCGATGAAGAGTCCGTCTTTAGGAAGTTTTCTCGAACAATAAGCTTTTCATGGAGCTCCTCGAAAGAGATAGGCGAATCACGATTGTTGACCCCGTCTATGACAGGTTGGAACGTCGCATCGAGACCTCGAAGGATTTAGTCTGTGAAATCCTCTTGAGAGAGGGGTGCGACAAGAGAAGCTAATAAATCAGCATCAAACTTCATGTCTCTCATATATTTAGACATAGATCGTCCACTCTTCTTCGCATTTTTTGATTTTGTAATGGATTTGTTACTTGTGCCCCCTTGATGCGGTGGCAAAGGTTTGGCGAAGAAGGTCCCAGACAGCCTTTGAGGTGGGGACCTGGGTGACGAGCATTTGCACGGAGAAAGAAAGCGTTTCAAGGAGAGCGCACCATATATGAGTTTATCTTGACGTTTCCAAGTTTTGAACGCATGGCTGGGTATTTGGTTGTCGTTTGGGCCAGGGATTGTTTCCGATGGCAGTGGGTGTGTACTATCAAGAAATTTGAAGAGGTCGTAACCCTCGAGAGTCACTTGTATTTGTGATTTCCAACCGATGTAGTTGGTAGAATTAAGTTTGAGGATGTTAGGAAATTGGACCACCATAAATGGCTGATCCGCTTGGAATGGATTGGGTAAAATCCCTTGAAACTCAGCCGGTCATGGAGAAGGAAGGGCTGTGTGTTTTGTAGAAGGCCAGGGATTGGAGAGCTCTGATATCATATAAGAGTTACGTAGGAATTGTGAATGTTCTTTTTATTTTATTCAATCAGAAGCCGAAGTATAAATATAGTAGAGTTAGCTTTGAACGGCTCCTACAAATGTGGCGTACACTTGTACCCACTTACAACACTAACTCAACAACTTGTAACAACTTAAAACTAATCTCAACAACGGTGACTGATTCTAATTAACACAAAATATAATTAAATCATTACATGAAATATTAGCTTGTGTTATCAAAACCCTTTTAAAAAATTAATTAATTAATACTAAATAAATATAAATTAACTAATTATTTTCATTTTAAGAATCTTAACCTAAACAAAGTCATTCTATGCCCGGATCACGTATATATTGACATGTCCATTAATATTGTCACTTTCGACATGAACTTATTTTTTCCCAAAAAGCTAAATCAGTGACAAAAAAATGTAAAGAGATGTCGTCAATTAAACCATTTTTCATTTGCCCCTAAAATGTGGTTCAATTAAACCATGGCTTCTCTTCCTCTTAGGCTAGTCGGGTCCACCCTCCGGCTCAAGTCCACTTGCCAACAATATTTTTGGTTAAGAGTTCACATATACTTACAACTTACTCTCTCCTTTGTTAATATCATTAGTTACTATAAGTTTAAGTCAAATCATATTTTTAAGACATATTCAGCCTGCATAATTTTGATATTTTCTTTTTTTTTGTGTTGAAGGACGACACCTCCATGGACTAAGTAGTCAGCAAACGGATAAATAATTATGAGATAAGTAATCTTAATATTTTTTAGGCCAAATGGATAGATGATTTAGACGATAAATTTAAGTCAATTAATAAATTATTAGGCCAAATGGGCTAAGCAATCTTGATATTTTCTAGTCCAAATGGATAAATGATTGGATTTATATGGTGGTTAGGGTGGTTGATCGATGTTTAGAAGTTATTCAGCTTGCACAATCTTTTATTGTATTAAGGAAATAAACCACATCAATTTTTACCGAATAAATAGTACTCTTGGAGTCGGTATACCAAACATTATTTTGTTGATTTAATCAAAGTACCAAACGATTTGGTGCATTCAAATAAACGAACTAAAATGAATAAAAATGCCTTTTTTTGGTTAATCCAAAGAGTGAATTGATAATGACATTTTTATGATTAAAAAGTAAATGACATATTAATCAAGCATAACTTTTAATATGCTATCGCTATCCGTCTTGATTAATCTTATGCTTATTTCCGCGTTATTGTGTACATTTTGTACTATACAAGCACTGCATATTTTTTTATCTATGGGTTTTCTTGGAAGTTTTGAAAATGGTGGCATATAATACTTATGTATATCTGGATTATTGCTTAAGTTTATTGCTAACGACGTAATCAGATGTAGACAATCATGTTGTTAATATTCCGCACAACCATAAGGTCCAAAATCTCACATATGAATGCATAAACACCAAACGTGATTTGTTATATATTTCTCTTTAATTAATACTCCTATATATATTTATGGAGATTAATTTTATTAGTCCCTTTGGAGATATATATATTCAGGAAAAAAAAAAGTTATATACTAGCTCAATTTTATTTATCTTTTTAATTTCAAAATTTTGTCATCAAATCTTGTGTTTTTAAAAATTTTATTTAATTAATGTGATGAAAAGTGCTTGTATTGATATTTTTTTCTCTCTATCTATTGACTTTAAAAAATGGTTAATAATTAATTGGTGATTATATTTAGAAATTTTTGGATTTTCAATAATATTTTTTAATAAATTTTTAATATATGTAAAAAAAAAATTCAAAGAACAACTAAAATTAAACGGAGGAAGTAAATTATTAAATTAACTTTTTGGTCAAGTAGCTTAGATTTATCAGATTTTGTTGGATCAAGTTGATTGCAAGATTATGAAAATTAAGATTTAAGAATGCAACACACTTTTCTGAGCAATAATATTTTTTCGCCGGATCCGGCCAAACAATGTTTTATTTTGCATAAGAAATACAGTAATAGTAAAATAAAAACGAGCAATAACCCAATAAATAGAAGATAAAAACAAAAGCTTTTCAAAAGTTAAGCTCACCCATTCGTTCCCCTTTTCCAAAAGTAAGAAAAAGGAATGGTACACTAGTATAAAGTCTATATTCTTGTAATTTTAAATTCGCCCAATTAACTAACACAAATTCCATAAACATTGAACTATTCCTCAACACACGTAGTTAAGCATTACACGTGAAGCCATAGTCCTGTTCGTGCACATCTTAGATACACAATTAAATTTTCGACCAAAAAAAAAGATACACAATTAAATTAATAAAATACCCTAAAGTCCTTATCTTGATAACTAAATTCCAATATTAATTACATATGTGGACCATTGAACGTATTTTAATTTCCTCTCTCTGAGGGGGTCCACTTTGATAATGTCTTCATCGCACAACTCCAATAGACATCGTTTACCTTTGACTTTTCAAACCTACCCCCACGATTCTCCAAACACCAAATTAAAACAAAGATCAATACTAGTTTAATTTGTAACCATAAGTACACTCAACAATCAAATACGGTGTACGAACGTACTTATTAATTCATAAACCATTAATCTAATCCTCATTATATATAAATATGTACCATCCATCCCTCTCCATCCACCCTATTCCAATCCTCTTAATCAACCTCTTATCTTTATAATTCCAAAAATACCCTTCTCATGCTCTCTTAGAAATTCACACATATATGGCCGTAATGATGAGGAGAACAAAGGAGCTTGTGGCAGGCGCCGGAAGCAAGCCAAAGAGGCTGCTCTCCTCGACTCCGACGCCTCCGAGATACGTGCGGTTGGGCTTAGACGACGGTTTCAGCCGTCGTTTCGAGGGAGGAGGAGGAGAAGACGACGGTCAGAACCGCGGGGCCCGAAAAGGTTATGTCCCCGTGATGGTTGGAGGCGAGGGCTTGAGGGAGAGGTTCCTTATACCGACGCAATTCATGAGCCACCCTTCGATCGTCGCGTTACTCGAGATGTCGGCCGATGAATTCGGGTATAGGCAGGAGGGAGTGCTTCGGATCCCTTGTGAACCGGATTGTTTGAGGGAGATTCTCAAGAGCTTGCCCTTCAAGAAGAGATAGCATATACATGTACATGTATGTAGATTTAATTGTTGAGGTTAATTGATATGATATTTATACTTGTACATGTAAATGCGTGACAAAAATAGTTAGGGCGGGTTTTGATTCGATTGGAAAGGGTCTATGTGATTATATATATATGTACGTTGTGTGTGTAGATGATGTTTGTGGATTTGTGGTGGTAATTTGAACATATCGAGTGATCGAACAAGGTCAATTGAGAAATGAGAAGGTGGGTGACCACCCTAAGCTTGGAAGAAATAATGTAATACTTGCTTGCTTAGGTCTCGTGTACCTTCATTTTTCCATACCAATGAATGAATTAGTGTTCATTAAAAAAAAGTCCTATAATGTTAAGTTGGGCAAGTTTGTAATTAATCGGGTTCGTATCTACCCGGTTGAGTTTATTAAGTTGTTATATTATATAGTGCAAATAATCATCGATATATCCTTTGTAAATTGTTCTGTTAACAATAATTTCTATACATCATTCTTTTAATTTTAGTCAATTTGGATCTGGAACAGTATAGTTTTTGGTTAGTTTTACTTATCGGATTTTTTTTTGAATGGCACTTGAGAGTTGAATTGGAGATCTTTTGGTACTATTTTTGAGTCTTAACCGATTGATTAGATGCTCAAAGGTTGCTCATCTGATTTAAACCAATGCAATTCCTTTATATTTATTTTTTGAAAAAGGTAGATTTTCATTAAGAGGATAAGAATCTACAAAAACACCCCATCAAATAGGGTAGACTCTCATGATAAAACATAAAGACAAAAACAGGTAGTGCTAGAAAAACAAATCCATTAACCATGAAGTCCAACAAAAGGATGACAAGCACTGAGATTCCATATTTACATATGATCAATTAAGTTCCTCAAGAAGCTGTTGAGTTTGAATGCAACTTAATTTGGAATCTTGTTTTAATAAGTGTTACTATGTTTTGAATTTATTGTTGATTGTACTCGTTAAGGGTTTGAGAACGAAATTCTCGACAATACTTTGGCCCGTCCTTTGGCAGGTGGTTAGGAGGATGCACCCTCACGTTAGTGGTCTCGTTGACCGGTCAATGAGTCGGGAGTCCATAGCTTGTCTGACACTATCATTAGTTACATTAGGCTCAATATTTTGAAAGCACACAAGATTTCTAACCTGCCACGAAGATGGTGAAGGTGACAATTCTCATCTTATTAATGGCCAAAGAAGGCACTCATGAAATCTATCAATTAAGACACTCTCTAGTACCGGTCCAAGACATCACTTCTTTTATAGCATGTTTGTTGGATCAGTGTTAGTTCCTTAACACTAGAATAATAGTTTCTCTATTCGAGTAATCGAAGTTTTGATAATGACAAACGATTAAGAAATAATTCCCTATACGAGTTATTACAGGAAAGATACAGGTTTACAGGGAAACCAAGAGAAACATTCCCCGTGAAGCAATGTGAAACCATCTGAGTACGTGGCAGAAATATTGAAGGACAAAAGAGACATTTTACTATTGTCTTGGGCGGCAAGAAGAGTCCCAAGGAGGAAAGCATCCAAAAGGATACATTGGTGATCTTTTTTAACAGTGTCGTGCTCCCCAAGAAAAAAAAAGGACAAAAGCGTCAGAAACAAAAGTAGCAACTTCTATAAATAGAAAGCAAGGATGCTAGGTCAATTAACTCTCTCGGCAAAAAAATTGAAAGAAGCTACTGAAAAGGTGACAAGTATTTGAAAGAGCTCGAAGCAGCAAAGTGAAGACGAAGAACAAGATCCAGTAAAGGAAGATCTAGATCCAAGTGATAGGAACTGCATGAAGATCGCCACCGACTTGGAAGTTGGTTCCGGTGCTAAAGGGAACTGCATACGGACGAGTCAGATTCAAGTATAATATTCATTGCATCTAGATCTAGATTCATGATAGCTTAGTCGTTAGTATTGTTTGTAAGTGTGTTTACAAACAATAGAGAAGTTCGCCTTTGTATCGTGCATCTCGAGATCTATCAATCTAATATAATATTTGTTCAAAATCCTCCAAGGTAGGTAGAGGTTTACTCTCCCTCTAGTTGGATGTAGAGGTTCCTCTATAAGGGAACGTGTCCTTACTTGTTTGTTACAATTCTCTTTATTCTGTGTTGCTTTATTCCGCTGCGTAAAAGAACTGTCACTAGAACAATTCCCGATTTGTCTGACTAACACAGATCTTCGATCCAACAATGTTTAAGGAAATAGTAGCTAAACCATTTGTGATCGGGCTCAGAATAGTGCATGTATTAGAGTTGGACATACAGATGGAGCTACCTCTATTTAGATGACATAATCTATCCCATTTGGCAACATCCAGATTTTTTTGAGGAATCAACAACTTGCTTCTAATCTTGAGCAAGTGCCCTCCAAGTTCAACTATCACCCACTCTAGCATTGATTTTTCAATTTTTTTATGTGCTAGTAAGAGAACTAGTAGCCCATTGGACCAAAAAATAAGAGCGCCTACATCAATGTTAAAAAAGTGATGAGTTGCTTGAGATTTGTTCCAATTAAGCATTTCTTTTAATCCTTAACCTCCTCCTTCTCTTAGTTAATCCTTCCATGCAACAAAATTACATTTGCCTTCAGAAACCCCACTTCAAAAGAAATTTCTAAACAATATTTGGACGGACTTGATGACTTTTTTAGTAGTGATCTTCTCCCACCAAGATGTTTTATTCAACGGGTGGGTTGGAGAGTGGTAGTGATGTCTAGGGAGCATTAGTTCTGCACCACAATGGCGGGACAAAACTCAGATGCAACTAATGCCAAGATGAGGACGTATTTTCCTTGGGCTATATGGGGTATTGTTGGGCCAAGGCCCAAGTTCGGTCCAACCCCAGTCTTGCCAGGTTGTATAGCAAAAGAGTGAAATAATTAGGAGGGTGAATTGCAAATAGAGTGAAGCACAAATGCAACTTGCCAGATTGGAGAGCGGGTGGGGGTGGGGTTGAGGGTGGGGGTGGGGGCGAGGGAAGAGAGAAGTAAAATTGGTTGAAGAAAGGAGGGATATTCATTGTCAGTGTCGTGTTCATTTGTCTCTTGCTTTCTAACCAAATAATGGGAGTTTGTTGGTAGGTTTTTTCTCTCGTTTGAAACCCTAATCTAAGTTTACATGTCATGTGTTTGCTTTCTTTTGGAGTTTTCTAGTATTGTTTCTCAATGCATTAATAATCTCAATCTGAGTGTGAGATTTGTATTCTATTATGGACACTTGTACTTGTCACTTGATTAGTTGATTTGTGCTTAGTTGGGCAATATTAGATTTTTTCTCCCTCTAATTTTGAAGTTTTTTCCCACTTAAATTTGGTGTTGATTTATGCATTAATTTTTGTTGAGATTGCCTTAGTTAATTTATATTGGTTGTTATTAGTTACCTAGGTTGCTTGGAGTTTGTCATCTTAGTTGTATTTCTTGGGCCCAACGCATAATTTTCTAGCCCAAGCCACTTCACAAATCTAATTTGTGAAAGGTGGAGGTGGTGGTCAGGTGACTCCTAAAAATTAGGGGCTTATGTGTTTGTGGGAGTGAGGCACGAGCCATACTTTGTTAGAAGCCACCATTGAGATCCCACATTTTCTTTGAGAGTGCAGTTGGAGCATAAGAGTGAAGAGGGAGAAAGAAGAAGAGAGAGGAGAAATTTGGGTGAAGAAGAAGAGTTCTTTCTTGTCAAGCCCGGGATTACTCCTCTCTACCTTCGGGATCCAACAACTAGATTGTTTGTTGGTTGGTTTTCTCTTCCCTTGGAAACCAAATCTCAAGTTACAAGTGTTTGTCTTCATTTAGGAGTTCTAGAGTTGATTCATTCCCCAATAGTATTTTCAGTTTTGATAGTTATTTTACTTTCACTTAAACTATCAGTATGACTTTTAGCTATTAATAGATCCCAACATAATATTAATTAAAGTACAAATAGTACAAATTCAATTATAGATTAGGTTCACAAAATGTTGAGGGAATTTTAATCCTTTCACAAAATGAAATAGAAAATCGCAATTCGATGGTATCACATGCCTTCTTGAGATCAAGCTTGATTGCACATCTCGAAGGCCCCTTGCTTCTACCATAATGCTTGAGCATTTCTCGACAAATTTCACTAGGAAAGTAAGCTCTTTGGATGCAATCAATGATTCTGTAAAGTAATTTTCTCAACCTTATCACTAAAAATTTTGATATGTTTTTTTTTTCGAATTTTTTTGATATAGCTTTGTAGAGCATAGAGTTACACGAGATTGGCTTCTAGTAAGAAATTCCTTTTGATTTTTTGGCTTTGGAGATGAAATGAATCATAGTGGCATTAATTTTCTTCAACATCAATCTATGAATAAAAAACAATTGAATTGCCTTGGATATATAATGACTAATGAAGCAACAAGACTACATAAAGAATAAGTTGTAAAATCCCAAAGTTGAGATCTTTTATAAAGGATAGAAGCATATCAATAAGGGCTCTTCCTTTTCAGTGTTCAAGTAAAGATAAATAACTCTAAAATTAAGTGTGCAGGGGCAAGATCACTACTCGGATGGAAGACCAGAAAGTCCCTGTTGGCTCAAGTTGGCGTTTCTAAGACATTAAACCTTACAAATGATATTAGAGCTGACTCTAGGTCACCGATTAACTTGGCTCAAAGGGCGGTCACTCGACCTAGAGGCTTTGTCCTCAAACCTTGACGATGACATCAAATATTTAAGTAGGGAAGATTGTTGATAGTATGAATTTTAGAGCATTTTAGGTCATGCATATTAGATCTTAGAGTTGGGAGATTTTTTGATTTCTTGGGTGTTCATAGCATTATCTTCGTTTCAGGTTTCTACACTCGAGTTTTGCGTTATTTCAAGTACATTGGAGTCAAAATTGAGCATAAAATATTCATTCAAAAGATTGAGGTGTTCATGTATCTTTTTGGGGATGTTCAAGCTAATATTGAAGATCATTAAGCCTCAAAAGGTGTCTGAAGGACGCTTATTTCTGGGTCATGCATTGAAGTTGTTGTTTCGACACCACTATCTTGAACCGCTTCGTTCAAGAGCTACAGTGGTCGTATAAAGGTCAATTTGGTTTCATTGGAAATCTATCTCGACGAGATGCATTTCATATTTACTCCGAGTCCAAATTCCAACTCGAAGAGGGTCAAAAGTGTCTTTGAAAATTATACCTAAGAGCTACCCGACCAGGTTGTAGATCGGGTAGTAACTCGAGCAATCACCTGAGGCGAGGCGATTTTTCTGAGAGCTACCCGACCGATTACTTGGTCGGGCAGTTGACCGGGTGATCCCTCTAGAGAAGTACCCGATTGAGTTCTTGCCCAGGTCATGGTGTTTTCCGGAGCTAGATCTAGACCCGTCGAAAAACAAAAACTCTTCAAGTGATAACTAGACTGCTAGGTAGTTACCACTTGAGGGGGGGTGTTGGCATTCCCACATTGAAAACATATAACAAACACACTAACATGGAAGGGTGAAACTCTACCCATTGGTTTAGCTTTTGGGTTAGAAGGTCTCGTAAATAAACCGGGCTAGCTATAAAGAGATTGAGATGCTAGACCCTCCGCGAAAACCAAAAACTGCGAAAAAAGTTGTTCAAGTGATAACTAGATTGCTAGTTACTACTTGAGGGACGTGTTGACATTCCCACATCGAAAACATATAACAAACACCCAATAATATATAAGGAAGGGTGAAACTCTACCTATTGACTTAAGTTTTTGGATTAGAAGTTAGATATAAAGCTTATGTGCAAACTGATAAAAATCCCCCAACACATATATTATTCATTTATTTTAGTCCCAAAATCTTACACCTTCATGCATGAATTGGCTTGCTATTAAAGGTGAGTTAGCTATATGTGAACGAAGTTGAGGCGAATGGGCATATCTGCACAAAAGCACCGAAATCAGTGGAGCATATCAAGTTCAAATGTGAATACAACAAAAGGGTCTTTGATCAAGTCCTCAAAGCTGGGCTGATTCATTACTTATAAGGCTCAAGCATTGCGTCTGGGATGTGTGCAGGACAATAACGATTTATGATAAAGTTCGTGGACCGGTAGGTAGATAGACTAGAAATATGTTCGTACATGTGCACTGTGTATGTGTTATGGGCCTAGCACATTTGTCCACAGGGTTTCAACCTACTGAGTTAGACATCGGTAGATTCAGTAAGGTAGATAACGGGCGGGTAGCGGTAACTCGCTAAAGCCCAACCCAAGGTAGTCTAGTCGATAGAAGTAAGGTAGATAATGGGTGGGTAGCAGTAACTCAATACGCCCAACCCAAGTTGATAATGAAACCAAGACCGAACCTTTCTGATATCATGATAAAATTCATGAGCCAGTAAGCGTTATGAGCCTAATACATAACCTCATGAGGTTGCATCCTAAAATCAATTAATAATAGGAAGATTAATCCAAGAATATATATACTAGGCTGGATTTCTTTGAATTTTAGAGGCGGGATATTATTATTTTCAACAATTTTATCATGTTTGGCGTGCTAGAAATGAATTTTTGAATAAAAAAATGAATATATCTATTACATGTGTTAAGTTTAATGAAGGCATGTAAAGAATTACATTAGATCCAAATGACAACAACATCCGAGACACTATAGAAGTGGTTTCGAGAGTTTAGCTTGGGAGATTGTAAGGGTTATGTAATTATATTTAGTATTTTATTTATGGAAAATTTCTTTTGGTGTCTCTAAATTTTTGCCTTTTTTTTTTAGTGCCCAAGAAATAAATTTATTCCTTTTAGTACCTTTGAGGTTTTGGCTTGCCCGTTGACGCCCCTCTCGGGTTCAAATTAGCCAATTTCAAGCTTATTATTATGTTCATCAACCTTAAATTAGTACGATTTGACTATTAAAATATCAAAATTCATAAACAAACTACATCAATTTGAATTTTTAAACAATTTTGTAAACAACCCTTTAAAATAGGGGATTGTTTAAAAATTCAAATTGATGTAGTTTGGTTATGAATTTAAGTGTTTTAAGAGTTGAATTCTACTAATTTAAGGGTGATGAACATAATAGTAAGCTTAAAATTAGCTAATTTGAACCGGGGAGGGACGTCAACGGGAAAAGCCAAAACCTCAAGGGTACCAAGAGGAATAAGTTTTTTTCTTGAGCATCAAAAAAAAAAAAAAAATCTTAAGAATACTAAAAGAAATTTCCCTTTATTTATTGAACAATTATATACTTATTTGTGACATGAGTTGATCATTGTGTGTTTTATATTATTATTTTTTGTTGATATTGATGGGTAGGCATAGCCTTATTATTAGATATATACTTTGTGTAAACTATACTATTAGGTCATGAGCTTAATCATACTTTTTTCTCAAAGCTATATTCACGTTCATATATTATTGTTAAATGAATTTATTTCATTAATAATCAGATAAAATTACATAAATTATGCACTACATGTTGGGGTATACCGTATACACGTACCTACTAAATGTATATATTTTTTTGGTTGAATACATACTAAATGTATATATGCTCTACATACATGAGTATATTTACATCTATCCGTATGTATTTATTGATTAATTAATACGTATGAAATAGTGTTCATACAATTTTCTTTGTCTCGTTGTGATCGACTTCTGATATTTATTGTTGACTGATCATGTACCCAGTATTTAAAATGCATATCCAATTGATGTGTACATTTTGTATTTTCTATCAGATATTTTCAATGAATTGTTATGGGCTATGATATATTTATTTCAGATTTTTATCTTCATACGGATTATAACGGTCAACAACTATTTTCTTTACAAAAAAAAAGATGTAGTTGGTTTGAACGGACGGATTATTATGAAGTTGTATGATAAAATTTTGAAATAATAATTCAATTCCAAACATTTGTTGAATGAGAATTCAATTCCAAACATTAGTTGCATTGCATGTATGAGAATTCGATTACAAACACTGGTTGTATGACTAAGTATCGATATTAGATATGAATATGAAAATTAATTCATATTAATATATGTTGTTAGTATGTTGTAGATATCAAATAAAATATAGGGTAATATACCCCAATGAATCAGTATATCAATTCTCATGAAAATCGATATCTTGATATCAAAGCTAGATCAATTGATATATTAGTATATCAAATAATAATTAGGGCTCGTTTGGTATCGATATCTCAAGTATATCAGATATCAGTATCAATATCGGTATCGGTATGAGATATGGGTATGAGAATTAATATTCATATCCTTGTTTGGTATATACAAGATATCGTTCCATATCTACGCATGTTAATCGATTAATTATTTTAAAAATCTAAAAATCAAAGGGAGAAGAAGATCCAAATAAGAAACAAAAAATTCCACTAAAATTGTGCAATCAAAAATTCAGTCTGGCATGCATCCTCACTATATAAGATCCAAATTCAAAATTCCATTAAAAAACAAAAAAATTCAATGAGGAATGATACACCACCAGATTGATTGTGCATTCAAAATTCCACCGGATTAAGGATGAATTTGTGAAAGGAGAAGAAGATCCCCAAGTGGTCTGAACGAAATTGGAGCAGATCTGTCGGTTGCCGGTCTGGAACGAACGAAATCGCCGGTTGCCGGTCAGAGTAGGCGCCCAAATCGAAAAAGATGAAGAGCAAGTCGGAGCAGGCACTAGATTGAAGAAGTTCAAGAGCAGAAAAAAAAAGAGAGGAAGAAACGAAATGGGTTATACCGGGTTATACCGAGTTATACCGCCCATTTTTTTGCGTATATCAAATCCCACATAAATCAAGAGTTTGGAGAGATCAAGATATGGGCTGATATCCATATACTTGCATACCAAACAACAGATATAGCCTGATACCCATACCTGATATCTAGGTATGAGTACCAAACGGGCCCTTAAATATCAACCTATAATCATATCCATACTTGATATCAGGATATGGGTACCAAACAGGCTCTAAAATTTCATCGAATCTAATTTGGGAATTTTTTTTGAGGTTTTTTATTATATAAAATATATCTATATGAGAGTTCGTGAAATAAAGTTTTTTAGAAAGTTGAAATTTTAGAAGGTTTTTGAAGAGTTTTTAAACCATAAAATAAAAATCTTGGTGTAGATAAGTTTTAAGAGGTTTGTGAATTTTTAACTAGGTATGAGCATTGGTTCAAAATCGAATCAAACCTACAAAAATCGAAATTAAAACCCAAAATTTGGTTTAAGATGAATTGAAAACCGAACCGAATTTGTTCGGTTCGGTTTAGTTTCGGTTTTTTCTGTTAGAGATGGATAGAAGGTTATTCTTTGAAAAATTCAAACCGAACCAAAATTTAACTGAAACCGAACCGAAACCAAAATTTGGGAAATTCCCAAACCAAAAATCGAACTAAATAGTATCGTTTCGGTTTTAGTTCATTCAGTTTGACTTAAAATTTAATTTGGTTTGAACCGACCAATAACAAATCCTAATTTTAACAACTTTTTATTAATATTTTATTATAGTTTTAAAGTAAAACATACCAAAAAATCTTACAATACTAAACACTAAATAATATTTTAAGTGCTTTTAAGAAAATTCAATGCTATTCAAAAAACATAGTTTATTTAAAAATCTTATTTTGTAGAACAGATTAGTACTAGAATATTTGCTCAAAAAAAAACCAGAACATATGGCTCACAATCACATGCCCACTCCACATGCAATGCAATTGTAAATTAACCAGAACATATGACTCACATGCCACATGCAAAGCAATTTGATATAAAAACTCTCGATTCCGATTCGCTAGACTTTTGGCCAAATTTTACGAGTAAACTTGAGAATTTAACCCTAAACAAAATGAAAAATTAAAGGAGAATATATAATTTAATCATTACAAGACTTTTCTAGATTTTAAAGAATTTTTGGTAGTTTTTTAGGAAGAAAATGAACTCTTTATAATTTTTTTTAGTTAATAATAAAGTGTTTAGATTATTACAATGTGAAAGGAGAATTTAAACTCCTAACTTAAATCACTTGCCGACTTAACTGATTTAGTATTTAGTCGATGAGTGATTTAAGTTAGGAGTTCAAATTCTCCTTATTACATTTGTGTTAGGTATGTATACGATCCTATCACCTCTCCTTATTTTCGTATATCATATATGGATCCAAAAGAATGATTTTTTCTATCACGTTTATACATGCCATACATTTGTCTCAATTCTTAAAAAGGCGTTTATACATAAAATCGGACGCGTGGTGCACTAGCCGTATAAAATAAAGGAGATCGAGGAACATGTATCCTAGTGCTAATGTAAGCATCGTTACTTCCAATGTTATACCATACGTTTCAAATAGGATAGCATACGTGTAAAGCGACACTACAACGTGATATTATAAGAAATCAATTCATACATGTATCTTATCAAGAGATCGAATCATATGCTTAATTAAATTACAGTATTATTTAATTTCGACATGTGTGCGTAAGCTAGCTCTTAAATTATAATTTCCTATTCAACGACAGCTGCTGACATAATTTTACCGCTGACTAGTCAAAGTGTCAAACCAAGTAGAAGCCTCGAGGCAACTTGCCACTTCCAAAGTTCCAAGTATATAAACACCAAACCCACACCAAAATATCACAACACAATCCAAATAACTTACATCAATTAATAATACCACTCAACACAACTAGCTACACCTCTCCAAGAAAACTTATTAACCATGGTGATTGTGAAAAAGCTTATGGCGAGGAAGCACAAGGAGATGTATTCATCGTCGCCTCCACGATACACGAGGCTATCGAATGAGGATTCCGAGGGCCATGTTCGAAAAGGGTACGTTCCGGTGATGGTGGGAGGAGACGACGGAGCTAGAGAGCGGTTTTTCGTTCCGACCCACTTCATATCGCGTCCGGTTATCGTTTCGATGCTGGAGACATCGGCGGATGAGTTCGGGTATAGGCAAGGAGGAGTGCTTCAAATTCTCGCGGAGCCTGACTATTTCAGGGAGATCATTAGGAGCTTGGAGTAATTAATACTACGATTCTTGTGTTTGACTTGTGTAGGAGTGGAAAGAGTAAAGAGTTTGAGTGGTTTGATTAGATAGGAATTGGGAGAGGAATATGATTCTTTGCGGATCGGAGTTGCGTACGTACGTAGCAATATGCGTACCACTCGATCGTTTTGCGTGTTTATTGTAATGTTTTGTATGGAGTTAATAGTAGGTGGCTTATGTAAAGAGAACACAAAATCACGAATCCATACTTAGTTGATAAAGTCCGATGGGGGTAATAAAATGTAGGGATGCATATATTCGTCTGTGCACATATGCCTAATTCATAATAGGAGTAATCTACGATTTATTTGGGGCAAAATATATCAACAAACACCTAATGTGTAACTTTTTGTCCGTCAGCCCCTTGTACTATGAAATTTCAAAGAAACACCAAAACTCTAAAGATTTTGTTAACCAGACACACCCCATTTTCGTGAAATTGACGCGTGCTTATGTGTCCCTAAAATTTGTCATATAAGCGCCACATAATCCTATATTGTTACACATAAGCGCCAAATAAGTCCAAAATTTTTACCACACAAGCCCCAACTAGATAGCTTTATTAATTCTATTGAATTTTAATAAAAAAATGTAAATACTCTTTTTTTTATATCTTCTTCCTCCTCTATATTCTGAGGAAGAAACGATGGACTCGGGAGTTAGAATTCTTCATCGTCGGCTTATCTTCTCTACCTCTATAGAACAACGGACTCGGGAGCCCGGATTCTTCATCGCCGCCATATCTTCTCTGGCTCTTCAAAATCTTCAAATTCCAAATTCTCAGATTTGAACAAGAATCGGAGAGAATCAAGATGGAATAGCCGACTTGGAATTCTCTGAACGACAGACTCGGGAGTTCAAATTCTTCATTGTCGGCATTTCTTATCTTCCTATCTAGAACAACGGAGTCGGGAGTTCGGAATTCTTCATCGCCGACATATCTTCTCTGCCTCGTCGAAGCAATGGCAGAGCTATTTGGGGGCGGGTGTAGGCCATGGACCCCAAATCTAATTTTTATTTTCGTATATATGTTCCTCTTGTCAATAGTTTCGATTTGATATATTATATGCTCCATTTTGACATTTGAGCAAAAAGTTAGGAACGTTTGAAGATTGGACGTATACAAACCACTTATAACAAGCCATTTACTTAGTTAGAATGCATTTATCTTTTGAAACAATAAGTTATTATTGAGATATCTCAAATCATATATTTCATTATTAGCATGAGGGCTTTAATTTGAGTTTTATATTTTAGCTACTAGCCTTTAGTATTTATAGATTCTATTAACTTGTATCCTAAAACATTTTTGTTTTCTTAACCTAAATGTATTCTGAAACATAATTGATAATTGTATAAGTTGTCATTATAAACTTTTGTTTTCTTAATGTAATTGTATTTTGAAATATTTTAGTCACTCCTCTATAAAATATGTTTTCTTCTTTATCTAAATTTTTATTTTTTATTTCTACAATTTTCTCGAAACGTACATTATGTATGTTGAAAAAATTTGTTGGCCCTTATAATAAGAAATTTCTGGTTACGCCTCTGCAGAGAAAATCAGGACGGAATGACCACTTGGGTTATCAAATTTGAATCAGAGAGAATCAAGAGTCAAGACAGAATAACAAGCTCAACTCCGATCGGATCTCATTCGCCACCGGTAAAATTTTTTTCACCTCTTCAAGTTTCAATTTTTTAGCTCCAAATTTCCCATACCCACCTGAGTTTGTGATTTTTTATTGTTTCGTTTTGAGGATTTTTTAAGATGACTGAATTTAGGTACAAGAATGGGGAAGAAGCCCCTTCAGCACCAGTCCCCTTCGAAGTCTACAAATTTGGGTAGAAGATTAAGAATGGGGTACAAGAATGAGAAAGAAGAAGGAATAAGATAAAAAGAAAAAAAGAAAACAGAAATGGAGAAAGTAATGAAATGAAAAAAGAAAAAGGAAAATTATTAAAAAATGTCATTTAAGTGAACATCACTCTCGCAATAAGGTCGATTGATGTGCACGCGCGGTGCACTTGAACTACAGATTTAGTCAAGTGTAGGTGTTTATTTGAATATTTCAAAGTAAAGGCGTTGATTGACAAAAGCGTATAAGTTTAGGTGTCTATAAATGTATTTTGCCATTTATATGGTAGACAAGTTTTTGTCATAAATCCCAATGTGGGATACATTTTATCTTAAGACACCCCTCAAGTGCACTTTGCCTTGCCCCACAATATGCCAATTGCACCTTCAGGTCAGCTTGCCCGTTAATAGACTAGGAGATGGGACCTAAGAGTACATAAGACCCAACCACTTTAATACCATGTGAGTCCACACGTCCATCCATACACATATGCATATTAGCCCCAACATACAAATCCTTAAAATTCCATCTTAAAAGTTAAAATCAATACTAGACTGACTTTAACAGTTTAACAAAACTAGCTTACCTCTAGTCCACAAGCTAGGTAAGTCGTAAGTAGGTCACGAACGGCTTAGTGACCGGAAAAGATCTTCTTCCATCAACTAACAATTAATCATTTTTTCGACCAAATCATGAACTAATTTTGTTAGTTTTCAAAATAGGTTACAAGTAGTTATATATCAACAGTTCAACACGTTTAAGATATCTATACGATCATATGTTAAGCTAGTTCGACTCTCCATAAATTTGGTATACCCTATACTGATAAAAAAAAACGATGATTTCATGCGGTATAACAAACCCAATAACAGATTTGCACATGCCATACGCTTGTCAGCTGAAAAACATGTGTATATGATATGAAATCGGACCCGTGACTAGCCCGTATAATCAAATAAAAGGAGGAACATACATCGTGGTGCCAATGTAAGCATCGATCGTTAATACGTACGTTTCAAATATGATAGTATACGTGCACGTGTAAAGAGACACTGAAACCGACGACGTGATATTATAGGAAATCAATTCGTAAATGTATCTTATCAAAAGAATCATATGCTTAAATTACTATTACTTCGACATGTGGGGTGGTTTAGCTTACGTACGCTCTTAATTAATTATAATATCATATTCAAGGGCAGCTGCTGACATAGTTTTACCGCTGACTAGTCAAACCAAATAGAAGCCTCGACGCAACTTACCACTTCCAAGTATATATAAACTCCAAACCCACAACAAAATATCACTCATCACAACTTGCTATATACACACATATCTCCAAGAAAACTCATTAACTAACCATGGCGATTATGAGAAAGCTTATGGCGAGGAAGCACAAGGAGATGATGTATTCGGTTGCTTCGTCCTCTCCTCCGCATTACACGAGGCTATCGAACGAGGATTCTGAGGGCCATGTTCGAAAAGGGTACTTTCCGGTGATGGTCGGAGGAGATGACGGAGCTAGAGAGCGGTTCTTCGTTCCGACCCACTTCATATCGCATCCGGTTATCGTTTCGATGCTCGAATCATCGGCGGACGAGTTCGGGTATAGGCAAGAAGGAGTGCTTCAAATTCTTGCTGAGCCTGACTATTTCAGGGAGATCATCCGGAGCTTGGAGTAATATGATATGATTCTTAATTGGTTTGGGTTTGTTTGTGTAGGAGTGAAAAAGTAGAGAGTTTGAGTGTTTTGATTAGCTAAGGTATAGGATTTGCGGATCGGAGTTGCGTACGTACGTAGCAATATGCGTACCACTCGTTTTGCGTTTTTTTATTGTAACTTTTTGTATGGAATGAATGATAGTTGAGTTATGTAAAGAGAGCAAAAAAACACGGATACATGATGTGGACCGACACTCCCTATATGTATCGGGTTATTATAGAAAGGAGGTGTAATTTATATTTTATGTATTTATAAAATCCTAAAATTTTGCAAATCAAATTATTTAACAGTTCTTTGTGTATTTATAAAATCCTAAAATTTTGTGTAACTGTTTAAGAATTAAGAAAATTACTTGATTTAATTAAAATGTCTTTAATTATAGATGCTAAGGTCTTTCATCAGCTTTTTTGTGTAAACGTATATAATCATTTTTTATTCCATAAGAATACAACATCAAAATCATCGCTCGGTATAGTCCCACTCAAGCAGGATTTAGGGGTCAAGATGGGAGCACTCATAACTTGAACATGTCAGAAGGATGCGCTCGATAGATCCAAGGGAAACTGAAATTCAACTATGTAACAATAATAACTGAATTTAATTAGAATTCATCAAAATTAATGTAGGGTTTAAATCCATCTCTATAAAAATAATACGGAGTATTATAAATTAGATTAAAATATGACAATGACACAAATATTGTTGAGTAAAAAACTCAAAGTATAATTACATCTGATTATAGAGAGTAATAAATTGTTTACCTATCAAATCACGATATATGATTGGTGATTCCTTCAAAGATGGTTGAATTTTGTCTAGAGGGAATATAGATACAGTGATACACATACAAAAGCCTAGGGTGATTACAGCTATATTGATAAACAAGGCTTTGTGAATAGGTGAATCACGAAGAAGATTTGTCCCGAATGAGTTACCGCCATTACATTAACGAATTTCTACTTCACGGGATGGTGAATAAAGCATTAGAATCCTTCAAAATTTGGCAGAAGTATACGTACAGCAAAAATCAAATAAATCGTCGCTTATAAAATAAAACAATTCATTGATCAAATGTCACGTGTACTATTTGATAAACTTAGGTGTGTACGTAAAAATTGCATGAGCTAAATGTGGGCAAACATTTTCAATGAATCCAATCCAATCTAATTAACTTTAACTTTGGGCCATATACAAATCAAAAGTTAATTTTAGCCCAATATGTTTCTTTTTCAATTAGTTGGGCTAAATTTATTAACCTAGACCACATTGTACATCAACGAATATAAACTTCATTTAATTTTGGAACCAATAAATTAATATCTTTCAATAATTTTTCTTGACCCGCCACATTTTTGGTACATGAATAAAACAATCTAACAAACCTACAAAAATATAAGATTTGAATTTAAATTCGATCACATGATAATATGACATCTATGATCTATCCGTATGCATGAAATCGAACGCGTATCCTATATACATACTAGGGAGATGGCCTGTGTTACGCACGGATCAATCTTATGTTTTATAGCATTTATGAATTATATAAATTTTTAATTATTGCACAGTTTATAAAGATATCTCCGAATTTAGTAATTTTTTAGTGTAACCAAGGATAATATCAAATTGAGTAGAGATGTACATTTTATTATGTAAAATTCAGTCAACTATCTTTTTAGTCAATTCTCTTTCTTTTTAGGTCATTCCCAGTATGTGGTACTCTAGTATAATATTTCTTTCGATCAAGTTAGTTTTTCAAATCAAATTTGTAAGTATTATGAAAATGGAAAGACAGGAAATTTGTTTTAAACACTTTTAGGTGAGAAAATTGGACACATTTTTGTTTGGTCCGTCTATGTATTATGCAAATCAACACAAAAATTCATATAATTGATGCATATCGTGTTGTGAAATGCAATGCATACAAATAAGTCAAAGAAAAAAAAAACATAAGCGATTTTGCTCAAAATGATTTCTAGGAGACTTCAACCTTAAATCCTATGCTATGTTATATACAAACCATTTCAACAGTCTGAGTTAAAGGGGCTCATTTTCACATACACTAATATATAGTTTAAATAATTTGAATAAGATTTTTCTCAAAATTTAATGCAAATAATAGATACGACTTATATACATTTTATTATATTGGAGCTCATGCCAGTGCCAAGTCATGAATCATTATTTTTTCTCTAAACATAAAGTAATTGTAAATTGCAAGATGATGAAAAATTAATCTAGTACTCGTAGACCAAGTTTTGGAGTGATTCCTCTCTTGTCTATGAATGGTTGCTTAGTAACATGTTTTTCTCAATATCATTCATCAAGGAATATAATATAGATGTGTCCAAAATATTAAATGGGAAAAATTGTTATATTTAAAATACCAAAAGAGAATAATACTTGAAAAAATATAAAGAGAAATACTATAATGTAAATGCTTACATAGGAGGAATTATATTATGGCCAAAAGAGCAAACCAATGTTGATTGATGATTGTGTTTTCAGAAGAACAATGGTAGAACATCTCCCAAATAAGTTTCTTAAGTCGAAGGTTTTCGACTTCAATAGAATTTGAAGGTGATAACGAAACCAATTCGCTCAAATATAAAGAACCACACATGCCTATCCTTTTTATATATAATAACAAAATAATAATAATAATAATAATAATTTGGAACCGAAATTTGAAGAGATTGTTTAGGTAAGGGCTTTAAAATTAATTCTCCGTATTGAATTTACATCAGTTTTAGTAGGATAAAACTAATTGCTAGTGACAACTACGTACGCTATTATATCAATTTAATTGGGAAAAATTTACTGGTTACAGTACTTAGTAGTGAGTAGTAACCGTTGTATATATTTACTGCAATTGTCATATAACGTATGCGATTATATATTAGAAGAATTTATTAGCTGTTTGACATATTGATAATAAAAACTAGGCATTTATTATATATATGTGTGAACGTAATTATGTAACCAACCATTTCATTGCATTGTAACGTGAGTAGTCCAAGCATTTTATTTCCTTAATTATGGAGTTAATTAAGATGTTACAATTTTATTGATGATATTGATTAATTTTCGTGTATTGATATTGATAATAATATTTTTACATATAATTTGATTTATGCTTTTGTTTTTATATAGGTTACGTGAGCTTAGAAGCCCAATTTTTTCATTTTTGATAATTGGATTGCCTTCTTTATCTTGCAACCCTAAATCACTTATTTATTTCTTTTTTTATTCTTTGACTCTGATTATTAAGATGGATTGGTCATTAATTGGTCAAATATTTCTATTTTATATATAGATATAGATAATATATATAGATTACATTTATAAAATTTGTATGATTTAAGTTTGGAGTAACATAAAATATGATTTGGATTGTATAAGATGACGCATTAATTGCGTTCGCATGGATTGTCAAAAAGCTTTGTTTATAGTATTATAGATAATCATATGTAATGCTGATGCAAACAGCGTTAATTCGTATGTTATACCACTACTACGTAGCCTTTTGAATATTGTCATTTGGTATTATTGTACGTTAAGTGTCCCGTGACATTATTATAAAACTCAAATCGTAAACATCTAATAAAATCAAAAGAATCATATGCTTATATTACTATTATTTGGACGTGTGGGGAGCGTTCGTAATTAATTATAATACCCTATTCAACGGCAACTGCTGACATCGTTTACCGCTGACTAGTCAAACCGGGTCCACCACACATGTGATCTAACCAATCAGAAGCCTCGTCACCACTTGCCATTCAAACTACGTGTTCCAACTCCTCTGTCTATATATAGACTCCACAGCCAAAAACACAACACAACACAACACAACAATAGTACACCTCAACAAAACTAGCTACAAGAAACTAAACATGGCGATTATGAGAAACCTTATTCCAAGGAAGCAGGAGATTCCCTCGGCTTTGTCGCCTCCTCGATACACGAGGCTATCGAGGGAGGATCATGATGGCCAAGTTCGTAAAGGGCGCGTTCCAGTGATGGTGGGAGCGGATGGAGTGAGAGAGCGGTTTTTTATTCCAACCCACTTCGTGTCTCATCCTATTATTGTCTCATTGCTCGAGTCGTCGGCGGATGAGTTTGGATATAGGCAAGAAGGAGTGCTTCAGATTCTAGCTGAGCCAGATTGTTTTAGGGAGATTGTTCGGAGTTTGAAGTAATTATAGTTGTGAAGTTGTAGAATGGCTCTTAGTTTTGTTATGTGTAGGAGTGAAAAGTTTAAAAGGTTAATTGAGCACATTGATTGGTAAGAAGAGAGGGGTATAATATATGATATGATACTTTGTGAAGTTGCGTACGTACATGGCTATATAACTATATGAGTAGTTGAGTACCCACCACTCCAGGGCACTCGTTATTTATTTAATTTTTTTGGATTTGGGTGTCCTTATTTATATGTACAAATGATACGAAAAGATAATGTGGACCAACATGACCCGAGACGAATATCGACCCGACTTGGCCAAGGTTTTGCATGTCGAAATTCGAACGGAAAATCAAGAGATCAACACTGACTTGAACCGGAACTTATAGTCAATATATTCATCATACTTCCGCCAATGGTAAACTATATAGAATGAGAGAGAGACAATCAAGTCAAAACCAAAAAGTCAAGACTGTAAAATACAACTCAAAAACTGTAAAGCACTCCTTTTATTTTGGGACTTATCAAGCCAAAAAGTCAGAGTTCTAGCATTTTCAAAACCTCGGCAAAGTCCCAAAGTCTACATATCCTAATGCAAAGCACTCGTTACATTTCCTTTGCTTTGGCAGTGGGGCAAGCGAGGCCAGAGTGGGCTCAGCAATCAACCTCCATTTCGAATTTGTATCTTGGGACTTATCAAGCCATAAAATGCAACGTGCGATCTCTAATGCATCCTCATGTGTTAGTAGCACTAACAAAACACTCAACAAAAGAAATGTAAGATGCAGACAAATACCCCTAAGAGAAGGCAAAACAAATACAACTCAAAAACCAAGTCTAGCAACTCCAAAAAAAAACAAGTCTAGCAACTCCAAAACCCAACATTGCCTTTTAGAAGTATATACAAAAGCAAGGAGCTCTCCATATTTACTAGAGACAAACATGCAAAGAAGAAAGTCACATCCCATTCTGTCGCATAGTGCTCTAGTAATATTAGACGACACTCAACAAAATGAGATGAGAGATTACAACAAAAGTCTTAAAAATAAAAAAGAAGAACCCCCACAGAAACAAGCCCGACACCCCTAAAAAACAGCTTATAGAAGCAAAAAACCATAGAGATTAGAACTGAAGTCTACACCTCATTTCATCATACTTGTCGTTTCACGTGTATTATGTTATTCATATAAAATAATGTGTTATATTTTATTACTCCCTCCGATTCATATTAAGTGACGTTTTAGAGTTTTTCACACTTATTGAGAAAATTATTAATAACCTATAAAAACATCCCTTTGCCCACAAAAAAACGAAGTAATTGATTAAGCAATAATTTTACTTTTCTCAATTTGTTGAGATAAACATGCATCAATTAGTTATTCCACTAAGACATGCTAACATGGAACAAGTTTCAAAGGAAGATCATTAAATTTTACTCAAATAAGTGTGAAAAAGTAATTGAAAAATAGTTGTAATTAATTAAAAAATAAAGTTATTAATGTTAATGTCACTTAATTTGAATAAAAAAAAATGCTATAACGTCACGTAATAAGGATCGGAGGGAGTAATAAAAAGTATGTTATGTACATAAAATACTATGTTATTTATATAAAACACTGTTATAGGCTGTAGTTTTAATATATAATTATTTCATAATTATATTCTAATAATCATAAGAAGTTTAAGAATTGAATAGCTGAACCGACACCAAAATTGCAAAAGTTTAATTAATAAAGTTTAATACCTCGATGATCCAAATTATTTTTTAACCGACCGATCCAGTTCACGAGTCTAATTCGGATTAGTATTAAGGAAAAACTAATGTAATTTCCGTGTCCTGCACGGAATTTAAAATTAAATAATTTTTAGTTATATATTATGCATCAATTTTATAAAATAAAATAGAAACATATCAAATGCTATAATCTTATAAAAATTAAATTATGTTATATTTTTATTAATATTTAAATATTAATATCTTATAAAATAAAGTAATTTATATGTGGTCAAATTTAAATTAAAATAACAACATCGCAAATGCTGATCATCAATTCATCATTTAAGATTATGATAAAGTCACATTAGATAGTAGATAAAAAAGTATAATAAAATTGAATCAGAAAAAAAAATCAATTTTTAATAAAATAATCTCCCTAAGGAGATAAAGTTAACTAAATAAGAAGATTATTTTTATAAAATAATATCTCCCACTATATTAAGATAATAATATTTATTTATTTCAACCGATTTTTTCTTCTAATTTAACCCAGTAACAATTTTAATCAAGGAAAAAAAATGTTTATAAATTTGAATGAGTGGTTTTCACCATTAATTAAACAAAATACCTAACATTAGAATGAAAGAATTATTACAAAATAAGAACGTTTACAATCAATTTTCCTTATTTTTTCAAATGGTAAGATCAAATACTTGGAAAATGGTTCTCCAAATGTTTATATTGACTAGTTAAGTGCCCCATGCTACGCATGGGGAAAAGTTTAGCAAGAACACAACTATAACAATCATTGATAAAGTAGAGGCAATTGCGCAAATCCACTCTTAGAAATATAGTGTTTGTACCAATTCTCAATCTAATTAGTTATAGGCTAGTATTTTATTCCATCCCAGTGAGGTATGCATGGGTTAACATTATGTGAAGTTTGTGTGAGAAATGAACTCTAATTTTATTAGTAGATTAATTTTGAATGAAGACCAATTGGCAGGAGGCAAAGACTACAGATAACTACCTAGAATGGAATACAACAATTATTAGAGAATATAAAAGAGTACTTAGTGAAGATTGGTACACCAATAAGTTCAGTTACAAATCTGTTAAGAGTATTGCCAGAGATTCAAATACATTCAAAGTACTCTGCATTGATCCAAAGATTATTAGTTCCTGGAAGTGATATTTCCCTGAAAACCAAAAAAAACTTCATAAACAGTCTCTGAGATTGCCGTATATAATAATATTGAAAGTCTTAAAATGAAGGTTAACGTGCACATTATTTATAGAATGTAATTAAAGTTGCCAACCACTTTTTTTCTTGCAAGCAACATTACTTTTCTTTTGGTCAGTAATCTCAAGCTTCTTCATTCCACTACATAGCTTCTTAATTGGTGTAATAGTCTGACTTTCAACAACTTTTGCCTTCACAACCTTCTTAGGTGAAGCAAACAAAACCTTTGCAACCGATTTCGGCTTCAGAATCCTAGAGCTAGTACTTACTGTCTGACTTCTGACACTGTTAAAGGGCTTGGAATCAGCTTCAGCTGGTTTCTTGACCCTAGGAGTAGTCATGTACTTTGCAGCCACATGCTTCACTCTCACTTTAGACGTCGTATTAGGCTTTGAAGGTGGCTGAATTGTTTCCTTAGTCTCAACAACAAGCTTTCGAGAATCCAAAGTTAAAGAAACCTGAAATAGGACACTAATCTTGCATCAGAGGTTAATGCTCCTGAAAAGAAAACAATTATAAAACTAAATAAATATGGCAACAATCTATCAAAGTGAGAGAGAAAGAGAGAAGTATCAATTTTTTTATTCATTTTCGTACCACCAAAAGAGTGTCCTTGGTCTCCAGTCTACATGTAATAGTTTTACCCTGCATAAGCAATGATGTCAATAATTGTATGTGAAAAGCAAGTGCTTTTGTATTTCATGGTTGAATTGGGCAGGAAGCAAAAAGAAAGAGCATTGCAAAGTAGAATGTTTCAACAAAAGAGCAACGCCTTTCCTATATACCTGTTCACTTGCCTTTTAAAGCGCCTGCTCAAGCTCTGTAATTATAAGTCGACTATTCTGCAGTTATTGGACATATGTATAATGAGAATTAGTTAAACAAGTTGCTTTTTATGTAGTAATTAGTTACTGTATGTGTGAACATCTCTAAAACAATAATAAGCCAGCCAACTACAAGAGATCATCGATTGCTAACCTGTCTCCGACCAGCAGCCTTGATCAGAGTTTGGGGTTGCACGCCAACAATGGAAACCAAAACCAAGAAAGAGAGATATACAGAAATATAGACCTTTTGCAATAAAAACTTAAAAGACAATTTGTGTTGATATAAGAGTTCGGTAAAAAAGTCAAGAGTTATAGCAAACCTAAACCACAAACCTAAACAATCTTTGCAAAGCTATCAAGGTTATTTTCGCTTTCTCATTTGGTTCAAACACAACACATAGTATGTAGAACAAGCTTTATGCATATCATAAGTGGAATTGTACTACTGTTTATGTTGAGAGAGAGATGGCATAACCTGCGCAGGGGTTCGTCGGCCACGGCGTGCACCCCGTATAGGAAGCACATAACGCACACACACCAGCAGCAACTACAGAGGCAACATCAGAAGCAGGAGCCGCTGCAGTCATCTAAGAACACATAAACAAGAGAAATGAGTCAAGCTAGAAGCAACAACATTAATAGAAGCAAGCCTAAAAAAACAACAATACTACATAAAATATTGTTCAATGCACACGGAAAGTGTAGAACAAACATATAACACCGAGCCACCAGTGACAAATACCCAAGCATGAATGCGCCGGTTGTAGCGAGTCCCGGCATCAGCAGGGCCAGCAGCAGAAGAAACACGCAACTGGCTTTCGACAACATCATTTTGAATAAAGAACCACACAATAAGAACATAACACGTAGACTAAGAATACACAAACCATGTCAACTAAAAAACATATTTGGAAATTTTAAAGACCAGAATCTACAAATGCACAAAAGAAACCTGCACAGAGGGTAGAGGCGCAGCCTCCCACCCTCAACGAAGAACCAATGAGGGCGCTAGAAAAAAGAAAGCACAAAAAATATTAGACCATAAGGAGCCGTATCAATATAAAAAAACACCACACAAAATACCTAGAGCCGCTAACACCCAGGCCAGCATAAAAGCATTCCATTTCATCCTCAAGTCTCCAACCCGAAGCCTAAAGTAGATAATGCAAGTTACAAAAAAAGGAGAACGAAGTACAAGTATGCAATATCTAAGAACATAAGTACCTCAAGGAAACGACGGGCAGTATCAACAGTTGCACATATTGCAATATGAAGGAACTCGGAAATTAAGCCATGCTGAACACTCATTGGAACAGGACTCAACATTGAAGGCAGGGCCAACACAAAAGCATATAAGACAAAAAGGCCAACAACAACACAAATGTGACTTTTCAGAATCCAATAGCATCACCTGAAAACAATAAAGAAGTAAGTACTGATGCTGCATAACTATACCAATGGAACACAAAACCGAACGTATGGAATGACAACGATACGCCAAAAACCTAGAAACGACCCACAACAAATTAAACCTTCCCACCACTTAAATCAACGAAACCCAAAGCCAAAGACCTAGAAACAACCCACATGAGCATGTGTAACACCGAAGAGGCGTCGTCCTAGTGGCCTTCGAACGAAGGAACAAAGAAATAACAAATCGAAGGGACCTCAGCCAGACATGAAAATCGGTATGGGGAAAAACGACCCACAATACACCTCAACCACTATAGAAACGACCGACAATACAATTCGTCACCTCCGAAGTGGCATGGAAAACCCTAATCTAGAATCGAAGAGCAAAGAAATCGAAACCCTAACCAAATACCGGCGAAGAGGGCTTGAGCCCTTACCTTTGAGTGATACCTACGTTCTCCCTTCGAATAGGAAAAAATATCACACCCTTATAATAAAGCCTCCTCAAATTAAACAGTTAGTTGAAACCCTAACCTGAAGATGAAGAACAAAGCAAGAGCATAGAGATGTAGAATTCGCGCCACCCGACGCCCTTCAATTCGCACCATCTTGGCACCCACTTCCGGCCAGCACGAAGTCCTCCACCGTCGTCACCTTCGTGACGCCCCTTCACCATGCCCCTCCACAGCTGCAAGCTCATCGATTAGGATCGAAGAAGAAGGATGAATCAGGCGGAACGAGAACAAAAGGGGCGCTGGAACAAAAGAAAAAGACGGAGCAGTTTGATGGTGCAATCAGGAAGCACAAACTCAAAAGGAACCGCAAAGTATCAAATCCGAGAGTGGTGTTCGTGGATTCGAGAGAGATGGAGAAATCGCAGAGAGGAACAAAGAAAGAAGACGGAGGAGGAAGAAATGAGGAAAAAATAGCAGAGAAAGGAAGGAAGAAGGAACGAGGAAAGATGGGGCAATTACAGCCGTAGATAACTCTAGTAAATCTCGCTATCTACGGTTGGAAACGATTCTCACTAAACCAGCCGCTCGACATTTAGAGGAGTATAGATAACTGATGAGAAATTTGATATGTACACAATTTTCCAAAAAATATAAGAATTACATAATAAGAAATTCCAGATTTGGTAAAAATAAAAAATGTTTCCTTGATTGTTCCAAATATCCTGACCTTTTATTCAGTTGCGCGCTCTACCCCGACCTTTTCGAATTTCACAAAATATTCTATACTTTGGGGATAGTTGCGCACTCTATCCTCGAAGTGTCCACACTTTGAGTAAAATTATGAATTAGCCCCTCACTTTTTCATTTTGTAACAAAAATGTCTAATTCATGTACACATTTTTTTCCATTTATAACATAGCCTTATAGGTTTAATTTTCTCATTTATAAAAAATAATTTTATTGATTTTATTATTTGCTAATATAAATTTCACCTTTATAATAACCACATAAATCATTAAACCATAACTATTACTTTACAAAGTAGTTCATCTTAATACTTTTTTTTTATTATTACTTTAAAAAAAAATGGGACATGAGTAAAAATGATTTCATAACCTTTTTATAAAACTTAGATTATAGCTTCTCACCTTTATAATTAAACACATAAATAATTAATCCATAACTTCTACTTTACAAAGTAGCTCATTTTAATACTTTTTCCATTATTATTTTCGAAATAAATTTAGGCACAAGAAAAAAAATCGTAACCATTTTTTATAAAAGTTTAAAAACTTGTGTTCTACCTTATCCAACTTAACCAACAAGATAGTGTACAACTTATGTTCTAGTTTGTTTATTCAAACAAAGTGACACAAGCTAATTAAATATAAAATATTAAATTAAATATAAAATACAAATTTCCTTTTTAGTAAATGAAAAAATAAAATTAATAATGGACAAAAAGTATTAAGATAGACAAAAAGTATTAAGATGAACTACTTTTAAAGTTAAAGTTATGACTAGAGATATATGTGGTTAATTGTGAAGTGGATAATTTAAATTAGTCACGTAAAAGTAATGACATTATTTTCATGTAAATGAGAAAATTAAATCTATAAGGATATGTTATCACTTTTGGACCTTACCCAAAATGTTATTAATATTAACCAAATATATTTTTATATAAAGGAAATTGATTTTTTAAAATTAATTTCCACGAAAATTGATTTAGAACAAAAAGAGATCTAAAATGATTATTTTGAATGTTTTAATCCTTATAAGGACAAGATTTATAATTTTAAAAAACGATTTGTACACGATGGCGGTATTTTTGTCACAAAATAAAAAGATGAGGAGTCAATCCACAAATTTACCCAAAATGTGGACACTTCGAGGGTAGAGTGCACAACTATCCCCAAAGTATAGGATATTTTGTGAAATTCGAAAAGGTCGGGGTAGAGTGTGCAACTGAATAAAAGGTTGGGATATTTACAGCAATTTTTCCTTTGTATTTCAATTGTTAAAAAAGATCATAATTGAAATATATGCTTAAATTTTATTTTGGAAATCATAATCATAAATCGACTTGATTTGTATTTAACAAAACATTATCATAATTGTAAATCAAAAGAATTATACGACATAGTAAGCCTCCAGATACGAATTATACGACATTGTAACTTGTACCTATTTCGACTCGAGACAATATCCTTTATAAAATCCATATTGTCGAATATATCTACGTGTATAAAATTAAATAAACTTTAGGTATATAATTGCGAATTAGATGAATTTAAAGGAAACCTGATGAAAACTTGTACCCGTAAATGTGTAATTCATAGCATGAGAGCATGAGAGGACGATGAGTTAATAAAGACATAATGAAGGAGAGTACATGACAGAGGATTATATGGAGTATTGTTTACGTGTATTGTGGCATCTATATATATTTAAGAGTTAACTTTGGATGTAATCTCAATTTTATAGAAGTTTTCCAAAAAAAAATGTAATCTTAAAAATATGATTTGTTAGTTAATTTTTGTAAACAATAAAATATATGGTGTGATCTAAAAAATCAGATTCATTTTTATTTCATTATAGAAATAAACATCGGATTCATTATTTACCCTAAATACATTAGTTAACGATATATGGTGTGATCTAAAAAATCTAATTATTTAGTTTATTATGGATAATATATGTAGAAGTTTATCTAATAAAGATAAATAATCTTATTTGTTAGTTCGTTTCCAAACAAAAAAGATATGATAATATTGATTAGGGTAACAATAATATCTTTGTGATCTTCTAATTTTGAATATTTTATTAAAAAATACAAATTACGTTTTAAAAGTTGCCATGCCAAATCATATGTGGTGCTTGACATGTAAGAAGTAATATATGATGTGTTATTTAAAGTAAAAAAAATATATGACATGGAAAATAGAAGGGGCAAGGAAATGTCGACACGTATTAAAATATGATGTGGCATAACGTGGGATCGCCAAGTGGCGAAATCCGACGTGGCACAACGTGAAGGCTCGAATCCTTAGGGGTTTGAGTCTAATTTACATTAGTATTAAAAAAAAATTACGTATGATATATATCCTGATTTTCATTATAGGCCCAAAATCCTATCAAAGCCCAAAATTACGTGTGTTAGCAGAAACCCAAGACCCCCCAATTTTTTTTTATAAAATATTATAATTGATTATATACAAAAAAATTAAATAATAAAAAATATACATATATAAATTATTTAATCATTTAATCAGTGTATACTATTTTAAGATATATGAATTTCTTTTACGTTCTAATTTCATAGTCCAAACACTGATTTCACTTTTTATACTTGAAACTATTGCCAATATTAGGGTTATTTTTTAAACTATATTTTTTGATTTAGATTAATGTGATTCTCATTCATACGAAATTGTGATTAATTGATATATGTATTGTATGTTTTCTAAAAGATAAGTATTGTTCATTATGTTATTTTATTTTAAAATAAGGAAATTTGAAACCCTTAAATAATGAATAGACAATTATAAGTATTTATTTAATTTTCTTCAAAAAAGCTTTTATATAGTTGTTGCAATTTAATATTGATAGAATTTATTAAAAGAAAATGGAGCATCTATTAAATATAAAGGGATAACTTTTATAGTTGTTAAGAAAGATAAGATTAAGATATAAAATAAATTGGTCTTACACTCTTGCCTTAACTTGCCCGGTTTGATCGGTCAGTACCGTTGTACGTCTGGACTGAATACTTCATGGCACTACTTTGGGGGGGCTCTCATAATACTATTGATGCGATCCCGACCTTGACCGCCACTGACGCCAAGGCCATCGAACGTGACACGGCTTTGCTCGTCTGTCGAGTCTCTGCGAGCCGTGGCAGCCCCGACGTCGAGTCCCAGACCCTCACCCTTGTCACCATCAAGGATGGCTCACCCCGCACCGGCACCCATGCCCGACGCCTATTGTGGCTCACCCAGAGCTCCTCTTGCCTCCGCGCTTGCATGCACTAGGCGGACTCGGCGCGCCCTTGCTTCCGCATTGCTTGGATCGGCACGCCCTTGCCCCTTATGTTATTTGCTAGTTGCTATTATTAGTAATACTTTTGTTAAATATTTCTACTTTTAGTACGTTTCTTTTCTTGGGTTTTAGGCTTTCTCGGAATGTGGGCCTCGTTTGTACACTTGGCCCAATCCCTCGTTTAACCTAGTTGTCTAGCTTGCACTTGGCCGCTCCTTTATAAGGTCAAGACAACATCTTTGTTTGCTTTACATCTTATGCAATCAAAACAGCCTAGCTTTGGATCGAGCACACTCTCCTCCTAGCCTTGGGTCCATTCAGTCCACACATGTCGTCGAACGTTGAATCAGCCCCGACCCGAGCAAATCACGCCACCATCGGAGCTCTATCATGTTCGTCATCTTAGTTGCGCTTTTGTCTCTCTGGCCACCTCCCTATGTCTCGTTGATGGAGCACAAATAATTCAAGCGCTAAACGACAAAAAGAGTGATCAAAGAAAAGGGAGAGAACAAGGGAGGGGCATGACCCGTTGATACTTCTAAAAACACGCACCAATTAAATAAACCTACAAGCATTGGATGCTCCCTACCCTCAAGTACACCCAGCTGGCAAGGCGGGTTCACTAGTATATGAACAACGCGCAGAGTAAACTATGAGCCTAAAGACCTAGATCGAGTGGAACTCTCGTAGGACCCACATACAATCAGCGCGCTTAACCTATAATGCGGTCGACTACCTTGCCCAATCAGTGCAAGATCAATGCCAAATTAAGTCGTAACCTTTGGAAACTCCAATCAATGATCACGTTGAATTCCTAGGTCATTGACTTATGATACAAATCACATCAAGATCTCACTCCACCAATCAATGACCAACACCTTGAAGATCAACAAAATCCGAAATCTAACTAAACCCGAAATCCGACTTATTCGAAATCTAGTTGGATCAAAAACCGAATAACGCGACCGAAGTTGACCCGAAAACCCGACTTTGCCCGATTAAACACCGACCCGAAATAATCCAACCTAATTTGACCCAATTATCAGAATATTTGAAATTGACCCGAATCCTAACTTATCCGAAACTGAATTGACCCGACTCGAACCCGACCTCGACCCAATTCACCCGATTGATACCCCTACTTTTAACGTACGTTACATTTCCTGGTCGCTTCAAAAAACCTCGCACGTGTCAACAAGCTTGTGAATTGGGGTTGATTTATGGGCCTAGTGGTGGGCTAAATGAATAAATATAAGGGCCCGTTTTTCCTAGATACTGATGTCGGTCAATAGTTTCAACTCCACTTGAAAGAAATGTATTTTATTAGGTCAATTCAGTCCATACCATCCTCAACCGAAAGTTAGTTAACATTTAAACAGATAATAATAACATGCTTATCTGTACAAATCCCTCGCCAGATATTCTACCACGTGTTATCCAACCTCCCGTGAGTTTTTCACCTAATTAATTACTCTTTAACTCATCAATAGTTGTGTGGTTGTCCTTTTTCGATAAAGGACAAGTAATACACTGCAAAATTAGTTATTAAACGTTTAATTTAAACTCACGTATCTCACCTATAATCCACATGGTATCTAATTCATTTCCCTTAAACCCTCCTCCTTTCCCCCTGAATGTTCAACAAACTGCATGTTCTTCAACAACCTATTCATTCAAGCTTCAATTAAGGTAAGAAAGCTAGAATCTCCGAAATCAAAATTGCTAATTATTAGAATTTCTCTATTCACTGTTTCACTATTTATTTCACAATTCACACATGTACCTTGCCTACTTTTCTTGGGGTTTAAAGTCCTTACAGGCTCTAGCGACGTTTGGTATAATACTAGGAATCGGTTGGAATCAAGTCAATCAACCAATTCTTAAATTTGAAACCAATTCCTGGAATCGTACCAAACAACCTTATGATTTCTTTTTCTAGGCATCCGTTACTCTTTGCAAGTTTAAGGGCAACTAATAATGGGTAGCAACGTGGAAGACACAACAAGGTCATTAATTTGGCATGAGAGTCAAACAAAGCCTCCATACACTTCACTAGAGGAAATAGTGGCTTATTCGTCAAAAACTCATCCATGGTGGAAGAAGGGTTTATCTGGTCCGTCGCCTGATGTTGAAACCAACTTCATCCTTAGAGAATGCACTTTGGGAGCCCTTCTCGTTAGCTCGTTGCCCACGAAGACCTCGGCTTTTAGTGGTTTGAAGAGGAAGTTCAGGTTGCTCCTCGAGTTTTTATCAAATGGCGTCTCGATTAGGCTAAGGAGTTACACGAACGAGAGACGGCTATCTATGTAATGTGCAGAATCTAAACGACTAACAAAAGTATATAAATAAGCCTGTTATTAGTTAATAGTTATGTAAGTATGTGGGTTTGCTAATGCTTATGTGTTGGAATGTTGGATGTTTTATAAGCAAGCAGCAGCATAATGAAACAAAAGTACGATCCTTTTTAGTCTATTGTCGTTATGATTCTTTTTGCAATCTTAACTATTTCCTATATTCTGGTTTGATTTGTTATAATTTTAATAGCTACTTTGTTAAGAAATTTGTTATGCAGGAATAAAAAAAATAAATATTTATGGATGTTGAAATAAGGAGGGATTATTGAACCATATTCAATATAGGCTTCTTTTTTACATAACTTCCTATGATCCTAATGGGTCATCATTCCACATATCTCGGTCTTTGTTTGAGGGAAATGGGCCATTTGTTTTAGTATATCGGGCCAAATATTATGACTAGCTTAACAAGGGGTCCAAATTTGCTCTCAAGTATCATGGAAAAGTGTCGCATTTTGCATGGTAAAATCCGGTTCATTTATAATCATTCATTTTGAATATAATTATATTGGTAGACTTTTCCTATAAATAAGGACTTTGTGATAAACAAATTAAAGAGAACTTTTGAGGGAGGGTCAATGAACTTCCTAATCTTTACATGGGAGTTTCGCACTATGAATTATTATCGATAGGGCTGAGAAAATGGATATATTTGATCCTCGGTCTGGTATATCGGATATCCGGTAATTTTTTTCCCTTAAAACCTCGTTCCGTATCCGATCCGTTATTTGCCAGATATCCGGTAAGAAGTATCTGTTTGGAACGGATATCCGAACTATCCATTTTGAAAAAATATTTATACTATTTTTTATTTAGGGCCAACTATGATGCATAAATGACGGATATCGGAACCGGATATCCGCCGATCCGTTTAGATTTTATGATAAAATTTACATGGTTGAGGAGAATTGAACACTTGATGGGTTGAAATTTTACAAAATACTCATTAAAACATCTATGATACTTAGTATTAATGTGTATTTTCCAAAAAATTTAGAGAGAGCCGAATATACCGGATATCCGGTTCCTTCAAAACCCCGATCCGTATCCGGTCTGGATATCTTGAAAAAATTCCCGGATCGGATCAAATACGGATAAAAAAAATTGTGATCCATTCGGATCCGGATAGGCCGGATCGGATCAATAGATCGGGAATTTTTACTCACCCCTAATTATCGAGATCGCAGGTACCATTTTTCATTATGGATAATGGATATTGATTGAAATAATGAATCGTAAAATCAACAAAACATTGTCCTATGTGAATATTTCATATTCCACGCTCTCAAGTACCATGAACAAGTGTTACATTTTGTGTGGTAAAATCCGGCTCTTTTATTGTCATTCATTCTTAATATTATTTTATTGATAGACTTATTCCTATACTTTGTGATGAACAAACTAAAGAGAGAACTTTTGATAGAGTAATGATTTATTTATTATAATAAATAAATCATTACTCTATCAAAAGTTCTCTCTTTAGTTTGTTCATCACAAAGTATAGGAATAAGTCTACCAAGAGTTTTACATACTCCCTCCGTTTCACAATACTTGTTCTTAAAGCCTTTTATTTTTGTTTCAAAATAGTTGTTCATACAAAATTTTTACCCATATATACCCCTAATAATTATACTACCCCACATTAATTATACATACACTTCTCCCAAAAAGTGAAAAAAAGTACAAAAAGAAGAGCATTTAATAGGGGTATTTTGGGCAAAAAAAAATTCCCTTAATATGTGTGAAACTTTGTCTATGAACAAGTATTTTGAAACGGAGGGAGTATGAGTCATTATCGGGATCGCAAGTATCCTTTTTCATTATGGATAATCAAATATTGGTTGAAATAATGAATCTTGCGAAATTAATAGAGCATTGGCCTCGTATTCCACGAAAGTTACAAATCTGCTCTCAAGTACCATGAAAAAGTATCACATTTTGTATGGTAAAATCCAGCTAGCTCATTTGTAGTCATTCATTTCGAATATTATTTTATTGGTAGACTTAATCCTACAAATAAGGCTTTGTTGTGGTAGACAACAAAAGGTAACTTTTGGGAGAGGGGTAATGAACTTCCTAATCTTTACATCAAAGTTCCCTCTCTGAGTCATTATTAGGCTCACAAGTACTATTTTTCATTATGGATAATCGGATTTGATCAAAATAATGAATTTTGTAAAATTAATAGAACATTGTCCTTTGTACATGTTGCAGTTGCCTTGAACAAAATGAACCTTTTCTAATTTTAACTATTTCCTATCTTTTTAGTTCAATATTTAATTTTAATTTTTTTTGCATGTGGTAAATGTATTAAGGAGGGAGAATACAGAAAGCCATCACCAAAGTAAGATCAAGTAGAAGGCATAAGAGTACACCCAAAATGGCTCAGGTCAACAGATCATGAACCTATGCTCTGAAACTGCCTTAATATATCCTAAACTAATATTCCATCTTAGTATGACAAACAAAGCCAATACTTGGTTCATCCTCGAGTTTGAATCGCCATGGTGTAGAGAATTATTTCACCATTCATCAGCTGCTAGGAAAGGAGCATATTATAACCAAATAACTCAAGACACAAAAAACAAAAAAGATAGAAAACAAAAAGCACCCAAAAAATCTTAAACCAAAGGGTCAAAGACCTTTAATTTATACTCCAAATACCCTGCAAGAACTTGACTAAGAATCAATCTTAGTAAAGTAGTAATGCATAGAAGTAGGTCAATCTAGATATGAGTCATCATGATGCATATCAACACTTCAGTCACTCATATCATCTAAGCAAGGAAGGATATTAGAAAAAAAATAACATAAAAACTCAAAAACCAACTCAGAAACAAACCTGCAAGGTTACACACCTAACTTAGGAATCACAGTCTTCTTCTCATGGCCTCTCCATTGCGCCTATGCAGCTTTAACTTTACAATCATTCTCATTTTGTAATCATCGATAAAATTTTGTTAGCAGAGTTTATAGCATTATCTAATATGTAACACCCCTAAATTATCACAAGAATGTCACACGCTAGTGACCCCTTCTGATTTCAATGTTTGAAGTCATCCAAGGCTTTGCTTAGTCATTTTTTTGTAAAAAGGAAATAAGAAGTAGCAAAAGAAGATTCAAATGAACTCTATTTATATTTCAAGCTCCATAAATCAGAAAATAAGGGGATAATTTATAGTAAAACCCGAATACATATCACTAAAATCTTTTATAGACAAACTCAATCATACATAAAATATTTCCTTGTAGTACCATGAGATCCATCCATCATCATCATTAGTGCTCTGGGCTTGATGTTGGTTGCATACTAATGCCTGGTACCACAAGTAGTGAACTTTGAATAGGTTTACCTAAGTCAACTCCAATATTTATTAGGTCAAAGTTAATATATAATTCAATATTATTAAAATATATGGTAAATGCGTATTTTCTTTTTATAACAACTAGCACATCTTAACCTAATGTCAAGCATCATGTGTAGAAGATATCATATGTAAATCATAAGAAAACTTCAATATCTAACCTTGACTAAAATTAAAGATTTACTCAAACATACAAAACATTCAAGCAACAACAACCACCTTATCTTTTAATAACACTAAACACTTGAATGAAGTACCAAAACAAGTATTTTATACAAGAGATTCAATTTAATGTTCCGCGTGCACTTATATTATATGATTATCACTACAAGGTAACTTTTACTTGATCTCACACTTCCGAATTACTTACTTTAACAAGCAGGTGCCACTTGGCACCAACGCCATGACACTAGCTAGGTGTTGAATGACTCTTCCCTTGCGATGGGAGATGAGTCATGGATCATGATCTAAATAATATCATTAATGGTCTAGAAACCAATAATGTTATTATAAAGAAGTATTTATGATGATGTACTCTTAAATACTCCTATCACCACCACTACTACTAAAATAAATGATGCATTAACCATTAATGTTGCTATAAAGAAGTACTTACAATGATGATGATTGTAAATACTCCTATCCTACCTTACCTTTTTAATAGATGACTTTACAAATTTACATACCACAAACAATTTACTTTGGTTCAGACATAACCCTAAGGTATACTATCTAGTGCAACTTAGAGTCAAAACTATTTTATGTTGTCATTACTATAGCATAGATAAACCTAGTTTATTTAATAAGAGAACACATATTTATACATGAATCTTAGTTTAGATCTAATTGATCATATAATTAGTTAAACAATATAATCATGTGTGAGTTTTACTATAGATTACATGCAAGATCAAATATGCAAAAAAGGTGGGAGAGACTTCTTGATATTCGATGTGTCAACCATCGGTTGGTGGAAAGTGAGACATGTGACATGTTGCGGTGTATGTGCAATTGATGTGACTTGCATCATAAGTTGGTGTGTTTGGCATACAACATCATTAATGTCATCGCTAGTTTGGAGTGCTCTTAACCTATGACCTCGTCTTGTTGTTTAACCAACACACTAACTACGCAATGTAGTCGACCTTCATCTAAGATATGCATGTTGTTTGTGCTAGAATCTCCATGGCAGCTATACTAAGTTTGTTGGATCTTTATGTCTTCAGTTCAATGGGCACGTTGATTCATCTGACTTAATATATTTTGACTAGAACACTTTGCTATTTGCGATTGTTTTTGTAGGGTGCATGCTTTCATCGGCGCCACCAAGCCATGATGCGAGTTTCGACCTTGTGTGTGTCATGTCTTCTCGATTTCTTTCCTTTCTTCAATCATTTTTTTTTTGCCGTTTACTCTTTGAATCATTCGCGCTCCATCATTTACTTGTAGGAATGGGAAATTTCACTTTTGATGAAGTGATAGTCACTTTGTAGGAGAGCGAGAGTATGATGAAGAATGACGCTATCGACATAGAAGGAGATTGCATACTAGTTGCGCGCGGGAGAGTAGAAGCGAGATGACCTGAGATAGAGGTAAAACTCACACCCACACCAAGAGTTGAGTGCAGAGTTATTACTGAAGAAAAAAGGGTTACATACAAGCAAGGTGTACGTTATTGGATGAGGGGGACCAAAGAAGTTGAGAGAGACATCCTTACGGAAGAATATGGTGACTCCCAACACCAATACGATATGTAATGTTGACTAAGATGAGGATGTTTATTTTGCAATAGGTGAGGAGGTTTCCAAGTCCGAGTGGGTAATGGATAGTGTTGTATCAATGTATATGTGTAAAGATCCAACATTATTCGACACCTTGAAGACGGGTGAAGTTAAGAAAAGTTTAAGATAAAAACTCTCCTACGTACAAAAGATGACAATTGGCCCGTTCAATTGTTTCATTTTCTTTTAATTAAAATCTAGTTTGTTTCCCTTCATCAATCATCACTAAACTATCTATTTGCTTGAAGTTCACGTCCAGTTTCGTAATTGATGACACCATGCCCTCCTCACCTATATATGACAGGCCAGGAGGAGTAGACCATGAGTGTTCGTTCTGATGACCCTATTACTCGTTTCTTGGCTAAGGCTATTGCTCGTGCTACTACATCAATTATCATGAGAGTTAGATTACAATTCACTCAGCATGCCGAGCCACACTTTCCCATGATCTCTTTAGCCTTAATATGTGATGCACCAAACACCGTGCCCGACAGACTACACTAGGTGCGCCCTTGCTTGTTGGTGTGCTTGTTCTTGGCCTAGCCGAGTCTAATTGACGCCTTTGTATTTATTTATTATTATTACATAACTTATTTATATTTCATGTATTTGGTATTTACATTATGTTGTATGGTGGACGTGTATTTTCGGTTTGCATGTCGAGACTAGTTCACTTTGGTCTAGAAGGAATGCTCTCTATATTAATCCCTCCTTACATCTATATAAAGCCCACGTCAAAACTCTTCTCCTCTCTATTTCTTCCTCTTTCTCACTTGCTAGTCGAGCCCTAGGCCGGCACCCATCTCGGCCACGCCGAGGAGCACTTCTTAGCGTCGAGACCAAGTCTTGCGCCTTTCTTGTTGCAGCCTGTTGGCGCTGCTCACATCCGATCCTACTGGAGATCCGACTCATCTTTGCACATTGCTGTAGTGCCAAGATTCGGACGGTCGCTGCTTAAGATCGGCCTTCGTCGATAACTACCTAGCCATTGCACCACTGCTTAAGATTGGCCTTGCTGCCCTGCCGAAAGTCTACTCCATCATGTCGTTGCTTGGTTTTACTTGGAACTTGATTGAGTGGCTTGCTTAGAAAGATCCAGTGTTATCAGTAATTCAATAAAATGTTTGTATACGTTTCTAGAGCTTATTCAAAGTAGAAAATAAGAGAATTTAGTTCAGAATGTAAATAGCACTCGGCGTATCAAACTAAGAGCAAAGCGTAATTTAAGCCAACAAAACCACTATGTACGTGTATCCAATTGATATAAGTTTTGAGGTTAGGTTTTTAATTTTTATACATATACTTTTTTAGATGATGAAGTGTTTAAACTTTTAGTAAAGAATTTTTATATCAAATATCTCCTATTGTACTCAATGTGTTCTAAAAAATGCTAGACGGATGTTGGGCAGAGAGGGACTGCCTAGCGCCTAGACAGTCTGAACGGTGGTCTAGACGGTCTTAGATGGGTGCTTAGGCGAGTTAGGACCCTCCAGTGCCTAGGCGAGACCTAGAAGGGATTTTTAGAACAATAATTGTACTACAAACATTAGAATTTATACACATTATTTGAGAAAAAAAATCTTAAATACTAACTCATAATATTCCGTCCTTTTAGGAGGATAACTTATTAAAAAAATAAATTATCTTATTTATATTATTAAATTTCATGATTTTTGAATGACATGATTTTTCGGTTTTTAGTTTAATTTTCGAAAAATATCTAATTTATTGTCTTGTTGAGAGTGTTTCCGACCTGGAAAACTTAGACAAAAATTATCTAGTATATAATCTCATGAGTTACTTCACCCATCGCCATATGATTTTGGGTTGGAACCTTATTGAGCTTATATGATAGGCTCGTTATATGTACGACCCCCAGCTTATCAGCCCACCAGACTTTATCAGGTTATCATGTTCCTAGAAAACTTTGACATTCTTCTTTTAATCAATTGTAGTGCTATTTATGTCAGTGACATCTCTCATGTCGATGACGTCGTTAATATTTCGCAAATGTCGACGACTTCACTCATATTTGAAACGATTAAAATCTTGAACTGATCTTCCTTTCCATCTTGGTTCACAAGTCTACGACTTCTCACATATGTACAAGACTACAACGTCATAAAAGAATTTATGTCGTAGACTTTTTTTTTTAATTTGGAAGCATCAAAATCTTTTAACTGATATTTTCTAATAGTACGTGTTATTTTATTTTTTTTGATAAGGTAAGGATCAGGAAGACGTCCTAGAGCATTTTTGCGAATAAGAATCCGAAGTTTTAAATTATCCAAAAGGAGATTGGCAGGGATGTTGTGGCCAGCTTAGCGATTTTATCGACCACGACATTGCAAAACAATACGTGTTATTGTTTTGAAAAATATGTGTATTATTAATTTGGACGCTGTCTTATTGCTGGCGGAATTGTATATATAGCTCATAATTAACCCAAGTGGCATTTTCATGAATGCAATTGACCTTGTGATGAGACTGAAATAAATAAAATGAGACCTATAATACTTGAATAGGATTAAATAATTAATTGGTTGATTTGGAAAAAGCATTTAAATCATGTTTTGATATCACCACGTCCAACTCCGGAAAGGGGTAACCATTACAATGTATACTTGTTCTGATGACTTGTTTAGTATCAATTTTCAAGTCAAGCCGCCTACTTAGAACCTCAAACTCCATACTAAATTAATCAATTTGCGCCTCCAATTGTTTATATCATTATCAAATTGAAAACGCATTTCACGTGATTTTGATGCATTCCACGAAGAAACGGTTCAACAATTTTGGCATGTAGCCCCATATGATAAGCCTCCTTTAATTTTGTAACGTATATTTGGGTGAACTAATTTAGTACAATGCATGGTTTTGACCAAAAAATAAAATAAATGAATTGTTTTAAATTGTAAATTTAAGTCAAATAGATGTTATAATCGTTTGTTAATTTACTGTGATAAACTGAGAATCTCAAAAATTCTATGTGAGAACTAAATTTTTTTTGGGAAATTCCGGATGGTACCCCTCAGTTTTATACTTTTCCGAGTGGTGCCCAACAAAAAAGTTATTCCGCGTTGTACCCCTCAGTTTTTAGCATAGTTCGGTCCGTGTCGTACTCATGCGTCGTACTCATGCGGAAAAGAATCGAGCAAGAAATCAAAGACGGACTTCTATCATCAAACGGGTAACCTTCACCCCTCCAATTCCGATCACCCTGTTACGGGAGAGACGAGGAAATAGCTAGGAAATGTACGTATATTGATAGCTTGCATTTAGGATGCAGCTTAGTTTAGCTTAGTTTTTAGGTTTTCTAGGAAATTCGGGTTTTGCGCTTATTTTGTTCGTTTTGCAGATCTTTAGGTAAACAAGCGTGGACGGGATGGATCTTAGATGATTATGGAGGATCAAGATGAAGCTTAAAGTGATTCAAGTGAAGATTGGAAGAATCAAGGTCCAAGAGCTTGAGAGATAAAAACGCTTAAACCCGGGCTATGCATTGGAGTCTTGTTTTGACACCTCTATCTTGCAATGCTTGGTTTGGGCGCTATAATGGTCGGATGAAGCTGAATTTGGTATCATTGGAAAGATAACTGGAAGAGCTACAATTCATATTTTTACTCCGAGTGCAAATTCCAACTAGAATGGGGTCAAAACAGCCTCTAAATTGTCGTTTGAATGTTGAGGCCTGAGCGCGGGAAGGATAGGTGGGAGAGCGACCTTGCTCTGGGGAAGACTGACCGCGCCCAACCATGTTGGTGCGACACTGAAATCGAGGCTTCAAGTTATCTTTAGGTTGACTTTATTGTTATTTTAGGATGTTTTTGGATATGATATAACTACTCTTTTGGGGTTTTATTTAGAGGGTTAAGCATTGTTATTCAACGCTATTCAATTTTAGAGAGAATTTTGGGAGACAAAACCCTAGATTGCAAAGTTGAAGAGAAACCTAACTCTTGTAAGTTGATTTTCTTCTTTAATGTCATTTTCTAGCAAATTTCCCTTCTCCAACTAGTTAGTTGAAGTTGTATGTATGATTGATTGTGAGATTTGAATTATTTCAACTTGCCTTGAGTAGTTTGAATTACTCCATGCTTAATTGATTAAATCCGCTTAGGGTTTTAATAGCTTGATCACCTATTTTGATTTCTAGGTTGAATTATAACTAGAATAGCTAAGTATACGGTGAAACTTGGTTATTCATGGATGAATCCTTTGATTAAACTTATATACGATGGAATAAGGTTAATCAAAGGAGGAGAATTCAATCACAAAACTTCATGAATATACGGTGTAATTCATGGATGATGTTTCTATTGAATGCTTTGAACTAATTTGCATGATCAATTTGACATAGAAGGTTTTCTAGGTTAATTGGTTAAAAGGTTATTAAAGACGGTGCATATTGATAACCACTTTGAGCTTGAATTTCATGAATTCACAATAGATTAGTCAAGGGAATTGAAATAACAATAATCAAGGATCGATACTCATGTGTGCAATGGATACGAAACTAGTTGGATGCTTTTCCTCTATTTGAAACCTTAATTATTTTACTTACTTTGTTTTGTTTACTTAGATTAATATTTAAAATCTTGAAATCCCCCTTAATTACTTTAGTAATATTAATTAAACATGAGAAATCTGATTTTCTGTGGGTACGACCCTTGCTTCCACTATACTTAGGTTCGGAAGTTAGGATTTTTCTTTGACAACGCTTTTACCACGACATAAAAGTGCTCGTCATATATAGACTGAATAATGTATTTACAATGCATGTAAAAATGAATAATACCTAGAATATGGAATCTATGGTGAAAAGCGTGGATAGTCAATCCCGCGTCTCTAATGAATTTGTATTACCATGTTGTTATTAATTAATCTCCTCCATCTCCAACGAATTTGTTTGCATTTGTGAACGAATGGAGGATTTCTTTTGCTCCCAAACTGCAACTCCGAGATGGTAACGATGGCGGAGGATTTCGGCTTTGAAAATGGAAGAGATGAAAGAGAGAGAATGATGAGAGTAAATATGGACGGTTTTGATGATTTGGAAGTTGAATATATAAAAAGAGAGTCGAAATTTAGGGAGAGATTTTAGGAATTTGGTGCAATCCGGTGGATTCACCACATGATAGATAATGTGTACCCTTTTTTAATTAATCTCAACCCTTACCATTACCGCCGCGTAAGGCGGCCTTGTGGGTGCGGAATTCCAAAATTAATTTTTAATCCCCAGTTCCCAAAATTTATCACTCCTCCAACCCGTTGGGGCCAACCTAGACTTGGGTTGTCAAAACCGGAACCGGAACCACGGTTTCGGTTTCCACTACGGTTCCGGTTCCTCCACTCCCGGAACCGGTGAACCGGCGGTTCCACCGATAAAAAAGTAAAATTAACCAAATCACGATCACGTTTTCCGTTCAAAGGTCAAAAATAAAGTTTTATTTTAATTATTTTATTATTTCCGGTTCTGGAACCGGAACCGGTCCTAGGTCTAGGCCAACCGCCCCCGCCCACACCCCTTATATCCACCCATGGTTTTTTTCAACCTCTCAATATATTTAAGCTTGTTTGGAGTACTTTAATCTTATTTGTTTTCTAGTATTTTATGTTCTGGTTGTTGATTTCTTCGACCTTCAAATCTACTAGAAATGTCTAGTTCAAAAAAATAACAATGTTTAATTCATTACATTGGACATTGTTGTTTGCTTATATTTTCATTTTATTTTATCTGGCTATCTAATGAATTTTTGGGCATATTAATATCAAGAGAACGTGACAAGTTGAATCAGAAAAAACGCTCTCTTCAATTTATCCCCTTCGGAGATAATACCTCGTCATCATTTCTGGGTTAACCTTCCCACCCCGCCTCAATGGCTCCCCACTGCCTCTATCCCCACGCCTCACCACCGAATCAACTCCGTGGCCTCACCGCCATGTTACCAACACGACATCATTGTCTCTTAACCCCCGGTCATCATCGCCACTATACTCTAAAAGAAATATCCACCACTTCTCTTTAGGTGGATTTGGCCGGATTTTTTCACGTCTAGCTGAATTTCTCCGGTGTTGGTTGGAAATGTTGCCGCTTCACCCTCATGGTCTCATCGCCACTTTGATCACCTCCACGATCATACCACCACTTCAACCTCAAGGCTCCTCCATCTATCTATCTCCATTCTAGTCGGTTGGTGCTCATCTCCGGTGCTCTCCGACGCCACCTTGTCTCTTGAGGAGTTTGCCTCATTTACATATGACGCACGTCACCTTTACTTGTTGCACAAGTTTATTGCTTGCGGCACAAGTTTGATAACTTTATTTGTGGTGCAAGTTTGAAAATTCTACTTGCGGAATGGCTTGAGCTTAATTTGTTTACAAATTTTCTAAGAATTTGGAGTTGTGTTTGGTTTTGTGATGGTTTCCCACACACACACAATAATACAAGATCTATCGTAGTATTAGATCACGATCGAATCACGAGGATTATTTCTGCTTTAACTAATTCTAGAACTAATTCCTAAGCTAAAATATAGTGATTTTTGGGTGTAATTCTAACTACTAAAAACAAGTAAAACAAGTAAATTATAAAATGAAAAGTATATGAGAAAGCAAAATTCCAAGGCAAGGAATCACAACAATTTGATCTACGGAGTTCGAATCTCACTTTTACCTATACTGAGTTGGATATTTTGTTATGAAGGTTATTGTCTAATGTCATAAATTAGCTTTTCTCAAAGTTTAACTTAATGCACTTCTATCAAATTAAGAACCCACTCTCATGAAGAAACATAGCCGATAGAAACCCTTTAAGAACTTAGAAATCTAGACGGTAAACCAAACCTGCCCCACTCTCGTGATGTATCAAACTTGACTCAAATATCTAGAAGTTCTATGACAATTAACCACATGAGAAACTAATCTCAAATTCAATTATAGTTTTTCCAAATAGATAGAACCACCTCTCGATGTGTTCTCTCTATTTTTTTACTCACTTAGACTACCACCTCTCGATGCGCAATCTAAACAAGAATCTAATTAGTTTAAACCTATTAGATTAAGCCCCTAGAATCAAATCATATTAGTTTTCCAACTCAATTCAAGCAAAAGGTATTGAATCTAATCCGCTTCACATTGCTGGGATTAACCAAACCATAGAACTATAGAGTTTAGCCTAACATAATGAAATTCATAATCAAATCGATAAACTTAAACATAGAATAGAAATAAGAACAATAATTGAAAGATAAACTTACTAGAAATTCAATTGAAAGAACAATTAGATCCAAAGTGCAAAGCAAAACTCCAAAGCGAAAGAGCGTAGGACTAAAATCCTAGAAATTGTCTCTTCTCTCTCTACTTGAAATTAGAATAATAATAATGCATAATAATTCTCAAACTTGTCCTCCAAGTAGTCTTAGAAAAGTCATTAAACTTATGCCAAAAGATATACCAAAAATAAAACCAATTCGGACTCAAAAAGGAGTAAGAATGCCCAAATTCTCGGCGCGCACGATGTCTGTCACGACCCGTGACCGACCATCTGAGAGCACACTTTTGCTTTGTCTCTTCTTGTTTTGGCTCGTGATGGCCTCCACGACCCGTGATGATGCTTCTAACGTCTTCCTTCACTCCTTAGCTTGCATTTTGAATTGTAATAACTTATCCACAACTCTTGAAAGCTCTTGGAATACTCAAATCTTCATTCCTTAGTGTTAGTTCGGGTCTTTAAGCTTCACTAAGATATTGTCCTCTTGTCTTCATCTCCTCTTGACTTCAAAACACCATAAAAAAACTTATAAAAGCACAACAAACTTGTGTGGACCTCCATACTATGAATAATACGAAAATCAACACAAAAAGACCAAAACCTAAGCTAGAAAAGAAGATATCTAATCCTAAATGCATATGCAAACTAATCAAAACTAGATGACAACATTTTGTACTGAGTTGTATTAGGCTAGGTCGTTTGGTGCTCTACGGCTTTTGAAGATCTTTCATCTCGGTGAAGGGAACGTTAGCTGTCCATTTCGCACATCCCTAGAACCGACTTGCTGCTTGCGATGCTAAGAATCTTAGTACTTTACTCACCCCTATCCCAAACTCATCTTTGCTCTTTGTCTTTGGGTGTTTGTACTTTCCCTGGTCGATCCTGCTCATCTTGTTTGTGGCTCCTTTGTTGAACCACCTAGCTATTCATGGCTACCCTTTTTTTACGGCCACTCCATTTTACCAATTCTTTTTGGTATTTAGAATTCTTAACTTATCAAAAACAAATTTTTTTGGGTCTTGCCTTTGGCTCGCCCGGTTCGATCGGTCGGACACCGCTCTACATTCGGATGGGTATTTCGTGGTCCCATTTTGGGGGAGACCCTCCCAATATCAATTTTTCAATACATGCCGTCAGTGGGATTCGAATTTAGAATCTCCTGAATAACAATTAAAGAGTCTAGTATCACTTTACCACTAGACTAACTGAGTATTGATATCAAAAACAAATTAAGAGAACGTACATGACAATGATGACATGTGATAAAACTTGATATTTCAATGAATGTGGTGAGAATTTGAGACTATATAAACAACTTTAATACTAATATTTAACATTGACCCTTTGACCCCCGAAAAATATTAATCCAATCAATCAATAATTATTATTATTATCTACGGATCAATTTAATTTAATCCAGATTAGAGAACTTCTAATCCATACAAGACACCGGCATATTTTTCCGGGCCATCCTTCACAAAATAAAGCTGCCTAATCTTCTGAAACGCATGCCACGTCAGCAGGCTATCCGAACCGGCCTGGTGGCATTTCCCGACCGCCCGGTCCACCTCGAGCGTTTTTGCAACCCGGTCCAAACCCCCGTACAAGCTCTGGCAAAACCGCATCAAATACTTGACGTCATAAACACTCTTCCCGAAAAACACCCTCATCACCCCCAGAAACTCCTCCAAACTCCCCGGCAAGCGGCGGCGCGTGAGCAGCTTCACCAAATACCCGAAATCATACGCGCTGTGAAAAGTCACCCAAACCACCGACCTGTTACAGACCAGCCCAGACGACATCATCAGCTCCGCAAACCGGTCCGAGTCGACCCCGTCGGTCCGGTTCCGGTCAAAGTCGATCCCTTGCTGGCGGAGGAGCGCGATGGAGTCAGGCGCGTGAGGGTCACGCGCAACGTCGAATTCCCTAAAATTGAACTCCCAGATGTAACGCTCGTTGGCGCCGAGATCCGGCAAGTTGCCGTCGGAGTCGGAGAGAGTTAAGCCCACCTGGATGAGATTCAGATCGTCGACGTTCGATTTCAATAGGCGGTAGAGATCGGACGGGAGGCGGCGGGCGGCGGCGACATAGTGGGGCCCAGGCTTGGGCTTGTGGACCACACCGGGGAACTCAGTGTCCATGGAAATGAAAGGGAATTCGTCGATTGCTTGACTGATCAAATCGAACTCGGACTCCAGATTCGACGCCCATACTTCCCGGATCTTGATTGGCTTGGGTTTCGGGTTCGGGTCTTCGATCAACATGATTTTGACTTTCTTCTTTCTATTTTTTTTCTTTTTTTCTTTTATAAAATGCTTTATTGATGTTTGAAATGGGAGAATTAGAGGAGTGGGGTTTTATACAGGAGAATGAAGAAGAGAGGATGTTGCTTGGAAGTGCAGAAACGGAGTGGAGGAGGAGTCCAAGTTCAACGCGTTTGGCGTTTAAAGTGTGTGTGGTGGTGGGGCCAGGTTCAGTTAATCTCGACCAAGTCGTCGTCCACCTCAAATGATGAAACGGTCCAACTTGGTGTGTAATTGTGGTCGTGCAAATTAGGAAACTGCCTATTAAAATATGTCAAATTATTCAAAATCACCAGTTAGTTCTACATTTGGCAAAATTACTCATAATACTCCATTGTTAACATTTTTTTTATATCTCGCTCGGTTTGATTGGCTAGGCCCCTCTATGTCCCAATCGAGTAATGTATAGCCCTTGATGGAGTGACACTAGCCACATTCAATCCGTTAAGACTATACACTCCATGTCTCCATTATTAACTAAACATTAGCTACTGTTAGAATATATGTTATGAGCTATTTACATTTTTATGACCAATTTTACCCGCAATATTATTTAATTTTTAGGGTTTGTAATTGAAAATTTACATGGAAAAAAGGAGAACTAGTACAAATCCATGAATGATTTATTGATATTTACGATTTTACAATGGTTTTGTTATGTGAAATCAAAGTGATTGTGTGGGAAGTTACATGTTTAATCATTCTTCCAAGAACATGTATGAAAAGCAGTAAGAATGTAGGGAGATTTTATCTTTTTTATATAAATTTAAACGGGTCACAACAGGCTAGACAACATAATAATCCTAATCCTAAATCATACATCCATATGTTGATGTTCATGTAAGTTTTGATAATTTTTAACTTAATGGGTAGTTTTGAGCAATTTAACATATTTATGGGTAGTGTCCGGTATTTCATGCAAGTGTGCATTTTGGATTTAGCGTTTAGATATGGATAAGTCCAAATATTCAAGTGGGAAATTATTAAAGCTGAAAAGTAGCACGTTTCACGGCACTCGCTTGTCCTTTTCAATTATGATAGATACTAATGCCGTATCCAAAGCAAGCTGGTTTCCTCTTGGCCATGGTCTTCAGTTTTGTTCGTTCGTTAAACAGAAAAATGAAGTGTATTGTTTTCTCTTCTTCTATCTCTTATATGTGGAGTGTGACAAGTCCACTTTATAGATTTCGAATTAAAGTTTTAGGCTATAACCATTTTGAAGTACATGGTGTATTACTAGCATAAATCAAGTTTCACATGGTCACAAATATATACCATGTGAAAAATGATCAACATGCACATTGTACGTCATATCTAGGCAAAAATGCGTTTCTAAGATTTAATGGATTTGCCATATTACATCTCCTTAGAAAATGATCGCAGATTAGATTAACCTACAAGGAAAGGGGGGAAATAAATAAAAGATCGTAATTTGAGGGAGAGAGTGGTAGAAAACACGAGGTAATAAAGTGTGATGTCTCAAATATTTCAAAGAAGATTTTCTGTCTTCTGGTTTGATTCGTGAACTTGAACAATTAATGTGTAGCTTCTTATGGCAAGGACAACAACCAACTCGGAGCCACAACTGGATGTGCTGGAAAAAGTTGTGTGGATCAAAGAGTAAAGGAGGTCTTGGTTTCAGGGACATGGAGATGTTTAACTTAGTTTTGCTGGCTCGTCAAGGGTGGTGCTTTTTGCAGGAACCAGACTCTTGTTGCTCGATTGTTTAAAGCCAGGTACTTTCCAAACTCGAGCTTTTTGGAAGCGACAACAGGCTACAGTCCGAGCTTTTGTTGGAGAGGAATTCGATCTTAAAGCCAAACAGGTGCTGCTTGATGGATTGCTCTGACAAGTAGGTAATGGTGCAAGCATCAGTGTTTGGGAAGACAAGTGGATTCCACGCCCAACATTATTCAGACCTCTAGGCAATCTGAAAAATGCTCCAACTGATATCAAAGTTATGGATTTAATTGATTGGCAAAAAGGAGAATGGATTGAAGATCGAATCTGAGACTATTTCTTAGAGGAGGATGCTGAAATTATTCTTCAAATCCACTTAATTGATAACCAAATCCAGGATAAACTGTTTTGGTATTATTCTCGGGATGGAAATTTTACTATTAAGTCTGCTTACAAGTTAATTAAATCAATGCAAACCAATTCAACTATTGGCGGTCAGATGGACAACACCAGCAAAACAAAGTTGTGGAAGCAAATCTGGAATCTCCCAGTTCAACTGAGAATTAGACTCATTCTTTGGCGCGCTGGTCAGGAAATTTTACCTTGCAAATCTTGCCTTAATCGAAGACACATTCTACCTGATTCAAGGTGCGTTTTTTGTGGCAAGGAAGAGCCGATTTGAATATCGGTGGGAATAGTAGGAGGTATAATTTGTAGTTGATTGAGAGTGACGAGGTTAGCTTCTCGGATTCCAAGTTCACTAGTGGGACTAGTGTTGGAAGTTTGGTCGTTGGCCATTTTGGTAGCGAGGTGACGGTAACGTGTTTAGCAAGGTAACGTGTTTGATGGGATTTTTGGCTAAAGGCCCCACGGTGGGCGCCAATTGTTTTGGACAGATTTAACACGTAAACGCGTTATCTGCTATAATGAGGGAACTCTAGTCAAAAACCTGTTTAAACACGTTAATTCGCAAATAATAAGGGATTCATAAAGAGAAATAGCAAATGAACTATTAAATAAGTAGAGAAAGAGATATGAATTCGAAATAGTGAAATAAGATTGCAATTGTACTGATGCGAGTTACTCCTTACGATTCAAGACACCAATGATAAGTAGTAGACACGTTAATTGGTAAAACAATGGATATCGAAATAAATAGGCAAAAATATAGAATAACGAGGGTAAACTTCACTATGATTCCATTCAAATGTAGAAGAACAATTGATGAGTACGCCAGAGAGAAAATGAAGAACAAAATAGTTTTTGAGATCGTGGATGAATAATCGAAGAATAAAAATACAATTGTATGTAGATTGTTTTGTTGTAGAGAGAGCGTGTGAGAGTGAGTCCAAGAGAATGAGAGTCCCCTTTGCTGATGTTCTTTCTCCCCTTTTATAGGCTCATATTCTGGTCATTTATGAGTCAATCCCGAGAATCTCGCCTTTTATTAATGTCTCCAACAGCTAGTTTTGACCAGTGACCACTTCTGCTAAATCATCAACGCGTTGGCATTTAAGGCGTCCGTGATTTTTTCCCATGTAGTTAATGTTGAAACCCGATATAATCTGCGCTATAAACGGGATTATAAAAATACTAACTCTCGGGATTCGTACAACCAAACGGTTTTCGTACGTGGATTATTCCTCCTCCCCACCCCTCAGCCGATTGCTCTTTACGAATAAAGTCTTTAGACCTCATACCGTTTATAGCGCGATCTCACTCGGAGATCAAATACGTCGAGCTTTGGCAAACGAGATAGTTCTCGAGCCAGAGAGGATTTTCGACCCTTTTAACGTTACACATATCCTTCCTATTTATAGCTTTTGCAAGCTTCCAACCTTTCTAAATAGGCGATGTGGGAGAGAATAGGATGATGACATGGCATTCCTCCATAGGACCATTCAATTGTCTTCCTTATTTGCTTAGCTTTGATCGATGTGGGAGAGAACATACAAATTCATGCATGTACATTTCTCCTGCAAAGATCACGCACCCATATAATGGAGTTGTGCTGATTTTAAACTTGGGCCTAATTTACTTAACTAGCCCATGGGCTCGGCCCATTAGTATTTTCACTCTCTACCGAATGCAAGCATCTATCATTCATATATGAAGCTCTATTAGTTTAGCACGGGGGATTTATCTAGCGGTTATTTCGCGCACCATCACAACCCCTTGGCTTGGTGTCATCATTCCACGAGGGCAACGAGACAAAAAACAGGTGCGCACGCCTATCGAGAGTTTAGCTTTGAGCAACGCGACTTGAGCTCGAGATTGGGTGTAGTTCGCGCAGTTTTCGAGAGTTGGGACCTCGTCCTTTTAGAGAGTCAGGACCTCGTCCTTTAGCGAACCTCGTTCGCTTAGAGAATTTGGACCTCGTTCATAAGAGAATTTCCAACCCCAAGCGGGAAACGAGGGGTGGACCCTAACGAGATTCTCCAACCCCAAGCGGGAAGCGAGGGGTGGACCTTAACGAGATTCTCCAACCCCAAGCGGGAAGTGAGGGGTGGATTTTAACAGGATTCTCCAACCCCAAGCGGGAAGCGAGGGGTGGATTTTAACGGGATTCTCCAACCCCAAGCGGGAAGCGAGGGGTTGACCTTAACGAGATTCTCCGACCCAAGCGGGAAGCGAGGGGTGGACCTTAACGAGATTCTCCGACTCCAAGCGGGAAGCGAGGGGCGGACCTTAACGAGATTCTCCAACCCCAAGCGGGAAGCGAGGTGTGGATTTTAACGAGATTCTCCGACCCCAAGCGGGAAGCGAGGGGTGGACCTTAACGAGATTCTCCAACCCCAAGCGGGAAGCGAGGGGTGGACCTTAACGAGATTCTCCGACCCCAAGCGGGAAGCGAGGGGTGGACCTTAACGAGATTCTCCGACCCCAAGCGGGAAGCGAGGGGTGGACCTTAACGAGATTCTCCGACCCCAAGCGGGAAGCGAGGGGTGGACCTTAACGAGATTCTCCGACCCCAAGCGGGAAGCGAGGGGTGGACCTTAACGAGATTCTCCGACCCCAAGCGGGAAGCGAGGGGTGGACCTTAACGAGATTCTCCGACCCCAAGCGGGAAGCGAGGGGTGGACCTTAACGAGATTCTCCGACCCCAAGCGGGAAGCGAGGGGTGGACCTTAACGAGATTCTCCGACCCCAAGCGGGAAGCGAGGGGTGGACCTTAACGAGATTCTCCGACCCCAAGCGGGAAGCGAGGGGTGGACCTTAACGAGATTCTCCAACCCCAAGCGGGAAGCGAGGGGTGGACCTTAACGAGATTCTCCAACCCCAAGCGGGAAGCGAGGGGTGGACCTTAACGAGATTCTCCAACCCCAAGCGGGAAGCGAGGGGTGGAATCGCGCACTTTTCGAGAATCTCCAACCCCAAGCGGGAAGCGAGGTGTGGAATCGCGCACTTTTCGAGAATCTCCAACCCCAAGCGGGAAGTGAGGGGTGGAATCGCGCACTTTTCGAGAATCTCCAACCCCAAGCGGGAAGCGGGGGGTGGAATCGCGCACTTTTCAAGAATCTCCAACCCCAAGCGGGAAGCGAGGGGTGGAATCGCGCATTTTTCGAGAATCTCCAACCCCAAGCGGGAAGCGAGGGGTGGAATCACGCACTTTTCAAGAATCTCCAACCCCAAGCGGGAAGCGAGGGGTGAAATCACGCATTTTTCGAGAATCTCCAACCCCAAGCGGGAACCGAGGGGTGGAATAATTATAACAGAGAATTAGAAACATTGTTCCAGTATACGAATATATCAAGTATAATTTAATTAGCGAGTCGAGTTTATAAGGCTTACCTCTTTCTACAACCATGCAACACCTATTTTTAGAACAGATGTCGTGATCATTGGCCACGCATACACGGTACCATGTGATGTTTGCCATACCTGAACTAGGCATGTGATTCCGCTTGTTTTGACTTCGGCGTTTTCAACAACTTAAAAGTTGTTATTGTGCCTTTGAATCTTTGTACCAATCTGGACGCTAAATAAAAGCAGCCCAAATAGCGTAGATTGGCCCAATTCTTACGAGGCAACACCACTCAACTTGCAGATTTTGGCTTACTAACTCATGCCATGCATGTAAGCATGTTCTTGCAATTATTATGAATAGCCATGCGTTTGATTCATGCAATTTATATCATATATGCATATCATTCAGGATTATAGATTTATATTGCCCATGCATGTAATTGATATTTAAACATAATTAACGAGGCATGCAAACCTGTCAAGCGATTGTTTTTGGCCATTACCGGTGTATATGAGCTCCGCGCGAGGTATGGACGGCCTCCGGCGAATCCTCGGGCCACGAAGAGCTTGTGGCTACGATGAATATGCCACCACCTAGCCCGTGCAACTTCGACCCGACGTTCTGCCCCGAGTGTCCATCTTTGAGCCAAATGAAGGCAGTGAAGACGCATGCATGGAATTTTTCCGACAATACCGACTTCACACAAACCCGCCATCATGCAGGGGTGTAGTTTAGCGAGAGAACTCGAAAGAACCTGCAGCCCGAGGCGTCGTGTGATACGGACCCGGTGTGGATCGCGTATCGAACCCTTGTTGGTCAAGGGGGTTGAGCCTAACCCGAGGTGGATTCCGACTCGGATAATCGTGGTTGGTGGCCACGGAAAGCAAAGAGCAGACAAAGTAAATTAGGGCAAACTATTTCTTGGATAATTTATGAAGGTGACACCAAGAGTATTTATACCTAAGCCCTAACGGTTCAAAAAAAGCGTCCCGGGAAAGAACCGTAAAGAAAACCCGAGAAGAGAGCTTTGCTCTAGTTTATAAAAATTACATAAATTGCATATAATGCTGAAATTATCAAATAATATCCTAAAAAGTTTATAAATTATGCTAATAAAATTAAATAAGCTAATCTTCATATCGTCTTGGACGACGTCGGACTCGAGATGGCCTGGCAACGGATATTTCTCCCGTATCATTCTCTCCCCCGTTGAGAATAGGCTTGTCCTCAAGCCGTAATTCCGGAAAAGAACGGGAAATCACATCGACTGGTTCCCAAGTAGATTCGCCTGGCGCTCCGTCCGACCATTCAATGAGCCACTCGTGCCTGGGGATGCCGTCCACAATTACCTGGCGCTCGGCCGTGGCACGTCGCGGAAGTGAGATCGGCCGGTCGTACAAAAATTCCGCCGGTAAAGAAGCGGGTGGCACAGGGAAACCATCCGGTGTAAATGGTCGGAGCAGCGAAACATGAAATACGTTATGTATACGAGCCGTTGCCGGCAGCTCTAGGCGATATGCAACAGGTCCAATCCGCTCAAGAATTGTAAATGGTCCATAGAAACGACGGGCAAGCTTAGCGGATAGAGGACGACTGACAGAATGTTGCCGATATGGTTGCAATTTCAACAGAACTCGATCTCCGACACTAAATTCCACATCTTTCCGATGCTTGTTGGCTTGGTTCGCCATCCGCTGTTGCATTTTGGAGAGATTATGACGGATGAGGTCTAAAACATGCTCTCTATCACGCATGGCCTCCGACGCCGGTGTTGTTGGACCCGACGGAATAGTGACACGAGCAATCGGCGGTGCTTCACGGCCGTACAAGGCTTTGAATGGTGACATGCCGAGGCCCTCGTGATGCATGGAATTCAATGCCAATTCAGCCCAAGGCAAGAAGTCGAACCAGCGGCGTGGGCGACCCTGCGTCACAGCCCGTAAATATTGTTCCAAGCATCGGTTTTTGACTTCCGTCTGACCATCGGATTGAGGGTGATAAGCTGTGCTATGATGTAGTTTTGTACCGCTCAAACGATGTAACTCGGACCAAAAAGCACTGCGAAAAATAGGGTCCCTGTCCGAGACAATAGTAGCCGGAATCCCGTGGAGCTTGACGACCATATCGATGAACAAGGACGCCACTCGGGGGGCGTCAAAAGAGGGTCCTAAGGCGCCGAAATGTGCGTATTTAGATAACCTGTCAACGACAACTAGAATCGTCGTATGACCGCGGGACGGAGGTAATCCCGTAATGAAATCCATAGAGACATCATCCCAAACTTGTGTCGGCACTGGTAAAGGCTGAATTAAGCCGGCAGGTTTAGCGGTACTGTATTTAGTGGACTGACAGATCAAACAAGAGTCCACGAAGCGTTTAACATCAACTCGCATTCCCTTCCAATAGAAAACATCAGCGACACGACGAAATGTACGGTCGATGCCCGGGTGGCCAGCACTGGGTGAGGCATGAAACTCGGTAAGAATATCAGCCTTAAGTGGAGAAGACGCGCCGACAACCAAACGATGTCCATAATATAAGACGCCGTCGTGCACACGAAATGGCGCGGCAAGAGTCCCCGCCTCGGCAGCCGCATGCCACGCTCGGAGATCCTCCAACGCGGAGTTTTCGGATCGAAGACGATGTAGCATATCCGGTAATGGAGCCGTGAATGACATAAACTGCTTCAGCGTGGCCTCATCATCGATCATACAGCGGGATAAGGCATCGGCAACTCTGTTACTGGCGCCTGATTTGTACTCAATGCGAAACTTATAACCCATGAGCTTGCGCATAAAGAATTGTTGATCGGGTGTCTGAATTACCTGAGTCAGAAGTTCTTTCAAACTTTTCTGATCACTTCGGATAACAAACTCGCGGCCTAACAAGTACTGACGCCATTTCTGCACTGCCGAAACAATAGCAAATAATTCCCTGTGATATGCGGAAGACCCGCGTCGACGACTACCCAGTTTCTTGCTGAAAAACGACAGGGGTTTCTCGTCCTGTAATAATACGGCGCCAACGCCCTCGTCAGAAGCGTCAGTCTCAACTACAAACTGATTGGAGAAATCAGGAAGTTGTAAAATAGGAGGCTGCATCATAGTGGACTTTAATGTTTGAAAGGCAGAATCAGCAGCGACAGACCATTCAAACTTATCTTTCTGTAATAAATCAGTCAAAGGGGCGGCTAGCAATGCGTAGTGGCGGATAAACTTCCGATAATAACCGGTCAACCCTAAAAATCCCCTCAACTTCTTGACAGAAGTCGGAGCAGGCCATTCGGCCATGGCGGATAACTTGGCCGGATCTGCGATTAACTGGCCCGCGGTGACAATGTGCCCGAGGTACTCGACCTGAGATGTGCCAAAAGAGCATTTGGATCCTTTCACATAAAAGTGATTAGCCTGAAGAATCTGTAGAACAGTCGCTAAGTGTAATGCGTGAGTTGAAACTGAAGGACTGTAAATCAGAATATCATCAAAAAATACAATGACAAATTGTCGTAGATACTGAGCAAACAGGGCATTCATGGCAGCCTGAAATGTGGACGGGGCATTCGTCAGGCCAAAAGGCATGACTAAGAACTCGAAGTGCCCATCGTGTGTCCGAAAAGCAGTTTTATAAATGTCTGAAGAATGCATCCTAATCTGATGATAACCCGAACGCAGATCAAGTTTAGTGAAAATAACCGCTTTCCCTAATTCATCAAATAACTCATCAGCAGTGGGAATAGGAAACTTATCTGCAACTGTGATGCCATTCAGAGCTCTGTAATCAATACAAAATCGGAAGCTGCCATCTTTCTTTTTAACTAATAGCGCCGGCGAGGAAAAAGGACTTGTACTGTGCTGAATGATGCCTTGATCCATCATGGATTTAACCTGTCTTTCAATCTCAGATTTCTGAAAGTAAGGATATCTGTATGGACAGACATTGACCGGCTTAGATCCGGGTTGTAAATGAATTCTATGGTCCCATAACCGCGAAGGAGGTAGCCCTATTGGTAAGGCGAACACCGCCTGATGACGCTCCAGCACGTCACGAATTTCAGACGCCAGATCGGACGGCCACTCGGTGGGCGCAGAGGGTTCGGCCGGCGTTATGTGTAAAATTTCAAAACAGTCCAAAATGTTGTCAGAAGCACAAAGAGAATGAAGCTCCGACATAGTAATGGGTTTCGGCGATTGCCGGTCGCCCGTCAGAAAGACAGATTTATCATTCCACATAAACTGCATAGTAAGTTTTGCATAATCATGGGACACAGTGCCCAGAGTTTGTAACCATTGCACACCGAGTACGACCTGCGGTCCATGAACCGCAAGGACAAAAAGATCAATAGCAAACGTGTGACCCTGCAGAACAACACGCGTTGCCGGGCACTGATGGGAGCATAATAAATACGCTCCGTTTCCAACGAACACCCGAAAAGGTGATATGTGTAACAAAGGTAGTTGCAATTTCTCAGCTAAATCGGGATGAATAAAGTTATGAGTACTACCTCCGTCGATGAGAACCTGGATCCGTGCATCATTAATCGATCCGGCAAGGCGCAGGGAGCGCGGATTCGGCAGTCCCTCCATAGAATTAAGACTTGAGATGTCGCCCTGAACGGCCATGTCATCTGTATTCCCGGCATCCTCGTCGTCATCACTATCGTCGCAGCTTAGTAACGCTAAAAATCGAGGTGTGCAGCGATGGCCCCGAACAAACCTCTCATCACAATTCCAACACAAGCCTTTTTTAGTACGCTCATCACGTTCAGCTCTAGAAAGACGACGAATTGGAAGAGAAGAGAAATTACCGTTAGGATTTTCCGGTGTCTGCGAAGGGCCGGTTGAAACGGGGTCACCGACGTTGGATTTCGACGGTGGCGCACTCTGGCGCGGGGCGTTCGGCTGCCACGTTCGCTTATTAACCATCCACTGCGACGTGGTCTCCGTATAAGATGCTGCCAATTCACGGGCTAGAGCGAAAGCCTGTGCCAATGATTGCGGAGTACGCAGATTCAACTCTCGACGAATAGGTTGTTTCAGGCCGGCTTTGAAGAGCGAAATCAATGTTGGTTCGGGAACGCCGGTTACTTTATTCAGCAAGGCTTCGAATTCAGTCTGATATTCGATAACCGATGATTTCTGTTTCAGATTGGCAAGGAGCTCTGTGTAGTCTTCATAATAGGAGGGATCAAAACGCTGTTGAACTGACAGCAGGAAGGCCGCCCAAGTTTCGCCGCAATTGTTCCGGCGTTGATAACGAAACCAATCTGAAGCTGGGTGATCAATCAACATACCAACGAGTCGTAAACGATCGTGGTCTGCAATTCTGAAATAGTCAAAATACGCCTGGACTTTGAAAACCCATCCATTCGGATCCAGCCCGTTAAAGCGAGGCGGATCCACCCGAATTTTAGGACCGAAATCGGGGGCTGGTGGGATGCGCGGCCCTTCGCGAATCGCGATCGGCGGAGCCTGCCGCAAGGGGTCGGGTTCGGTTGTCGGGGCGGAAGGGTAGGGCAAAACCTGCGACGTCCCCGCGCCATAGGGTCCAGGAAGCGATCCTTGGCCAGGCCCATAAGGAGCGAAACGAAGACCGAGTGGTGCCACGGCCGTCCAATCTGCGAAGGGCGCGGTGCCAGGGCTGGGAACGGCAGGTTGGGGCGTCCAACCAGCGAAGACTTGCGCACCCTCGCTCGCTGCTGTGAAGGGCGGAGTCCAGCCCGGGAAGACTTGCGGTGGTAGGCTAGGGTTTGGCGAGAACGGACCCGCGGAAGATCCGATCCTGGTGTGGGCTTCGGGCGCGATAGCGGCGGCGGTGGGGCTAGGGTTCGACAGCTTGTCGACCCGTTCCCGCAAACTGGCGGTCGTAGATTTGTGCATATCAAAATCGCAACGCATCGTGTCAACGGTATCGGTCAATTGCAAGATCAAAGTGCGAAGATCGGGATAATCTCCGGCGGTGGCGGACGTATCGTCGACCCCGGATTTCGACATGATGTTCGGGATGAAAGCACCAGATGATACGGACCCGGTGTGGATCGCGTATCGAACCCTTGTTGGTCAAGGGGGTTGAGCCTAACCCGAGGTGGATTCCGACTCGGATAATCGTGGTTGGTGGCCACGGAAAGCAAAGAGCAGACAAAGTAAATTAGGGCAAACTATTTCTTGGATAATTTATGAAGGTGACACCAAGAGTATTTATACCTAAGCCCTAACGGTTCAAAAAAAGCGTCCCGGGAAAGAACCGTAAAGAAAACCCGAGAAGAGAGCTTTGCTCTAGTTTATAAAAATTACATAAATTGCATATAATGCTGAAATTATCAAATAATATCCTAAAAAGTTTATAAATTATGCTAATAAAATTAAATAAGCTAATCTTCATATCGTCTTGGACGACGTCGGACTCGAGATGGCCTGGCAACGGATATTTCTCCCGTATCATCGTGTGGAAGGGCTTATGAACACCTCATGCCCCAAGATGGAAGTCGAGGCGACACCGCACGAGGGGTGGAATCGGGTTGAGCGTTTGTGGGCTAACCAAGGCAAAGAATGCCCCCTGCACCCACACCATGGAAACAACGCCATGAAGATCACCGGCGCCGAGGCGAGGCCGAGCGCGACTTACACCATGACCTCGCTTGCCATGGACCTCGACCTCGCTTGTTTGAGCTCGCTTGTTAGCCAACCTCGCCACACATGCTTGGGCAACCTCGCTTGGACCCCGACCTCACTTGTTTGAGCTCACTTGTTAGCCAACCTCGCCACACATGCTTGGGCAACCTCGCTTGGACTCCGACCTCGCTTGTTTGAGTTCTCTTGTTAGCCAACCTTGCCACACATGCTTGTTTTTTGGCCTTGCTTGGAATGACATTGGACCTCGTTTTTGCCTTGCCAGCTAACTAGTTCCCCTCCCTTTAATAGGAACGAGATGAATAGCCTCCAAACACCACGCATGACCCTTGCTAGCTAGGAGAAGAACCTCGAGGCTTGTCAATCTCTATGCGAGGTGACGTCGACCTCGCTCGCCATCGTTGACCATGACCCGCACGCTTGTTTGGACCTTGCTTTGTTTGCTGATTGGCCGCGCTCACCACCTCGCTTTGTTGACCCCGCTTCTATGGTTGTTGGCCTTGCTTCTATGGCCCCACCATGCTTGTTGAATTTGGAGGGGAGAGTCTTTGGGAGACCTCACCACACCTCGTTGAATTTGGAGGGGAGAGGCACCTCGTGGAATTTGGAGGTGAGCGTCCTTGGGAGACCTCGCCACACAAGGACCTCGCTAGTTGGCCCGTTGCCTTGCTTGGCTAGCTAATTAATCCCCCTTGGACATCGCACCCCGCCTCTTTGGACATCGCTAGTTGGCCCGTTGCCTTGCTTTGCTAGCTAATTAATCTCCCTTGGACATCGCACCCCGCCTCTTTGGACCTCGCTTTGTTGTGTCCGAACGGAGGGGAGAGGACGTGACCCACTTGATTGCTTCCCGAGAGTAGAGTAGGTCGGATAGGGAGAGCTAGTTCCCACAGACGGCGCCAGTGTTGAAACCCGATATAATCTGCGCTATAAACGGGATTATAAAAATACTAACTCTCGGGATTCGTACAACCAAACGGTTTTCGTACATGGATTATTCCTCCTCCCCACCCCTCAGCCGATTGCTCTTTACAAATAAAGTCTTTAGACCTCATACCGTTTATAGCGCGATCTCACTCGGAGATCAAATACGTCGAGCTTTGACAAACGAGATAGTTCTCGAGCCAGAGAGGATTTTCGACCCTTTTAACGTTACACATATCCTTCCTATTTATAGCTTTTGCAAGCTTCCAACCTTTCCAAATAGGCGATGTGGGAGAGAATAGGATGATGACATGGCATTCTTCCATAGGACCATTCAATTGTCTTCCTTATTTGCTTAACTTTGATCGATGTGGGAGAGAACATACAAATTCATGCATGTACATTTCTCCTGCAAAGATCACGCACCCATATAATGGAGTTGTGCTGATTTTAAACTTGGGCCTAATTTACTTAACTAGCCCATGGGCTCGGCCCATTAGTATTTTCACTCTCTACCGAATGCAAGCATCTATCATTCATATATGAAGCTCTATTAGTTTAGCACGGGGGATTTATCTAGCGGTTATTTCGCGCACCATCAATTAATGCATTCCAACAGCTCCTTTAATGCTCCTTGATTTCCTCCATGCAGTGTAATGCTCCATTAATGGTGGATATTATTTTTAATTCATTCCGATTTTTTCATATCTTCGTGATCCCACCTCATAAATTGGCCCGATATTTTAGAGACTAACATTGCCTTTTTTGATGTCATGTCTTTTCAACTTTGGTCAATTTGACTAAATTAAAAAGAAATATAAAGTGTACTAAAAGTCATGTCAATGCACGAAATTTGGAACAAAATTACTTCGATCGGCTTCGATCACCATGACCGAACATTATTCAAAACCAAATACAACATTTCTCGAATTCTATTTTATACCAATCGTTCGCTTTTATTATTTTCGCTCGAAATTAGCAATTTTCTTTCCCTTCTTTGCAACATGGAAAACATTTTTATGGGAAGGAGAGATGGGTGTTTGTGAGGAGAGATTACACAAAAAAAGTTCCCATTAGTGTCGAAAATTTTCCAACATTGTTGTTTTTATCATCAAACAAAATGCCTCTTTTGGATTTATTTATGGTATTCATGTTGCATTATATTTTTGAATTGTCTAATAAATGGTAAAGTTAAATTTATTTAAATCATGCATTTAATTCTAATATTATGCATCGGATTTAGAGAGGCTGGCGAAAATGGAGGGCGACATCAGGGGTTCTTTGCGATAAGAAGGTACCATTAAAGCTCAAGTGTAAGTTTTACAAGACAGTTATAGACATGCCATTCTGTATGGGATAGAGTGTTGGCTAACCACGAGGGCACATGAGCAGAGAGTGACGATAGCTGAAATGAGGATGCTAAGATGGATGTGCGGGCACACTCTTGGACAAGATCAGAAATGAGGAGATCAAGAGCAGATCAAGAGCAAGGTAGGGGTTGCTAGTATAGGGGTAAGTTGAGAGAATCGAGACTCCGATGGTTCGGACATGTGCAACGACGGGGTACAAGGGAGCTAGTCCGTAGGTGTGAGAACTTGGACCTTGGAGACTTTCGTAGAGGCAGGGGACATCCTAGGAAATGCTGGAGGGACAACATAAAGCAAAATATCGATCAATTGGGGATTTCAGCAGAGCTAGCAGTATGTAGGGACAGATGGAGTGAGAAGATCAAGGTGGCGGATAGCTAATCGCCGGGACAGATGGTCACACGTGGTTCGAGGGTCCAGTTCTGTTGTGCTTTGTTTTGTTTGCCGATTTGGTTCTAGTGTGTTGTTTTGTTTTGTTAGTGTGTCTTGTTGTATGTGCCTATTTCTGTGTTTTTGTTGGAGTTCCTAGTGTTGTGGTGGGTTGCTTGATTTGGGTGTCGTCTGTGGTATTGTGCTTTCAAGGTTTCTTGTTGGTGGTCCTACCCGGGCCTTTCAGGGCACTCCCCTTCAGCTTTAAGCTAGGGTTGTTCATATCCTGACCCCCCAGATTCTGCTGAAGCGGAGTACACTAGGTCATTGTTGTTGTTGTTTTATATTGTATTTTGGATAAATCGATTTTGTATGCAGTCGGGGTCGAAAGAAAAAGTCTTCAATAGATATCTTAATCCCCATTCAACTATTCCTTTAGAGATAGATACATTAGATCTCAATGAGGAGGCTGAAGAGCACGCTTATTAACACGAGAGTCATTTTAATGCGTTAGAAGAAGAGGTAACTAATATATGATTTGATTCAATTTTAGGTTTCATGGTAGATGTTATGATAAAATAATAGAATTATTTGTTTGATGACGTCGTAGTGTCTACAGTTTACATATTACTCTAGCCATGCATTTTGAATCTTATGATGAATGGTCGGATTGAGATAAATTGATAAAATGGGCACATGAAATAGTGCGAAGACTGTAACACCCCAGTGGTTTATAAGGAATTGAGGTGCTACCCATGTCAACAAGAGCTCTTCCTTTTTTGTTCGAGTGAGGACAAAGAACTCAGAACCAAGCGTGCAAGGGCGAGAGCAGTAACAAGATGGGTGACCTCTTGGGAAGTCCTTGCTTTGGCATGGGATAGCGCTTCTAAGGTCTCGAAGCGGACTCTAGGTTACGAGTGCACTTGGCCCGGAGGGCGGTGACTCGACCTAGAGGGCGGTGCTTGGGCTTTAACGAGGACTTCAAGTGTTTAACTGGGGGAGATTATAACACCCTTGTGGTTTATAAGGAATTGAGGTGGTACCCATGTCAACAAGAGCTCTTCCTTTTCTTAGTTCGAGTGAGGACAAAAAACTCAAAAGTTAAGCGTGGAAGGGTGTGAGCAGTAACAAGATGGATCGCGTTGGCATGGGATAGTGCTTCTAAGGTATCGGGCTTTACAAAAAGTATACTTTGTGATTGTTATAAAAAATTTGTGGAATGCTAAAGTGTTATTGACATGTGAGTTTTCTTGTGCGTATAAGTTGAAGTGGAATGGAAAATCAAGCACTATTGCCGAAAGTGAAAACTTTTGTGATCTAAAGCTAAAATCAAAGATTAGGAAGATTAATTGCCCATTCATATTTAATTGGATGCAGGTAAAAAAAGAGCCATAATCGGGTGTTAAGAGTGAAATGTGGCCAAATATAAATATAATTATATAACTGTTATCGATGGCCATATTCGATGCCATGAATCATGATATCGATACCAAAAGGAGCTCCAAAAACAAAATTGAAAATAGATAAAGCTTGTTGCTCATTGCCCATATACTCCATGGCAAAGCCCAAGTTCAAACAAAGCAGCCCATTAATAAATCATTGGTCTCAGTACGTCCTCTTCCTCCACGGGCTTACCCACCCATAATGCTGTTCATTTTTTTTTTTAGTTCTTCAACTTGAAGGGTTTTTTTTTTTCGTAAAAAAAATCTTATTTAGGTATTTAAAAAAAACATGTTCTTTTGATCCCGCCAAGTCATTAATAACTTGATTATTTTTAGATGATAGTACATAGAAATAACACTTGTATAGAGTCCTATTAAAACCAAGAAATATAGACATGTCTGCCATCCACATCAGAATAAATAGAGTCTTTTTAGTAAAAAATTGCTAGTGGAAGCAGATCACCTAAGAATAAAAAAACATAGTGTAAAGGAGAGAGACAAAGGGGGATCTTTCATGTATAATTGTGCAAAAACTTGGATTTTTGTGTACCTACTCCAATGATACTATTGTTACGTACCATTATGGAAGAAGATCGTCGTAAGATATGTAGTTCCTCGGGAATGACAAAAAAAACGGCCTACTTGCATTTGAAATTTCGCTCTGAATTCTTTGACTCCTCGATATTCAATCAAAACCCTTTGTCAATAGGACACTCATTATTCTTTCCTTATCAAAGGAGGGTGCATAAAACCTCCCCCTTATTTAGTTTTTTTTTTATGAGGAACCAACTTTGGTGGCAAAGTTCAAACTCGTGACCTAGCCGGAAAAGACTATCAGTAAATTGGCTTGCGCTAAGTGACTCGATCTAATGGAAGGATGGTAAGACTTGATTTTTCACCCAAGTGAAGGGGCAAAAGCAGGGAGCAAACCATGGACTTCCCAACATACCTTAATGCTTTTTAGCACTAGGTCACCCCAGGTGAGACACCACACCTTATTTAGTTGTTAGTGAATAGCTTAACTATCATTTTGATTATAGTAATATATGTCTACTTTAATATATTTGATATAAGACCTGATCAAAGTTTGATTGATATTATCATGTTTAAATTATCAATAGAATTAACAAAAGTAATAAAAAACAAAAGAAAGTTTTCTTTTAATACTATTGGTGCTTAATCATGTTTTCTTATTTAGACGAAAGTAAATGAAAAACAATGGAAAATTATTTTAAAGATAAGGGTATTTTGTTCTTTTCTATATTTTATTGGATTATATATTTAGCAAAATAAAAACTTCGAATGGTTGTTTGCAAACCTTTATGATCAAGGGGTAGTTTTATGCATACATTTTTATAATGGGTGTTTGTGCAAACAACGAACAATAAAGGGTGATTTTATGCAAATTTTTCTATTTTTTTTGTAAATAAGTAGAAATAAAGGGTGATTTTATGCATTTGTTCCTAAAATAAAAAATAAGAAGAAGAGAAAGAGAAAAAAGGAAATACTAATTTTGGGTTCTCTATTGACTATTGAGGTTTCCCTATGTCTCCACTTGGCACTATAGTGTGACCCATTGTCACGTGGTGGTATTTGTAACTAGTTTCATACGTTGGGCTTAAATTATTCAATCGTTTTGTTCATCAAAACCCTCGAGCTGCATTAAATCCCAGACTTTCGAGGAAATTCCATAGCATGAAGATTCGTTAGATGATCTCTAGCTATATAGCCTAGACTGTTACAATTTACAAAGCTAGCTACAATATAATACTAATAATTTATATGGTCCATAACTTGTACAAACGTATTTTATGATGGTCCACATTATTTATACATACTTACATACTGAATACACACACAATTTATATGTATCCTCGGTGTACAAATTTGGCCGGCAACCTTTGGTGAATATGGTCCATACAACATCAATTCTCTTAAAACCGATAACGAGGATCATTTTATAAATTTTTAAGGGAAGAACACTTTATATGGATTAAAGAATAGGACATCATAAAAAATTAAGTTGAAGTGATTAGTAGTATTGTAGATCTTGTAAATTTAGTAACGTTTTAATTGTTGGAGTTGGCTATTTGGTTAATTTAATTTCCAACAACTTTTTTTTTCCCATTATAGCTATTGCAACCAAATTGCAAGTGGGGAAAAAGAAGAGATCATTAAATCGAATTTGTTAGCAATAGATGCATGGGTCATTAAACAAAAGCCATAAAGAGAGAGTGTGGTACGTTTTATTGCAGCGGTTAGAGAGGAGGCCTCATTATTTCATGCATGCGCCTTCCTATATAGTTTTTGGCACTCATCTCATACTCTTAAAAAATAATCATCATATTATTTAATTCAGGAATTATTGTGAAAATCCAAAATAAACCCATAGATTTACATGTGAGCAAATAGATATTTTCAATCGACGATCCGGTATATCAGATATCCGATATTTTTCCACAGACGCTCTTGCTATCCTGACCTTGACAATATATTAATGATTGCTTTATTATTTTGTATTGATGTAACCCCTTTAGAGAAACCTAGCTAGATTTTCAACTTTACAAGTCGGTAAATGATATTCGATAATTTTTTTCTTAGAAAATCTTAATATGTATCTGATTCGTTATTGTTCAGATATATGGGTCGGATAATTTTACTCATCCTCCTGGTGAATATGGTTTATAAATAGGTTAAAAAGTGTATTATTTAAAAGAGACATATATACACTTGCATTGAAAAAATCTCTAGCTCAGAAAACATGAATCCCTTAGTCCCATGTATGAATTCATGGAGAAAATTAAAGATGGTTCACACCAAGTGGTTGAGAAAAATACTTACAAACAAATTTAGGGTAGTTGAAATTTGCACTTGGCTGTTCCCCCACCATAGCTTCTAGCTAGGTATTTTGCTTGTGAAAGTACTAACTAGTGTGAAGAGTATTGAAAACCCATCTGATAAAAAGCAAACAATGTGCAGAGAGATAGATGAGGAGTAAAATTTTCATCATGGAAATGGTGGGTGAAAACGCTGGTGAATCGAGTTTAATGGTATTTAACGCCGTGACTCCGCTCAGGGGAATTGAAATCGTACTTCCTTTGTAGGGCTTTTGCGATTACTTGCACTTGGCATGGTCTCCTCTAAACTCAACAGTCTATTATTTTGGTCCACTTTTCGGATTTTGCCCGGTTTTTTATAGTCAATTTGGTCTCGGGTTTGGTCTGATCCAAATCCAATGTTATCTTGGTTCGAACCAAGAAATTTAGGGTCCGTAGGGTATCAGTTATAAATATGGATATGACTGATATCAATATTTGGCGTTTGGTATGTTTTGTTATCAATATCAAACTGATATTTTTTATTTGTTATATGAAGATGAGTGTGGATCATATAAAACACACTCTTTATGTGCAATATGAGACGCCATCATGCCCGTTCGATGGGCCAAATCTACGACCTAGATTAAAACGCCCCTTCCCCTTTGATATAGGCAAGTGATATTGCATCAGTTGTCACAACCCTCCATATTTAGAGATATTTGTCCTATTTTGAAAGTTTAATCTATTTTTAGCAATTACTCCAAAGCTAGAGTTTTTTTTTTCAAGTTTCCAATAGTCTTACAATCATTATTCATCTAATTACGTATCCTTGTACACAAAAATAAACAATATAATAATAACTTTTAATAGGGACATGCAAGATATGAGTCATTCAATTATAAGATTGGAATCTAATTTTCATTGCTCTTTTGAGTTAGCTATTTCAGGATGCTTTAACGACAATTTCATTTCAACTCTTAATTTAAATAAAAAAAAATTAAGTTCTTTGTTTTTTATTGTGGCTCATTTGGAATAATAGAAATTCTTAATCTTTAACCCGTTTAGGATAATTCCACATCTTTTACCATGTGATTTGGCACACTCCTAGTTTTTACAATGGGAATCTACAAACTCTAAAGCGGATAAAATTCTTCAAATCAAAAAGCCTATAAAGAATCAAAAACCCTTATGAACAATAATATTTTACACAAGCAGCCAGCTATTATTTTTATTTATTGTTTATTTTTTCCCTACTTATCTCTGCCTCTTTCTGTCTATCGGGCTCTCCTCTCCTTCCCCTTCTCTCTTCGTTTGCTCTCCTCCACTCTCTTCCTTCGGTCATCAGATGAGGTTCTCGGAGAATCTTCGTCGACTCCAGTGGGCTGCCGATAATTGTGCCCCTTCCCACTTCTCGCCTCCTTTTGTGATTCTCAGTTAGCTTGTTCTCGCCCAATTACATCTTAGGGTTTCATTTTTCCCCTCTTATTTCGATTTCTCTTATGGGCAATTGGAGAGGGTGGCCAATGAGGGGTCAGAGAGGTGGCGACGGTGACGAGTCGGTGGAAGAGGAGGAAGCAATCGGCTTTGTAGAGGGGGTGGAGATGCGGTGACCCAGATCGAGTTTGATCTTTCCCGTCTTCGTTTTATAGGTTGGTGTTATTCTTCTTCGAAAATGATTTTGTAGGTTAGGATTCGACTTGGTCAGGTTTTCTTTTTATTTGCACGCTTAATTTCAATATGGTTGTTGCACATTTCTAATTTCTTGTTTAGAATTTTATGCAATTTACCATTTCTTGTTTAGAATTTGCTCATTCCTGTCGTTCTTGAGGTTCGACAAAGGTCTAGGCTCCGTTCGACAAATCGATTTTTATCGGTGTTGATGTTGATGTTGATGTTGATGTTGATGTTGATGCTGATACTTATTGATAGCTTGCATTTAGGTATAGCTTAGGATGCATATTTATGTTTATTTTGCTTGGTTTTAGCTTAGTTTAGTTTAGTTCTTAGGTTTTTAGGTTTTCTAGGGAATTCGGGTTTGCGCTTGTTTTGTTCGGTTTTGCAGATCTTTAGGTAAACAAGCATGGACGAGATTGATCTTAGTGGACTATGGTGGAGTTTGAGGCAGCTTAGAGTGATACAAGTGAAGATTGGAAGAACCAAGACCCAAGAGCTTGAAGGATAAAAACGCTTAAACCCGGGCTATGCATTGAAGGTCTTGTTTTGACACCTCTATCTTTCAATGCTTGGTTTGGGAGCTAGAGTGGTCGAATGAAGCTGAATTTGGTATCACTAGAAATCTAATTCAAAGAGCTATAATTCATATTTTTACTCTGAGTCCAAATTCCAACTCGAAGGGGGTGAAATAACCTCTGAAGTGTCGCCTAAAATGCTGAACCGAGAGTGTTGCGGGCTAGGATGGCATGTGCTGCGGCCGCGTCACCCAAGAAGGAGACCGCGCCTCACATTCTGCCGTGGGAGAGTTGGGCCGCGAGTTTTGGGCTTCGGGTTGGACTTTATTATGTCTTTTCCGACTAGTTTAATGTAATTTCGGGATATTTTATCTTTAGATATCTTAGGGGTATTTAAACCTTGTTTTTAGTTTTCTCTATCCATCATTGTCATAACTTTGATCATACTTTTGGAGGCTAGGGTTTTTTCTCTCTAGAGGCAGACTTTGAGCCTCTTGTAAGTTTGATTTTAATTTAATTATGCATTGCTAATTCTCTTGTGTTTGACTAGTTATTGAAATCATAGATTGCATACTATTGTAAGGTTTCATTGATTCTCAAAAACTTGAATAGGTTTTATTCCCTGTGCTTAATTGAATCAGAATTATTCTAGGGTTTTGTTAGATTGATCACGTAATAGAATTTCTAGGTTAATTTACAACTAATCTGATTAATGCCCGTTCGGGGTTGATTAGATAAAGTAGCATCTATAATTGTTTGGACCCGTTCGGGCTATTCAATTGTAGAAGGGAATAAATCCACAAATAACTTAGATTTCTGTTTGCTCTAAGTGTTTGTTTCTATTGATAACTTGAGTCGTAAAGCTGTCGTTTAATTGAATCTAGACGTTGTTTTAGGTTGTTAAATGATTAGGGCTGTGTAGACTGTTAGTTCTTTCAACTAGAATTGAAGTTTGAGTCATAATCCTTAGTAGGAATATAATCCACAATAGATTATTCAAGGGAATTGAGAATCAAGAGAATCAATGATCAATAAGCATATATATATATATTTGTTAATCACAATCATATTTGCATTCATACTTAGATTTAATTTGCATATTAGATTAGTTAGTTACTTGATCATTCATAAAAACCCTATATTAGTTACTTGACATTTAAGTAATAACACTAATACACGAGTCTCTGTGGGATCGACCCTTACTTGCCGCTCTAATGAGTTGGTTAAGTTAGGTTTCTTTGATAGGTATTAACGACCACTGAAAATACCTCATCACTTATGGTTGTTGATGCTGATATGGGATACTTGATATGAGTTGTTTATTTTCCAAATAATCTAGGATTTCTTCGTAAACTGAATTGCTCATATTTTAAGCAAGAGGTGTAAAATTACTAAATTGTTTTTTGTGGGTCCCGCTTACTTATATTTTGGTAGAAAAGTTAGCTTATTTGAAATAAGGTTGGGGTGCAGATTATTTATTCAGGAGATAAGTATCGGAAATAAGTAACTTATTTCAAATAAGCAAATTTTGCCGAACACGTAAAACGATGATTATTTTTTCCAGATAAATATTTGGGTACTTATAAGTATCCAGATAAGTGTTGCCGAGCGGATTCTTAGATATTATCCCATGTTTAGTCTCCCTTTTGAAACTGAATAGCTTTGCAAAGCCCCATCTTCTTCTAAAATACAAAATGTAGCTTTGAACTTGCTCCTAATAAGGCTCTGGACACGAATGGTTTTCTTACTAATTTTTTCCAACACTTTTGGTCCATTGTTGGGTCCTCAATTGTTCTTGTTGTCAAAGCTTTTTTTTCCACGCTGGCCATATGCTTAAATCTATTAACAAGTCATTCATCGCTCTCATTCCTAAAATTGATTCACCTTTAACAATTAATCACTTTCTTCTTATTAGTCTTTGTAATACTATTTATAAAATCATTCAAAAAATAATGGTAAACATGTTATCTATCGTTCTTCCTTCTTTAATTCACCCTTTGGAAGGTGCTTTTGTTAAAGGTTGTCTTATCCAGAATAATATCTTAGTAGCTCATGAAATGTTTCACTTTTTTCATGAAAAGATAAAAGGGAAAGTGGGTTGGATGGCCTTAAAAGTTAGATATGGAAAAGGCTTATGATAAACTTGATTGGAACTTTATTTAACTAATTCTTCTTAAATTAGTTTTCCATTCTATTTGGGTTAACTTAATTATGACTTGTATTATTACCACTTCCTTCTCCATCCTGGTTAATAATGAGGCAAGGAATGAGTTCTCTCCATAGTGTGGCTTAAAACAAGGAGATCTAATTGCTCCTTTTATTTTTGTCATTGCTATGGAATTTTCAGCTAGAAGCTTACAACTCGAATCTACTCAACATAATCACCGTGTGGGGATTCACTTAGTTAAGAATGCATGGTATGCGTTTGCCTTTTCTTAGCTTGGTGGATGATACCCTTATGTTTGCAAATGTCACTCATTCAAATATGAACTTTATCAAACAATTCCATGACAAATTTACCTTGATCTCAAGCCTCTCTATAAATTATCAAAAGAGTAGTTTTCAAACTTCAGCAAACGTTTCTAGATCTTCCTCCTTGTCTAAGGCTACTAGTGTTCTAAATATCCAAATTACTACTTCTATGGAAAAATATCTTGGAATTTCCATACTTAAAATTATGGGTTCAGAATAATATGTTTAATGATTTCATTATTGGTTTAAAGAAACAAATTTCTCAGTGAAAATCTAATTTTCTTGCTCAAGATGGTTGGATTATTTTGATTTAGTTTAATTTGCTTGGTCAAGTAAATTATCTTATGCAAAGCTTCCTTCTCCGTAAGGGTGTTAGGAATGAGATTGATAAGATTAAAAAATCTTTTTTCTAGAACAGGTACACGCCTAACTCTCATCCTCTCCTTAGCTAGGACAAAAGTTACTCGCCTAAGGACTTGGTTTGAGAGCAGCTGAAAATGCAAATACCTCCTTACATATGGAACTTCTTGGGAAAATTTTGACCTAGCCTGTTAATATGTGGATTAGGGTCACTAAAGATAAGTATTTGGGTTCACAAAATCTTTTCCAATATCAAAAGAAAAATAATACATCCTAACAGTTTGGACGCCTAACTATTAAATATTCAAAAAAAAAATCTACAAGGGAGTTATTTGGAGGGTTGGTAATGATCATTCGATTAATTTCTGATTTGATCAATGGGATGCTGGCACAGATTCACTTTTGAAAGTTTCACATTTTATTACATGTAACAAAAATTGGGATGATCTCTCTCTCTCTCTCTCTCTCTCTCTCTCAACTTATTACTCTTATTCATATCCTACTACTTGATTGCCATTGTTGGATTCCGTCCATGGAGGGATCTTTTACAGTTAAGTCTGCTTCTTCTCTTCTTGACTCTTCTACAAATTCTACAACTTCTTCTGGTTATTTGTGGATTTTGAAAACTATGCTTCCACCAAATATAAAAAAATTTCTTTGGAAAGATTGTGTTGATTGTCTTCCAACAACTGATTGCCTAAATCGTTACTTCAATTGTGTGCCTCATTGTTACTCTTTGTGCGATCTTGTCAATGAAAATTTAAATCATCTATTTTTAATGGTATCTTTAATCAGAAAATGATTACAAATCTTGAAATAAGACTATAATGTTCTTTTGAAATTAGTAACTCGGGAAATTTTATTGATAATTTGGTCTTTGCTATTAATTCTAATCCTAATAGTGACATCCTTTATTTTTTTTGATGGTATATTTGGGGGCATAGAAATGCTCTAATTTTTAATCATGCTCATTTAAACTCTAACTTACTATCTTTTGAATTTGCTTTTTCAGAACATTTACAATGGCTTAATGCTATTTATTTTGGTAACAAGAAGAAGTCAAAACGAAAGCGTCGACCAAATGATGTTTGGATTAAATCGCCTTCTAGTTCGCTTAAATTAAATTTTGATGGTTCAAAACAATCAAATTATGCCACTTTTGGAAGTTTTTTTATTTGTGACGCTAATAGTTTTATTTTGCGTTTGGATAGATTCCCCCTTACCTCTATGTCTTTTTTGAATGTTGAGGCTTTATCACTTCTTGAAGGAGTTAAAGTTGTCTCTAATGTTAACATTTCCAGACTTATTATTGAGGGTGATAATTTAATTTTTATTAATTCTTTAGTGTATAAAAATTCCGCCTTCAATACACTAATTGAATGCTCCTTTTCCTCTTCTGTTCCAACTGATTCTCTTAACTTTTAACCTGCAAAACAATGGATACAGGGGGCGGAGACCCCCTAATCCTCCTCTGATGTCTAAGTAAAAAGAGCAGTTATCGTTTGAGCGTCAAGGAATACATAAGAAAGCTAGAGAATTCAGCGGGTATGAATCTTCTTGAATAGTCGAGCTAAGCGAATATTAGCATGTTCAAACTCTCAATAGGTGTTAATGGCTTAATGCATAAACTGAGAGAATATCAGTCTATTCAATGTCTGCTTTCTCTACACGGTGAAGACGTGTATATGTAATGGAAGAAGGAGAGCTAGGGGCGAAAATTCTATCTTTTGGGCTGGTCAACTGCCTTAAAGCCCAATCAAGCAATATCTTACCCCTTTCTTCCAAGTAAAATTATATCTTTTATTAAAGACAGAATCTTCCATTAATTTGGAAAACCATCATATTTAATTTAATAGGAAAATAGATAAAAGATTATAAATACGTAATAAATTAAAATACATTTATAGCGATCATAGAGAAAATAATAATATGGTAGTTATTTTTTTCCCGCTCACACATATCTAGAAAGTTCCTTGGGAAATTGCTACCATTATCTCTGATGTTAAGAATTTACTTCTTTCTTTTCCAGATGTTCTCGTTTTTCATTGTTAGAGGGAATATAATCTAGCAGTGCTGTTGATTTCCTTGCTAGAAGACACGTCAATATTCTGCTTCTCCGTAATGTTGTTTCAAGCCTGCATTTAGCAAATGATGAATGATGTTACTTCTTCAACTTCTTATTTTAGTTCTATTTTTAGTCATCATCCTTTATTTTTAGAGTTTTTAAAGATCATTTGCAATGATGATTTATGTTGGGCTTCGCAATAAATGGTTGTCTAGTGTTTGCCTTGTATTGTTAGAAAAAACTAGTTAAATATTTTTTTCCAAAAATCATAATTAATGTATAATTGATTACTTGTGATGTTTTTCAACCCAAAAAAAACTTGTGATTTTAAAGTGAGTATTTTTCTCCATCTTAATGCACTCTGATATCAAGCGGGAAAGTTAAGAAGGGTGAATATCAACACATTATGGACAAGGTGAACTCAAGATTGGCGATTCCCGATTTCAATAAACATGACGAATTCCCGATTCAAAACACGAGTTTGTTTTGAGAAAGCTAGGGAATATTTGTCGCTGCTAAGTCAGAGGAAGAATACCATGTTGGATCATAATGCATCATTATGACATTGGACTAAACTAGAGGAGGGCTGGGTGAAAATGAATATTGATGGTGCTTTTATAGAAGGAGATAATTGCGTTTATGCAGGCGGATTATTTGGATCAACATGGTAATTTCTTGAGACCTTTTGTCGCTAAGACTAATGGGTATGTGATGCGACCTTGTTTAAGGACGCGATAGATCTTTGACTTGGCTCGAGTATTGTGACTCAAAAATGGCGTAGCGGAAGGCTTTGGTCCGAACCAACGTTGGATTGGCTCGAACAAGTAACGAACACACGAGAACGAGAGCTTTGAGAATGTTTGATTGAATGAATGCAAAAGGCGCAAGCACTAGGACTAGTTATAGGAGAAACCTTCAACTATTAATCTCATTGTTGTGTGGACAGCATACTTGCCTGGAAGGTCGATTCGATAGGCGTTGTCTCCTATGTGCTCCAAGACATAGAAAGGACCGTCGCCACGAGGGCGTAACTTCGTTTTCCGAGCGTCGAGAAAACGGTCCTTCCGTAGATGCATCCAGACGAGTGTCCCCGAACTGGAAGAACAGGCGACGTCGTCTCTTGTTGTGTTGATTCGAACCCTAAAGCCTTCCGTTATGCCATTCTGAGACCCAATACTCGATCCAAGCAAACATCTGTAGCGTCCTTCATACAAGGTCGCATCAGTATGGCGGAGCTGTTAGGATTATTGCAGGGGATGACGCTTGCAAAAGAGCTCAAAGTTGAGAATTTGGAGTTTGAGCTTGATGCCTTGGAAATGGTTAACTATATGACAACAAACACTCATGAGAACGTTCTACATCGAGGGATTATTAACAAATTTAGGGACTTGCTACACTCTAAGGAATGGAAAGTGAGGGTCAAGCACAAAGCTCGGAGAGGAAACCAGGTAGCGGATTGGCTTGTTGTGTTTGTAACTGGGATTTTATTTTATTTAATAAGTCTTTGGATGGACTAGCTACTATCATGGAGCCAGATACTTTTACGAACGAGCATATGTAAACTTTTCTATTATAAATAAATGGATCCCCCTTTACTTAAAAAAAAGCTTGTACAACCAAATGCTAAAAGGAAACTTAAAGTTGATCGGATGGAGTATTGAATACCGAAATTAATTTGATCGACATCTTCCATGTATATGTGTATGTACAGTAAGATCGAATAAGGGCTTGAGGTAGTTTTAACATTAAAGAGGCTGGCTTACGATTAGAATTAATTTGAGTAGTTACTCTACATTAACTATACACCAACTATATGTACAACTAATACAAACTTTAAATACTACAGCTAGCAAAGATGATTAATTAAGGAGGCCAACCAAACTATTTACATAGGGCCTCCAACTTTAATTGCATTGCCTAGCTGATACATATACAGGATTGAATTTAGTTATTGCTGGTTTAATTACAAAGTAATTATAAGCCCCTTGGTCCCCCGCAATTAAGCCTGGATGCTGGCTTAGGAATATTTTATTTACACCAATTCAATTTCAATCTTCTACCCATACTTTGTACTATTTCACTTTTTAAATGTTGAGCTCAGAATTTTCAACTAGGTTTACACCTGAAGATATTGACTTTCGACTGCTAACCAAGGATCATGTAGTATCAACGAGATTCCGAGATCTCTAGGAATAGTTGCAAACTCTTTGACCAAATCTTCTTCAACGTTAAAGACCTCTTAAAGAAGAACTAGATAACTTCATATCATCAAGAAAGATCTATTCAAAGGCCTATTTTTCGGGAGATGATTATCTCTTAACCTATCTCTAATTTGTAGCTACAAATAGATCAGTCAAAGACCAACGTTACATTTCCATTCTTAAATTGTAATTCTCTCTATATCTTATATGTAATCAACCCATGTGTCTCACATTAATCTAGAATCTTCTAATGTTCGAACAAACTTTTCAACAACTTATGTGGGATCCTGGATCCTGAATTTTAGATTGTAATTAATCAAGTGGAGATAATCATTTCTTATTCATTTACATTGTGTTTATATTTAGTTTGCTTTATATATTCATTCCCTACTATTCTTATTTACATTATTTATAATTAATCAAATAGAGATAATCATTTCTTATTCATTTACATTGTGTTTACATTTAGTTTTCTTTATATATTCATTTCTTACAATTCTTATTTACATTGGTACATCATACAATTAAACATGGCCATATATCTTTGGCCATAGACCCTCAAAGTAACAAAAAGCCATAGACCCCTCAAAGTAACAAAAAGCGACATTTGTTCATTTTTGTCCAAAACACTAAACTATCTACTTATGCGGTACGTTAAAACAAATCCACTTTTAATGGTATAATTCCTATTGTGAAATGGTTATATATATTCCCAATCAACACTAAAAACATATGATTTCAATCTATATAATGCAATGTTTTTACTATTAAGTTACGATATGCCATATTTACTTGGACCTATAATTTCAACTAAGATATGCCATATGTAATTTGTTACACTAGATATATAGATAGTACTATATGTGTTTTCAGTTAACTAATTAGCTAATTAAGCTGATTAATTTTGACTAGTGTAGTGTCTAATATCCAATTCAAGTACTATTTCATTGATATAGGGTTGTGTATATATATACATCTTAAGATCCGTACACGTTTGATCATCATTTTTGACTTTGCACAAAATCGAACTCTTCCTTCTCCATATATGATGTCACCCGCATTCATTCGATACATGCACACACAAAAAAATTAATGTGATGCACAATTTTATTAGTACGTTCCAACCACCTTGTGTAATTGTATCAATTAATTATCTAACCAACTGAAGATAACAAAGCTAAATTGTTCAAGTATCCCAAATTGGTATGTGAAAATAATATTTTAAATCCCATCTTTAGTTATTTACTCTAGACGAGGTGATTTGACAATTAACTTTCTTTCCTTAAAAAAGGACCTGGGTTCTAACCTGGGAAGAAACATCTGGATTACCACTAGTTTCGAAAAAAAGAAACATCTTATCAAAAAATTAGTAACTTATATAATTAACCTGTCTAAGATGATAAGAATATACAAATAAAGTATATTATGTTGTCAAATTTTTCTTTACATTATGTAATTAACCTATTTATCTACATGTATCTACTCAAGTTGAAAAAATAGACATTAAGGTCATGAGATACAACAATAGCTTTTTTTAAGCCTATACTAAAGTATCTTTGTATATGAATTCCAATGTATGCAAAAAATCTTTATGTATGTACACTTTTTCTCATCTTAGAGTTGCTACTTGAAAACTCATTATATGAAATGACCATGATAATCAACTTTTGCATGGGATGAGCAAGTGAATCTCACATCAACAATTTTTTTTTGGCCCTTTTCTTCATAATGCTTTTTTTTTTTTGTTACAATAGAAGACTTATAGAAAGACAAACACCACCTAGATAGTTCTAAATCTAGCTTAACTAACCCACTTCCTAAATTTAAGGTACTATTTGGTTGCAGAGAAGACGGAATTTTTTTCTTCCCTTTTTACCCTCTTCCACTCAAGAAAAGATTTCCTGATCTCATCCTTCTACAAATTCATTCATCCCGTCTTAGGAGCAACCAAACAGGGCATATTTCAGCCAACCTACTACTTTCATAAAACCAAACATAACTCAAAATAAATAAAAAAACAAGAAAGAGGGCTTCTTTTTTTATGGCGGTTTCCGATCAGTTCCTGCGCCTGTTGGCGGCGGCGGCGGTGGCGTTGTCGTTGGCGTTCTGGTGGAGGTCGAGGAGGACGGTGCTCTTGCAGCGGGGACACCTGGGGTCCACCTCCGACAGCATGACGTACATCAGGCACCTCGGGCACCCCACCAACACCATCGACGTCGTCTCCGGGCTGCTCGAGTACTTCAGGCTCTCCTCCGACGACACGCACGACCTCGCCGGCGATGTCTCCGGCGAGGCCGTCTGCCGTCCTCCTCCTCCCCTTCCGCTTCCCCCCTGACCTGCAAGGTTCAGTTTCAGGTCCAGCCTCCCGTTGTTGCTCCTTGAATTCCTTCTGCTCATCTTTTTTCTTGACGATCCCTTCAAATCCAAACACAAAATCGTTAGAAATTCAAAACCCAGTTGCTCATCTTTGTTGATTCGTTCAAATCAGGAGAAAAAGAACGTTTCTTGAAAACAAACAGAGAGTGACAAAAAAACAGAGACTGGTAACAAAAAACAGAGGACGGAAATTGAGAGTACCTGAGGGCGGCGATGCGGCGGAGAAGGAGATTAGAGATGGGGGAGAGAGGGAGAAGAGAGGGTTAGGTGGAATTGACGATGAATTAACAAGGGTTCATGTGAAGGTCATTATATAGCGGAGATGGAAGAAAGGAGAAGGGGGAGTCTTTAATTCATAATTAAAGTGGAGATAGGAATGGGAAGAAGTTAGAGAGAGAGAGAAAAGAGGGTGGTGGATGATTCAATTCAATTCAATTGCAATTAAATTGTGAATTGAATTGAATTGAATTCAGTAGTAGAGATGAGGAAGAAAGAACAGAAAAATATGAACCAGGGAAGAAAGAAGAAGATGAGTGAAAATTAATTAATAAAAAGAAGAAAAATACAGTACGCTCTACTCCTAATTAATAAATGTGAAGAGAAATTTGAAAGATGAAATGGGGAAAAAATGAAAGGAAATGGAGAGTAATTGCGAATTAAAGGGTGCTGTGACTGAGAGAGCCTTCATTACACAATTCATTGATTGCCTTGCTGGTTTTGTGCCTTCTCTTTCTGGGTTGATGATTTTATAGCACCAGTCTTTGTAATTATTTTTTACAGTTGGGATTTAATTGCGGGTAAATTAAATTAGAGTTAATTAATGATATTGCAGAAGAAGGAGGAGGAAGAAAAAAGTGAGGTTGATGAGTTCTTTGTTTCAGTTTCAAATCTAGTCTTCTCTTCTCCAGAGAGAGTGTAGGTCATTGAGTTGACTTAACATACTCAGGCAGTTTTGCTGGTCAAACTATTTCAAAAACCATATGATAATATTCTTAGGCTGATGAAATATACAGGGAATTTTTAGTAATCGCACAACACTTCATAAAAACGAGCACTCGTTCTGAACGAGCGCTCTTCCGGTTGAAGTGCCAATGTAACGGCTATTTTTTAAAAAAATAGTCGTTGCACCAACGGCTATTTTTTAAATGACTCAATTTTTGCCTATATATATACATCTCTAAAATTTCCATCTCATTCTCTATCCATCTAAAATCATTGCAAAATGTCATCGTCTGAAGAGTGGGTGCTTCAATGTCGTCAGAAGGGGAAGACGAAGAATACGAATCTGATTCAAGTACCGAAGCGGACGAGGTATGTTGTATTACACTTTTATGTGGCGCATTACATAGTTATCTTGAACTTAATTGTAGTTATTGTTATATTTATGTAGAATTTTGACTAATGATAACTTTATTATTATTGAATATAAATAGATAAAGTAATTTTAATCGAAAAATAATGAAACTATTGTATTGTGCTTATTAAAAAAAATTGATATTAAGTTGATAATTTACATATTGGTATTATTAAATGTCAATATTATATTTTAATGTAAGTAGATATTTTTGGAATGTTGTAGGAAAAAATAATTTCATAATATCGTGGTCATAATTGTTGTATTAAGATTAATCAATTTATGTATAGGTCACTGGGATAGATTTCTCAATTGCTTTTTATAATGAGCATGTGTGGGATGATCGACAAGACATGCTTGACTGGGCTAGGGAGCTTGGTCGGGAAAAAAACTTCGTGTTGGTCATAAAGACATCAAATAAAAGTATAGTCAAACTAACATGTGATCAAGTCGGTAAGTATAGATCCGGAAAGAGGATATTGCCTGGAGTAGAGCATAGGAGTATCTATCAACCACTTACCAGAACTCCAACAAAGAAGTGTGGATGCCCGTTTGAGTTGCTTGGAGTTCGAAGTAAGTCAACTATTTTTAATTTTTCTATCGGAATTCTTCTATATATTTTAAAAGTATTAAATTGTAAAGTCCTAAATATTTGAATGTCAGTATGCAAACAATTGTACACAATCGTATTTAAAATTAATCATTGAACAAATAATAATTTAAATACGAGGCTCTTGTGCAACTCTTTAAATAAATTTTCAAATGCTATAATCCTAAATATTCAAATGCTAGAAAATCAATATACGACTATTATAATAAGCGGAATTAAATAATAGTTCGACATTCTATATTATAAGCAATTATTATTCAAAATTTTCTATAAATTTTAATATCTTGTGATACTAAATATGAGATTATATGATTTAATTTAATTTAAATAACATAATAATTAAAATTAAATTACTTACCACTTCATACTTCGATCTCGTTCGGATCGGAGTCCGGGACGGACCCGCTTGGCCGGATTTACGCTGCCTCCGAACAGGCTCCTCTAGATTCGTCGCCTGCAAGGTTCCAGCCCGATTCGCCGCCGATTCGACTTGGTTCGCCGCCGTCTCAGACCCCTGCGCCGCTGTCTCCTCTGGATTCGCCATCTCCGACGACGGCTCCTCTGGATTCGCCATCTTCGACGGCTCCTCTAGATTCGCCTCCTGCGAGCCCGGGTTCGGATCTGTTGGGTCAACCTCCATTACGCTCGATTTGGGTAAGATCGGAATGGGTTTGGGTTAATTTCGGGAAGATCGATAGGATTTGGTGCCGGATTTGGGTGTCGGAAAATCGGGGAAGACGAAGACGGTACAATGAAGAGCGGCGCTCGGGGAAGACGAAGACTGTGCATTTAACCTAAACGAGCGCTCGTCCGGAACGAGCGCTCCTTTCGGACGAGCGGCCCATTAAGAATTGGGCCCATAATTTTCTACTGGGTCACGCTTTTTAAATGAGCGCTCTTCCGGAACGAGCGCTCTTCCGGAACGAGCGCTCTTCCGGAACGAGTGCTGTGCGATTATTAAAAAACCCGTGTGCATAAAGTTTCCGCGTATTCTTATATATGAGATTTTGCCTTTTTTTTTGGTGTCTAACGAAAAACTTATTTCTCTTGTTATTTTTGAAGTTTTTACTTTTCCCATTGATGTCTCTTTCCAGTTCAAATTAACTAATTTTAAGCTTACCATTATGTTCATCACCCTTAAATTAGTACGACTCAATTCTTAAAACACTTAAATTTATAACCGAACTACATCAATTTGAATTTTTAAACAATCCTCTATTTTAAGGGGTTGTTTACAAAATTGTTTAAAAATTCAAATTGATGTACTTTGGTTATGAATTTTGGTATTTTAATAGTCAAATCCTACTAATTTAAGGGTGATGAACATAATAATAAACTTGAAATTGGCTAATTTGAACCAGATAGGAACGTCAACAGGAAAAGCCAAAACCTTAGAGGTATCATGAGAAATAAGTTTTTTTCTACAACAAAAAAAAAGACAATAACTTAAGAGCACAAAAATGTATTTCCTAAATTAAAATTATTTGACCACAAAAATGTAAAATTAGGCATGTATGTAATTGAGAAATGCAGATGAAAAATGTGATTTGATGGCACATAATTGTTTGATTGGTCAAACCCGTCTTAAATCTTCCAACGTTTGCTAATCTCTCCACCACACACGAGTGGTTTTAACTTTTAAATATCACAAAACTATTAATACATCTCCAAAGATACTAAAAACAAGTCATTTACATTTTTTCAAAATATCTTAATTAAAATAAAAGACTATTTAATAGATGTATATCGTTTTTAAAATTTTATATTTTATGAATTGTTGATCACTGCGAAAAGTCTCATAAACTAAAATCAATTCATTATTATATATAAATTATAAACAACGTCCAAAACACTCAAAAATAACTTATATTGTATTTTTCTAACCATGTTAAAAGTCTGAAACAATTTAAAATGTTATACAGAGGGAATATCTAATTTTTGCTGTATTATTTTAGAAATTAAGTTTGATTGCCCTTATTTTCAGTGAACAGAAGTCCCAAATTATATAACGATATTTAGTCTATATATTTTACTTAAACTAAATTGGTGACTATTGATGATTAAGTCAAGATCAAGTGACGGGGATTTTTAACGGATCGATTATACGCTCTCTGATGGGGGGACGTCATTTTCTTAAACTCAAAAAAATGGCTTTTTTTTTTGGGCAAATTGGGCAAGGTTATTATAGTGAGTAAATTATATGAAATTTATAGTATATGAAAGTTAAAATGAAATTTACTGTGATGTGATAATTATACAAATGGTTACAAATGTCAAACTACATAACATCACCCTCCTTAGGTTTGGTTTTAGAGTGTAGTATGGCTGACTTGTTACAAATAAAAATGGTTACAAATTTACTTTGAAGTGATAAGTATACAAATATATGGTTACAAATGTCAAACAACATAACATCACCATCCTTTGGTTTGGGTTGGTGGCACCGCCAAAATGAAAAGATTAGCAAAATGTCAGTTCCTAGTGAACAAAGCTTCGAAACAGACGATGACACGTACATACTCTATGATCCGAGTGATAACGATTTGGATTTTTATATAAAAAAAAGAAAAAGAAAGAAAAGAAATTAAGTTAATTAGAGCACAATGATTTTGTAAGTAATTTTCAACTTGGAGGATGATTGCAGACGGGGAGTGTAGAGACGGTAGAGTTGAAGATCAAGACGGGGGATAACAGGGGCAAGAGGGGTCAACATGGCCCGGACAATATTGTTTTTATAGGAGGTAATCCGATAAACAGTGAGGTTGATACGAAACCTTATAGATCTCGTATCGGATTCAATGAACGAAGTAATCGGGTGAAGGGAAGAAGGGCCAAAGGCCAGGGAAAGAGTGACTCAGACGATTGGAGACGAGATAGAAGAGAAGGAGACTAGGGTTTGGGATAATTAATTTCTCATTCTGATTGCCTGGTTTCTGAATACAAAATGAGTATATATAATAAGCCTTACCACTAAACCCTAATTCTAATCGTAATCCTAACGGTTCAACAAACGCGTCCTAGGAAAGAACCGTAAAGAAAACCCAAGAAGAGGTAATTAAACCTAACTAAAAATTACAATTAATTAACGAATATAAAAATATATAATATTAGCGTATCAATTACTCCCCCGGTGAGAATCGCCTCGTCCTCGAGGCGGAAATCAGGAAGAGATGACATGCGCCGTTGTTGTAAACATGTTCCTCCAGGATCAAATATAAAGATGAATCCACCTAATACCCAACAACCAGTAATTAGAACAACCTCCAAGTCAGAATCGTGATGTGCATCGGTGGAATGAATATCTGATGTTGAAGGTTCATTCTCCTGCCTTCCCGTATTGCCAAGAATTTTAGGAATTAAATCTGTAGGCGACGGACAAGGGCAGACGAAGGCCGCGAAGCACGGAACCGCGGGCGCGGGGGCACGGAACTGCGGGCGCGGGGCACGAAACCACGGGCGCGGGTGTCTTCGCCGCGGTCGCAAGGCTGGTTGCTGCAGGCGCGGGTCCGGTGGACGAGGGAGCGGTGGTGGCGACGGGCGTGACGACTACCACTGTTGGCTTGCCGACAATTGAAGTTGATGTCGACCACGACCAGAACACTTCCAGTTGACAACAACCGTCGCATCTCCCGTAGAGAGATTCAATCGCCTTGAGAGCGGAATCATGAGTGTGAAATTGGATTTGCCAATAAAATTGAGACCCATAACCCACTCTTTGAATGATGTCCAAGTCTCCGATTTGTGAAAAATACTTGATTCAACACTTGATCGGAGATTCGGTAGTATTCACGATGAATTATGACGAGAAGCGTTCGATCCTCCTCGTTGTTGGCCATGGAAACGCAGACTCCAGGGATGAAAGCACCAATTGATCAAGAAATCATGAGGAGACTCATGAATCGTATCTTGTAGCATATTCCGCCGGGGTCCCATTGCACATGTATCACGACTTGATTTAGCACCATAAACTCAGATTGTGTTGAACTCACTTGATCACCAATAAGCAATTGACTCAAATCAAACTTCTCAATGCCCAAGTTATCATCGAAAGCAAGAAAATTCAATTTCCCATAGCTTGACGTTTGCTTGGAAGTGCGGGGCTCGACTACAAGTAACGTCTCTTCAACATGGATAATCCAATGCGATTTCATTTCCAACGCATCATGCCTTGTAGCCAAACTTTCCGAATTGACGCCAACAATTTTAGGGCTTGAATCTACAGGTGGAGGACGCGGGCATACGGCAGACGGATGCGTCAGGGCAGGAGCCGCGGGCACAGGAACAGGTGCCGCGGTTGCGGGGGCAGGAGCCGCGGGCGCGGGGATAGGTGCCGCGGTCGCGGGATTAAGGTATCGCGGCGGTTCGTGCGCATCGTCGAGAGGAATTTTCAGGATAGAAAAAGTTGATCTAGCCGATGACGTTGAACCTCTTGTTCCCGACGAGATTCACGGATCTCCAACGTTAGATTTTGGAGGAGTTCTCGGATGTCAGATCAAATGCCGATAACGGCGGACATGTTGATTGTAGAGTCCAGGGAATGAAAGCACCAATTGATACGAAACCTTATAGATCTCGTATCGGATTCAATGAACGAAGTAACCGGGTGAAGGGAAGAAGGGCCAAAAGCCAGGGGAAAGAGTGACTCAAACGATTGGAGACGAGATAGCAGAGAAGGAGACTAGGGTTTGGGATAATTAATTTCTCATTCTGATTGCCTGGTTTCTGAATACAAAAGGAGTATATATAATAAGCCTTACCACTAAACCCTAATTCTAATCCTAATCCTAATAGTTCAACAAACGCGTCCTGGGAAAGAACCGTAAAGAAAACCCGAAAAGAGGTAATTAAACCTAACTAAAAATTACAATTAATTAACGAATATAAAAATATATAATATTAGTGTATTAGAGGTCATGTAAAACAATATACGAAAATACGACATGAATAGACTAAAACAACCAAAAAATACATAAAAAGTAAGTACAATTGACGAAACAAGGAACTAGAACGAGAAAGGTAATGGAAAGAGTGAAGGGCTAAAGAGATGCGTATTTAGCATTCGGGTAAAACGGACAAATAGGCAAGAAGTGGACTACTTATGTTGTCTCCACCGAGATGAGATCAAGCCAAGTGGTGATGCGACCTAGCATCGGGTTACAACTGATTTCGACTAGTCCAAGGGTCCTGAGACCATGGCGGCCCGGCCCCTTGGCCCAACCCGCACTGAGTCCTAGGATACCACGCCCCTCGGCACTTGAGGTACCTACCGTGCCAACATTGGCACGATGCCAGCGTCGCGCCGGCGCGCTTACGCGCGCGCGACAAGGCCCTTGACATGTGTTGGAAATCTTGACATGGCTTGGATAATATCTTTCCTATTTCAGTTTTGTTGCTATTTTGAGACATTTACTTATGTTTTATACTATTTTTAGTATTATAGACGTTGGGCCTCCTTGGTTGCATCCAAGCCCAATTCCGCCACCTTCATGTTAGGGTTAGGAGCTGCCCCTTTTATAAGGCTCCATAAACACTCTTTATATTTTTAACGCACATTATAGACTATTAATTAAAGTAGAGGATTTCTCCTTATTTTGTAGTCTTGTGCGCCCCATTGGTTATGATTCAATCAAAGCTATCAAACACATTCGATTTTTCACCACGTTGGACGATCCTTCATAGACTCATCATGTTGAGTCTTGTTCTTGGTCCATAATGTTGGATCGAGACATTACGAGTTCCATAACGTTGCTTCTCGTCCCCTTTTCAAATTTTTCGCTATGCTTTAAGACCTACTACACGGTCAACGTAAAAAATCCGGGTGTTCTTGGATCCTTTCGTAAACAAGGTTGCATCAAGTAGGCCGGCCAAAATCCCATCAACTTACTCAAAGAGGGAAAAATAGGGAAAGTCGTAAGAAGAGCTCAGATGAATCTCGCCAAGAGCATAAGAGAAGGTCGGCACTTTCAGATAACACAACAACGGCCAAGAGGCCAGGTGGGGTTCAACTAGCAAAGAACTCTCAAAGAAAGATCAGAATAAAAAAGAAGAACCCAACCAACTCGGCCAACGACGAAATTTTGGTAAGCAACTGCACAAAACGAGCCAACTAAATCGAGGTCGGAAAATGGAACTCAATCTTTTTCAATAAAAGTCAGCAAAGTGATCTCACCATATCAATTGAGTTCTTTGCCAGTTCCTTGACAAGATCAATCGGGTTCTCTAAACATAGTCTCACCATATCAACCAAGCATTCACAACTATAGGTTGAACTTACACAAAAACAAGACCAAACTCGACCCTCTCTACCATACAAGATTGTTGAAAATATTCTAAAACCAAATGTTCGTAATAAATCGTTCTAATGTCTGGGATGAGATGAGAAAATTAAGATTTAATTGAGCTTGATTGCTAGTGACATGCCTCACTTTTCTCTCATTTCACAAAAATTGGGAAAGTGATGGCCCGAGCAAGATTTGTTAATCTTTGAGCAACACTATTGAATTTTCCTAAAAATTTTGTTGGATTTTGACGTTGATAAAAAATTCAAGGTCCAAAAAAGAATTCCTAATGATGTTTTTATGTACATTTTCAAACTCTAAGGATTTTAATTTTATTTTTTAATACAACGATGAAGAAATTCAATCATTAAGTTAAACATGATAACATTTTTTCTAAAATTTATAGATTATTAATTATTTACCTCATTTGTAACTAATAAACAAAGAGGATTTCTCATAACACACCATTCAATCGTTATAACTAAAATTCTAATAACAATGTATCCAAAGTAGGTAGTATATATGCATTTCCACATTTGTCATTACCACCAATGAAGGACCTGACAACTCTTACATGTGGAGGTTTGGGGTGAGAGTACTTAACAAAACTCAAGTCACAATCTCGGTTAATATATATTAGGTTATGATATCTTCTGTTACAATATTTTCCTTATGTATAGAATATTCTGTATATCTTTAGATATTCTGTATATCTTTAGCTTGGGCTCCAAGGCTTATTTGTATAAAAACCCTTTCAGGGTATTCTATTGAATATAAGATTACATTCACAAATATCATATCCTTACATGGTAATCAGAGCAATTTACGATCCTTAAATTTTTTTTTTCCAAAACCCTAATTGTTCACTATGGGTGATGATAACGACACCACCAACACGTCGTCTGGCCTCAACACATCGGCCGCCACCACCGGTCTTGTCCCACCAGCCGCCACCACCGGTCTTGTCCCACCAGCCGCCACCACCACCGGCCTCGTTACACCGACGATTGTGTCCGGCGATGACCAACAGCATTCCAAGTCCAACGCTGGTGCCCTCCTTGCAGCGGCGTCGGGTGTTGCAACTCCTTCGCTGGCCTTTCCGACTTTGAATGTGAAGTTGGATCGAACAAACTACGTTCTTTGGCGTCACACCATCAAGTCTTCTCTAGAAGCCTACAACGTTGACCGATTTCTACTTGCCAATAGCGCACCACCGGCAACTCTTCCTGTTGCATCGGGATCTACAACGCCACCACCTGCCAATCCGGCTTTCGCTGATTGGACGCAGAAAGACAGATTCATTCTTTTATGGATTCGTTCCACTTTATCTACACCTTTACTAGCACATGTGGCTCGCGCCAAGACCACTCATGAGGCCTGGGCTATTCTCGAGCGCATGTTTTTTGCCCAAACTAGGGCTCGATCCATGTTTGTCTACCTTTCCTAGTCAGCCTCTATTCTAGAATATGTTGAGAAAAAGTGGAGCTTTTCTGATGCTCTGGCTGAATGTGGTTATGAAATTTCTGATCATGATTTTATTGAGTATCTTCTTAATGGTTTAGATTCGTCCTACTTGGCGTTTTTGACCGCTTACAATATGCAGCAACATCCTATTTCTTCTGATGAGCTTTTCGGTTTATTATTACAAGAAGAGGAGCGTATTAATGCTTACACTTGATTCGACTCTTTCTGCTAATGTGGCAAGTCGTGGTGGCCGCACCCGCTCCACTTCTTCTCGGACTGATGTCGGATCCGATGCTAGTTCATCCTCGGGCCGTAAGATTTGTCAACTCTGTGCCACGCCCGGGCATGAAGCTATCAATTGCTGGCAACGTCAGAATTTCAATGAGTTTCCTCCTACAAACCCTAATTATGCCAACCGAGGGGGCGTGGTGGAACTCGCGGTCGTGGAGGACGTGGATGTTGCAGTCGAGGCTCGTACACCAACACTCGAGATGATCACCTCTCGTTCCAACAGCAGCAGAATTCAGTTCCTCAATCTAACTTTGCTCAGCAGTCTCTTTATGCATATCAAATGGCAAATTCTCCTTCTACACTTGTTGATCCCAATTGGTGCTTTGATACGGGGTCCAATGCTCATGTCACCGCTGATTTCGGTAATCTTTCTGTGCATTCTGATTACACTGGCAATGATGGTTTGCAAATAGGCAACGGTATGTCTCTTCCTATTACGCATTTGGGCCATTCCTCATTACCTGCTTATCCTAAACCTGTTCAATTGCATAATGTTCTATTTGTGCCTCAAATCAAGAAAAATCTTATTAGCGTTTCCCAATTAACCAAAGACAACAATGCTTACATGATATTTTATCCTACTTGTTGTTTTGTGAAGGACAAACAGGGGCGAACCCTCCTCAAAGGAACCGTTGACAACGGGCTTTATCACTTGGCTCAACCACAACCGTCCAAACCATCACCACGAGCTTACCTTGGTGAACGCACTACCCTTCAAACTTGGCATGAGCGCTTTGGTCATCCCCATGAGTCTATTTTCCGTCGTTTAGTTTCTAGGTTTAAGTTGCCTGTTTCGTTAAACAATTTAAAAGCTATTTGTGAGTCTTGTCAGCTTGGGAAAAGTCATCGACTCTCTCTCCCTAGCAACCATATTTCTAGTTCTTCTCCGTTTGAATTGGTATACTCTGATGTTTGGGGGCCTTCCCCGGTTTCTTCTTTCAATGGTAATTCGTACTTTCTAATATTTGTGGATGATTGCACTAAGTTTGTATGGATTTATTTTCTCTCCCAGAAATCCCAAGTTCTATCTCATTTTCAACTATTTCAAAAGATGGTTGAAACTCAATTCTCCACCAAAATAAAGCAATTCCAATCAGACTGGGGGGGGGGGGGTGAATACCGTAATGTCTCCTCGTACCTACAAACTCAAGGCATCATTCATCGAGTCTCTTGTCCCCATACACAGTCTCAAAATGGGGCAGCAGAGCGTCGTCATCGTACCATTGTTGAAAAGGGTTTGGCTCTCTTATCTCATTCTAAATTACCCCCTTTGTTTTGGGAGCATGCTTTTCACACTTCGGTTTATTTACATAATCGAACAATCACTCCCATCTTGAGTTATAAATCTCCGTTTGAAGTTCTTTATGGTAAAATTCCAGATTACTCGTTTCTAAAATGTTTTGGTTGCTTTTGTTATCCATTCTTACGACCTTATGTAGCCAACAAACTTGAATTTCGGTCATCTCCGTGTGTCTTCATTGGTTATAGTTCCAAACACAAAGGCTATTTATCTCTTCATGTCCCTACTCATCGTGTCTACGTCGCGCACCATGTCATTTTTTATGAGACGACCTTCCCATACCCCCTACATGCTCAAAATCATGCCGATTCACCACCACAAAATTCACCAACCGAAAACCCCGTCTCACTTCTTCGCCTCGCTTCGTCACCAGCATATCCCTCGGTCCAGGACTCGGCCGAGTCCCAGACCGAGTTTCCCCCCGCTGCGCGCAATCAATCACCGCCACAACTGTCTTCCGCTGAGCCTACCTCCAGCCCATCTTCTTTTCCGACGTTGCCGAGGCGTGACACACCACCAAATTCCCCATCACCGAACCTTCACATCACCCCTCCTAGCCATTTTGATAGCTCGGTGTCTCGTTCCATTGATGGAGAACTCGTTGTTGTTTCCTGTGAAGACTCAGGTACGGATTCTTCTCCCTCTTCCTCTATTCCCTCTTATTTCCGTTCCGCTGATAATTCCACTCATCAAATGGTTACTCATTCAAAAACGAATAACCTTAAACCCAAAACCTTTACATCCACTAAAAGTCCTGAATGGCAACATGCCATGCAATCTGAATTGGATGCCCTCTTGCGTAATGGGACTTGGACACTTGTCCCGCGCCCTTGTAATTCTAACATTGTTGGTTGTAAGTGGGTGTACAGGATAAAGCAGAAAGTAGATGGTTCCATTGAGCGTTACAAAGCTCGTTTGGTTGCCAAAGGCTATAATCAGGAAGAAGGTGTTGATTATTTTGATACTTTTAGCCCAGTGGTTAAACCTACTACTATCAGACTTGTTATGTCTATTGCTTTGCAGCACTCTTGGCCCATACGACAAGTTGACATCAATAATGCTTTTCTTAATGGTGATTTGTCGGAGCAAGTTTTTATGCAGCAGCCGCCTGGGTTTATTGATCAGTCTAAGCCCAATCATGTTTGTCTCCTTCGGAAAGCTCTCTATGGCTCAAGCAAGCTCCTCGTGCTTGGTTTAATAAGCTTCGACAATTTCTGCTTGACCATGGTTTTCGTTCTTGTCGGTCTGACACATCCTTATTTGTCAGAAGACTTGGCTCCTCTGTTTTATACATACTTGTCTATGTTGATGATCTGCTTATTACGGGTTCCATTTCTGCTGATATTGATCGATTTGTTCATCTGTTGAACAAAACTTTTGCACTTCGAGATCTTGGTTCACTGCATTACTTTCTTGGTCTTGAAGTCTCGCGTGGCTCTGACTTATTTCTTCTCTCTCAGCAGAAGTATATTCGGGATATCATGATTCGCAGCAAAATGCAGGATGCTAAGCCAATCTCATCACCAGTTGAACCGGCCTCTCGTCTGACTCGTTCCGGTGATCCCATCTCTGATCCTTCATTATATCGAAGTATTGTTGGGGCTTTACAATATGTCACTATCACTAGGCCAGAGATTTCTTATGCTATCAATAGAGTCTGTCAGTACATGCATTCTCCTACTGAGACGCATTGGGCTGCTGTTAAGAGGATTCTGCGCTATCTCAAGGGTTCTCTATCTGCTGGATTACACATTCGACCTTCGGTCGACAATCGATTAATCGCTTATTGTGATGCTAGATGGGCTTCTGATAGTGATGATTGTCGTTCTCAGCATGGTTTTGCTATTTACTATGGAGGTAATTTGATCAACTGGGCATCCAAGAAACAACATGTGGTCGCCAAATCTAGCACTGAAGCTGAGTATCGTGCTATTGCTTTCACTGCCACTGAGCTTATTTGGATTCAGCAACTTCTGCTCGAGCTCCAGGCCCCTGTTGTTCGTCCACCTATCATTTTATGCGATAATCTGAGTGCCACATATATGTCTGCTAATCCAGTTTTTCATCAGCGCTCCAAGCATATCAAAATTGATTATTACTTCGTTCGTGAACAAGTCGAAGATGGTTCACTAGTTGTTCGGCATGTCCGAGCGTGTGATCAGACTGCAGATATCTTCACTAACGCTATTGGTACAACTCGTTTCCTACAATTAAGATCCAAGCTTCATGTTCGGAATCCGCCATGAGCTTGTGTGTGTGTGGGGGGGTATTAGGATAGGATATCTTCTGTTACAATATTTTCCTTATGTATAGAATATTATGTATATCTTTAGATGTCCTGTATATCTTTAGCTTGGGCTCCAAGGCTTATTTGTATATAAACCCTTTTAGGGTATTCTATTGAATATAAGATTACATTCACAAATATCATATCTTTACAATATATATATTGCTCAAATTACAAGAAATTACAAAAAATAGCAACGAAATAGTTTCTTATAAAAAAATTGTTACGCGAAAGTGCTAGTTATAAGTAATAGTATGTCCATCACACCTAGAGGCAAAGTGACCTAGTATAAGGCCCGAGACCTTAGAAACATTATCACATGTCAGCCTGAGGATTTCTTAGGAGGTCATCCATCATGATAGTACTTTCACCCATGTACACTTAATTTTAGAGTTCTTTGTCCTCACTCGAATCCTGAAAATGAAGAACTCTTATTGGCATGGAGAACACCTCAATCCCTTATAAATTATTGGGGTGTTACATCTAGAGCATTATCTTTCATGTTGGGAATGATTATATCATTCTTAGCATACAAATTATTGATATATAACTTGTAATAGTGCATCTCATCATCCCTTAGATCTCTTAATTCTTTTATAGTGCTTTGAAGCAAACTCATGACCTCTAAAATATTTTGATCTTTTGTTGCAAATTTGTGACTATACATTTCTTATTCCAATATTAGCTTCATCAAGTAAGAAACAAAAATAAATTCATGATATTCATTTTTCCACCAAGCTAATTGCAAGGCTTCAAGCCTTCGAGTTGATCTCGTCATCATATACATTCAAAATCACTTAAAACATGAAAACAGAAGGCAAAGAATAGTTATATAATATGAATCTCAATGTGTACCCCAACCAAGCCAAGATACTTTCTTGATTTAATTCTCGGTAGAAATTTTACCATTCAGTAGCCTCTTCACTACGCTTTCGTATTATGTTTGTTGAAATTGATCTTTACTTTTGCAAGACGATCCAATCATGTTGGTAATCATGGACATATACTCAAAAAATCACTTAAAGTTACTAATACGTGAAAACACCACAACAACTAACTAGAGTTGATATGCAAAACAATGAATATATCTTACACATGAATTTTCATTCAATATAAGAGTTCAAGCCATTGAGTTTGCCTCGCATATGAGAAGTTCTATCATATCCTTGGCCTCTATGTTTAGAGAATGAAAATTTATGTCTAGTAAAAACTTCATAAATGACATTTTTCAAAGACATACTATGGTGGTGTCAATAGTAAAGAGACAATTAATATCTATGGTTCCACCAATACACCATGGTTGTTTAAATATCTTAAGGCAATATCCATTTAATCTTTTACCAAACTATCTCGAGCCTCATCAATCAATAACGAGACGAACTTGTCTCCAATGTCACTAATTATGAAGCAAAAGCATTAATAATTTCCTGTTGAATACGAGGACACGTAAGTAGGTTGTTTGACGACATATTCCTATCACCACCTTTTAAACATCAAGATTGTGTGAACTTAACCAATCAATAAGTTTAATAAAAATTCTCTTTATTTAGCAAATTTGACGACTAGTCATGCCCTGAAAAGCCAACCTTTGATGAACTAGAAAATTTGCAACATTCACTCTTGTGGTCAAATAATTGCAATATGCCTCCCCTATTACTTACTTTTCCAAAGTTACCTTTCTTGTCTAAGATCCTTGAAAGTAAATAAAAACGTTTGAGCTTCATTGTGTACACTACCTTGAGCTCCCACATGTTTTTTAAGTGTATCACGAGCCTTCTTCCAATTAGGAAATCCCATTTTCACAAACACATCATCTTTAAATCTTCTTCTTTCACCCTATTAAAAATATAACACCAAAAGAAAAATGGGGCATCTTTAGAAACACTAGATTCTAACAATTTCCATATCTAGAACTACTTAACTTGAAAACACCTCAAAATGTTACCAAATTTACTTTGTTCAATGAGAAAGTGGTTAAAAAGGAATTTTAACCATATATTCTTTCCTCACATCATCTTAATCCGAGGTTTAAATGCGTTGATAGATTTTCAAAATCCTAAATCACTAAGGTCTTGTTTCACTTTCTACCCAAAAGTCCTTTTTACCCAGAAACTATTTTTAATACTTTTGAACTCTGTACAACTCTCTCTACTTTTTACATTTTTTAAAACACTAAAAATTATTTTTTACTCAAAAAGCCCTTTATACCCACAAGTGAAACAAAGTCAATAATATCACCCTTACATATTCTAGCTCTTTTGAGACTAAATCTATCCACATTGACATTGTTTTCAATATTTGCATGCCCATGAATATCATTTGAAGATCCCATTACTGACCTCACCAGTCTCTAATTAACTACGACACCTAAGAGTTTTTCCACTAGAAGCTATATTTGTATTGATCGATTCAATTGATTGTGTTAGTACTTTATTAGTAGATATCGGTACGTTGGTTCCTACCTCTAAGCTAAGTTTCGATTGATTCTAAATCCATTATTATCCAAGAATTTTTAAAAAATATTATAAAAATATAGCAACTTAAAGGTGGTGAGCAAAATTTACACAACCTATGAAAAACAATACGTACAAACTATAAAATGTGTATGTGTTGGATATCAATTGTGAATTCCACATTTAAAAAAATTCATATTGGAGTATTTTCAGCATTGCACACACACACAAAAAAAGCTGATGTTATAAGCGTTTCATATTGGAGTATTTTAATTAAGTTTTCCAGCAAAAAATTAAAACCTTCCCCATCCGGAATTTCTATCTATATAATGTATAATGAGAGAGCTTGTTTTTAATAAGAAAAAGCAGAAAATTAATATACTCCGATTTATAGAGTATTTTTGGGAATTTCTGGTATATATTTAACATGAATATGTATTATTTTTTGTGTAATAAGTCGTTAGCTGTACCCAAATCAAGTATGATAATTAAAATCAAATTAATTGTGATAGGTGAGATAGAGACCTTACACAAGAAAATAAATGGCCGGCCTAGGCGAATTTTAAGCTCCATGTGCCAATTATATGGCAAATCTCAGTAACACTTTAAACAAAGATAGATTATTGCATAGGATAAATACAATACAAATTAAATTGATGATTATATAATATTATAATCTATATATATGCTCCTAAACTATGCATACCACATCATTCAAAAAAAAAATTGGCATCAAGGAGAACAAGGCCTTAATTTTTTTTTTATGGAAATATTAGAGTACATATACTTCAAAATACAAAGTTCAGAGGCATTAAGTGCACATCTAAATATCTAATAAATCAAAGCAATTAATTAAAGGGGGAAGTAGCTTGGAAATAGCACAAGTTAATTTGGCATCAGATGAATTGACATGAAACAGCTAGCTACGTTCAAAGCTGATCGATCAAGATCAAATGCACTCTCATCAATTGCATTTATTTTGATTGGATTATTTTATCAATCAGAATACTTCTGCTTTTTTTTAGGGGTTCTAAGAAAAATCTATTTTTAGTTTTTTTAAAGGAAGAAATTTCTCTTGGATCAGTACAATGGAGTAGTATCTCTTTCATATGTTGCCTTGTCTAGGAGTAGTACGTCAAGTACCTAGATCTTTCATTCTTTTTAATGTGAAATCTGAAATTTAGTTTGGTTTAAGAATATTGAAATAATTTGTACAATAAAAGTTAAGAAAAATCTTCTTAAATAAATTTTTTGGAGAAATTTTTTTGGGTTAGGATTTGAAATTACATTTGTCATAAGCTATTGAATCTAAAAAATTTAGTAGTACACAACAAATTATTCACAAAAACTAGGCTATATGAAAGAAGAATATCCTACATGAATGTAACTCATGTGACAACCAATACGAAGACTTATATCACAACATCAATAACAATGTCAACCCAGATGTATCCCGGTATGAGTGAAATCTGGAGGGTCGAATATGTAGGCACCATTGTCCCGTGTGGAAGTCAGGAGGGTATTTAAGGCGGGCCCAAAATAAGAGAAAACACCAGGATAAAAAATAAGACGAAAAATGATCTCATATATTGACTATATATATAAATCATATATAGAGTGGATAAAAAACTTCAAAAATAAGTATTTATTAAATAAAAACAAGGTGATTGGCTAGAGAAAATTAGAAATAAATTGGCTAAAAGAGACTTTGAAAACCTAAGCAAATATGGAGGAATATTTTGCATCAAAGGAGCCTGAATTTTCCTAGCTAGAGAGATGGAACAAGAAGAAATTAAAAACCTAAACGGATTCATCAGCCAAAAACCTCAAGATCGGGACAATACAAAAAAAAAAATAGACGATGATGAAATTATCAATAGAGAAAACACATTTAGGTAAACACTCGTAAAAGAAATAATACCAGTTGAAGGTGACTAGGTGAGGTATACATCAAATTAATATTGCAAGCTTAAACCAAAGTCCTTTAAACTAAACTTTGATCGAATCGCCAATCGCCAATCGCCATGCATATAGATTGAGGAATGTCTATACTTTCTAGTGCCATGCTACAAAGAGGCATGCCAAGATATGCTATGGGAACCTCTCCCTTGTTGTATGAGGTGTATCCTAGTGTGATCGTAATTTTATCTTGTCAATAGTTGTTCATGTTAACAAGAGCTCTTCCTTTTCAATGTTCGAGTGAGGACAAAGAAGTTTGAAGTTAAGTGTGCAGGGGCAAGAGTAATACTGGGATGGGTGAACTCTTGAGAAGTCCCTATGTTGGCATAAGTTAGTGCTTCTAAGACCTCGAGCCTAACAAATGGTATCAGAGTTGATTTTGGGTTATCAATTGGCTTGGCCCGAAGGACAGCCACTCGTTTCCTTTTGAGATGAGAGTGATTGTTGTGTTGTTAGTAAACCTAAAAACATATCTAGATTGGAAGAAGGCAAGCACAAAGCAAGTACCCATGTTAAACTTGAATACACTTGACGAGGACGTCAAGTGTTTAAGTGGGGAGATTGTAATACCATGATGATTTAAAAAGAATTGAGCTGTTACCTATGTTAACAAGAAATCTTCCTTTTTAGGGTTCGAGTGAGGGAGAAGAACTATGATTTTAAGCATGCAAGGATGAGAGCACTATCAAGATGGATGACCTCCTGGGAAGTCCTTGTATTGGCATGAAATAGCACGCTTCTAAGGCGATGGTGTTACAGTAATAACTGATAAGTTTTTGGTGGTTGCCTTTTGAGATGAGAGTGATGGTTGTATTGTTAATAAATGTGAATACACATCCAGAATGGAAGAAGGTAAGCACAAAGTCGATGACTTAGCTTCATCAATAATTGGTTTCTCGAAGCTCTAGATTAAGAGTACATGTACCCATTAAACCATTGCCTTGTTGTCTGCAATAGAAAAGAAGGCAACTTTCACTCGAGCTCTAGAAAATGCCGCACATATGGTCTTTTTTTTATTTAGTATTGAGTGTATTCCCCATGGATAAGACTTCCTCATAGCAATATTCACTTGATTTCTCACCACCAAAAATTCCTTGGTGATATTTTCGAATGTTATCCTTGTAACACCTTAAATTTGAGATCCTTAATAAATGGTTGAATGTTACTTATATCTACAAGTGATCTTCCTTTTTAGTATTCAAGTGAGGACGTACAAAGTACTTTGAAGTTGGTTCTTAATAAAACTTTTACCATTAGGAAAAAAAACTCTAAAGTTAAACGTGCTACGGTAAGAGCACTATTGCAATGGATGACAACCTAAGATGTCCTCATATTGTCATGAGATAGCTCTTAGAAAGCTTGGACCTTACAAATAGTATCAAAGTCGACTTTGGTACGTGTACGAGTGTTCTTAGCTCGGTGGGCGGTCTTTGGACCTTGATGAGAATGTCAAGGGTTTAAGTGAAAGAGATTTACACCTTGAATTTGAGATCCTTTATAAAGTATTGAAGTGTTTACTCATGTCAATAAGAATTTTTCCTTTTCAAGATTCAAGTGAGAATAAAGAACTATAAAATTAATTTGTTCAAGGGTGAGAGCACTACTAAGATGAGTGACCTTGTAGGAAGTCCTTGTGTTGGTATGGGCTGGCTCTTACAATCCTTCACAGAATGGGTGCTCATAGGTTGCCTTATGTTCTCATCCATGAGAGGAATCTTAGCAGTCATGGTGAAACAATGATATTTTGGGAAAATTATTCTGTGTTATTCTTCCTCATGGGGGCAATATATATATATATATATATATATATATATATGTATATCCGATTACATAGAATATTGAGAGATATCTCAAAGGATTATTCTATCTAAACTTGGTACACAAGATATACAAAGATATCCTAAAATAAGATAACAAAATATGTGCACAATATCTCAATACTCCCCCCTCAAGTTGGAGCATGGGGATCAAGAATGCCCAACTTGGAGAGAAGAAAGTGAAAAGGAGCCTTGCCTAAGGCTTTAGTAAAAATGTCTAAAGACTGATGAGTTGTAGAAATATGAAGCAATGAAATTTTCTTGGCAACAACCAAATCAGGAACAAAATGACAATCGATCTCGATATGTTTTATCCGTTCATGGAAAACGGGATTAGATGTTATATGCAAGGCGGCATGACTGTCACAATGTAGCCGTACAGGAAAAGGATGATTAATGCCTAATGACCACAATAGTGAACGTAACAAAATGATCTCTGAACAAGTAGACACCATGGCTCGATATTCTGCCTCGGCCGAAGAACGGGAAACAATAACTTGCTTCTCTGTTTTCCAAGAAATTGGAGAATCTCCGAGAGTAATAAAATAGCCAGTGATAGACCGTCGTGCTAAAGGACACGAGGCCCAATCAGAATCACTATATGAATTAAGATGAAGATCACTGGAACTAGATAAAAATAAACCTTGTCCCGGATGACCCTTTAAGTAGAGAACAATGCGTAGGGCAGCCTGCCAATGAACCTCTTTAGGGTGCTGCATGTACTAGGACAAAGTGTGAATAGAATAGGAGAGTTCAGGTCGCGTTATCGTAAGATAAATAAGGCGTCCTATTAAACGCGGATATTGCTCCGGCTTATCAAAATCAGGACCTGTAGCCAAAGAAAGTGTGTGAGGGGAATCCATCGGAAAATCCGAAGGCTTAGAACCTAGTAGACCTGTTTCAGCAATTATCTCAAGAGCATATTTCTGTTGAGACAAGATAATACCCTCAGAATTTCGTGCAACTTCAAGCCCCAAAAAATACTTAAGATTACCAAGGTCTTTCATATGAAAACACGCACTTAAATAAGCCTTAAAAGCGGAAATGGCAGAGGCATCATTACCGGCAATCAATAAATCATCAACATATATAAGAACGTGAAGAACCGTACCATTGTGATCTGAAGAAAATAACGAATAGTTGGCTCGACTCTGATGAAAGCCAAAAGCACGTAAGGTTGCAACTAGCTTTGAAAACCAATTCCGAGGTGCTTGACGGAGACCATATAAAGACTTTTGTAACTTGCATACTTGGCCGGGAGAAATACCATCATAACCCGGCGGAGGCAACATATAAACATCTTTGTCTAGATCGCAGTGAAGGAAGGTATTGTGTACATCCATTTGATGCAATTCCCAATGTTTAATTGCGGCGATTGAAAGAAAAACTCGAACTGTGCCCATTTTGGCAACGGGAGCGAAGGTCTCCGTAAAATCAACTCCCTCACTTTGACGATTACCAAGGACAACCAACCGAGCTTTATGACGTTCAATAGCCCCGGTAGAAGTGTATTTAATACGGTAAACCCATTTACATCCAAGGGCTTTCTTGCCAAGAGGTAAAGTAGTAGCAACCCAGGTTTTATTTCTTTCTAGCGCCTCAAGCTCTAGACGCATTGCAGCCCGCCACTGCTCATGTTGTACAACATCTTTAAAAGTAGTAGGCTCATGGTAAGATGTAATAGCTGCAAGAAAAATAGCATGCTGGTGCGAAAAATTAGAAGTTGAAACAGAGGCAACAATGGGATATAAACTACTTGAGGACGATGAAGACGGAGGAGTAGCAAGCGTGGAGAGTGGGTATTATCACTTGGAAGAATTGTATTGCACACAAAATCTATTAAGAGAATTGACAACTGTCTCACACGAGTGCTTTGTCGTCGAGGAGGTGGTGAGGGCGAATCATTAGAAGCGCTGTTAGAGTCTAAATTTTCAGATGAAGAACTCCCCCTTGCTATGGAGAGTGGTGGAGACAAAGCAGTTGGAGACTGCTTGAGATCATATTGTAGTGTGGGTTGCTGCAAGTCATAAATTGCAGGATGGAGCTGCTGCAAATCAGAGAGCTGTTGTAAATCAGAATGTTGATTTGAGGGACTAGCATATGGAAAAATATGTTCAAAGAAGGTAACGTCCCGGGATACAAACGATTGGTAAGTCTCAAGATCAAATAGGCGCCAACCGCGTTTGCCCGTGGGATAACCCAAGAAAAGACATTTCCGGCTTTGTGTTGTCTCGATCCTTAGGAATCTTGGACGCGAAACACAAGCATCCAAAAACCTTTAGATAAGAGTAATTCGGCACATTTCCAAACACAAGCTCAAAAGGTGTCTTGTTGTTCAATAACGGAGTTGGTGTGCGATTTATCAAATAACATGTTGTAAGAACGCATTCGCCCCAGAATTTAATAGGTAAAGAAGCTTGAAAGTGTAATTCTCCAGCCACATTAAGAAGATGTCGGTTTTTACGCCCCAAAATTGAATAGGTAAGAAATTGGAACTTTTGTGTTTGATTTGAGGAAGAACGAAAAATAACAGCGGAAGAATTAGGTTATGGAAAATCTCAATAAGATTTTGGGAAAATTGTTCTGTTTTATTCTTCCTCATGGGGGCTATATATATCGGATTACAAAGAATATTGAGAGATATCTCAAAAGATTATTCTATCTAAACTTGGTACACAAGATATACAAAGACATCCTAAAATAAGATAACAAAATATGTGTACAATATCTCAATACATGGCGTCATGTCACGTTTAATCAAATTATAGAAGAAGGTCGAGTATTGATCATAATATTTTAGCTAGTGAATCTTGACATGTTGTTGGCCCATGAATGCATGCTTCCAATATCAATAAAGATCTTTTTTCAACACCTCTTGTACAAGTGAGCATTTCTAAGAGCAAGGTTTAGTCTCTTGAGTTTCTCCACGACACAAAACATGTAAAATCTATCTACTTTAAGTGGTTACGTACACTAGTTGAAGCATTTCATGGAAGGAAGGCAAAACCCACAAATTACTGAATTTAAAGACCCATTTTTCCTTGAGGCAGGGGAAATCTAATCGTAGAAGCCATCAGCCATGGTGAATGGTTAGATAGTCCATTTTGTCAAAAAAAAGAACAATAGATGTAGGAAAGTACCAACCATTCATAATTCTAAGGATCTTATGAAGTTTAGATCTAAAGAATGTGCCATACTTGTGTTTGATGGACTTGGTAAAAAAAATCTCATAAGGATCTATGATTCATTAGCCTACCAGCAAAATAAATTTTTAACACATATTAGGATAGTGGGTTTGAAAGTGGAGTAATTTTTTGAACAATGATATTATTAAAATAATTTTAGGAAAAAAATAGATAGATTAATACACATAGCTTAAGTACTAACTTTGTTTCTACTTTAGTATTATACCAGATAGCTCACATTTGGCACTGCAATTCCCACTCGATCTATTGATCCGACGAAAAAATATATTACATTACCAAATGTTATCAATAATCTACAATAAAAAAGATATTAATTAAAATCAATTTTCGAAACCTACAACATAAAAATATGCGGGCTACTTTTTTTGATCAAGAAAGGAGGCTGGAAGCCTCTGCGGTTTTTATTAAAAGTAATTAAGTATGCTCATTAAGAGCTACAATGTCATTGTTCAGCTTGTTAAGGATAAAAACAGGGGAACATCAAAACTAGTAAAAGTTGCAACATGATTTACTGCATGTTGTGCAAGTTCATCAGCGACTGAATTTGCTGATCTTTTAACATGCACAATTTTAACTTCCCAACCTCCACCTCCAATGAGGAGCTTGCATTGCTGAATCAGAGGGAAAGCAGCATGAGTGAGTAGATTCACATCATTGATGAGCTTGACCGCTGCCAATGAATCGGACTCGATAATCAGTGAATGACAATTCATTTCCGCAGCGACTTGGATCCCCCAATAAATGGCCTTGAGCTCCGCTGTTAAAGCATTACAAACCCCAGTACTGAACATGAAACCTTTGACGAAAGACCCATTCGCATCTCGAATCACTCCACCTCCACCAGCTAGCCCCTGATTTCCTTTCGAACTTCCATCCATGTTCAATCTCATCCACCCTATTGGTGGCGGATTCCACCAAACAGAACTAGGCTCATTCATACTTGCTGTGACAGTGGCAGTGGCTTTGATTTTATCCTGAATGGCCCAAAATGCAGCAGTGACAAAACATACAGTCGATGTTAAGCGGCCATGGTCATCAACTCCTTCAAAAACCAGCTTGTTTCGACATTTCCAAGTATACCACACCATATTTGCAAATTGAGAACTTGTTTTATCTCTAGGTTTCAGCGAAAGGGCCAACCAATCTTGGATATTCGAAATAGAAAAGAAATTCGGTGGAGGAGAATTACCAAATAAAGCCATCCAAGTATCCATGATGGGCACACAATCTCTCAAAGCGTGAAGATCTGTCTCCTCATTATTGCATCTCGGGCAACCATTCGAGGCAGCAATGTGTCGTCGGAAATGATTTGCATTGAACAAGACACAATTATGGGCAAGGAGGTAGATAAAGTTGCAAACACGCTGATGTGCAGGGGCGGTCCAGGCCAGCTTCCAATCAAAGGCCGGAATTTGTACCTGATCATCAAGCTGCCGAGTGAGCATCATAAAAGAAGAGGTGGTGAGACGCCCTGACTCGTTTAAACCCCAGAAAAACTTGTTTCTCTGATTAGTGCTTTCATTCAGCGAAATTGCCATCAACTTCAAACACACATCGCCTGGCAAGTAAGGGGAAATCATATCCCAATTCCACGTGACACCATTCCAACATTCTGCAACCGTGGCATGGAGTAACTGTTCAGGAACATCAGCAAGAGCCACATCAACTAGAGGATAGTCCACGACCCATCGATGGAGCCAGAAGAAAGTGTTTTGCCCTGACCCAACCGAAGTGCGTAAACCCTGAAGCAAGAACGTAGCACCATGTAACACACCCTTCCAAATATTTGATGATCTTACAGCAGGTGCAAACATGTCAACATCGATCCGACCGTCACAATATTTTCCCCTAAGAACTTGACTCCATAAGGACTCTGGTTCTTGCAACATTCTCCAACCAAGCTTAACAAGAGTAGATGCATTGGAATGACGCATCGATCGAATCCCTAGACCCCCGTCATTACGTGGTCTACAAATTTTTTCTTTGGACAAGAGATGGATTTTCTTTTGTTCATCAGTTGATCCCCAAACAAATTTACAAACATGAGCATCAAGCTTATCACAAATCTCCCTTGGAATCAAAGAACTTTGCATCACATACAACGGAAGGCTTGTCAATACTGAGTTCGCCAATGTCGTACGCCCTGCCATCGACAAAGTTTGTGTGTGCTAACCACGGAGTCTATTCGAAACCTTTTCCAACAGGAAGTTGTAATTTTCATTAGTGATGCGCCCACTATGCATTGGCACCCCTAAATAGTTACCAAAGGTCTCCACCACCGGAATACCCATCGCCTGGCTAATAGAAGCTTTCACTGTGGATACAACTCGCTTGGAGAAAAACAGAGAGCTTTTGTTGTAGTTCACAAGTTCCCCTGACATCAAACAGAATCGGTCAAGACAGCTTGTCATCACCTCCGATTGATTGATACATGCTTCAGCAAAAAGAATCAAGTCGTCTGCAAAAAATAAATGCGAGATGGGAACCCCACCTAATTCCACCGGTCTCCATCTACCCTCAAGAACTTCATCTTGAATCATATGCGACAGTTTTTCCATACAAAGAACGAACAGATATGGCGAAAGCGGATCACCTTGACGCACACCGCGTGACGTTTAAAAGAACCAGCCAAGACCCCATTCCACAACAACCTGACCTCATTGCTCGTTTGTAGCTTCATGATGACCTGAATTAGATGAGCGGGAAAATGAGCTTGCATCAAGACTGACTCCATAAAGCTCCATCTAATCCTATCATATGCCTTTGCTAAGTCAATTTTAACCATCATCCATCTAGTGGTTCCATTTGAAGCCGACATAGTATGAATCACCTCTTGAGCAATTACTACATTATCAACGATTTGGCGGCCCGGTATGAAACTCGCTTGAGCGGGATGGACTAAAGTAGGCAGAATATGTTTGAGGCGGTTAACAATGACCTTGGATGTTAACTTATAGATCACGTTAAGGAGGGAGATGGGACAAAAGTGTGCCGGGGACGTTGGACCTTCCATGTTTGCAATCAGATGCAGTAGAGCATCACCTAGCCCAGCCGGATAGTCCCCATCATTCAAAATCTGTAACACCAGCTCAGACGTTTTTGCACCCACAACAGACCATTGGTTTTGGTAAAAGCACGCTGGGAACCCATCTGGCCCGGGAGCCTTATAAGGTCCCATACTTTTAAGGGCTGCATAGACCTCAGAAGAATTGAACGGTTGGGCCAAATCACTTAATTTCGAGTGATCAGGAACAAGGAAGGAAATACGGGACACCGGCATAGCATCGTTTATATGCTCCTGTTCCTCAGTAAAAAGCTTTGCAAAAAAATCAAGAACTAAATTTTGCAGCTCTTGATTATCGGTAATCCAGTTACCCGCATCATCTTGGAGCATTGTAACCTTAGCTAATCTTCTTCTAATTAGAGTAGAAAGGTGATAGAATCTAGTATTCATGTCGCCATCAATGAGAAAGGAAGCCCCAGATTTTTGAAACCATAATAACTGCTCTTGTTGAAGTACTATTTCAAGTTCTTTGCACAAGAATTTCTCCAAATCCAACAACCTTTGAGACGGCCGAGTAGAGAGAGCCCGACGAGCCCCATTCAACTGTGCCCAAAGCTTGCGTTTTCTGAAGAAAATATTACCGAACACTTCCTTATTCCAACCATTCAGATATGTTGATAAATTCTGAAGCACTGAAAGCAAATCAGATTGACCAGACCAATGAGTAGCCACAAAATTGTTAAAATCATCATGCAAAAGCCATGCCGCTTGGAAACGGAATGGTTTGTCACCCATAGGAGCCATGCTGACGCTAGTGGTACTAATGAAAATCGGAAGGTGATGTGAATAGGGAGCAGTAAGGTGTTGAACACAAGTAGAAGGGCACCTGCTCGTCCAAGCGTGCGGCATTCAGAGTGTCCATTGAGTTTCCTGACGACCAAGTGAACGGTGGCCCCGAGAAACCCAAATCAAAAAGTTGAAGAGAATCAATCCACTGACAAAAATCATTGGATGCCTGATTGGAACCCACTGAAGAACTAGACCTCTCATGGGGACCTACTGTTGCGTTAAAGTCGCCAGTCAAAAGCCAAGGTCGATTGTTGAGATGAGCTAAGCTTTGGAGGTGATTCCATAAATCTTGGCGCCTTGCAGGATTAGGCGTCGCATAAATAGCGGAAAGTAGCCAAGGTTCCTCACCACGACGAGAAATCTCAACCGTAATATGTTGTCTATGGAGTGAAACAGGAGTGACCAAAATCTCCGAAGTCTTCCAAAAAAGCCAAATTCCACCCGCGAAACCATCTGCTTCAATTCTCAACATACCATCATAACGAATCCTCCGGCAAACCTCGTCTGCTCTGACTCCACTTATTCTGGGTTCTAAAATACAGAGCACATTAGGTTGATGTAAACGAATTAACTCCCTGATGGAGTTAAGGAACCGGTTATTTCCAGCTCCCCAAACATTCCAAATCATCATGCTGATACTATTCATAATAAGTACTGAGTTAATAAGGGGTCCAAAAATTGGTTGGAACGGATTGGCATTGGATGATACGTAACCGGAAACAGCTTCAGCAAGCCGATACATAGCATTAATTATCATGGGCGACATTGACACCCTGCATAGTAGTGGATTTGATTCCGCTATCATCGGTAAGAACTCGACGATCATTTTGTTGGCTAATCTCGGAAGCGTCGGGAGGAACGGGCCCGGGTGGGTGTTGGATATCAGGAGGCTTCGACTGTGGTGGAAAATTTCCGGCCTGACCACCGGGATCTCCTGTTGAAGGGGATGCTCCATTGGAGTTTTGAATTTCAGAAGTAGGCAATGGCGTTATAGTTTTTTGTGCAACAGGCAATTCTGGTCGTTGGGCAATATTTTTGGATGGTTTTTGTTCATGGGATAAGGCTTGTTCGGCAATCAATTGGGCTTTTTTGAAAACAGAATCTTTTGTAGCTATAACCGATTTGGTAGCTAGTTTGGATTGCGATTTCTTTTGCAAGGAAAGGGACGGATTTTTGATATCTTTTTTAACCTTCAAATTTTTTCCTTGATTCCCAAAATCTTGGATTTCCTTGCTAATGCTCGGCACTTGCCTAATTATTGCGCCAGAACTAACCGAATCTTTGGCCACAATATTTTCTCATATGGGACCCACCCCAGCCGATGCAACAATCACCATTGATTTCGACCCAAATTTCTCTGTTTGCGGTTTCCCGGTTTGCTGAACCGGGTTCACCTCCTGTTGAGCCGGATTCATCACTGACGGGGCCGGAGTTTGTTGTTGCTGTTCGGACGAAGCGCTGGCACCACCATTATCTTGCTCTGATTCAACCTCAGTGGTGAGCACGGCGAATCTCGAGCCCGTCCCTTTTTGGCTTGGCTTTGTACCTCGAACAAACTTACCACGACGAGTCGAACCCTGGTTTGTTGTCGTTTCTGTCACTGGCTTCCCAACATTCTTGGGATCCTGTGATTGGACCCCCTGCCCTGCCTGCATAGCTTGGTTGACATTAGAATTAGGTCTCCTCATGGGCTTTACAACCTTCATCCACGGCCCATAGTTGTCCATGGAAAGTTGTTCCTCCAACGAAGGTGACTTGGCACCCTCCCCCGACGCTTCTGATTCTATCTCCGGAGTCTTAGAGTCATCTTCAACCTCAACGACAAGTTCGGGGCAATTTTCTTTGACATGTCCAATGCATCCGCACTCAAAGCACAACATAAGAATCCCTTCATATTGTATTGGCCAATTTCGACCCCTATATCTGAATTTTGGCAGTAGACGCTTAGATAAGTCAAGCTCCACCCCAAAACGAACAAATTGGCCACGATCCGCCGAGACTGTAGTACGATCAATTCTAGTGATTTGACCAATTTGTTCTCCAATTCTTCGTATGCACGTAGCATTAAAGAACTCCATGCTAAGCCCAGGAATCCTGACCCAAGCAGTGAGAAACTGTTGCTTATCATTGAAGGGGTCAAAGTAAGGCTTCCAGCGTTGCATCATCAAATAATTGTCCCCTATCATCCAAGGACCCTGCGTTAGAACATGGTGATAGTCATCATCCTTTGCAAACCTTGCTACATAATGAGCATTCCCAATGTCAACTAGAGTGAACTTGCCCTTTAACTCCCACTTTTGCTCGAGTTTTTTCTTGATTGTTATATATCCCGGACCACGATTGAACATATTGATGATCAGTGCCTTCGCCCATGGCCTCCTCATGGCACGCTTCTCATCCGCCGTAAATCTTATTGTTGGGCACAACGGATCAATGTTCTCCTCTTCTTCATCATCATCAGTGTCATATAGATCAGGCCTCTCTTTCCTAATCCAATCATCTGGGTTCACAACTTGTCCGCCATTGGATTGTGACGAAGTTCCAACCACCATATCCAAGAAGGATCGTGGTTGTGCTTCCACTGATTGGGTGATGGGTGCTTTCTGTTTGAACACTTGGTCCCTTGCCTCCGCTGGTGTCGGATCCTTCGGCGATTGATTTGAGTCCTTCTCAGCATGGACGAAAAGAGGATTCGTAATAGGATTGTCGACCCCTCTAGGCTGCACTAGCGGCACAGGTGGAGTGTGAGTTTCCCCTGGATCATCGTTCTCCATTCCGACGGACCCCATGGGTCAGTGGCCGGCGTTGAAGGTTTCTCAGAATTCAAAAATCCGGTGAGCGGGATGAAAACCTAGAGAGCGTTTTTTATTGGTTTTTTTTTAAAAAACCAATAAAAAATGTAGAAGGGGGTTGCATACTTGCATATGATATTTTACTGGCTTTGCAAGAAAGGCAAACATTAAAGAGGCTCTTAATTGCCCCGGGTACATATAAGGAATTGCATGATTAAGCTTAAAAGCGGTGGAGAAGATGAATATGATCTTTTCCAAGCAGCGAAATATCTTTTCCACTAATATATTATCTTTTCCAAAAACCCTAGATTGAAATAATAATATATTCTTCTTGCATCCTAATTTTTTTATTAGGTAAGAATTCACTTTACCAGACAGATCAAGTAAACTGAGAGGCCGAGTAAACGTAGTCGAAAATCCGACAAGAACACACTGAAACAAATAAAACACAAAAGGTAAATACAACAGGTGAAAAAGACACTAAAAACTGAGGAAATGGTGGGAGAAGTGAGGGGCTAAAGATCAATGTCTCTAGCATTCAGGTCAAAAGCGAACAAATACGATGAGATAGACTACTGACGTTGTCTTTACTGAAATGAAGAATGTTCAACAATCTCGAGAACGTCCACGCAAGTCTTAAAAGAAAATTATTTTGGATTTTTCTTTTGTGTTACAAGGAATAGGCTATTTGTACAATCAATAGGGTCATGTACCAAGATCTGCATTAATTTCATTTTGATCTAATTTGACTTTTCATTTTTGTTAGCTTCAATGACCCCCCAGTTGTAAATTTGTAATAATTCAAGTTGTTTTTTGGTATTCTTTAAACTGTTGAAAGATATCCATATAATGAGATGAATCATGCCCAGGACTGACTATCAAGCCAAATTGGAAAAGTTAATGGAAAAGGTTTGACTATGGAGGGTGCTTCCATAAATGTGATGATTAATGGTAACGGCACACTAATTATTAACTGATTAATATAATCTCCTTTTCATAGTGGGGTGAATATCGGTGGTTAAGTTGGATGTTTTAAATGAAAATTTTGATCTTCAAATTAGTCCTAACTATGTTGCTTACTTCCCTTGGATAATTATGCTATTGTGCATAGCTGAAGTGATGCATGGACTAATGCATACATGGCAGCATGATTCATTAGTGCTAAATCCCCAAAGCCTAAATGCAATTATGCATTTTTATTGAAAGAAAATGATACAATTATGCATTACTATAAGAGGTTTGATTGTTTGCAATGCCTGCCAAATTTTTTTATAGGTGAAAGTTTCTTATTTTAAAATAAGGGGAAATAAAAGGATCAATAACTTCCACATGAGCCGCATGGACTTTTATAGATCAAAATAGAATAAAATACTATACTACTACACTAACTCGGACTTTACCTCATGTGAAGAGAAGCTTAATGGTATTTATTAGTCTCCTATATGATATCAAATCACATTTTATATTGCAGTTCCGAATACAACAAGGAGTCTTATTGGGCCGAGCCCAAAATATTAAGAAGAGATGCCTCTCTGGACCCAAAATATTAACATATCCATATATATATGCATGATATAACAAAGAACATAGAGTTCACATTTCACCCTTTTTCTTGTCAGAAACACATCAAATGCTAAACAATAATCATTAACATACACACAATATTACAAGTTATCTAGTCTTCCAAGATCTGATGCCGCTCAATCTCTATTACCTTTTCAGGAATTTCAGGCAAGAGGCTTAGAGTGCCGTTGGTGCTTCTGTTATTGCCGCGACATTCCAAGAGCTGTTCTTGAAGACTATGCACAAGCTCATTGAGTTTCTGAATTCTCTTCTCCTGTGATAAGATTATCTGCAGTAAAAATAAAGACAGATTACCATTCAATCCATATCACTGTCATATCGGATCGGGTCAATAAAAATTGTAGCCATCAGCAATTCAGTATCGAATAGCAATACATGTGTAATAAAGTTGTAACTTGAATTTCAGGCCATAGAATAGTTGCAGCATATCCTAAATCCAAAAGAAATTGCCATAAGTTTAATTGCAGAATTTAAACTTAGACTATATCCATCAGGGCCGCAAGGAATGCACTCAGGCCATCAGTATTCATATATAATTTTATAAAAGAAATAGTGAATTTGTTTTACAGGCTTACCAAGAAGTTGGTAAGGGTGGTTATGCCATCATAACATATCAATACATGTATCTCAATGAAAACGGAAGCTACTCCTCAAGAAAATCATAGATAATAACTTGAAGAGACGCGTTGTCCATAGGAACATCCTGGATTTCCAAATGATCAGCCAATCTTTATTCATTACTGCAACTCAATCCCTTCCACCTATGGGTTTTTGTTTGTTTAATCATTGTTATAGGTAGTCAAACAAAACTAAAGTTTATGTTAGCTTTCATGTCCATTAAGGTTCAATGACATGCATAGTGAATTTAGATGCCTTAGAAACATTTTCACAGATTAAAGCAACAGGCTAGATGTGCACCAACCATCTTCAAAACCCTCCCCCCAAAAGAGGGTTTTGTTCACTGGTAGAGATCCACTGAATGGAAAGACTCCACTTCCCAAATTTTCAGAAACAAATTGATCAGCCTCCATTAGTAAAGAACTTCCTTGACCCTTAAAAACGAAATGTCTGTTCTAGAACACACCTAGCTTGCTAATACTTGGGTTTGAAAAAATTTCTTCCCGGACTTTCTAACATTTGGCAATTGGCATGCTTCAAATATTTCTTGAGATAGAAATTGGATATGCACATTGTTGAAAGATGAATGTATACAATTTAATCCCAATAATGAATTTAAGGTGTGCTTCATAGTTTCCAGAGACTGTAGTTCACTAAATATTAAAAGCTTTAGAGAGGGCAGGATGAAAGCAAACAAAGAATCACAACTAATACATACATAATTCGACTAACTGTAAGAATGTAGTAGCAAAAAGGAAATTACAACCTATATGTCCATAATTCTGCAAATTTGAGGCAATTCATTGGTCAAAGTAAAAAAGAAGACAGAAACAAAAAAATATCCACAAAGCCATCAGCTGGGCATGTTTATTTAGTTACAATTTACAATGAAATATAAATGCACAAGTCCCTCATGGTTAGAAACTGGACACAGAGCGGTCAATGCATGGATCAAGCATTTGGTGGTTAACAGTTTCAGTACAGACCATGAGAGTTTGTTTTACATTTTTCATTAGAGTTTGTTTAATCTCAATTTCAATCAGCAATCCTTTGTCTCTTTACAAAATAATCCTACATTCTCCCTTTACAGTACCTCCTTACACCTGTATTAACATTGTTTTCAAACAAAAGTCCAAAAACTTTAATTGGGACTGGAAAAACCCCATAGTATCACACTCTCTCCACATGCAGAATCCATCGTCAGCTCCTCCATGACCATAACTTTCATCCCTACTTCCCCTTCAATTGGCATCTCCAAGATTGTGGCTAGTTTATATCATAAATCTCCCTCTACCACTTCAACAAAACAAATTTATCTCTGTTTACCACCCAAATACAGATCCTGACTCATCTATAAGATGAGAGCTGAAGTTCTCAAAAGTCTTAAAAACTTCTACAAGGTACCATTATAACTATGCCAGGCACACCCTATCTCTGAGACCTCCATGTGAATGATTTGATACAAACACCACCCAACCTTCTCTCATTCTTTTTATTAGTTTTCTATCTATAGCCGTCAGATTACAATACACAGATACACCAACCTCAGCTCAATTTGAATCATGAAGAGCCTTCTTTAATTGAACTTAACAAGAAATTATAAATATCCATGGAGAATTTCCAGAAGAAGACCTCGAAACAATTTAGCAAAAAACCTCAAATTACTAATCATGTAATGTTGCAATCTAAAATAAAACTTATATTGCGAAACCAGAATTAGGGATTACCTTCTCTTTGACAACCTCTTCCCGATTGGAAATCTGCTGCTGCTTCCGCGAAACGGCGGGGGCGGCATCAGTGTCGGTAACCAGAGGCTGCCTCCATTCGAATTGAGAGGTAAATATGAGCATCATCAACAGAAAAACCAGAAACATCGGCCTCGACATCTTCACGAACAAAATCTCGGCTCACTAGCAAGCACGTTCCACCGCATCAATCAATCAAGCTTCCACTATCCACAACACCACCACCGCCATTGCCAACCCTAATGCAAACCCTAGCTCTCCAAGGCTCAAAAATGACGGGAAAACGCAATTGAGAGGGAATCCTGGGGAATGTGGAGTAAACAGAAATCGGAAACGATAGGATTGAATTACGAATAAAGAAATTAAAGGAAGGCAACGATACGGAATTTGTTAGCGAGGGTCTCTAGCTGGTTATCGTCGAGGTGGTGGAAATTTCCATTAGGGGAAGAAATGGGACCGTGTTTGGTTAGATGTCAGCAGTTCGAATTAGAACTTTTATTGGGGCAAATACGTAAATGTAGAAAATTATTTTTTGGTCGAAGTTAAATGTAGAAAATTATTATGATCCTTTTTTACTCTTTATTTTTTTTATTTTTAACTTTTAGTGTCCAGAAAAAATGATGTTTTTGAGGTTATGGCTTTTTTTAAACCCTTCTTTAGTTTAAAACTAGTTTTAGTTCCCGTGCCCTGCACGGGGTTTTATAAAGTTATTGTATTATTATTTATCTAAAAAAAACTATTATTTCTAAAAATAATTATTAAAAATTGATTATTGATATAGGTAAGTATATTTTTAAGAGACTAAAATGTATCTTATCTAAATAAATTATCATATCAAACAATAAAATTAATATATTAATTATTTTGTTTAATATATAATTATATAAATATAACTATTTAAAAATAATCCAATTAAATTGATTTAAAAATAAGTGATGTGGTCTAATATAAAAGTGACATGTGTCGTTGAATAATTTTTTTAACCTCCGCTTTAGGTTATAGTTATGATTAGTTAAATTTAAATCATTATTATGTTTTTCACCCTTAAATTAATAAAATTTAACTATTAAAATACCTAAATTTATAATCAAATCACATCAATTTAAACTTTTAAACAATCTTCTATTTTAAGGGGTTGTTTAGAAGATTGTTTGCAAATTTAAATTGGGATCATTTAGTCATGAATTTGGGTGCTTTAATAGTCAAATCCTACTAATTTAAGGATGATCGAGGAACAAAATGGTGGACTTGAATTTAACTATTCTGAACCGGAGAAGAGCGTCAACAGGAAAAGCCCAAACATCGGTGTACTAAGAGAAATAAGTTTTTTTTTTGATGCCAAAAGGAAAAGGCAAAAACTAAAGAGTTCAAAAAGAATTTCCTAAATTTAAAAAAGTGAAAAACAATTTGTAACACCCATCAAGCCGTCACGATCCTTAAAATCAAACCCATCACGAGTCGTGGCTCGTGACTAGGAGTGTCAATCATGTGGGTCGAGTCGGTCAATTCGGTTTTGGGTAAGTTCAGATCCGGGTCAAATTTTGATATTTTAATAATCGGGTCAAATTGGGTTGGACCATTTCGGGTCAGGTGCTCAATTAAACGGGCAAAGTCGGGTTTTTGGATAAATTTTGGTTGAGTTATTTAGTTTTCAGTACTAAATTGCGGATAAGTCGAGTTTCAAGTTTAGTCAGATTTCGGGTTTAGTCGAATTTCGGGTGAGTCAGGTTTTGGGTTTGTCGGATTTCAGGTGAGTCGGATTTCGAGTTTGGCTAGATTTCAAGTTAATCGTATTTCGGGTGAGCCGAATTTTGATTGAGCAAATATCAAATGATGATTTTTGTATTTTAATTACTCTATGGTCTAAACATTTAATTTAACATTTAAAAGACATTATTATAACAAATAATTCATTATTATTAATATTTTAAAACATAATGTAATTTTCGGATGATTTCGGGTCAAGTAACTTCGAATTTTCGGATGGTTTCGGGTTGGGTAATTTTTGATTTTTGAATGATTTCGGGTCGGGTAGCATTGGGTATCGGGTTGCATTGGGCTAGTCCATTTGGTGATAATCGGTTTCGGATTAATCTCCGATTCGGGCTTTTGTTCGATTTCGTGTCAAACAGTCTTGAGTTTACATTTTTTAGTCTTTTTGGGCGGGTCGGGTTTGAAGTCGGACAAATTTCTTGGATCGGATTAAGTTTTGACAACATTACTCGTGACCGAGCTACCACGGCGAAGATGAAATTGGAAAAAGGGTTTAAGTATGGGAAGCAAGAGAATCACAACTATAACGCTAGTCCATAGGCAGAATTATTATGGGGCTTTAATTTGGTCCCTCAATCCCTTTTTTTGCGCTATATGCTTTCATATCATTGATAGCTTCAATTTGATATATTAGGAACTCCAATTTGACATCTGAGCAAAACGTTATGAACGTTTAAAAATTAGACGTATACAAACCATTTTCACATGTTATTTACTAAGTCGAAATGTTGTATCTTTTGCAAAACTTCATGTCTTTGTGTTATATTAAAATACTTGACTATCATATAATAAATTATGAATACATGTTTGAATAATTATTCTAGTACGTAAATATAATTTCTGAAGTTCTTAAAATATTTTTCAGTATTAATTTTGTATATTTTTAGATTGAAAAAATATTTAGGTGTGCCATACAAAAATCCCTCCCCCCAAAAAAATCTTTGATTATGCACTCACGCTTGTCATTACGGGTGTCATGGCCTTCACCACGATCTTAACACAAGAATTCACATTATCCTATGGGATTGTGCTCTAATAGAGTTATAACTTAACTCAATGGGTAGATTTGGTGAGATCTGCACCATTAAAATGTAAATTCATGGACTAGATTTAGTATTTTGTTTTAATTTTCATTTATCTTTTCTTGGGTTCATTAATTTCTATTAAGACCATAATAACTCTATACATAGAGTAACGCTATCAAATTCGAATTGCATCCTAGTATCCCGCATTTATTCATCATATAACACAACTCCAACAACGTTTTGGAAGGTTTTGAACAAAAAAAAAATCTAATACATATATAATTATACTTACTCAAAACCTTCCCAGAAATTTTCACTTTTAGAAAACAATCTTTTTCTAACATACAAAACCTTAGTCCTTGTTTGATTATCATTTAAAAGCACATGAATTAAAAAAAACTCAGAAAGTAAGTTTGAATATGTATTTGGTTGCATTATTTTTGTAGACAAAACCCATGAATTCAATTTCACATGATTTGCACTTCTTTTATTTAAAAGGATGATTTAAGTAAATAGTAAAAAAAAGGCTAATTAAGTAGATATTAAGGAGGGTGTCAAAATTAGGTAAATAGTAAAAACACTCATCCCCCACCCCCAACCCCACTCCCACCAAGCTGACTCGGTCGTTGACCGGGTTGACTCACCTGTTGACCGGTGTTGACCGACCGTTGATCGGCGTTGACCGACCGTTGACATGCGTTGACCGACCGTTGACCATCATCACTATCATCACTTTCATATAATTTTTTCACCGTCATCATAAATTTTTGATGACAAAAAGTGTAGTAAAAGGTAAAAAATGTCATCAAAATGTCTTAATGACATTTTTTTATGACAAAAAATATCATCAAAGGCATTTAACTACATAAAAACAACTGTCATCACTATCATCACAATTTGTTTCATCGTCATCACAATTTTTTTCACCGTCATCACAATTTTTTGATGACAAAAAGTGTAATAAAAGGCAAAAAGAGTCATCAAAATGTCTTGATGATAACTTTTTGATAACAAAAAGTATCATCAAAGACATTCAACCATATAAAAACAACCGTCATCACACGGTTCGAACCGTCATCAACTATCATCACTTGTCATCGTCAGTTGATGACGGTTTGATTGTCATCAACTATCATTTCTACTTGATGATGATTCGATTAATTTGTCATCAAAAGGACCTTGATGACAAACAAATGTCATCAAATTGTCATCACTTAAGCGTCATCAAATATGTGTCATCACTCATTGATGACGGTTTGATTGTCATCAACTATCATCATAAATGTCATCTCTACTTGATGACGGTTCGATTCTCATCAATCGTCATCGCTATTTAATGATGGTTCGATTGTCATCAATTATCATCACTACTTGATGACGGTTCGATTTATTTGTCATCAAAAGGGCCTTGATGACAATGGTCTTGAAGACAAACAACCGTCATCAAGTGTCATCACTCAAAGTTTGTTCGTTTTTATCATCATCACAAAAAATAGTTGTCATCAAATCTCACCACCACATAAAAATAGTTGTCATCACCGCATAAAACACAATTGTCATCACAAATAAAAAAAAACAAAGTTGTCATCAAATATTTATCATGAAATTTAATTTTTTAGTGTCATCAAATATCATCACATTTAATTTTTTAGTGTCATCACATATAATTTTTAATATCATTATTCATAATGTCATGAAATATGTGGTCATCACGTACGATTTTTTCATAAACTGTCATCACTACTTGATGATGGTTTGATTGTCATCAACTATCATCACAAATGTCATCTTTAATTGATGACGATTTGATTGTCGCCAACTGTCATCGTTACTTGATGACGGTTTGATTGATTTGTTTGTCATCAAAAGGGCCTTAATGACAAACAACCGTTATCAAGTGTCATCACTTAAAGTCTGTTCATTTTTATCATCACTACATAAAAATAGCTGTAATCACCGCATAAAAAACAAATTTCATCACTAAAAAAAATCAAATTGTCATAAAAAAATATCACTTGTCATCACTAAATATAAACATGTTATCAAAAAACTTAAATGCAATCAAAGATATTAGTAAGCCTATGTGGGATTTGAACCCACATCATTATGCATTAAGTACATTACTCTACCATTTGAACTAATAGGCTAACCAATATAATGAAAAAAAACACCCAACATCAATTCCAACTTGTGTTGACTAAATTAGTCAAAATGTTAGATTTCAAACTGCAAGTTTTATAGTTGCTTTACAAGAAGACAAGTCATCAAGATTGTATTAGTAATACCAAAAAAAAGCATGATCATGAATATTACACGAATAAATCTTGTTATCCTTGCAATATATACGAAATCAAGATTAATTAGTCAAACCGAAGGTTTTGCCCGTTATCAACTCATCATCATCATCTTCATCATCATCATCACGAAGAATATTATGAATGGAATTGAATTTTGAACAAGTTAACTTTTGTTCTATTCAACCACAAGATTACAATTTTCTTCTAAAAAAACCAATTGAGGTAGTCGAATTCTAACTGATCAACAACAGTAAGACTTCAATATTTTCATCCACGAGAATAAGCTATTGAATAGATGCATAACAATATCCTTTTCTACTTAGTAGATATGAGGTGCTGGATTCTCATCCACAAGACTTGAAAAAAAATTAATGCTCCAAATACACTTACCAGATCAAACCATATCCAAATCAACCATTCAAATCAAGGCATTAATCTTGCACACAACCATTCAAATCAACCTAAATTCAAAAAGTGTACATAATGGAAATTACCTTTCATCTTCAAATCACCATTTCAGTGTTTGCAAAATTTCCAGATCGGAACCGGACTCGAACTCCGCGAGATAGCAATGGAAATCACCTTTCATCTTCAAGTCGGCGAACAATAGATCGAACGACGAATGCGTCCTTCAATAGGCGCCCAGACTCGAACTCCACCATCGCCACCAGATAGAATAGCTGCCTCAGATTCCTAGCGACGGGGTGAACGAAAAAGCTCAGGATCGCTCAGACCTGGCAAGAAAAAGGCATAGCTGATGTGAGAAAATGAGATTTGGCCATGGAAGATCTGGCTTAAATTACAGAACTACGGAATGGCGGCGGCTCCCAGATTCTCACGCAACACAGTACTAACTACTGTTACGGTCGAATTGCTCGATGAATGCGTCGTGCTCATCAGATCTAGCCATGGAAGATGGAGAATGCGTCATGCTCGACGAATGCGAAAAATCAGAAGAGAAGGAAGACGATCATGGGGGAGAGAGGTGAGGGAGGTGAGAGAAAATAAAAGGAGGGTTTTTATAGTTAACAAAAACCTAAAAAAATAATTTTGATTACAAGCGCCTAATTAGGTTAATATTTTTTGCCCCTTTAGCAAATTCTTTCTATTTAAAATAGGTAAATCCAATTATCATGACTGGTGGGTAATATCTACCTCTTCTATTTTTATTTAAAATATTTTTTCTCTTTTCAAATTAAATTTTTTATATTTATCCTTAATTTACATTATCAATATTATTTTGAGATAAGGGTTCTAATAATAAGTTAAAATAAAAGTTCATTTTCACCACCACCACCAACAACAACAACATCAACATCAACATCAACATCAACATTCAGCTAGTGAGGTTTCGCTACAGTTGAATCTAGGGGGTCAAGATGGTGGTACCGCGGCCCAAGGAAAAGAGGGTACGCCCGATAGACGCAAGAGCATGAGGATGCGCTTGAAAATTAATTGTAAACAAACATATTTTGACAAATACCATAGAATTTAATATCTTAATTTTGCATTTCTTATGAATTACTTTCCTAAGAATATTACTTCTCATGTTTAACCAAACGAGCAATTTACTCAATGCTTTATAGAGGGATCGATTTTTTCTCCCACAATATTATTATAACGAAGTGTGGATCACATGAAACATATTCCTTATGTGCAATATTAGGCACCATTATGGTCGTTCGATGGACCAGATTAAAACGCCCTTTCCTCCCTTTAATATATGGCGACATTTTTGCAATTTCTTGGAAATTACACAAGTGCATCGTTATGATGAAAAAGTGCATTATGATATATCAAAAAGTGCATTATGATATACAAAAAAGTGCATTACTAACTCAAAAAACGTAAAGCGATATGCTGGTACACCGACCCTTCTTCGTTGTCTGTCGGGGATCTTCCGATGGATGCACAATGTCGACGACCAGTACTCTCTTCCCCCAGCCGATCTCCACTGCAACCTCAACACTTCCTCCGCCGCCGGAGGCCATCAATTCAATTTGACGCTGGCCACGGCCTTGAACAAAAAAAGATAGGGAGGCTCGGGCTAAAGCTAGATCGGTGAGGATGGAGGTGGCGACTATCCCTATGAGTTGGTGTCGAACCCGAGCTCGAGGATTCTAAGCCGACGGCAAGGCGGGGAGCGGAGGTCTGGCGAGGGGGGTGTTTGGGAGGAAAGAAGCGATTGAGTTAATCGAACGGCTAAGATGATGCACTTTTTTGGTTTTGTAATGCACTTTTACCGGTTTCATAATGCAATTTTCCACCATAACGCTGCGCTTTTATGATGCACCAAACATGGTGTACGTGCCCTGCGGGCTTCTTTTTCGTTCGCACTTTTTCTGTTTAGTGATGCACTTTTTGGTATTTCGCAATTCATTTTTTGTACGAAAACGATACATTTTTATAATTTTTGAGAAATTATAAAAATGTCACTGCGTCCCTAAATTGTTGGGAATTTAAGTGTTTTATCTGGACTTTGTATATGACCCATCGAATGGCCAAGAAAAAACATCATATTACACATACGGATTGTTTCATATGATCCACATTTTATAACGATCGTTTTATGCCTAATAGATATTAGGTGTAGTAATTATTTCTACAAAAATCAACTTCTATCTTTTTTTTTAATATTAAAAATCATAAAATTAGCCTTCTTTACTTCTTTTTTTTCCAAAAAAACATCAATAAATAGTGAATTTGAAAGAAAAAAAAAACAAGGGAAAATAATACACACTGTCTGATCGATCAATAGTTTCTGAGGTCCTCGTAGTTCTAGACCGTACCAAACGATTAATTTTAAAAAAACGTTTTTGTTATTGTCTTGTGTGTACAAACAAAAACGTAACAACTGAAAATATCAAGGGCCGGGTGTCTGACCACGCTCATAAATTGGAAATGCAATTCGATCACTCCTTGAATCGAGAAAGCACCACAAATTTCTCAAAATCCACTAAAGTACGTGGTCCCTGAAAATGGCGACTAGTTTCTCAACATCACTGAAGAGGTAAGCTTCATACATTTCTTAGCTAACCCGTTAGATCTCAAATACATAACGTACATAGTATATTTTACAATCCAACACAGGCTACAAGGTAAGGTGGCCTTGATCACCGGCGGCGCGAGCGGGATCGGCGCGTGCACGGCCAAGCTCTTCGCCTCTCAAGGCGCCAAAGTCGTCGTGGCCGACATTAAACAAGACCTCGGCCACGCCCTGTGTGATAACGTCATCGGCCGCTCCTCCGCCACCTTTGTCCTTTGCGACGCCACCGTCGAGTCCAACATCGAGAGCGCCGTGGACACCGCCGTGGCTCGCCACGGGAGGCTCGACATAATGGTCAACAACGCCGGGACGGTCAACCGCGAGCTCAGCATCTTGGACAGCACCGTGAAGGAGTTCGAGCGCGTGGTGAAACTCAACCTTGTGGGCGCGTTCCTCGGGACCAAGCACGCCGCCCGGGCCATGATCCCGGCCCGATCGGGCTCCATCATAACTACGGCGAGCTTGGCGTCGGTGGTTGGCGGGATTTCGCCGCACGCGTACGCGAGCTCGAAGCACGGCGCCGTGGGGCTGATGAAGAACGCGGCCGCGGAGCTCGGGAGGCACGGGGTGCGGGTGAATTGTGTGTCGCCGTCCGTGGTGGCTACGCCGCTCTCGAAGGAGTTCGGGCTCGACGAGGAGGCGGTGAAGGGGGAGTACTCGAATCTCAAGGGGCGGTGTTGCACGGTGGAGGATGTGGCGGCGGCGGTTTTGTATTTGGCGGGGGAGGAGGCTAAGTATGTGAGTGGGGTTAATTTGGTGGTTGATGGAGGGGTTTCGATCATGAATAGTGGGCTTTACATATTTCCCGATTTTTGATTAATTTGAATTGGTAGATGCATGGTCTTTTTTATATGAATAGTGGGCTGTACAAGTACAATCATTTTAATTTTGTGTGATGGGATTTTGTTTATGAGTATGTGATACGCAACTAGACCCGAACGCGCGACCTATTCGGGAACGCAGGTTTTCGGCTCGATTTCAGGATTATTGTTCTTAAGTATTTCTTTATAATTATTATTATTATTGTAATTTTTTAAGTTAGAATTTTATACTTCTCTTCTCGGGTTTTCTTTACGGTTCTTTCCCGAGACGCCTTTCTTGAACCGTTAGATTAGGTAATTTTTCCAGAAATTAAGTAATTTTTCCTAATCTCTCTTTCTCGTCTCTCTCGTCTCTCGTCATTCTCCCCCTTGGCCGCTTGGCCTTTCTCCTTTTCCCCTTCAATTTGGTTACTGAATTATACAAGTTAGCAATAACCTGTATCAGTATGGAAGAGAGCTAGGAGGATTTGAGCTCAAGGAGTACCACATGATCATGATATAAAAGAAAGATATTTTGTCTATCGTGCAGAATTGGCAATTAATGTTGAGAATGTGTCATTTTTCAGATGTGGAGATTAAATAAGACCATTATATAAGTTCATGAACCTATTCCTCCTATCACCAATTTATTTTTGGATGAAACCTATGGGCTTGTATGATCGGTCCAACACGCATATGCACAAATCTGTTCGATCAGTAACTAATTTTTGATAGCATGGAAAGTAACTTTGGTGGCAAATTTTAAGCTCGTGAGTTAGTTGGTAAAAACTACAAAATGATGAATTAACCAATAACTTTTTATTTAAATAAAGGGGCAAAGATATGGATCGAATCTAAGACCTTTCAACACCTCACTTTACTTTCAATAAAAAAATGATGTGACGATTTTTTAATTAAACTAGGTCGGGGTGAGCTTAGGAAGCAAGCTTGCCAATCAACAAAGTGGCCATGAAGAGTGTAAAATCAGAGTTTCAATATGATTGCACTCTCAAATCCTCACTTTCAGAATCAAACTTTCTCACATTTTCCTCTTACAAGAGAGCTCTCAAGAAACTCTGTTTCTCCTTCATTAGATCTAATAAGCCGGTTTACAGACTATTTATATGAGATGACAAGTGCACCAGATTTAGCTAGAGACTACCACACCAGATTCCATCTCCTAACTAACTAATGCACTTAAAACATCTTATTTAACACGCAACAAAACAAGCATATAAAGCCAGCTAACAAGTGTCCTATCTGGCAAACACTATATCTCAATAAAGATCTCCTTTCCTAAACTTCAAGTCAGCAGCTGTTTCATATATATCCTAGCAAAGTAGCAAACGATTAACCCATACTAGTTTTAGTTATTTTAGAAAGAATAGAGTAGTAAACTAGCAATGAGATATGGTAGAAAACTATCAAAGTTCATAGCCAAAAACTTTAATTTACCAAAACAAAAGTTGTGGTTTGAAACATGACTCTTTTTTTTATTTTTAATTATTTCTCTCAAGACAAATGAAATACATACCGACGGATATTTTAATTTTACAAAATTAAACCCGTAAGTTCGTGTTGCAACCTTCTTCATAATCTTAGGAAAGAATAATGTAATTAAATTATTCTGCTGTTTTGTTAGAGCATCAAGACATAGGCTGCTGACATGGATTTTTTGTTATTCATATAGAGAGAGGCTTCAAGAGTGGGTAACTAGTTGCAAGTTCTGTCCCTGATAGCGTCCTGTTTTCAAGCTTTGGAGCCCAAAGAACCTCTACAGCCGGCAAGAGATATCGACCAAATATAATTATCCCTAATTAAAATGTAGATAATTGTTGGGTTTCTAATACGTTCTAGAGATCGAGAAATGAAGATGCTCCATAACTTTTATGGACATATAGAAGAATAAAAAGAAAGAAATGGCAAGAAGAGTTGGGCCTTTAGCCCATCACAGACTTGGATCTTCTTCGGCCCATTAATTCTGAAGAGGATTGGTCATTCATTTGCTGCTTCTCTTTGCTCTTCTTGTTGTCTACTTGTCCTCCATGTCAAATCCTATCTACCAAATTGGTAATCGTTTGGAAAAGCTAGTAAGGAAAGTAATTAAAATCCTCTTACACATCTAATTTGGCTTAGTGTTACGGGCGAGATGGGCCCAATTGTCAAGCCTAGTACACAAGTCCACAGGGTTCCATCCCAAAACCAATTGGTGATAAGAGATATACTAGTTTGTTTCACTCCCAACTTCCCATGTGGGATTCACAATTGAACCCCCAGCACTTAGAATTTAGGGTAACATGCTCTCACTACTTGAACCTGATGAAAAACTCGATTATCTTACGCGTCACAATACATCATTAGAAAATACAACGATAACAACACAGAAGTGAGCTCTAGGGATTTGGATGTACGCACCACACTTAAACAAGTAACAAAAGATAATTCGCCATTGCATATTTGTTGCTAATCTTGTTAAAAAAATCTGTCATTGTTTTCATTGCTGGTCATTTTTCAGAATTTTAGCTAATTATGCACACATTTTTACTTTGCATGTTGCAACCATTTCCCCATATTCTCCATCACAACTTAGTTGGTAGCTAGCATCATTGCACATGCTAGATTTGCATAATCATACAATTAACACCAATACAACCTTGAATTAAATTCTTTTGTTGTTTGTTTATGGACCACACTGATTTCCACCTCTCACGTCTAATCATCTATTAACCCGTACTCTACTTCTTTTTTTCATATTAATTCTTATCATAAATCTTCCATGTTTACTCATTTTTTGTAGCACTTCACACGTTTGGTACATATAAGACTTGAAGGGGGAAAAGACACCAAAAAATCCAAAGAGAAGAAAAGACTTTTATTGTTTGTCAGAGCTATTGGAACCTATTAACATAATAAGGACAGCAATTCTGATTTTATTTTCTTGGCTTGATATAATTGGAAGATATATGTACATTATATGATTGATCATTGGATGTTTAAGTATAATCAACTTTGCATTTTTCATATGGATTTATATTAATTACGGTTTCTGCACGTCGTTATTATCTTAAATAGCATATCATTAATTAAGGTGGTTGAGAATATCCATTAGGTTTTGATGTGAAGGAACCTTAGATAGAATTTTCAATTAGGTTAGCTGGAGAATAGTTTATTTGCATGGGAAGGATAAACATAAACTTTGGTGTAAATCTTATCCTGGAATTGAACAGATTAAAATAAATGATTAGTTTTACTAAGAACTCATTTTCATTGGGCTTGATTGGGATGACATTATCCATTAGGAAGGAGTTTTTTTTTACTTGTGTGTGATGATGCATCATGGAAGCACACTTTCAATTAGGTTAGCTGGACTATTTTTTAACTTGCATTTTCAATTAGGTTAGTTGAGGATCGCAATAGAGCTAGCAATATGTAGGGATAGATGAAAAGAAAAGATTAAGGTGGCGGACAACTAATTGTCAGGACAAACGATCTCACGTGCTTTGATTTGTTTTGTTGTCTTCGTTTTAGTGTTTTGTTGTGTTTTTTTTTTCTGTGTTTTTGTTGAGTTGGTGGGTTGTGGTGGGTTGCTTGATTTGGGTGTCGACTGTGGTATTGTGCTCTAAGGATTTCTGGTTGGGGGTCCTATCTGGACCTTTCAGGACACCCCTCCTCAGCTTTAAGCCAGGAATATTCCTATCCTGGCCCCCCAGATTCTACTGAAGCGGAGTACACTGGTCATTGTTGTTGTAGTATTTTCCATTAAAAAATATATGTTTCCACTATTTCTTCGATCTCTTCTCAACTTCATAGCATCAAAATTTCACATGCCAGACAACAATTGGCTGATTTCAGCGTATAAAATTCAGTCAAAAGGGTTCAAATTAGAATCAGACAAACATCCAAAATGATTTACAAGAACCCTTTTTTTCTAACTAATTCAACTCTTTGATCAACCTAATTAAGAATCAGAATCCAATATGTTATATATGTTGTACAATCCTTGGATTTCATGCACCTTCTTGTCACGTCTAGGCTTCTAGCATTTTTTTTATGAACTCCATACACAAATTTTAATGTTTCTCTCTATGATTCTTCAATTCATCATTATCATTCTTTAGAAGATTTTTACACATGGGAGATTTATGTAATATGATCACTATGTTGCTTTGTCTTGATCAAGACGACCAGAAATATAATATACATAATCAAAGTTTGCTATAACATGTAGATTAATTTGTTGGACGGCCCAATCGGAAACCGGGTTTTTTGTCTTAATGACTTGTCATTAAGCAAATCCAAAGCCACGCCTGCATGTGTCGTGGTTTAAAATTTTAAGTCAGTAATCTTATCAAAAGAAAATCTTGCATGTTCAATGAATTAGGATTTGGGGATTTTGTTGTTATTATAGATGATTACTTAGTTGGTTGCTTCCTTATCTTTTCCATCAATGCAAATTTCCTTGTACAATGTACAATGACAATAATCAATCTCTTTAATCCACATTAACAAACATATATAATCCAGGGAAATGATCCAATTTTCTGATAGATCCATCGGGGAAAAAACGAATTGATTTGCAAATCTTACAGTTTTACTAATTAGAACTTATGTTTAGACTAATCCTCGATCAATGTAGATCAAAACAGATAGCTAGAAATCATGGAATAATACTTCATAGGTGAGATTAAGCATGCAATCATTATGCTAATCGGCCCAAAACTAATAAACTACTTGCCTTGTCTTTTATATCAAAAGCTGAATACAATTCTGAAGGGTCTATGATGATCCACATGGATCAACATTATTACAAAATTGCAAATAAAATTATATGAGAGGATGAGCTTCAAAGGACAACTCCTAGCTAAATTTTCTAGATTATGCACATGCCTCTCTGTTATTCCATCACCTCACATGGCAGCTTGCACTCTTCCACAACAACAATATAAATCAAAATCATTAATTAAACCCTTGAAAACCTACTCTATTAACTCGTTAGTTTGACCTGAACCTCGGTTTTTTGTAAAGTTTGGTAGGTCGATAATTTGGATGTCGTACGATAATGGACCTAATATATAAGTCCAATGAAGTTTCAATGGATGTCGTGAGTTGAGTTCCCTCAAGTGCAACTGCCTGAGTCAATTGTTACTTGGACAGAATTCCTCAAGGCTTAAGGTCTCTATTTTTGGATTGGTCGCTCTTTTATTTGGTGGGTTGCTTGAATGTACTCATAAGACCGATAAGTCCGAATAAATCTCTCTTAAGGATCGCGAACCATCACTTTGATCGGTTACTCCTTTATTGGGCGGACTGCCTAAATTGTCTCATGAAGCCAACAAGCCCAAAATCTGTAGGAAAGACATTACACTGAAACATGGTGTCATGCGATAATGAACCTAGCATACAAACACAATAAAGTTTCAACCCAAAATATATAACAATAGGTAGAATAATTTGTGAACTTATATACTAGATAATTCTTGTTCCAATTTTTATACGTGGGAAAACTCTCAACATTTTTGAACCGCACCCCAAAAATGAGTTAAAATTCACTACATCATAAGTCAAAAGGTGTGATTATGTAAACTTGTAAAGTAAATTGTACGTAGCCTGTTGTTACAAGAACTATTTGGATGATTAATAATGTGTACGATTTGGTGTTAGAAACCAAGATGAGATTGATTGAGTCTAATGATTGTAAGTATAAGGACCCACCTTGTCTCCTCTGAGTTTTCCTCCTATCTATCTTCTCATTTGCCAGTTATTATACACTGATTTTTCTTCCCTTCAACAATTTTTTTTATAGTGTTTTTTTCTTGTATTATGTATAATTAGGAGGATCTTCTCATTAGTGCACATGGGCAATTCACTACCGAGTTAATTAAAGCCTAGCTTCCATGCTTTTGAAGATCAATAAGAGGTAGGTTAGGTTGGTTGAAAGTTGAAACTCCATAATGATATGAAACATAATTTTAATGCTTTTGGTTAGTGAATAGTGCTGCCTTTATAACTTATAACCTCTTCAAGCAGTTTTAAAAAGAATAGTCACTTCCTTTGAAGCCCCATTTTGACCAACTTCACATTAACTATTATATTTATAGCATATAGTAATGGAATATCAAGGAACATGACATGGGTAGCTGCCTAGCTGTGTCTCCCCTTAAAAAGAGAAACAAAAATCAAATTACATAAAGTTTCATTATATAATTCAGCCAACATGAACATGTGAATGATTTGCAAATTTTTAATTGTTCTGCAAGAGATTTCAATATGACCCTTATAGCTCAATTGTGAAGAATATCCTTCAATATTTTTTGATATTTACAGTGGACTTCAGATCATCAAATTTGTGGTGTATACACAAATTACCCATGAAGTTTCTCATTTACCCATGAAGTTTCTCATTTACAATTTGAATAGGGATATCTTATCACTTGTGTTGTAACCATTCATTGAGACACAAACATGACAAATTGTCCAAGATGGCTATAGTATAGTCATTCAAAGGAGACCATGCCTCTATGAAAGTAATAAAATCAGCAATAGAATTTAATGCAAGACTATTGGTTTTTGAAGTAGACAAGTTCATACATGTACAACTGTGTTTTTTTTTTTTCACATAACAATGCATTACAAAACTTTATCATTATGTTATGTCAACCCAGCAAAGATCAAACAAAGAAAAATAAATAAAGAAAACAAAAGGTAAAAAGCCTAAAATCCTTTTTCATCTTACAAGAATATGCAGTAAGGATTTGGAAGGCAAAGATGAGAAATGACATAACAAGAGCTGTCTTATTGACTTGCTCCAAAACTACCTCTTACTTCCTCTGCCTCCATTAACATCAAGCTGTTCATCCAAATTGACATTAAACCTCTTCGAATTCCCCTGCGAGTCTACGCATCCTTTAATCGGCTTTTGATCATTTTTTTCGCCTTGTGAGCTAGCTTCTGATAATCTGCCCTTGTCAAACCCATTGCAATTTGCAGTTTTCCTTTGAAGACAAATGTTTTCCCACTGAATTTGCTCAGAAAGTGATCTTCTTCCCTTGAAAACTTCCTCAACAGAAGGCCTCTTAGAATCACCATTCTCTTGCTCTTTGTCAAAGCTCCATTTATAACTCTTGTTAAAGTTATCCATGTTTAACTCAATCGAATGTAACTCACTATCCCCTGAATCTTCGCCTTCTTCGCCTTCACTACAATTTTCCTTTTCTCCATTTGCACATGACCCAAATTGTATCTTCTCAAATAACTCAGCAAACTCCTTATTGTTTTCTTGCTTTCCTCCTAAATAAGCTTCCAACTCATTCCTTAGCCGCTCAAGCGCTTCGTTCTTCTCCTCGTACTCATATCTAGCCTCGGCCAGCTTCATTTGAACTCTCTCCTCGCGTAAAATATCAGCCAATTGAAGCATTTGCCTTTCTTTCTCAACTTCCTCTCTGACTTTTGCACTCTCCCTCTTCATCTCCTCAACCGTCTCTCTATCATCGCCAAGACCCTTTGCCAGCTCATCACACGTTTGCTCCAAGATCTCCCTCGCCCGTCTCTCGCTCTCAATCTTTGCCCTTGAATCCGCCAACTCTCTTCCTAACCTCTTATTCAGCCTCTCCGATTGCCTCCTCAGCTTCCTCTCAATCTCAAGCTCCCTTGAAATCGAAGAAACCGCGTCATAAATCTTATATTGCTCCTTACTCTTCCAGGCCGCCTTCTCAGCTGCAAATTGCCTCAAAAGGGCATCAATGTCTTTTGAATTGTACCTTTGTTCATGGACCAATTCTTCAATTTGGTGCCTGGCTCGGTCAATCTCGACTCTTAGAGCCGAAACCAAAGTCAACCTTGAAGAATTATGCTCTTCTTGGCTCCATAATCGAAACAAGACTTTGACAATCTCCTTTGATGCTGTGAGGCTTGCGCTCACATCCTTCAGTTTGGTCTTCATAGTGGCAACCTGCATAAGATCAAGAAATTTGCTCTTTCTTTTTTTAACATTCTTACACCCATATTATCAATTCAAAGAGATTATAAGCAATGCATTGTTGTTGTTGTTTTTCTTTTTTTTTTTCAAGAAAAGTGATTAATTACATTGGTAGACAGACAAACCAGCAAGAGAAACCATACCTAAAAAAACAGAAAAGAATCATAGTGATGGAATGGAAAGCTACATATTGAAGTAAGTGGATTGTTGTATAAACACATATTGTGGTCCTAAAAAGTGCAGATTTTGAAAGAAAATCTTGCCATAAATTAAAGGTATGCCCCTACCCTCCTACATAGCCATGGTCACACCTTAGACTAGCCATTAAAAGAAAAAGAAAAGAACTCTTTCTCAATAAATGAAGCTAAAATAAAGAAAGTGTGATTATAGGTTCAATTCATGAAGGTAAGAACTCAAAAAGTACCTCAATAGAGGCACCATTGGTGACAGAATCCCTCCCTCCCATGTACTCAGCAAGCTGAAGCTTCTGTGAAATGGCTGATGATTTTCTTCTGTGCCCTGCAGGCTTAGATTTACCATCCTTGTTCTGTAAAATTCACAGAACAACCCAATCAAAACCTCAAAACAGATTCCATCTTACCAAGAAAAATGGAAAAAAAGTTCTTACCTTTGTAGTAGTAACAGGGCTATGAGACTGATCCAACAAATGGGTATGCCTTCTTTCCAATTTCTCGCCATCAAAATTGTCAATCTCGCCTTCGCCAAGATCAGGCGATTGTGAGCCGTTGATTTCCCAGAGAGAAGCAGCTAATCTCCTAGCGGAGGTCTGAGCTTCTTTCCCCTTATTATTACTATCCAGACAGCCATAGCTCTGCTTAGCGAGAATGGTGGGCGATCTCAAGGCCATCTTCCAAGTGGGGACGGGCGTGCTTGAGCCAATTCTTTTCCCGGCCAAAATCGCCCGTTTGAGCCTGTAATTCTTGACCAAGGAAGAAGAGGAAGCGGAAGAAGAAGAGCCCCTTTTCCTGATTTTGCAGTAGTATCCTCCACCAACAGATTTCCTCTCTGTTCTCTTCCTTGGCATTTCTCTCAAAACCCAGATGGCGAAATTGCAGATTATTACAGTGTGCGTTTGTTTGAGACTTGAGAGAGAGGGAGAGAGAGTGGAAGAGGGTTTGAGATTGGGAAACCAAAATGAAATGTGAGAGGGGCAGAGGAGAGAAAGCGATGGAAAACTCTCAACGATGAATAAGAGGGGGATTTTGAAGGGGGGAGTGGGGTCGAAGGGCTCGTGGGCACTTTTGAAAAATTGGAATGGAGTGGGGAAGAAGAAGAGGAAGGAGGAAGAGGGAGTTGGACCCCAATGGGGCTGTCTGTTGGTGTCTTTTACATGTACCTTCTCTGCCATTTTGCAGTGGCCTCTGCATTTATATGATCATGGGGTAATTCTTTATTTATCTTAGGGTCCGTTTGGATGACATCTACTTATAGTTTATAAAGCATTTTATTTTTTAGAATATATTAAATTATTATTATGTGTTTGGCTGAGGCTCCTGAGCTCCCCTCCATATCTCTCGACCTTCTGTCCTTCTCTCCCCCTTCTTTCAATCTTTTACTGTGCTTATCTCCGATAGACTACCATGCCTACACCAAGAACCACCATTCCGTCCTCATTACCGCAGCCTCTCTCTTTGCGCACTAGGTTTCATTCTCAAGGACTGATTTTCCCCTCTCTCTCTTCTATCTAATTTTATGAAATATGTTTAAATTGTTGATTGAATCTTCAATCAATACATGAAATTGGTGTGGGTTTTGACTGTTATCTTCAATCCTTGATGATTGTATGATTAATTGTTCAATTGAGTTAAAATTGAGAAAACCCCCAAATTGACATTCGAAAATCTAATTTTAATCTGTTTGATTTGAGCTCGCTAGTTTATCTTATACATGGTGGTGGCGGCGTGATGCGATGACGGCCTAGTTGTCTCTAAGTAGCCGGAAAAATGGACGGAAGGTGGTCGAAAGGAGATAAGGCATTCATGGTTGGTGATGGTGATGAACAGTAATGGCACATAACCTAGAAGGGAAATATAGCATCCAAACGCACTATAATATTTTAATATGTTATAAACTATAAAATGCTTTATAAAGCATAAACAAATGCTATCCAAACGGACCCTTAGCTTCCTAACTACCTGCCTACCCTATAAGTTATAATACATCCCACACGGCCGAATACATAAATAGGTCCCTGAACTTTGACATTTTTGGCAACCATGTCCTTGTACTTTTCGGGTTTCAGATAGGTCCCTAGACTATACATTTTATTGTCATTTAAACACAAATCGCACAGATTTCGTATGCGTGCAACATACTCGCGCTGACTGTACACATATTTTGCCACCTTAAAATACTCCTGCCACATAGACTTAATAAATTTAACTATTTTTTTATGGAATAAATTTAACTATTTTATAATAACTACTTATATATAAACATGGTGTAGTTGATTATTAACCCCCTCATTTACAAATCCCACGATTTACAAGAGACAGAGTTGAATGGCGACGGTCGAAGGTTGAAGGCGCCATTGCAAGACAGTTGAAGGTTGAAGTTGAAGGCGCAATCGAAGTCCAAGGTTCTCGCAAGCTAAGGTGAGTTCGATTACTAGCAAAAAATTGGGATTTAGGGCTAATGTAGTGCGTAATTGGGGATTTAGGGCTAATGGTGTGCGAAATTGGGGATTTTGGTTTAGGGTTTCCATTGTTCGATTACTATCGAAATTGGGGATTTTAGTGTATGGTTTCCATGGTTCCATTGTTTCCAAGGCTCTCGTAATGGTTTTCATGCTTCGAATAAGGGTTTTCATGCTTAGAATTAGGGTTTTCATGCATCGAGAATAAAAATTGAGCTTGAGAATGATTTTTTGATTCTTTTTTTAGGATTGTAAAGTTGCTAGGAATGGCAGAGAAGAGAATCAATATTGTTTGGCACCACGGTGGCACTTTTGTGGCTGGCCCTGCATACATTGGTGAGTTGGTCCACAATACTGATGGCTTTGACACTGATTATCTGAGTGTTTGTGAGTTAAGTTGGCATGTTAGACAGTTAGGCTATAAAGCAGCTGCAGGAGTGTTATACAAAGGCTTGAATGATAGTGAATTTACTTACATGAATGATCGAGCCTTGGTTGAACTTGCCAACAAAGTTGTTGATGGAGAGGTGGTCCATTTCTATGTTGACCATCTTCAAGAGGCAGCTCAAGAGGCAGTTGTGACAAATTTACAGATTGTTCCCTATAGGCCAAAGGAGCCAATTGTTGTGTTGCCAGAGTCAAGTGATGAAGAAGAAACTGATGCAAGGGTTGAAGAAAAGCAGGTGTAGGGGTTGAAGATGTCACAGATTTGATAGTTGATGATGTCACAGATTTGGCAGTTGATGATGCCACAGATTCCTCATCAGATAGTGATAGTGATAGTGATAGTGATAGTGGATCATTCACTAGCTCAGAAGAAACTTACTCAAGTGATAGTTTGACATTGGATATGAGTGATAACAGTGATATTGATGATGAGCTAAGAGAAGTGAGACAAGTTGTAAAAGAGCTTAATGCTCAAAAGAATGCTCATAAGAAGGATAATACTACAAATGTGGATGTCACATTAGGTGTGGTTGGGCCTGATGAAGGGTATGAAGACTAGACAGAGGAGGGGCATAACTATAAGGGAAAGGTTGCTGGAGAAGAGCCATATTATGCCAGTGACTAAGATTACAGCATGGAGAGTGAAGAGGAAGATGGACAGAGAGAGGTGAGAAGAAGGAGAAGCAGACATGTTGTGTACAACCCTGGATGTGAGATACCAATTTGGGAGGTAACAATGGTTTTTCAAAATGTATAAGAGTTTAGGGAGGCATTGGCCAAGTATGCAGTGCGCAGGGGTGTGAAGCTAGTACTAAAACCTAATGACAAGACAAGAGTTACAGCCAAGTGTGCCCATGAAGGATGCAAATGGAGAATACATGCTAGCATAGATGGTGCAAGCCAGAACTTCATGATAAAGACATACATGCCCAAACATGAGTGTCGAAGGTACAACACTAACAAGCTGTGTAGTGCCAAATTCCTAGCCAAATACATTGAGGCTAGAATCATCTCACAGCCATCCTTAAAACTTTGGGAGATTCAACAGATTTGTAGGAGGGAGCTAAAGTTGTATGTGGGACTGTCTACATGTAGGAGAGCAAAAGCTAAGGCTCTGGGTAAGAATGTTGCTGACTACACTGCAGAATATGCCAAGTTGCATGCATATGTTGAAGAGATAATCAGATCAAACCCAGGGAGCACATGTTTTCTAGTTGTTGACAAGGAATCTGAGCCAGGAAAGGAAATCTTCAAGAGATTATACACTTGTTTCAATGCTTTGAAGCTAGGCTGGAAGGAAGGGTGCAGTAGAATAATAGGAATTGATGCATGCTTCTTGAAAGGGGTTGTTGAGGGACAGCTATTTACTGCTATAGGGAAGGATGGAAATGGGCAAATATACCCAATTGCATGGGAGGTCACAGGGTCTGAGTCAACAATCACATGGACCAAGTTCATCAGGACATTAAAGGAAGATCTAGAGCTTGGGAATGGAGAAGGGCTAACAATTATTTCTGATATGCATTTGGTATTTCCTTTCTCTAACTTGTTTAAACCTTTTTATTTTTGATTGTTTTATTTATGCATTTGGTTTATGCATTTGGTTTATGATATCACATATGTTTTTTTCTTGGTGAAACAGGGTATAGCAGCATCTGTAAAGGCTGAATTACCAGAAGCAGAGCACAGGCTGTGTGCAAGGCATATTTATGCCAATTGGGCAAAAGTATGGAGAGGGGGTGACAAGAGGAAGAAATTCTGACAATGTTGTTGGTCGACATTTGAGATGCAACTCAAAGACAACCTTGATGCCCTAGCCATGTTAGGTGATGGTCTTAGGGATGACTTCCTGGCTTATGGAAAAGAGAACTTCTGTAAGGCTTATTTCAGATCTCATAGCCAGTGTGATACCTGTGAAAATAATATGTGTGAGACCTTCAACAGTTGGATTCCGTTAGCTAGGCATAGGCCAATTATCTCCATGCTTGAAGAAATCAGGAAGCAAGTGATGTGTAGGATAAACAAGATGAATGCTTTTGCTAGAACTTGGATATGTGATCTTGCTCCCATGGCCTTGTACAGGTTGGAGAAAAACAAGGATTTGTCTATGCAGTGCAATCTGATGTGGAATGGTGATAGGGGATTTGAAATTGAAGATGGTGACTTTGGACACATAGTTGATCTGAGACAAATGAAATGCAATTGTAATGCTTGGCAGTTGAAAGAAATCCCTTGTCAACATGCAATCTGTGCAATGGCTCATATGAAAATCAACCCAGATGATCATGTTGCTCACTGGCTTAAGAAGGAGACATATGTCAAGGCTTATGCTCACCATATTCAGCCTGTCTTAGGCATGAAGTTATGGCCAGCATCAGATTACCCACCTGTGGAGCCACCTCAGATTAGAAAAAAGAGAGGAAGGAGAAAGATTAGTAGAAGAAAGGCAAGAGATGAGCCCAAGAAAGCTGGTAAGATGTCAAGGAAGGGCTCTGAGATGACTTGTAGTATTTGTAAGTGTAAAGGCCACAACAAAAGGGGGTGTTCAAGGAAGGCCACACCCAGTGCTCCACCCAGTGCTCCACCAGTTGCGAAAGCCAGTGCTCCACCAGTTACTCCAATAGGTGCTCCACCAGTTACTCCAAGAGGTGCTCCACTAGTGGCTCCAAGAACCAGAGGCAACCAACAGTCAGGATTGTCACAACCAGTGGCTCCAACACGCAAGGTTTGATCTTCATACACTTATTTTTTTCATTATGCAATTTATATTCTTACTAAAGTATCTTCATACACTTATTTTTTTCATTAGTCTCCAAGAACCAGAGGCAGCCAACAGTCAGGTACAACAACAGATGTTCCTCAAAGTGTTGGTCAGAAAAGGGGAAGGATGGTGGGGTTGGGCACCTACATCAATCCTACAACTGGTTTGACCATTTTAAATGTTAGTACACTCCTTCAATTCTGATTTATATTGGCAAGCCTGTGATTTTGATTTATATTGGCAAGCCTGGCCATGAATCTAGAAGCTTGTGATTTTGATTTTGATTTCTTCATTACCTGTTGCAGCCTGGCCATGAATCTAGAAGCTTGTGATTTTGATTTTGATTTCTTCATTACCTGTTGCAGCCTGGCCATGAATCTAGCAAGGTTCTGAGGGTTCCAAAAGCTGTGAGGGATGCAAGCACGCCAGTTGAGATTGGTACAAACAAAAGGGGGCTGAAATGGCAAGGGAGAGCTGCAATGAAAAAAAGGCAATTGCAAAGTGATGCTGCTTCAGGAGGCAACCCAAGTGATGTCCCATTCAGTAGCCAGACAAGTTCAAGCAAACCCTAAGTTAGTAACCTAGTTTTAGGGGTTAAGTAGGATGGTTAAGGTGTGCCAAGCTTGCGTTTTTGCTCATTATTGGCAAGCTTTTGTAAAACTGGTTTTTAGGTTAACTGTTGCAAGCTTGTGATTTTGCTATATATTGGCAAGCTTGTGTAAAACAATATTCTAGGTTAAGTGTGTCAAGCTTGTGTTTTTGCTCATTATTGCCAAGCTTGTGTAACCAACTAAGGGAGCTAAATATTCCTTATGTAAAAAGGGCTATCTTGCTATATATTGCTAAGAATATTATGCAATCTATGCAATTTTGTCCAATCTCTTATTTCCATTCCAAATATTGTCAAATTGGACACAACTAATGTCAACATTGCAAAGCTTACATTTCCATTTCAAAGTACCTAAATCAGTTACAAAGATTACACTTCCATTGCAAAGCTTACATTGGTGCATATTACAATCGATCCAACAGTTACACAGCTTGGCCTTGCCAACAGTTACATTATGAGTTTCAAAGCATGAAATGTGAAAATCAACACCAACATGATCACCAAAACATTTGCCTTACGCCTAGCCTTGTCCCTCTCTGTCTCCCGCTCCTTCACTCGTCTCAGCAACCCAGCAATAACATGTTTTGTATGGTCTGTCAATGGATCGTCATGCCATTGGAAAAACCCGCACGCCTCTCTCCTCTGCATCAACACACGAAATTAGACACAATAGTTATACAACCCTAGAATTTTCACCTAAATCCATCAACAATGCCGCACAATTTGCAGAGAAATCCATCAACAATGCCATGAAACCCCAAACCCTAGAATTTGGGGGGTTTTGAATTTAAAAAAAATTAAAGACTTGTAGCTTACCCCAAAGTTTGGGCAACCGAAAAACCTCCTTCCTGGGTTCCTCTCAGTCCACGAATGCCTCAATTTCGCTGCAACTCCACACCCGCATGCGGGGATGTGATGTTGCTCGCCATCGAAGTGAGAGAAGCCGCTAGATTGAGACATGAGGAAGGAGAGTAAAGACCGTTGGAGAGGAAGGAGAGAATAGGCATGGCAATGGGTCGGGTCGGGTGCGGGTGGACTACTTCCACTACCCGACCCGGGGTTGTAAACCGCCCACCCGACCCGGTAATTTCACCCGACGGGTTCCACCCGAAACCGACCCACCCAAAACCCGTCGGTTTTCGGGTCGGGTCGGGTTTTTTTCGGGTGTTATAAAAAATTAAAGTTTTTAATTTTCAATAATAAATTAACCTTAAGTTTATTTGTTCAACGGGTCAACCGTTGACCCGTAAAAAAATAAACTAAAATTAACAAGTCAACCGATGACCCGTAAACAAAATAAACTAAAATTTAAACCTATTTATATAGGGCCTACCCATTGGATTAGCCAAAAAATAGATTTAATTAGAAGTCTCAAAGTCCATCTCTATGGTTAGACTTCAAACACTTAACCCTCTCTTCTTCTCCTATCCTTTTTTATAAGCTCCTCTTCTTCTTTCCTTCTACCAATTTTTCGATGTGGGACAAAAAACCAGGTGGTCAGGTCGGGTGGTCGGGTCGGGTGACCGGATCGGGTGACCGGATCGGGTGACCGGTCGGGTGATCGGGTCGGGTGATCGGGTCGGGTGAGGCTATACCCGAAACCGTACCCGCTCCATCACCCGCTCACCCGTCACCCGTTTTTCACCCGTTTTTAATCGGATTTTTTCGATTTTTTTCGGGTCGGTTTTTCGGGTACCCACCGGGTGCGGGTGAAATTGCCAAGCCTAGGAGAGAACCGTTAGAGAAGACGAAGATGAGGAAGGAGAGTAAGGAGAGTTCGAAAATGGTGATAATGGAGAAGTTGAAGAAGAAGGGAGAGCTGCAATGACAGTTGGAGAGGAAGAAGCGTTTTTATTTAAGTTGTTTTTTTTTTCCTCTTTTCCACATATGCTTTGGATGGCTGCCTCTGGTTCCACGTGTGCTTTTGTAAGTCCTCAAACGCGCACCTACGAGAGTCACGTACATGCGTTTTGCCAGGGCCTATTTTTGTGTTTAAATGACAATAAAATGTATAGTCTAGGGACCTATCTGAAACCCAAAAAGTACAGGGACATGGTTGCCAAAAATGTCAAAGTTCAGGGACCTATTTATGTATTCGGCCCATCCCACACATTAACATAGCTTTTATTCTATGATACACAAAATAAACAAGTATACGTGTTTCACTTATGATCATGGGGTAATTTTAAATTAATTTTGGTGTATTCTAACTAAATTTAGTTATTATTGTCATATAGTTGAATGTTAGATTTTTTGGATCTGTTGGGCGCATCCTCTTGACATGTTTAGGTTATGGGTGCACCTATCTTGACCCCCTAGGTTCTACTTTAGCGGAATTATATTGGACGATGGTGTTGATGTTGATGTATTTCACTTAAAAAAGTATGATTGTATATAAATGGATGGTTTTTGTTGAGAATATGTATTCACGTGTCTGAAAGTTTAATTAAATAAGATCATTATATAAGTTCATGAGTTACTTCTATTGTCAATTGATTGTAGTATGAAATCCTATTAGGTTTGTGTGATGGATCCGACACGCATATGCGCACGGACGGTCGTGAATTATAAGGTTATGAATTACTCCTCCTATTATCAATTGATTTATCTTAGCTTCCTAACTACTTACCTATAAGCTATAATACACCCCCACATTAACATAGCTTTTATTTTATGAAACACAAATAAACAAGTATATGTGTTTCACTTATGATCATGGGGTATTTCTATATCAATTTTAGTACATTTTAACTAAATTCAGTTAATTATTATCACATAACTGAATTTTAATTTTCCTTGGATTTATCGGATGCATCTTTCTGACATGTTCATGTTATAGGTGTCCCTATTTTAACCCCTCCAGATCCTACTTGAGCAGAATTATACTAGACGATGATGTTGATGTGTTTTACTTAAGAGTATACAACAATAACAACATTGACCCAATGCAATTCCTATCAAGGAGACACCTTTAGCTTAACGTGGAGGGGGTGCGACCGAGAGATCCAAAGGGACAAAAAATACAAAGCAATAGTAACATGGGTTACTGTTGAGAATATATATTCACATGTCCGAAAGTTTAAGATTAAACAAGGCCACTATATATGTAATAGATTACTCTTCCTATTAGCAATTGATTTTAAAATAGAACCCTACTAAGCTTGTGTGATGAGATCAACATGCATATACGCACGGACGGTCGTGTTCACCCTCTATGTTAATGGCACACGGACTCTAATAGATTTAGGGATGACAATGGGGGATAATAAAGAAAATTGTGGTTTCTCGAGGTCCTGGTCGTTTGAATCTTGATGGCTTTTCGTGGCGAAGAACGCAACTACCATGAATTTTCGCAACGCTTTTATTATTGAGTCTTGTTGACCTGCTCCTTGATGGCCTAGCGTCGTGCTAGTTTTTTCACTAACTCATGTTGGTGTCATACTCTCCCCTCCTCGAGTCTATAAAGTTTTTATGTAGTTTTAATTGTTTCTCTTTCGACTCGAGGTTGGTGCTCCTTATAAGTCAGTCATACTGGTCTTTCCAGTTACCGAGTCTTTATAAGCCTCTCATTCTATCAAATTTGTTTGATTTTCGAATGCTTTATTTCACAACAATAAAAATTCAAATCCTCAATATTGAATTTGGATTCAGCTACGATTGATTTGGTTTAACAAACAACGACCATTTCTTTCTTTCTTTCTTTCTTTTTTCTTATGAAAAACCCCATTAATAAGTGTGCACAGCATGTGTTTTGCACAAATGTTGTTTTGCAACCAAATTTCCATAAGATGACATTTCTTACACATATATTTAACAAGTGCCTTTTATGCAGTTTACCTTCTATGCATTAAAAAATAATGTTGAAATTCTGTGCCTACTAGGGACAATAGGCGGATATATCCCTGGGTCCTAGGCCCCTGGCCTTTGTTTGCTTGTTTGTTTCCCTTTCTATTGTTGCACTTGCATCTTTTGACACGAAATAAATGTTTTTTTTTTCAAATAATGCAGGCAGGAAATTAAAATGAATTTACCCTAGTACAGATATAAAGCAAAAACCAAGTCTTTGTAAAAATTTAAGCTACATGGTAAATTTGAAATATTTTTTATTTTTATTTCTCATTTTTAATCAACTTCCACCTTAACCACTTCTCCACTATCTCAAAAACTACCATCTACTCTTTTCTTCTAAACAAATTAAAATTTTATAATTTTTATTATTAAAGAAAACTACCATCCACTCTTTTCTTCTAAATAAATTAAAATTTTATAATTTTTATTAATAAAGAAAACTACCATCCACTCTTTTCTTCTAAACAAATTAAAATTTTATAATTTTTATTAAAAAAGAAAATAAGTTTCAATCGTGAAAATCTATTTTGAATAGATGTTTAAATAATAAGTTAAAAATAAAATTATTTTAAAATATACCCGTACAAGGTACGGAAATAATACTAGTTGGACGATTAAACAATAAAATTAGAACTCGGATTCGAAGTACATATGTACAAATTACTAAAAATTTGGTAATTACTGAATAATAATAATAATAATAATAATAATAATAATAATAATCTGGTGGATCGATCTGCAAGTGTTGGCCGGAAAATAGGGGAAAGACAAGAGTACGTAGAGAGACCTGCGGAGTGACAGTAAATGTGATGACCCCATGTGCTCACCACTCACCACTATTCACTATTCACTATTCATTTCTTCGTGCAAGAAATCCATCCCTTTTTTCCAAGCTACCGTTTTTTTTTACCCATTTAATTTAAGGCAGAATACATCAACAGACCCCTGTACTTACACTTTTTTTCCTATTGGACCCCTGTACTATGGAATGTTCAAATAAACACCTAAACTTAATCAAATTTGTTCAATTGAACACTTTATGATGATGTGGCGTGGTGCGTGAATTACAATCGACATTTGAGAGAGTTAGGTGTTTTGGATTAGCTGATGTGGATTTATTTTCTAAAAAATTTCCTTTTTTCTCTTTTTTTGCTTATTATTTAATAATGTACAAACATAATAAATATTTTATTTTTTTCTCGTCTTCTTTATTTTTTTTCTTATTTTATTCCCTTTTTTTCTTTTTTTCTTTTTCTCTCATATCTTTAAGATCAAAACACCCTTTTTCCACGTGAAATTTGATAAAGAAATGAACTGAACATGATAAAGAAATTAATTTTTTTTCTTTATTTTTTCCCTTTATTTTTTCCCTTCTTTCTTTTTTCTTTAATTCTTTCTTTCCCAGATCTGGGTTGCCGGTTCAATCAAGGAGGAAGAACCAGAGAGAATCAAGACGGAACGATGGACTCCGGACTCAGGAGAGTCAGGGCGGAACGATGGACTCCGGACTCGGGAGAGTCAGGGCGGAACGACGGACTCCAAACTCGGGACCACAGAACCAGAGAGAGAGAACCAGTGAACGACGGACAACGGACTCAGATCTATAGATCTGGTTTTTTTCTTGTCTTCTTCCAATTAAAGACTTCACCATAGAAAGGAACCACAAAACCAGAGAGAATCAAAATCGTCAACGAATCAGGACAGAACGGCGGACTAGGAGGAAGAATTTGAATGCTTCACCGCCGGCATTTCAAGGAACAAGAACCAGATCGAGAGAGTCAGGATGAAACGACGGGCTCGGAGAAAGAATTCGAATTCTTCACCGACGACAGAGGAGAAGATCCGAAAATTACCTTTACCGGCGACAGAGGAGAAAGAATTCGACGGACTCCAAACGACAGGCTCGGAGAAATAATTAGGGGTTGGGGAGGATAGGAGGAGAAAGTGGGGGGATGGAGGTTTTTTGATCTAGATCTAGGTTTAAGAGGGGAGGAGAATGGAGATATGGAGAAATAGGAAATTTGATAAAATTATAGGGACAAAATAGTAATTTAAATATTATTTGTTATGTTTTTATAAATTAAAATCAAAATACCTATGTGGCAAATAATTTTTTCCACATGGCATCTTATTTGTCCACATCATCGCGTGTGAGCTTCACTCCAACGAGTTTTATGTGATAAGTGTTCAATTGAACAAATTTGATTAAGTTTAGGTGTTTATTTGAACATTTTATAGTACAGGGGTCCAATAGGAAAAAAAGTATAAGTACAGGGATCTGTTGATGTATTCTGCCTTTAATTTAAGTTAGTTTTTAACCCATGCATGCACATGCAGTCAAAACTGATTTTGACCCCCATGCCGTGTAATTTTATCGTTTCTCACTTTCTCATATGTGGTGTGGTCTTTTTTTCAACATCGATCAGTTACCCTATCTAAACTATGAACTTTGACTAATTTTCAAAATAACATAATATAAAAATATTAAGGCATTCAACTAGTAACTCCCATTATTCAGTATATATATGCAATGTATATGGATTGATTCTTGCGAGAATAAAGGCACGTAAGGAGAAGTGAGAATAAATTTTAGGTGTTGAAGTAAGAAAAATCAAGAGCCCATATTATTTTTAAAGAAAAACAATAGTAAGAATCAATTTTTTTATCAAACTATATACGTATTTTTCGAAAAAATATAGAATACGCATAAAATTAAAAGGTTTCTTCAAAATAACATAACACTCCATATGATAAAAATTAAGGCATTCAACAAGTAATTCCCACAATCCCACTATATTTAGTGTTTATATAAAATATATAGCTTAATTAGTGTGTTGAATCATTAGTTTATCGATCTTGAAATGATACTATAATATGCAGGGGCGGAATTATATAGGGGGTTAGAAGTGGCCCTAGCACCATGCATCCAAAACTTTTTCGGTATATGTTTTCTTTTCGTCGATAGTTTCGATTTGATATATTATAAGCTTTAATTCGATATCCGAGAAAAAGTTATGATCGTTTGAAGATTACAAGTATGCAAACCACTTTCACATGTTATTTACTTAGTTAGATTGCATTCTTTAATTAACAAAATTTATATCTTCATGCGATAATTGAACACAAGACCTTTAAAAGAATAGGTCATATTAAAAAACTTTACTATTGTATGATAAAATACGAATGCATTTTTAAATCAAGCGGATAGAATTTCGAAGTACGTACATGAGGTATACGTCTCGGCTCTCACTGAACCCCTTTAAAAAAAATTCCAATTCCGCCCCTGCTAATTTGTGCACTTTCTTCTATTATTATTGTTAGCTAAATACAAAAAAAAATCTTACGTTCTCTTCCCTCTCAAAAGCATCCGGAAAAAAAAAAAAAGAAAGAAGCAAAGCAACATTCCAAGTGTAATTTTTTTGTTTTAATTATAGGCAAATTAAGAAGACAATCAAATACCCAAATCTCTTTCTCATATTCTTAAGGAACTTTTTTCCCTATTGTTAAAGGGCATGGTGGTGTGCAAAGCAGATGTAGGGTCCAATAACTAAGTTTTTTTTTTCTACTCTTTTTAGCAAATCTATGCTTCTGAAACTGATATTCTTTATCCAAACACACTTTTCCACAAATTCAATTTGTCTCGCCAATAAGATGAAAAAAGGCTATGTGATCAATGGCCCATTATTAATTATTCTAATAAAAATCACACTCAATTTCGCTTAAGTTTAGCATCTATATGTATCTATTCATTAGTAGCTAATAGCTATACAAAAAAAGTCCATTTTCCTAATTATCTAGCTTCTGTGTGAGCTTTATATATGTACTCATGCCAAAGTCTTTTTTTTTTTAAGGTAAGAAATTAGGAGATTTTTTAAGGAGCGGGTTTTAGATCATTCTTTCAAATAAAAATTTGGAATTTTGTATGATTTATTAGGTTGTTGCTATAAAAGTTATGGCCCAACTTAACGATTTCGTCGGCTATAGGATTGTATCCTTAACAACATGATGCAGTGAGGTAATTTTAAATTTTGTAGTGAAATCAAGATGTCAAAAACTATTATCTCAAATTCCCAAGGGCATGTTCCAGTGCCTCTGACCGCATGATAACTATGAGATTATCTCCTTCAATTTCAATGTTTGTAATTCCTAATCTTCTAAGTTCTTGAATACCATCACAGAGTGCTAGTGTTTGTACTTGTAGGACTGAGACAACCCCATATTTCTTTGTTCCTAAGCTTATTGTTTGTGTATTATGATCTCTAATAACAAACCCCGATGTTAATTTAGTTGCATTATACTTTGATCCATCAAAGGTTAGGTTACAAGAATTTATTGATGGTTTCAGCCACTTCACGGGTCTTTTGTTTCCTTTATTTGGGTTTCGTCTTATTTGTCCTGGTGCTTCTTCATCCTCGTTCCATTTTTTTGCTTGTTCCCAATTTTGTTTTGATTTTTAGTATATTGTTCTAATTTCTCATGCTCAAGGGATATGTATGTAGCTTCTCACATATATATTATGTTGTCATTAATTGTTAAAGTTCGGTGGTCTAATACGAACAAAGAGATGATCGTTCCAATGCATATCTGCGATAGACCCGGTACATATGTTCGTGGGATTCTATTCTAAAACTAATAGACAATAAGAAAAGTAAGTCAATATATATATATATTGACATATATATAAACACTAGACAATTCATTCTTCAATTTTCCGATATGGGATGGATAGCTATATTAAAGAAAGTCTATGGGTCGGGACGTCGGGTAGGTAGGTTGACTAATAAGGACGTATAGGTATGAGCGCAAATGCGCGCATGAGCCTAGCACATAAGCCTAGTGTGGTCCTATCCTAAAACCAATTGGTAATAGGAGGAGTAACACAAGGGCATATATATTAGGCTTATTTTTGTTTGGATTTTAGATGTGAGATAGAGTTTATTCTCAACATATATTCACACGTCCCCTCAAGTGACAACTGGCCCGATCTAATTGGAACTTGACAACATCATGTCCTTAGAGTTGTCAAGTCGTCAACTAGCCAACTTATGCCATCATGGCGGGCTATCCCAATACAACGGATGGGTGTGGAGCATTTCACTTGGATCCACCAAAACAATCAGAGACCCAAGACCGAGCAGACTTTGATATTATGTCAAAGTCTAGTGGGCTAATACAGACGGAGGAATAAATGTCCTAGCGCACATGCACGATAGGCCAAACACATAAGCTCATGGAGTTTCATCCTAAAATCAATTGGCAATCGAAGTAATAACTCAAGGCAATTTAGATGTAAGAACATATTCCCTATACGCCCCCACAAGTGCAACTAGCCTCAAATAGTTAACACTTGGTCAAATGAGACTAGCATCTCCGTCTCTTTTAGTTAGCCAAACAATATATGAGTGGTGACATCTTAGTCTTTTTTTAGTTAACTCAACCCAAATAACATATGGGTAATTGGCCAAACCCAAATAGCCAAAAAATGGACTTAGGAGTTAGGACCAAACCTGCTATGATATTATCTTAAACTTTTCACGGGTCAATGGACTAGGGGTCGCACACGTGAAAGTCCAAAATAAAGCTCATTGGGGTTCCATTCAAAAAACAATTGGCAATAGGAGTAGCCCAATGACTTATATTAGTTGCACTGGCCCCATAATATGTCAATTGTACTTGACGTCAAGCTTAGCCCAAAAGACTAAAGACCCGAACCAAACCGGCCACTAGATACCATATTAAAGTCTATGGACAGATAATCTAGAGGGTCGTGCGTGTAATGAGACTAACATACAAGGTCAATGAGGCTCCAACACTCAAAACCATATGGCAATTAATTTAATCAGGATGAAATTCATCCACTAGGATTATGTACTAGGCCTAGTGTGCATATGCATATGGATGAACGTGTGGGTCCCTATATTATACCAGTCCATCAGATTTTAACATGGTATATCAATTCAGTTCGGTTTGGATCTCTAATCTATTGAGCTAAGCTTCACGTAAAGTAGAACTAACATATTATGGGGCCATTGCAACTAATATAAAATCTTGGCTACTCCTATTACCAATAAGTGATTGATTTTAGAATAAAATCTGCTAAACTTATATACTAGAGTTACATATACAAAACCTTAATCTATCAATCCATAACAAATTTAATACTTGACTAATAACACTTGAAAAATTTAATGTCACTTTCACTAAACCCGCAACTAAGTATTCAATCTGTTAATGAAATAACACCTTCCTATACATCTAAAGCTCAATCCTTATCCAATTGGAGATACATTGTGTGTATGACGTTGAACCTAATTATATATTTAGAACCAAGAGATGGGAAATGGCCAAGAAACATGAAGACACATATTGTTGTACATGCAAGGATGTGTTTGGAAGCATGCTCCAACATCAGGGGTGCATGGCTGGCCATCTGAGCGCTGACAAGAGAGTGGCATTTATTAATAGCTCCTATATGCTTGGTATTTATGCAAGTATATGAGATTTCGAGCTTTCATTTTCCACCACCTTCCATTTTTTCTCTTCGACTTTGGGCCCTATATGAAAGCATATGCATGAATTTATTTGAGCCAAAGGCATATAATTTTGGGGGATCGATGTGACAATCTATTTTGAAAATAGACAGTATAGTAGCTAGATAATTAATATCAGTTAAAAGGAAAATATATCAGAAGTAACAAAGACTGAAATTATGAAAATAGACAGTATAGTAGATGAGTCCGAATCGGATGAGAATAGGCGTAGTTGAGAAATAAGAAAATAAAAAAAGAGTCGTTGGATGGTGAAAAATCAAGAGCGGTCATCGTTTTACTTAAAAAGGGAAGAAAAAAGGCACGAACGAATTTTTGACGAATTATTCTGCATTTTTGAAAAAAACAGATATAGGGCGCGCACCCAAATTGTTCATCAAAACTGTGATTTTATTTATCAAAACAATAATTTTGTTCATTACAACTGTGATTTTGTTTATCAAAATCTATTGTTTGTGTATTAAAATTGTGATTTTGTGTTTATCAAAACATTGATTTTGTTTATCAAGACTATAATTTTGTGCATCAAAAAACTATTGTTTGTGCATCAAAAATCTATTGCTTGTGTAAAAAAATGGTCGAATGTGTATCGAAAATATATGTATTAATATATATTTGTGCATCATAATTAGTCGTATGTGAGACAAAACTAATTGTTCTGATGCCAATCTTGGCATAGTCTTGCTTGACTCGTTTGTATTCGTCATTGTTATTGTTGTGAAACGTAAGGCTAGGGTTGAGCATCTATTCAAAACCAAACCGAATCCACGTACAAAAATTGAACTGAAAATCGAAATTCCATTTAAAGTGAACCGAAAACCAAACCGAATTGGTTCGGTTCAGTTTCATTTTTTGTCGATTTTAGATAAATAGAAGGTTATTCATTGGAAATTTTGAATCAAATCAAAATTTAACCGAAATTGAACCGAAACTGAATTTTGGAAAATTCCTAAACCCAAAACTGAACCTAACAACCGAAAAGGGACCAAATAAGCATTTCGAAATAGGAGTACAATGCCAAAGAGACGAAGTACTACAGCAAAATGATAAAAAAGAAAAAGACAACTTTAAAAAGAAAAATTAAGAACATCTAACAATCGAAATAAAAGATCTTTAAAAGCTCGAACGTCTATGAAATTGTGTATAAACAATTGAATGTGTTATCTTTGTTGAAGCTGAACGAACATCAAATAATTCAGATTTTCATGTTGGGTCACATGTAAATATGTAATGTTATAGCTAGCTTTTAGTGCAGCCATAAGTAGACCTGGCCCGGTTCCGGAACCGGAGCCGGTTCCAAATATCGGATTGAAGCGGTGTTGTTAGATGCATTGTCAAACGAGATAGAAAAAACTCGATGAAGTAGTCTATACTCTTCCAAAATAGTATGAATAATGTTACTAATCATTAAAGCGGTATGAGAAAAATCAAATACTCTATAAGCCAAAACACGTTTTTGCACAATGAAATGATCATCAAGAAAATGACATGTTAAGTCCATGTATGAATGATTTTGCCAATGATCACTCCAAATATCACTACAAATTGAAACTTTAATATCATTTTGAGCAAAAAAATTCACCAATGCCATTTTGCGAGTTTTATATGCTTTCATCACATTCTTTTTTACCGACTTCCTAGTAGTCGGTTTATAAGCGGGTTGTACATGATTAGTCATCCAATTGTTAAATCCTAACTTTTCGGCAAAACTAAATGATAAGTGATCAACACAAATAGACTCGGAGAAGGCATACATGCTATCATTATGGTTATAAGTAAATAAATGAGGGTTATGTTGAGGATTAAGGGAAGAAGAAGTTGCAAACCCGGAGAGTTGGAATTGTCCTCGCATCATGCCTAACTTATCGGGGTGTGCTCCCTTCACGTGCTTTGACAATGTTCCATAGCCCGATCCCGACACCCATGTGTAATGCTTAGGACAATAGTTGCAATGAACTTTAAATTTCTTAGTAGATGCCTCATAAGCTCCCTTATGAAAATGTTTTGTAAATATGTCGGATTTAAGGATTGGAGCCTCACCCTCAGTCGCCTCGGATCCATGATCCACTCCCTCATTTTCATTGAGAGTGGACGATCCCGGTTGTACCACATTGGGATTGGGAATCGAAAATTCCGCCAAGTTAATAGGGGGTACAAATTCTACATTTGAAGCACTCTCTTGTGAGCCAAAATTTTGATCAATGTTAAGAAATCCTTCCATTTGAGAGATTGAGAGATTGAAAGATTGAGAATTGAGAATTGAGCGAGCTTTGTAAACTTGAGAGATTGTGGGAGAGAGAGAAAGATTAGTAGTGTGGGTGGGAATGAGGTCATGTAATGGTTATTTATAGAAGAAATTTATCAACTAGCCGTTGGAATTATGAAATAGCCATTGGAAACTAGCCGTTAGCTTTTAAAGCAAAACCGCGACCACGGCCTGAGACCCGCGGTCGCGGTTTTGATTTTGGCCAAAACAGAACCATTCTGTTGACAAACCCGCGATCGCGGTATGGTAAGAGCCGCGGTCGCGGTTTTGTAATACAGTAAAAAAATATAGCCGTTAGAGAAGAACCGGTGGTTCGAACCGGCGGTTCCAGAACCGCCGGTTCACCGGTTCCGGGGGGAGGAACCGAAACCTTACCGGGAACCGGAACCGGTGAACCGGGTCCAGGTCTAGCCATAAGTGATAGCTAGCACTAATTAATTAAACCGAAAATGTACGTAAACATATATAGAACATGTGACGTATGATTATATTGTACTCCGTATAAATCTAGTGTATGAAAGCTTATTATTCTGTACATTCACGCAAACTGTTCGTGATCGATATCATGATGAGTTTCCACTCAAAAATAAAAGAAGAGAAAAGCTCATGATGATGAGATGATACGTACGTACATCTGAAATCATTGTCAAGTTCCACGTGTCATCTTTCGCTTTGTATTTGTAGACTTTTCATGTAATTATATAATACTATTATGATCCAAACATATGAGCTCTTTATGCTAGAAGTTACCAAGAAATTTAACTAGCTCGATCTTTAGGAAGTTATCGTCCAACTTTTCTTTTGGGCTTTGTTAATGGGTGTGGCGTGAGTCGTGGATCTATCTATGATGAGATTGTTGCAAAGTCATATAGCTAGCTATGCCAACTTTAACAAAGAACTATGTTAATTTTGAGTTGATAGGTTTAATGATTATGAAAACAAACTATCATGGAGTTGCAATAATATTGTCATCATTAGTTGATGATTGTAAAAAAGAAAAAAAAATCTTAAGAAATCAACTAAAAGGATAGGATTATGTTATATGTAATTGAAAACTGAGTTGCAATAATTTCACCCTTTATTAGCTAAAAATACTTTATCCAACTTGTCGATTACATATAACATAAAATTTCACTTATTTTTGTGTCACTTGTGTTGTTTTGTTTCGATAATTTTTTCTTACCTAAAAGGATATACAGAAAAGGGTAATTTTTATTTATAATTATTACTATAAAAACAACAGAAATTATTCTTTAACAAAAGGTAAATACTAGCTAGGAAGCCCATAAGTCCGAACTAAATCATCCAAGTAGATCTTCAAGAACTAAATTATAGTAGTCATGTTCCCTTCCTTGAAGCAATGGAGAACTCTAACCTCATCAAAGCACGCTAGGAAGTGCTTAACATCTCCAATGAATGTCTAAATCTCTGAGGGCGTGTCCCAAGTTCTATTAAGAATACTGATAGCCAGTTGTTAGGTTATTCTCTTCAATAATTATCTCCCTATTTCCTAATCTAAACGCCTTTAAAACCCTAGAACGAAGAGTAGAGGCCTTTGCTTGAAGCATAAAGGCATTTGGTATTGTATAACTTTGTTGTTGTTATAATCTTACTAGTGTGATCATGTATGATAAAGCTAGTGTGTGTAGATAGATCTGCTTTTTTGGAGCCAACAAAGTTTAATTTAACAAAGTTTTGTGGGTTTTGGACCATAAAATCTTCTTATCTCATTTATTTGTATTAATATTTGTATTTTGAAAGGAAACATTTTTCCACCACATAAAGATAAAGAAGGCCTCATACAATGGGGAGTTATTCAAAAGCTAGAACAGGTCTTCCAAAAGGAAGAGATAACCCAAACCATCAACTCGCCAATCACTACTAATGTGATCCAAGAAATGTTAGGGTTATAGTTCCGTGATTTAACAAAGAACGTACCATTTGTAGAAGGTTGCCAAACAATGTCGTCCTCAATATCTTGAATCGGATTTCTAAGGTGTTGTAATCTCAAGTAATCTGATTCGTAATGACATGAGAAACAAGTAGATCAAAATTCACATTGGAACACAATAGATAGTGGAGAATCGCCAACCCTAACTTAATGGATGATCCATTTCCAACTTGTAAACACAACTCTTGTTTAAACTGGTCACAAATAGAAAGTAATTGGCCAAATTGAACGGATCTTTGCTTGTTGCATTGCACAAACTTTGTGATCATAAAGTGGGTTTTCCTTGTTATCTTTTCTTTTCCCGCTCATCTTGCTTTTTTACATGCTAGAATGGCTTTGCTTACATCTCTTTTTCTTTTTTAGTATTGGGATTAATGCCCACAAAATTTTGACTGCCTTAACATAACATCCTTCTCCATCACTATCCAACAGCTTTCAACTTGTACTTCCCCATTTGCTTATGAAAACAAGGTGAAATCGGCCAATTTGGCAAAAGTGTTGTTCAAAATTTCAGTTCCACAAAAGTAACACCTTTTTTTTTTGTAATTTTGTGCGTTTTTTGCATCAGCATATAAGCAAATTGCAAACCCAACTCTAAAAATCTTTCCCATTCATCAAAAGTAGTGAGGAATATATTCTTTTGCCATTCAGAAAGAAACTTGGAATTAATATTGTAATGGGTATGGTAGAAACTATATGCTATATTTTGCCTCTGTTCATACTACTCTTTGTCATTACTCAGACAAATGGCAAAAGGATAAGCCCAATTTATTCTGGGCCTATGGTTCAGTGCCAGAGATACTACCACAGATTCAAAGATAAACAAGAAAAAAAAAAAAGCAAAGAAGAAAAGAAAGGGCAGAGATTTTCAGAAATAGTGGTGAAAGAGACAATCTTACTTTTTGAATGGAAGGAGAATTAGAATTAGAAGAAGAAGAAGAAGAAAGTGAAAGAGTTTATGATGAAGTCTTAGAAGATTTCACACAATTCACAAATTAAACAAGATCTGAATCCTCCAGATTCTTTTTTACATGCATTGGTAATCTCTAAAAGTAGCCTTCGTTTCTGCCCTTGAATCCAATCTGTCCAAAAGTGAGGCACAAGAACAGACCCAGATGCCACGTCACCAGCCATAACCTATTATCTCACATAAAATCACCCAATTAGAGCCTTAATCACATAATTAGGATGTGTTAGAATATCCATCTCACCTCTGAAAATTGGAATTAAACGAGATTAATATATAATACTTATAACTTATTCTATCGTCAATTGATTTTAGGATGAAATCTTACTGGGCTAATATAATATCAGAGTTATTGCCTAATTGCTTATCTCGATCATGGGCACATTCTGTTATGTTGTCTAAGTGTCATTTGGATTAGTCCCCCCAGTCATTTGCGGAGGTGTGTTAGAATATCCATTCTATATAGGTTACTCTTCCGATTGTCAATTGGTTTAGGATGTAATCACAAAATGAGGTGCATGTTTTTTGAGTTTTTGAGATGTCAAGATATGGGCAAATGGCTCTTAGATTGGTGTTAAAATGAGTGTTGTGTTTGTGCGTGCAATGCATGTAAACTTGCCATTTTTCGAAGGCGAAAAGATTCAGGAGGGATTGCTAATCAAGGAATTAGAGTAGGTAAATGGTAATTAAATTTTTAATTTTTGGTTTGGTAAAAGTGATTTGGGATTCTCAAGGACTTGTCTCCGTTTTGTGTTAACGCCATCATGTTTGCTAGCTGGCTAATTACTTGATATTTTCCAAACAAGTACCGATTTCTAGAACTAGTGCTCAATTATTCCAAGACAAGCATCTTAATCACTCTTTGTCTTAGGTAGTGTTATCTTTATTTCCTGATAAAGAAAAGTTCATACTATTGTCTTAGGTACCAAAACTTTTTTTTTTTTCGGTCTTTCTATCCTATGCCCTAAGGGCATAAGATAAGCTTCCCGGTTTTAGAAACTAAAACCTTAAAAAGGAAATGAATAAACTCGTCGTAAAAAAGATTTAAATCTCTAAATAAATAAAAATACCAAATCTTTTTAAAACAACATGCTTATCCTATGCGATTAGCCTTAGGGCATAGGTTAGATAATCCGTTTTTTTTTCTACCAAAAAAATATAGTTCAAATTGTCAATCAATGATAAACTTGACCTATAGGACAATAGGCAATAATTTTGTACTACTAATTTCAAATTTTCCTCTGCTAGTGGATATGGTTGTGTAGACATAAAAGTCCAAAATTAATGGGCTGGGCCTTAGTACAGGAAGTGCGGAGAGCCCAAAAACCGGCCCACCGAATCCATTTGTCATAACAATGAATTTGTAATGAAATGAAATGTAGGGAATTAGGGTCAGCTTGGATGTCCAGAACAAAACAATTCCTTAATTTGAAATCAAAACATATAATCTTGAAAGTGTAACACTATCTGTGTTCTAAAAAGATGGTTATTTTAGCTATCATATCTTGTTAAGAAGTGTTTGTCATTTTATGGTTTTAGGTAATGTTTTATCAGAGTGCTATGAGGTTTATTATTGGAAAGTACACATAATGTTTTAGTTCATTGTTGTTGGCCTGAAATGAAACCGATATTATTCGGTTTGGTTTTCAGTTTAGGAATTTCCCAAATTTCAGTTTTGGTTCGGTTCAAATTTCTCAAATGATAACCTTCTATTCATCTTAAATTGACAAAAATCGAAACCGAACTGAATTAATTCGATTCGGTTTTCAGTTAACCTTAAACCAAATGGTAGTTTTCGATTCACCTAAACCAAATTTCAGTTTTCGGTTCGGTTTTGAACCGATACTCAACCCTAATTGAACTTCTTAATATTAGTGTTAAATGCTAAAATGACAATCTTTTACTTCAAACGAACGTACCAGAAAGGGGAAGTGAGAGCGGGGCCGGTGGGAAAGTGAGCCAACTCTTGTCCAATGCTCTGGAAGAAGAGTCCGGTCAAGCTGTTTCCGTCGATGGCGGGTATGCTCGACGGAGCTAACCACCCGATTAACCCGAACCCGATCACGTTGAAGTCAGTCCTCAGCCAGTTCCTCTCGAAGCTTCATTCATAAAAAATCATATTGATCACTTAAAGATGCACATATTATATAAGGATATTTAATGAGTACTCATTCTGAATTTTACCATGTAAACTTTCCTCCACATGCACGCACTTGCTTTAGAGGGTTCCTTTGTGCCACCTGAGGCTTCAAGAAACCTACATTTCCAATCATTTCATATTCAACCATTTGTTGGATGATAAATATTGAAATTCCTACCTATTGGCTAAAGCTTTGAGGTTCGAAAGTTGATCCGAACCTTTATATACGAAACGGTAAAAACCCATCACCCGTTTATTTAGGTCACGGAACTTAACACCGTTCTTTTAAAAGGATCATAGTTTACCCGTTTTTAAGGAAAATTATCAATTAATTAATTAGATTTATGCGCACTATTCTAAAATTTTCTGCCTAATTTCATCTAGACTCTGCCTAGGCGCTAGAAGGTGCTAGTCCGTCTAGCTTTCCAGTTCATCTGCGATCCCTCTCCGCCTAGGGTCTGCTTAGTGTTTCTTAGAACAGTGGATTTATGTAAATGTTATCATAGAATATGGATGAGATTTATAATTACCTGAAGACAAGTTAACAAACTTTGATGAGGAGCGAACAGAGGGAGATGAGAGGGATGAAGTGCCCAATCCCACAACTGTGGAGGAAGTTGCCATGGCTGCCATTTTTTTTTTTCCTCCCTCTTTCTAGTATTTTTTTGTTAAATTTTTTTCAGAGGTTAGACTTTAGAGGGATGGAAAAATGCAGGTGTTTGTAAAATAGAATTGAAGAGAGTGACAAAAATAAAAAGGATAATCCAAGGGAAATGAGTGTTGGATTTTTGGAGATCTTGCGATTGTGGATGATATTAGAGGAGGATTGAATTCGTTGCTTGATTCGCGAATGAGGTCAGTCCACGTGGATCTTCTTTGGATAAAATGAGGCCCCATTGTCTCCCATCATACTCATTCTTTGTTTCTCTATTACATCCAAAAAAACTAGAAAAAATCATTTGTATTTTCAGCCCACGAAGAATGGACCAGCTTACACGAGTGGGCTTTTCAGCCCAAAAGAGATGATTGAAAGTTTATGCTTTTGGAATTAGATTTACAGGTCGGAAATTATCCACGGGTGACCGACCCATTCGCTTCACCCAAACCAAATATACGGGTGAACAACCGAACAAAAGCGGGTGATAGGTGTTGCAACTTGGGTTGAAGTCCTTGGGTCCCCCTATCTTCCCTGATAGGCGCTGCAACTTCCACTCTATTGATCCTCTTCTTTGCGTCTCCACTGTATTCTCCACATCACCACCAATAACTACCCTTCGCTGCTTCACCGCTAGTCAGCCTAGTCTTTTCACTCCTGTCGTCGCCCCTTTTCAGCGTACTTCACCACAACTTAATGTTTCTTTTGTTAACACTAGATTTTAATAAATTGTTGTTGTAGTTTAACATTCTGCGGATGATGGGACAAGTGACATATGGGTCAGTTATGGATGAAAGGTTTTATGGGTCATGGATGGATCGGGTGAGCCATTTTTATTCGGATGTCAAATGATGGAAGGGCTCCACCCACCCATAACCCGACCCATGCCCTAAAATAAAAAATACTTAACTTGCATTTGGGGAAATTTTGCATATGTTGCTAAAGAATAAGCAACTCATGCATCATGTGTGGATAAAATTTGTCATTAAAAGGTAATATCGACTAATATCGAAAGTTCCCATGTAATGAAAGTTACAACTTTTTTTTGTGAAGAGTATTGCTCATGAGAGTCAATGAAAGTTAGAAAACAATACAAGATTTATGGAATATACATTAGTATCGACTTTTGTGACAAGAACATTGTCGGAACCGCTTTTTTGGTTGACTCTAATAACACTCTGGCATTAAATCAAGCAATTCACACAAAGCTCAAAAGCCCTACTCTATAGGATGAGAACATACATTAAGTGTAATTCATACTTTTGATGGCCCGAGATTTTTGAAGACAAATTAGGCAAGAAGACTAGCAAAAATATTGCTCCTAACATCATGAAAATTAGAGCGTGATGAAAGAATTCAAAGGATACCAAAAGTATTTAGATCATCTAGTTTCCTAGAGGCATCAAAAGAGGAAGTTGAAGCATGATACACAAAGTTTTTCGGCACAAGACAAACCAAAGCGGCGAGTCATCTGGAACAGTAATCCGTTGATCTCAACTAGAAGTTCGAAATCGAACTCGAAATTGAGATGTAACCAGCCTAGAAGTCAGCTTGAAGAAGGGAAAAGCCAACTTGAAGATTTGGAAATCGAGAAATTGATAATTTCGTACTTAAAGATTTGAGAGGAAAGTTGTATAAGATTGAAGTTGTATTTGATTGATTCTTCCACAAGCCAACGAAGGCTTATATACAATGGAACTCAACCGGAACAAACCGGATCCAAGAATTTATAAGAGTTTAACCGGATAAACCAGGTTAAGGCCAAGCAAAGTACTAAAACTGAAATAACGAATAAAAGAGGGGATATAACAGTAAATTCCTCGTCATAAATTTTACATTCATGTTATGAGGCAGATGAAGGCACAATTATCAAAGGAGATGGGATGTCTTGGAAGTGATGAAAATAGAAGTATCAAAATGAAAAAGGATGTGCATCCACGAAACTAAAGACTTGGCATTTGCATATTTTGATCCGAATGGGGTACAACTGTCGCATAACGATCCCTTGATCTTGACAATAAGGATAGAAAGCTTGGAGGTGTAAATAATAAATAGTGCTAGTAGATTCAGAGATCTTGTATTACAAATTGTTTTAGAAACTCGAAAAAAAAAAATCAAACTTGGACATGTGCCAACACATCTCTTGAGAATATGGATCTTATCTAACATGACCTTTTATATATGATGCTAATTGCCAAGGTTGGAGGTTCAACTAGAAGGGCATGTTGTTAAGATTGGTGGTAAACGTACTCTCTACTTACATCATGGTTTTAGGATGGTACTATGGTAGTAGATGCTATATATGGACCCTTTCATGCCAATGAGCACGACTCTACATCAATTAGTACAATATCCCTTTAAAAGTAGGTGAAGGCAGGCGGCCGGACTTATCAACGAAGCCACTTTCGGCGTTCGGACTTATAGAAGATCTTGAGAGATTGAGCCCGGACACAGGGTTTCATTCAAAACTTTGTTTCAAGTACGAAGAATCCTCCATGGATGCTTTCATCTCTCTCAGCGGAAGATGCATCTATGATGGATGCTGTCGATTGGAGTTGTTCCATGTTGAACAGATTGACAACAAACTACACGAGATGGCGATTCCTCTCCAGGATGCGAACGAGCCGCTGCAAAACCCTACCCCGGTGACCAGCCCCGCGTCCGCGGCACCTGTCCCCGCGCCCGCGGCCAGCCTCCCGACGGACGCGGCCTCCCAGCCCGCGCCCGCGACCAGTTCTCCGACCATGCAAACTTATCTTTCTGTAGCAGATTAGTAAGTGGAGCAGCTAGTGAGGCATAATGTCTGATAAACTTTCTGTAGTAACCTGTAAGGCCCATAAATCCCCGCAGCTGCTTAACTGTCTTAGGTTTCGGCCATTTGGCCATTGCATCCAACTTACTCGGATCTGCCAACAACTGACCGTTAGCCACAATATGACCCAAATACTTGACCTTGGCTGTAGCAAAAGAACACTTCGAGCTCTTGACCACAAAATGATGGTCCTGCAAAATCTGTAACACGATGTGAAGATGTCGAACATGTAACTGTAAGGAGGCACTATAGATTAAGATATCATCGAAAAAGACAATAACAAAATCAAGCAAATAAGCAGCGAATATCTGATTCATAGCAGCCTGAAATGTAGACGGGGCATTGGTTAACCCGAACGGCATCACTAAGAATTCGAAGTGCACATCATGAGTTCAGAAAGCTGTTTTATAGATGTCAGATGCATGCATGCGTATCTGATGGTAGCCTGAACGAAGATCCAGCTTTGTAAAAAATCGAGCTCTGCCTAGCTTATCAAATAACTCATCTGCGGTTGGTATCGGAAATTTGTCAGCCACTGTAACCGAATTCAGAGCTCTGTAATCCACACAAAAGCGGAAACTGCCGTCTTTCTTTTTAACTAGAAAAGCCGGAGAAGAAAAAGGACTGGTGTTGTGCCGGATAATACCCTGTTGCAACATATCCTGAACTTGTTTCTCGATTTCCGATTTCTGAAAATATGGGTACCTGTACGGCCTCACATTAATAGGTTTAGAACCATCCTGTAAATGAATACGGTGATCCCATGCTCTCGGAGGAGGCAAACCCTCCGGCAGGCGAAACACGTCCGCATGTAAATCTAATACTTCCCGAATTTCCAGAAGAAGCTCCGCTGCAACATCTAGGGCTGGTGTATGGCTCGTGTCGGCAGGCGTACAGGTGGGTACTATTTCATAACAATCAGCCACAGCGTCAGTAGCAAAAAGAGATTGTAAATTATGGAAAGATATACCTCGAGGCGTTTGGCGATCGCCCTGTAATGTTACAATTTGATCCTGCCAGGTGAATTCCATTATAAGGTTGGCATAATCATGCGAAACCTTGCCCAAAGTCTGTAACCATTGCACTCCGAGAACAACCTGTGGACCGTGTGCCTGAAGTACAAATAAATCGATTTCCAAAACATGGCCCTGCAGCTTTAGGGCAGTTTTCGCACACTGATGAGTACAAAGTAACGAGGCGCCATTGCCCACATAAACTCGAAAGGCCGGAATCTCGGCCAGGGGGAGTTTTAGGCGCTCGACAACTTCAGGATGAATGAAGTTGTGAGTACTCTCACCGTCAATCAACACCTGCACTGAGACGTCAGCAATAAAACCCACAAGTTTAAGAGATTTCGGATTAGGCAAACCTTACATTGACCATACAGTAGAGACGTCGGCCGTAACAGCCAATTCACAATCTGCGGCTGTCAGCTCGTCCTCGTCGTCCGGTTCATCGCTTCCGAGCAACGCCAAGAATCGATGCTTGCAACGGTGTCCAGGAACAAATTTTTCATCGCAATTCCAACAAAGGCCTTTCGCGCGCCGTTCTTCACGTTCAGCAACGGACAACCGACAAATGGGAAGGGATGATAAATTAGTGGTAGTTTTGCCCTGCGGTGGAGGTTGTTGTGGCGTTGGTGTGGACGGTGAAGCTGTCGTAGGATTGCCGTAGTTACTTGGTTTAAATCCCGCATTGTGCCATGCTCGTTTTGGACCCGAATACGCGCCAACAGTGTCCGTGTAGGAGGCCGCGACTTCGCGTGCTAACGCAAAGGCCTAGGCCAATGTTGTCGGAGCCCTTAGATTCAACTCGCGTTGGACAAGTTGTTTTAAGCTGGCTTTAAACATGGAGATTAATGTAGCCTGAGGTACTCCGTCAACTTTATTGAGTAGTGTTTCGAACTCAGTTTGATAATCCAATACGGTAGTCTTCTGAGACAGCTTCGATAAGAGTCCAACATAGTCCTCGTAGTGATGAGGATCGAATCGCTGTTTCACCGCCTCTAGAAAATCTGGCCAAGTCTGTATTAGATTGTTCCGTCGCTGATAGCGGAACCAATCTGAAGCCGGAGCATCAATTAACATGCCTACCAACTGTAATCGCTCGTTCGCTGGTGTTTGGAAATAGTCGAAGTACGACTGAATTCGGTACTCCCAGCCCACCGGATCAGAGCCGTTAAAGTGGGGCGCATCAACTCGGATTTTTGGGGCTCGGTTCGGCACTTGGTTTTCGTCGAAAATTGCGCGTGGTATGGCGGCCGGAAGACCGGGCGGTGGTTGCAGGGGCTGTGGTTGTCGATTGTCGTCCTCGTCTTGATTGCGACGCGGACCAACGAAGGGATGCGCAGCATGGACGCCGCGATCGTCCTCGGTTAAGATATTCCGGGTTTCCAAGATGTGGAACAATTGATCCATCCGACGTCGTTGTTGTTCATGCCGCTGTTCCTGCTGAACCCGAGAATTGCGGACTTCTAGGGCTAGGGCTTGGAGAAGTTCCCGCACATCCGGTTCGGGAGATGTAAGACCCGAGCCATCACCATCATTCGACATGTTGGGAGAGAGTCTCTCAATGAAAGCACCAATTGGTACACTCTTGAATTGCTAGCGCACCAAGATTAGGCTCAAGGCCTGAAGATCGATCGTAACCAGTGAAAGGAGGGAGAAAAGGAAGACTATGAGGGAAATAGAAATTAGGGCATATAGTATTTTCTTGTTATTGATTATGATATCATAACAATATATTTATACTAAGCCCTACGGATTCAATAAAAGCGACTCAGAAAAGAATCCGGAAGAAAACCTGAGAAGGAGGTTATAAATATCCTCTATAGAAAATTACATAAAATATAAATATTAATCCCTAAAAATATAAATATTAATCCCTAAGCTTAAGGGGTAACTTTCGTACCCTTGTTGATCGAGCTTGAACAGGCGGTACCTCGTCCTGTGGCGTATCACTCGACATTGCATGGAGTTACTTATAACATGATTTTAGGATGGTTGTTGGTGGAACGATGTCCGAGGGAAACAGTTCTAACTCCTTAATGTTTCCAAGGAAATAGTCTCTTAGGCTTTAATGATGATAAAATGCCATAGAGTTTAATGGTTTGAGTGTCCCAAAGTATTTCAGGTATGAACAGGTTGTAACGGAAATAAGAAAAACCAGAGAATAACATCCTGTTTGGCAATTGAGAATTGAGGAGAAAAGAAAGGGTGGGAAAATATGAGAAAGGAAATGATAAGAAAATAAAAGGTGAGAATGTAAGGGATTTTAATGATTTCTTTGTTTGGATAGAGGTGGGTTTTGATGAGAAAATGTGGGTAAATTTTATTTTCTTTTTTCTTATTTGAAACATGTATCTCTAGTTTTCCATCAAATTCCACCAATTTGGTGGGATTCAATTTCCCATCATTTCATTCCAAATTTTCTAATAAATTCCCATCAATTCTCACATAAAATTACAACCAAACAATAGAAAAATATTTCCCACCATTTCCCTCTCTAAAATTCCCATCAAATCCCACCATCCAAACAGAAACACTATTCCCAGGTAACAATGTGAGAGGGAACAATCGCACTAGAAATGCGTCTAGAGCTATAAAAGGAAAGGGCGCGTGGGCTTTCGAGAAGACGTGTTGCCAACTGGAATAAGTTGTTATTATAATTTAAAATAGGATAATATCTTTGGAAATCATATCGCACCAAGAAGACAATTGCTTGGGCCAGAAGGAGTGAGAAGATTTGGGTAAGGAAAATTATTAAAGATCTTGGTAGAAGATTTTATTGTGTAAATCGTTTATGGTAGATGGTTGTTTACATATAATCACCTTTTAACTTTATAAAATTTAGTATACGTTCACATATTAGTATTATATGTTCACGTTTTATGGCCATATGTTCATATTCAATTTAAATCATTCTACATACGTAAAAAACCTTTAAAAAATAAAAAATATTATTTATTTATTTTTTAATATTTTAATCTGATGACCCATATTCAATTCTATTGTCTTAATCACATGTACCAGATTCATTTTTAGTTTTCATACTAAGACTATTTTCATTCAAGTATATTTTTTTTGAACATCACCAAAATATAGGGCGATGGTTCATAAAAGTGTACAATTTCAAAAGCCAATATAAATATATTGGCCCTTTTGATTTAAGAAGAAAGTAAAGGGCAAATGGGTGAAGGATGGGCCATGCATATGGAGTGGAGAGGAGATTGCGCCAGTTCAACGCTCATGGAAAAAAGTCCATCCTGGCGCCTCGGGAAGGTGGCCTCTCTCTTTAATCCTTCGCCTCTCCTTTCTGCCACCCACCCTTTCTCCCCTCTTCTTTCTCTGTCACAGAGGACGGAACGACGGACTCGGGAGAAAGAATCCGAATCCCTCATTGCCGGCATATCTTCTCTGCCTCGTCAAAGTCTGCAAATTCGTCTCCAAAATTGATCGGTTAGAACATGTCTTCCTCAATTGAATTTTGTTTGCAATGTTTTCATGTTTATTTCTCAATTGAGAAAGATCCCATTTTCATTGCTTTTGTGACGCTGGCTGAGAACACCCGGCCAATCTGATTAATCTGATTGTGAGGAATCCTTTTAATCTGATTGTATATGTTTTCGTAGTATCATTATAGGAGGATATACCTGCAATGGCAACTGATATCTAATTTTAGGGCAGCCAATTTGATTCTAGTTGATTTCAGTTGATTTTATAGTATATTGGAGCATATACCATCAATGGCAACTAGTATCTCAGCTGGAAGCAGCAATGTTTCTCTGGTGAAATTGAAGCGATGCTCTCATAACCAACTTTCATGGTACTCTTATGCTGATCTTCCCTTATTTATCTTTACAAGTATTGGCTTTGCTGATTTGTCATCTGAATGAAGTATAATCATCATGGATATCTTTTTTCTGGTTTAGGGTATCCTTCCATTAACATCAAACTATATCATTAAAATTTGCAGCCGGTCCTTTGGGGTGTCCAGATTGTATCCATGGTCTAAATCTGATTCACTTCCACTTGCTAAGAAGTGCAAAGCAGTGAAGGTGATTGCTGCATCATGCCAGAGAGACGGAAAAACAAAGCACTTTGATTTCACAGTCATCGGTAGTGGAGTTGCTGGCCTTCGTTACGCTCTTGAAGTTGCAAAGCATGGAAACGTTGCTGTGATAACCAAGGATGAGCGTCATGAGAGCAATACAAACTACGCCCAAGGCGGTGTTAGTGCTGTTCTCTGCCCTACTGATTCAGTTGAGAGCCACATGCAGGACACCATAATTGCCGGTGCCTATTTATGTGATGAAGAGACTGTACGGGTAAGCTTGAGAGCCTACAGACGGATTCTTTGTATCTTATGATGCTGTTAGAGTTAGTTCATTAAAAAGGCAATAGAGGTTAAAAATGAACATTTGTTTTGTGAAATTGTGCAGGTGGTGTGTACAGAAGGACCTGATAGAATTAGAGAACTGATTGCAATGGGTGCGTCCTTTGATCACGGCGAGGATGGGAACCTTCACTTGGCTAGAGAAGGAGGGCATTCTCATCACAGGATTGTCCATGCTGCTGATATGACTGGAAGGGAGATCGAACGGGCTTTACTAGATGCAGTCAAAAGTGACCCAAATATCTCCGTGTTTGAACACCATTTTGGTATTGACCTATTGACGTCTCAGGTGCTTGATTCTCTCCATAGATTTCAATTCGTATTCCTTTAAATGTGTTTTGTTTAGTTGGGGATCCTGCCATCGGCCCATTGAGTACAGAGAGGCTAAATTGCATAGAGCTTTTTGCACTATCATGTGGTCTAGTTGTCACGACTGTGGCTATCATATTATGGAGTATATTGATATAAGCGTTTATTTTGCTGCTTGCAGGATGGTTCCGATACAGTTTGCCATGGAGTTGATGCCTTGAATACTGCAACACAGGAGGTACCTAGAGGATTTTCTTATAGGCTTCCTCTTCTCAATATTGACACCCTTTAGACTTTATGCTGTGAATTTTCTCATTTATTCTCACTATTATGCATAAATGATCAGGTCATTCGGTTTGTCTCAGAAGTGACGTTACTAGCTTCTGGTGGTGCTGGTCATGTCTATCCAACAACAACAAATCCTCTGGTACCTTATTGATTTCTTTACATTGTAATCTAAATCCCCTGACTACTTCAATCAGAGTATTATCAATAAAATCTGGTAGCTACTAGTTACTGCTGTAGAAAAATAAAACCCTTCATATCTCTTAGATGTTGGATTCGGTGCCATTCAAGTTGCTTGACACAAATTGAGAGCGTTAGGTGTGTTTAGTTGATTAGAAAATGGACAATAGCGGGCTGTAGCCTTCACTTGTAGTTTCTCTGCAACTGAAATGAATTTATATATGCCTTCCTGGTATTTGTATGCTCATCTCCGGACGACAATTTGTAGGTTGCCACTGGGGATGGTATGGCAATGGCCCATAGAGCTCAAGCTGTTATATCGAACATGGAGTAAGCCCATTTCATTTTGCTTCAAGATTTTTTGACACCCTGCCTACATAAATCTGCGTACAGCATACTTTGTATTGCTTCAAGTTTTATCTTATTGTGGTTCTGGAACCCAGGTTTGTTCAGTTCCATCCGACCGCATTGGCAGATGAAGGTCTTCCCGTAACCCCAACGGAGCCTAGAGAAAACGCATTTCTTATAACGGAAGCCGTCAGGGGCGATGGAGGCGTTCTTTACAACCTAAGCAAGGAAAGGTTCATGCCTCTCTACGATGAGCGAGCCGAGCTTGCTCCACGGGACGTGGTGGCTCGAAGCATAGACGACCAGCTTAAGAAGAGGAACGAGAAGTACGTCCTCCTGGACATAAGCCACAGCCCCCGAGACAAAGTCCTCTCTCATTTCCCCAACATAGCAGCCGAGTGCCTCAAGTACGGTCTCGACATAACCCAGCAGCCGATCCCGGTGGTCCCCGCCGCTCACTACATGTGTGGCGGGGTCCGCGCCGGCCTCGAAGGCGAAACCAACATCTCGGGCCTATACGTGGCCGGCGAGGTCGCGTGCACGGGGCTCCACGGGGCCAACCGGCTCGCTAGCAACTCGCTATTAGAGGCGCTCGTTTTCGCACGAAGAGCCGTGCATCCTTCGATTAAATTCAAGAACGACCCGAACAAGGACCGGAGTTTTGGGTCGGACCAGTGGCCTAGGCCCGTGGCGGCGGCCACCGCGCTCGGTCGCGACATGCTCGAGAAGATCTCGAGGAAGACGAGGGGGGTGAGGAGGGAGCTACAAGGGATCATGTGGAAGTATGTTGGGATAGTGAGGTCCACCACAAGGCTGAAGACCGCGGAGCAGAGGATCGCTGAGCTGGAGGCCAAGTGGGAGGACTACTTGTTTGAGCATGGGTGGGGGCCCACCATGGTGGGGCTTGAGGCGTGTGAGATGAGGAACCTGTTTTGCTGTGCTAAGGTGGTTGTGAGTAGCGCGCTCTCTAGGACTGAAAGTAGAGGCCTTCACTACACCACTGATTTCCCACATCGAGAGGAGAGCAAGAGGCTTCCCACCATTATCTTTCCGTGTGCTGCGTTGAACACTACGTGGAGTTCGCGACAGCTCCACAGACAGCCTTCTGCTGCTATCAATATCAACTAGTGTAATACCGGTAGTTGAAATAATAACCTATTAAATTCGCCATTTTTCGTAAATTGTGCTACTGTCGATCCAATGATTGTACTTCAAAATCTAGAGTTATAAATTGACTTATCGTCCGGCATTTAGATTTAACTATAACAAACGGATGAGGTTTTAATTTTGAAATTATAAGAGAGAAGACTTGCAAAATTCTGTAATTATAGAGAACTGAAAACTCAGATATTTATATTAATTATTATATTATATACATGATTATAACATTTTGATGAACATATGGTTAATTACAATGCACATAAATAATAAGATACACTTTCATGCATTGATTTCACCTTGGATGTGCATCAAAATTAACTCTATGTTCATAAAAACTAATTGCTTGTGCATCGATTTTTTGATGCATATCGTGCATCACTTTCAAATTTTTTTTACCTTGTTTATGTGCATGAATAAGATTTTTGCATGTAGTTTAGTTAACTTTGATGCACATACCATTAATTTCGATACACGTGTATGAATAAAATGGATTTTTGGTTATTTTGATGCACATTTGGCGAATCATGACTCATGATGCACATGCCTAAATAAGGCCCACTTTTTCGTGGTATTTTGATGTACATACAAGTGTTTTGATGCACAAACATATATCCAAAATGTCATTTTTTATGCATAATCTTTCAGTGCCGACACACATTCAACCATTTTTGATGCACACGCAAATAATATGCGATTTTGGTTGTTTTGATGCACACTCGACTCTTTTGATGCACATAAGAAAGATTGTTTTGATACACATACGTCTAATTTTGATACACAAACGGCTAATTTTGATACACAAACACATATTTAAGACGCGAATTTTGATACACATTCGACGCTTTTTGATGCACTTACAACCAATTTTAGTGCACACAAAAATAGTTTTGCAGCACAAAATGTCATCTAATGCACATCCCACACCTGCACCCGATCATGTATTTTTATTTATTAAATACGCGAATAATTCGTCAAAAAATCTTGTGTGTCATATTTTCTTATTTTTAAGTGAAAAGATCTATATCGTTAATTACTTTTCATCCAAATGCTCATATTTATTGTTATTTTATAATGTAGTACCCATTCACACCAAATCTAGACTCAACAATAAATACAAATTAAAATTATTGTTGATATGAGAGAGTATTAAAACTCTAGAACTTGCCCAAATACTCATCCACTCCCTGAGGAATTGTAATTAAATGAAATCCCACAAATTATCTTTATTAAACTATAGTCAGTAAAATCTCAAAAAATCTAATTTATATCAAACCATATATTAAAATATGAGGCTCTTATCCGATCTAATAAACATCATAACAAAACTTGTAATTAATAATGTGTAATATATATTATGTGACTTATTTGCGTAGAAATCATGTTGACCTGCATTCCCTAATTACAATTTGTTACTTGATTAAGATTGTTGAGACATACATTTATAAAAGGAAGATTAAGGAAACAACAAAACTAATTTTAGCTTGCTAGTGGCGCAACCTTGTGGCCGATCTCGAGGTGCGCCGCTAACAAGCTACCTTGCAACAAAAGCATGTCTAGAATATTTCCCGTAGGTGTTCGGCATTTTCGAGCGTAATGTGGCTTTTTTCGCAAATAGCAGTGCCGGCGATATTTCCCGTAGGTCTTTGGCATTTTCGATCGTAATGTGTTTTTTTTATAATTAGTGGCGCCGACGATATCATCGTTGAGTCCTGTTATCGTAAATAAACATCGTAGTGTACACAATATCATTTTCTTTGCGATCAAGTTCGATTGATGTCCGGTCTTCCGCCAACGCCGGACCGCCCTTTTGCCGAAACTTACTCTTAGACTACAAGATTGACATCAAACTTCCTCTTCGACTTCGAAATTATATACATAATACATATAATTAACTGAGCACTAGAGGATTCAAAATCATTTTTTCGCGTCTCGAGAGACAAAAATCGTGTCTCAAGAGATTAAAATTACTGACACTACAACGACCACCAAAGATTATTTTTATAATAGATATAATTAACTGAGCTTGCCATGTTAACTTATAAAACAGAGAGGAAAAGAAACGAGAGAGAAAGTTCTTTGTTATTGAATGAATGAATACCACGGAAGTTGGTTACAAGACTATTTATAATAGCATAATAGTCAAACATAGTCATTATGTTAGTAGGTATGACAAGATGTTAGTAGGTATGAGAATTGTATGAGACCCTCCATGACAACAAGTTGTTGAGATGTTAGTAGATATGACAATTGTATGAGACCCTCCATGACTTTGTCACGAGTAATCAATATGTTTAGTTCGCTCACGCTGAACAAGGTTAATCTGCACTTCAATATGTTTAGTTCAATCTTGCTGAACAAGGTTAATCGAATCAACCAAGTAGTTTAATCAACCATACTGAATAAGGTTAATCGAATCAACCAAGTAGTTTAATCAACCAAACATGGTTACTCGAATCAACCAAGTTCGCTCGTGCTGAACAAGGTTAATCGAATCAACCACGTAGTTTAATCAACCAACAAGGTTAATCGAAATCGAATCAACCACCTCCCTCACCCTCACCACGGGTGAGGTTGTTTACTAACATATTTACAATCATTTATTATGACGACTTCTGATCTCAAAGACATTGTTTACTAATAGATCTCAAAGAGATTATTTACTAACATATCTACAATCATTCATTTACAATCATTCATTATGGCATTATGGCTGGCTTCTTAATAGTTCCTATATATAGAGATTAGAAAAGTCTATGACGAAGTTATCGTCAAGCTCCTAAAAACGTTAAAGCTCCTAAAACAATCACTCATTATGGCATTATGGATTAGAAAAGTCTATGGCGAAGTTATCAATCATGGTTGGCTTCGTAATAGTTCCTATATATAGAGATTAGAAAAGTCTATGGTGAAGTTATCAACGTTAAAGCTACTAAAACAGTCAACTTAAACAGTCAACTTATGAACGTTAAGGCTCCTAAAACAATCATTCATGATGACATTATAGCTGGCTTCCTAATAGTTCCTATATATTAGAAAAGTCTATGGCGAAATATTTCCTATATATTAGAAAAGTCTATGGCTCTATGGAAAAGTTATCGATATATTAGTCTATGACGGAATGCTATATATAGAGATTAGAAAAGTACTGCTATATATAGAGATTAGAAACGTAAAGTTGAAATAGTTCCTATATATTAGAAAAGTCTATGGCTCTATGGAAAAGTTATCGATATATAGTCTATAGTCTATGACGGACTATGACGGACTAGTCTATGACGATATATTAGTCTATGACGGACTGCTATATATAGAGATTCCGATAGGACTATGTCGCCTATAGTTAGGACTATGTCGTTTATATATAGCTCCCCGCGCTCATAAGAACAAATACAATAAAAAAGAAGAGAAAGGTATGAATTGTCTAACGTTGTTCCATGTTTTTATATTAAACAAAAAGACTTTCACTTTTTTAGTGTTCCGATGTGGGATGAAATATCATAGAACATTAGAATTAGAACTGCCCAACGCTCCTTCTGATCCTCTCTTTCGCTCTCAAATATGCATGGGAACAGCTTGTTTTTGTATCAAATCTGTGCAAGTAGGAGAGCACTAATTAAGGCTTGAGGTCACGCACTATTTGTTTCCCCCCTTACATGAACCTGCATAATTCAGCAAGCAGGTGACATCGAGGAATAAGTATTCAATATTGAACCAATTAATGATCGATGTATGATTAATTCAACCCACTTGAACTGTTGTGAATATTTCCAAGGCTTTTGTTTTTGTAAGCTTGTTTGTAAGTTGACTCGTATTCGTTCTATGGTATTTTAGATTACATATTCGGGTCTCGTTTGAAGCCAATCTCGTGTTCCTTGCGCTTTACAAATGATATGCGAACATACTAGCTTAAATACTAAAAATTCAACCAGATTACAAAATAAGGGACTTCAATTTTAAGAAAGCAATCAGTATATAGGACCTCCAAGCCTACAAGTTTAGTATTATCTAAAACACTGAAAATAAGGCATCTAGTTGCATAGGCTTGACAATTTCACCCGCACCCGATGGATACCCGAAAAACTGACCCGAAAAAAACCAAAAAAATCCGATTAAAAACGGGTGAAAAACGAGTTTCGAGTGAGCGGGTGATGGAGCGGGTACGGTTTCGGGTATAGCCTCACCCGACCCGGTCACCCGACCCGACCACCCGACCCGATCACCCGGTTTTTTTTGTCCCACATCGGAAAATTGGTAGAAGGAAAGGAGAAGAGGAGCTTATAAAAAAGAAAAGGAGAAGAGGAGAGAGTTAAGTGTTTGAAGTCTAACCATAGAGATAGGCTTTGAGACTTCTAATTAAATCTATTTTTTGGCTAATCCAATGGGTAAGCCCTATATAAATAGGTTTAAATTTTAGTTCATTTTGTTTAGGGGTCATCGATTGACCCGTTAATTTTAGTTTATTTTTTTACGCGTCATCGGTTCACCCGTTGGAACACACCGTTGGAACACAAAAACTTAAGGTTAATTTATGATTGAAAATTAAAAATTTTAACTTTTTATAACACCCGGAAAAAACCCGACCCGACCCGAAAACCGACGTATTTTGGGTGAGTCGGTTTCGGGGAACATGTCGGGTGAAAATACCGGGTCGGGTGGGCGATTTACAACCGCGAATCTGATAGTGAAAGTAGTCTACCCACACCCAACCCGGCAGCATCAGAATTCACGTGTACAAGAGAGACATGTTCTTAATTAGTGTACCCGCAGCATCAGAATTCACGTGTACAAGAGAGACATGTTCTTAATTAGTGTAGTGGAGCAAACAAGAGAGACATGTTCTTAATTACATAGCAGAAACTTCTTTTACATTATGAGTGAATTACCTTTCATTAAAAAAAAGAGTAAGTTTGGAGTTTTTTTTTCTCGTAGAAGGAGAAGTGACATTTTCCATTCCTTTAAGGGAGAATTTTATTTTATTTTTTGGTAGAATTTAAGGGGGAATTTTATTAATAGGAAAAAAGTGGACTAAGTAGTATCAAACGGGGAATAACCCGACCCCTTACATCATCAAATAATAGCAAATTGACACGCTAAGGGGTCAGACAATACATGAAAACCAATATTATAAGAAAAAGCTAAGCTAACAAGGAAGTCTTCGCTTCCCAAAAAACATGTCGAAACTTGAACTACTTAAATATATGCATGCTGATAGGAATTAAACAATAACTTACAAGTAGCCATACAAAAGGAAAATAGCTCAACTAATTAGTTATACTAACAATCAAACATTTCTCTAACTAAATCATACAAAGGTTAAATAATTCACCAACTTTTATTTTATTTTTGAATGAGTAGTAATTCACTCTATGGTGATAATAATAAGAGTATACAAGACATAGGTAAGCCCAGATATTACAAGGTTTCTTCCAATCCTAGGACGACGTACAAATAGATAGTCTCCTACTCCTAGTTTCTTAATTCCATTTGTTCCACCTAATTCAAATTCATTGATGGTTGATTACACAAATTGCACACTCATGTGATTCAACATGTATTACTTTATAGGTTTGAACTCTCCTTGTAATATTATTGACGAGTGGCCTAAACTCGGGACCAAGGCTCCAAAGAATCAATGTGATAAAAGGCCTTGTCAACGTCCTTTGACACATGATAATCAACCTCTCTCCATTTTGGCCTCGTGCCATCAAGCTGGAAAAGCATCCCCTCCCTCTTCGTTGGACAAGGCAAGCAGACTATCTCTTTCTTGTCTTCAAAACAGCAAGCTGAGTTCGTTTTCCCTCCTCTTCCACCATCGGAAAAACAAACTTGTAGGTAATATTGTGATTGAGCTCCACAAACCACCCATCGCTTTGGATGGATAGAGTTATCATAGCAAGTTGGAACATTAGAGGATATATGCAACATCCTCTCTAAAATATGATGCACTTTTAGGTCGTATTAGAGATTTTAATATCAAGTTCTTAGTTATACTTGAAACTCGTATATCCTTAGATAATTTCTACAAAATTAGCAATCCTTTTTTGCAAGAATAGGAACGAATTCATAATAAAAACATAGCGCATAACCGCAAAATGTGCAGGATCCATGTGTGCTCAATTGTCGAGTCTTGGAGGTCTCAGATCAACTCATCCACATCGAATTGAATATTCATGGAAACGAAATTTTTTTTTGCCATGACACTATATGGATAGAATTTTCCTGTCATTGGACATCAGCTTTGGGACTGCCTTTGTGCATGCCCACACCGGCTGTCATTGGACATCGGCTGTGCGACCTAACGTTCGGCTCAGCAGCGCGGAAGCAGCCGCCCACACCTTCACGTGGATCCTCCGCTCAGCCAAAGCCGCCCACCGCTGCGGTGGCCGCCAAGAAGACGAAGGGCGGTGAGTTCATCTCTGTCCCCATCGTCCAAATCCGAAGAACACAGCCCTTATCCGACCCAACTTCTGTGGTCACGGAGAGGGCTCCAAAGGCGCGCCCTATAAACAACCCGACAGTTGTGGCCGCCACGGACAGGGCGCGCCCTAGGGTGATACGTGCGGCTAGGCGTATTACTAGACGGTCTACTACCATACCCGCCACCGTCGAATCATTGATGGAAGGAGGCCCAGTGCGAGTGTTTGATTTGCATGGAGGAGATGAAGACGCCGAGCACCGCCCTCAAGATGTCGTGTTCCCAACTCTTTCATGATACTTGTCTTTTCACGTGGCTTACCAAGATTCACGTTTGTCCACTTTGCCGCTACCGATTGCCCTGTCAAACCTAATCTTTCTTAATTTTTGAAATCTATCTCGAGAGTATTTACATGTATTACATTGGAGCATTTTTAAGAGATTCTCCGTATACATTGTTATTTTTATGTTTAGAGATTTTATGATCCAATATATTCTCTATTATGTTCTTTAAAATAGAGAATTTTTTAAAAAATTGATGTTTTCCTATATTTAGAAAATTCTCCAAATTTATTTGGAGAATGCAATAATTAAAAAAGTATACATGGAAACTTGTGATTGACCATATAAAATTTTATAATAAAAAATTATATATAAATAAAATTAATAAATGTAAGATTCTCTAAAATAAAAAAGTTGTCGGAGTTAAAAGTAAATTTTATTTAGAGAATATAATTTTTTATTCTTTATTTTAGAGAAATTACTTAATTAATTGATGTATAGATATAATTATACTCCATCCTATTTTTTTTTTGTCATTGTCACCCCAGTTCAGCGGAGAGCTTTGCTCCATCAAACGCCTACGTTTGGAGTTCGAGTCTCGCGATGGCTCCTTTATTTTTGGATGGGATCTGCTATCCCAACAAGTTCATTTCTCCTCCACTAAGAGTCGAACCCTCGACCTCAGCGAAGGAAAGCGTAGCCCCTCCCACTACATGCTTGTTGGTATACTCCATCTTATTGATCATAGAGGATATATTATGTTGCTTCGATCAATACAATGTTTTTATTCGCATTAATTTTGCGTTGGTTTGTGTTATGAGTGGATTTTGTTGAACTAAGAAGAGAAAGAAAACAATGTATTCGTCAGTTCAAAAATACATAATATTTTAGAATTTGTCTCTAAAATTAAGAATGTATGTGATTTGACTTAAATATCAATAATTTTGTGAGAATTTTTCCTTTTTCCTTTTATATTTTTATTATTATTTTTAATTAATGAGGATAATATTGGAAAAATGTGGTAAATTATGTAAAATTTCAAGTATTATTAAACAAAAAAATCAAGCTAAAACATCATGTATTTCTGAACGGAGAAAATATTATATTATCTTGTATTTATCTAGAAAGGAAAGAATATTATCTTAGAGGAATAGGTAAGCTTAATAATGTGGATTTTATAGGTTAATAGTTTTAATGTAGAGTTTGATTCTTGACAAAAAAAATATATATAGGGTTTTATTTAGAGATTGTGGTGACTTTATTAATAGAGGGTTTTATATGAGATCTTGTACGTAGGATAGTATTAATCTAGGGTTTGTAGTGCTTAATTAATCTAGGGTTTTTCTACCAAAAAATTAATCTAGGGTTTGATATAGAAAGAAAAAAGATTTGGAGAGAGAATGAACGAATTTCATTATTACATAATAATTAAGATTTCTTAAACTATACCTAACTCTACCTTAACTAAGCCAGAGTATTTTATTAATCTAGGATTTGATATAAAGATTTTCTAGGATTTTATCTATCTAATAACTAAAGTCGAAGCAATTTCTACCATCATATTGCGCCACATCACCACTTTATTAAAATAATAATTTTAAATAATTGATTATGCAAATTTTTTTTATCTCTAACTAAACATAAATATAAAATAATATTTGTAAAAATTTATCCCCAAATAAATATAAAGATAAAATAATATTAGTAGATTTAACCAAAATAGATTAAAAAATATTATATTTATTATATTTGTAAAATATACATTATAAAAAGATAAGAAAAAATATGTATGTGATCACATATATATTTTTGAAATAAAAACAACCATATCTATCTATAACTACATATTAAAGTTGTAACTTTTCTAACCACCACATTAATTCTGGCCCCACTTTATATTAAAAAAATTATTTATATTTTTTTCAATTAAATTCCTTTCTGTCTATTCATGTGGAAAAAAAATTTAATTTGAATTTAAAATTAAAAATAACAAAAATTATTTATCTTTATTTTTTTTAGGAATTTATAAAAATATTTTTATCTTAAATTAAATTTTGATAAAAAGGTAAAATTTTTAAATATCTATATAATTACTTTCCTAAATTAAAATTTTATAAAAAAAATATATCTAAAAATTGATGAGTCGTAGTCGTGCATGGCACGACGGGTTCAACTGGTTTATTCCTATACAGGGAATATGTGAGAATTTCAGGTAGGTTCAAGTGACGGTGATTAGGTTATGATTATTCTGTATTTTTTACTACGTGATGTTAGTATCTTTTTTGAAGCCTCAATAAATATAATTCATTATTTATGAATATTGTAAGAGTACATAACTAAATTAAAGTTATATTATAAATTATGTATGTAAGTTTTCTTCCTAAAACAACTCTTCGTTTAATTTAAAACAACTTTTGCATAATATTTGAAATAACACCCAATTAACATCAATTATTTCTGTTCTTTTTTTTTTTGGTAGAACAATTATTTCTGTTCTTATAAACCTAAAATTGCATTAAGAGAAAATAATAATAATAATAAAAGCTTAGTAAATTGTTCAACATTCGCATGATTTAGAGAAATGTTTGATAGTTTCACCCAAAAAAAGAAAAGAAATGTTTGGTAGTTAGCATAACTAATTAGTTTAGCTCTTTCGCTTTTGTATGGGTATATACTTGTATGATATAGTTAATTCCTATAAATTACCAATACTAAGTTAGTCTAGTGGTAAAGTGGTGTTAGACTTTTTAAGTGTTGTCTAGGAGATTCGAGTTCGAATCTTTCTGACGACATGTATGGAGAAACTAATATCCGGAGGGTCCCATGTAAACTGATATTCACGACATGTACCCGGTCCGAATGTAGAGCGGCATTCGTCTGACCGATCGAACCAGGCAAGACAAAGGCAAGACAAAAAAAAGAAGTTAATTCCTATTAATTAGTACCTATATATATAAGTAGCTTAGGCTATATATATGTGAATAGTTTAGGATTTGTTTGAATCGCATATTATAATGTAAATTTTTGCATTATAGTATAGGATTTTGTATTAAATTCCACATTATGATCACATAATGTAGAATTTTGTATTACAATGAGCAAAGCAAATAGGCCAAAACCAGCCAGATGTGATTTTCATCCTCTTCTTCCTGCCCACAAAGCACACATTGACAATTATCTATTCGGCCTCTTATATGTACCTTCTTCGTATTGTTAAAACCTATTCAACATGGCCAACCAGCAAATCACTCCCCATCTCCTAGATTGGATAGCAAGCACCAATCCATCTTTGTTGCCTTATTCCTCAAAACATTATAAACAATACAATCCAAATTTCCCATTCTTTTTGAGGAAAATAGGAGAGTCGCTTGGCCAAGCCTCCATTAATTGAATTTTTTCCCGTTCTAGGTATAGAGAGGCAATATTTTATAGAGGAATTAAGTGAATTGTATTATTGATCTTATGAGGTATTTATACAAGAATACTATGAAACCCTAATAACTACCATATATAAGATATTGTGAAAATATATGCTAAGACATAAGATAAGATATTTAGTAGATAATAAATTATTCTATCCTAATATTCCCCCTCAAGCTAGACTGTCGATGAGAGAGGCCAAGCTTGTGAACCAACACTTGAAACTGAGGTCGGAGAAGCGGTTTCGTTAATATATCGGCCAACTGATCTTTAGTGGAAACATGTGAAATCCTAAGTGTCCCAGCTTGAACCTGCTCACGTACGAAATGGTAGGCCAGAGCGATGTGTTTCATACGAGAGTGAAATACAGGATTGGAGCTGAGGAAGGTGGCACCAAGGTTATCACAGAAAACCACAGGCTGTTGTGTGAGTGTGATGCCCATCTCCGCCAGTAAGAACGTGATCCAGATGAGCTCGGAACATGCATCTGCAAGAGCCTTATATTCGGATTCAGTGGAGGAACGAGATACAGATTTCTGTTTTCGAGAGCTCCAGGAAATTGGTGTTGAGCCAAAGTAGATAAAATATCCCGTTGTTGACACATAATCGTCTTTATCTCCAGCCCAATCAGCATCAGAGAAACCATGCAACTGTAAAGATGATTGAGGAGAGATGAGGATGCCAAGATCAATCGTACCGCTGAGATAGCGCAGAAGACGTTTCAGAGCCTCCCAGTGAGAAGTAGTAGGGCATTGCATATATTGAGAAAGCTTGTTGACCGCAAACGCAACGTCCGGACGAGTGAGTCCGAGGTATTGCAAGCTGCCGACGAACGTGCGATATTCGGAAGGAGACGGCAAAGGACTGCCCAGATTGCGTGACAACGTCACATTGCCATCCAGTGGAGTAGAGACAGGTTTCGCGGTCTCCATACCAGCCTTGCCAAGAAGATCGGCAATATATTTGCGTTGGGAAAGAAACAAACCCGATGACGATCTTAAGACTTCCACACCAAGAAAGTAAGATAACTCACCAAGATCCTTGAGGGAGAATTGTTTGGCAAGTGTGTCAAGAAGCCATGTAACAAGGGCGGAATCACTGCCAGTGATAATAATATCATCAACATAGACCAAAAGATAGACCGAGTGAGAGTTCCGACGATAGATAAACAGCGAGGCATCCGACACTGATGAACGGAAGCCGATCTTGAACAGAAAAGACTTGAGTTCGTTATACCACGCGCGAGGCGCTTGTTTGAGGCCATAGATCGCTTTATGTAGTTTGCAGACGTGCGAAGGGGCAGCTGGATCCAAGAAGCCCGGGGGTTGGCTCATGAATACATCCTCTTGTAGTGTGCCTTGTAAGAAGGCATTGTTAACGTCAAGTTGACGTAATGACCAGCCACGAGACACGGCCAGAGTGAGGACAAGTCGGACCGTGACAGGCTTGATAACCGGACTGAATGTTTCAGAATAGTCCCAGCCGGGGCGTTGATGAAAACCTTTGGCAACAAGACGAGCTTTGTACTTGTCAATGGTGCCATCAGGGTGATATTTGATGCGAAAAACCCAATTACAACCGACAACATTTTGATCGGAAGAAGGGGAAACAAGAGACCATGTTTTATTCATACAGAGAGCGTCGAACTCAGCCTGCATAGCAGCCCGCCATAGAGGATCTTTGAGAGCTTGCGTTATGGTTTTTGGCTCGGATGGGGGAGAGAGGTTTGTGTGGAGGTTTAGTTTTTGAATGGGCTTGAAGATGTTATTCTTGGAGCGGGTTATAATGCCATGATCAAGGTCAGGCGAGGGTTGGGGCGTGGGTTCGGAGAGTGAGGCAGCGGAGGGTGAGGAAGAGGTAGGGCTTGGTGTGCTGGAAGCCGCGGTGGAGGCAGACACAATTGGTGTAGATTGGATCGGTGTGAAATTAGGGTTAGGGTTTGGCGATTCTAAATTAGGGTTAGGGCTGGATGAGGCGCGTGAGGGCGCGTGGGCAGAGGGGGGTGCGTGAGATGGGGCGGCGGTTGGAGAGGGCAGATCCGAGAGAATATGTGGGTGAGATTGTGAAAGATTTGGGGAGTGCATATTATCCAAATTAGAAGATTGTGATCTCCCTAAATTGGAATTGGATAGATTGGTTAAAGATTGGTTTGGATTTTGCATGGTGGGGTACGGGGCGTGCATGGGAAGCTGAAAATCGGCCCACTCATCACCCAGTGCATCATCAGACGAGGGTTTGGGCGGAAGCTTGGTGTATGGGTATTCCGTTTCAACAAATTGAACGTGTCTAGAAACATATATACGACGGGTAACCGGATCAAGGCATTGATACGCACTTTGAGAGGAAGAGTAGCCAATGAATACACACGGAATGGATTTGGGCTGAAGTTTGTGGGACGTGTGTGGCCGAAGCCAAGGGAAACAGAGACATCCGAAACACTTGAGTTTTGAATAATCGGGTGGATTGCCTGTGAGTTTCTGAATTGGAGATTGAAAATTGGAGCTAGGATGGAGATGGTAGACGATTGATGAGGAAGGCAGCTGTGATCAAGGCGTGAGGCCAGTGATCAAGAGGAAGCCCCGAATAGGTGAGTAGAGAAAGGCCGGTTTCAACAAGGTGACGGTGTCGCCGCTCAGACATACCGTTGTGTTCCGGAGTGTGAGGCGGAGACGTGAGATGTGTGATCCCATTATTGCTAAGAAAATGACGGAGAGCGAGATATTCCCCGCCATTATCGGAATACAGGATTTTGATCTTGTGATTGAAATAGGTTTCAACAAGGGACCGAAATTTAATGAAGACACCCTGAGTTTCAGATTTTCGTTTGAGCGGATAAAGCCACACATACTTTGTAAAATGATCGACAAAAATAACGTAGTACTTAAATCCGTCATAAGATAACACAGGAGAGGTCCAAACATCAGAGTAGATAATCTCAAGTGGTGAATTAGAGACAAGAGACGATTTATGAAACGGAAGTTTATGACTTTTATTGATATGACAAGAACTACAATCAACTTGAAAAGAAGGATCACTGCCTAATCTAAACTGTTTATTAATGAATTGAAAAACTGCGGAAGACGGGTGCCCTAGCTTGTGATGCCAAGACGCCGGAGAGAGAGCACGACGAGCGGAAAAGGACACTGAGGTAGAAGACGGCCAAAAATAGACTCCATCGATGCACGGGCCACTAAGGATTGTTGAACCCGTATGGATATCCTTCACAAGAAAACAATTATGTAAGAAAACCATAGCATAACGGGTATCGGAAGTAAACTTAGACATAGAGATAATGTTTTTGGAGATGGATGGGACGCAAAGAACATTAGAAAGTTGAAACTTTTGAGAAGGAGTGGAAAGAATAGAGGAACCAGAGTGCGTAATAGGCAAACCTTGACCGTTACCGACGTATACTTAATCCGGACCGGAATATGGTTGATGGAGGGCAAGATTAGCAAGGTCATTGGTGAGATGATTAGAAGAGCCAGAATCAACTAGCCAACCAGGATTAGGGTTGGACGTAGAAGCCATGTGAGCTTGGGGCGGAGTTGGTGGAAAACGGTTGGAGGGCGGAAATTGGACATATGGATAATCTTCACGGAATTTAGCACATTGAGAAGCCACATGGCCGGGGCCTTTGCAATATTGGCACTTGCCAAGGAATGGCTTTGGAGAGTTAGGTTGGTTTGGTGGAGTAGGGTTGGTTTGGTTTGGATGTGAAGGGGACGAATTAGGGTTTCTCGGTGGGCGGGGTTGGTAATTCGGATTAGGGTTTTGGTTGAAGGGAGGCCAGTTTTGTGGGGGTGGGGGCGGAGGCACGGAGGACTGCCAGGTTTGGGTCGAGTTTGAGCCCTTTGCTCGGTACTTGTTCTGCTTCTGCACATTCAAGGCTGTCACCGGGGCGTTGTCTGTGGTCTCCGACTTCACTTCGAGTTCTCGGAGGATCAGTTTCTCGTGCAATTCTTCGAACGAGATGCATGAATCACGCATGTTTGCACCATCGATAACGGATTGATAATTGGAATCAAGGCCTTTGAGGATATAGTCGATGAAATCTTCATGGGAAACCGGTGCATCTAAGGACGCCAGGAGGTCCGATGCAGTCTTCATAGCTTGCATATATTCCGAGATGGTGGAGGATCCTTTCTTGAGCGTTTGAAGGCGTTGCCGAACTTGTCGTTTGTGACCCCGAGAGGCAGTGCCGTATGTGCGTTTGAGCGTGTCCCACACGGCCTGGCATGTTTTTGCTTGGGTGACGAGATTGGCCACGGGGGAGGATAACGTGCCAATCAGAGCACCATATAGAAGCCGATCCTGACGTTTCCATGTAAGATACGCCGGATTGGTGATTGTAGCATTGTCTTGTACCACCGATTCAGCAGCCAGAATGGGGTGAGATCCGTCAAGGAACTTGAACAAATCATAACCTTCAAGAGTGGCTTGAATTTGTGTTTTCCATGTAAGATAATTGGAGGGAGTAAGTTTGATGATGTTCGTAAAGTGAACAATGGTGAATGGTTTTGTATGTTCATGAGGATTGGCCAAAGCAGTAACAAACTCGTTAGCCATGGCGTGGATTAGGGTTTTGTGTTTGAACGTGGGATAGGCCTAGGATCTTAAAGCGTATGATACCATATAGAGAGGCAATATTTTGTAGAGGAATTAAGTGAATTGTATTATTGATCTTATGAGGTATTTATACAAGAATACTATGAAACCCTAATAACTACCATACATAAGATATTGTGAAAATATATGCTAAGACATAAGATAAGATATTTAGTAGATAATAAATTATTCTATCCTAATACTAGGCACTTTCGAAACTTTAATTCTACAAATAGGCTCGTTCAAAAAAGATTTCCGGAGATAGGATGTTTGGCACGGATCGTATTAGAGTCGCTAAATGGGATAGCGACTTTCTCTAACAAAGTCGTTGTACCGTACAACGACTTTACCCGGATATATATTACTTTTTATTTTTTCACCTAAAGTCGCTCTTTTGAACAGCGACTTTGTTGTATTTTTTTTTACCTTACAACAAAAATAGGCTCGTTTGTCCTCGGTATTACTATAGCTATACTACAGGAAGAAGACTGAACCCTATAAAAAAAATTCCAACAAAGTCTCTACATATTATACTAGACTGAAGATTTCGGTTTTTTATTTCTAATTTAAAAAATTATTATGCTAGATATGCTACATATATATTTACTGAATCCAAGTATTTCTACATTAATGCTGTATTTAAGTAAAATTAATATTTTAATAATTTTAAAATAAAATTGGGGGCCAGATATCAACACAATGAAAAAACTATATAAATATATTTAAGTTATTTATAAAGTATGATCTAAATTTTTTTTTTTATAAATTATATAATTTTATTAAGATATATACATATACTAGTTTTACCCATCGTACCATATACGACTACGATTCGATATTTTATAAACATTATAAATAACATATTAATAAATAAATAAAAATATAATATAAACATTAATATAAGAAATATATTGTTCGTAGAATGTATATAATTTTTTAATCAAATATTATATTCTTCCTATTTTATTACTTTTTATGTACGTAAATTTAGAGTTTATCAAATATTTCAATATCTATTAAATATTTTATATCCATTTTTATTAATTTTAAAATTTTTAACTGTTTATATTTTTTTTATAAAATAAAATCACTATATTTCTATAAATAAATTCGTCAAAAGATATATGATAAAATATTTATATTTATTTTAAAATATTTAAATATTTTATCTTTAATTTTAAATACTTGTATTAGAAAGTTTTCAAAAAATATTGTTATACTAAATATATATTTTTTTGATGTTAGAGATAAATTCAAATACTTAAAAAAAATTAATAGAAAGAAGTTATAATAATAGAAATAAAAATTAATTTTGTAAATATGAGGGGGGCTAGAATCGTTCTAGTGGTTCGAAAAGGTACAACTTTAATATATAGCTATAGATATTACCTATTTTTTATTTTTAAACATTATAAATATTTATTATTAATTTTTTTATTATAAAAGAAAAAATATATCTATAAATAATTTCGTGAAAAGACATCATGCTAAAAGGTAAAAGATATTTATACTTATTTAAAAATATTTTAAATTTGTTATCTTTAATTTTAAATATTTGTATGAGGAAGTTTTCAAAAGATATTGTTATACTAAATAGATATTTGTTTGATGTTAAAGATAGATTTAAATAGTTAAAGAAGAATATAATAGGAAAAAGTTAAAATATTAGAAATAAAAATTAATTTTATAAATATGAGGTGGGGCCAAAATCGTTTTGGTGGATCGAAAAGAGATAGCTTTAATATATAGTTATAGATTTTAAATTTTATATTAATATCATAATATTGTATACTTTTTAATTAGTAAAATAACCACGTGAATATCACAGAACCTCAACTTGTTACATATTATTAGAGATAAGATTATTTTGATTTTTTTTATATTACACATACGATTTCTTCACATGCACGATATCATATTACCTCCGTTTCACAATAGATGTTTATAGAGGATTTTTTCTTGTTTCACAATACATGTCCATATAATAAATTTGTTCATTACTTTCTATTTGTACTCCTTATAATTACACCACATTAATCCTAAATATTTTTTTCAAGGGGTACTATTTAATAGGATTATAAGGGTAATTTCAGGAGAATTTTTTCTCTTAATATATGTATAAATTTGTCTATGAATATCTACTGTAAAACGGAAAAAGTATCTTCTTAACGCATTACATAATACCAATTTCGATACCAATTTTGTTTAATAAAAAAAAGGGAAGTCGCTTGTAGGAGGCTAGGAGCGACGACTTCTACATACAAGAATTTTTTTAAATAAAAACTTTAAAGTCGCTGCACAATAAAGCGATTTTGATTAATTTTTTTTAAAATAAAAATAAAAAGCAATACCGAACCGTTAGAGCCAGCCTATGTTTGGAAAAAAAAAAATTACCCAGCCTATGTTTGAAATTAAAATTTATTCCGAGCCTACGTTGGAAAAAAATTCCCATTAATTTGGCTAGCAGAAAGGTTGAGTGTTTGAAGAATATTATTTCTGAGCGCGCCTAAGGACTTGTTTCCAAATGAAGGAGTGTTTAGAAGAAATGTTCATACTCCAAAAAATCTTCCTTCTTCACCAAGTTGTATTCAACTCATATATAGTCCTCAAATTCGTCTTCTTCAAATAAATATCATACCCTAGCTTGAAAAAGATAGGCTTATTTCAAGCAAGAAAAAATGTAAACGCCCTTGTTCAAATTAAAGGTCTACAGACTTTGCTCCAAGCTACTAAACTCCTCTTACTCTCAGAACATGCATCCAAAATGTAAGCTTTCCTTCAATTAGTCTTCTAATTAATTACATGTGTCCTCCCTACATAAGATAATCTACGTACTAACATTGTTTCTCTGAATCTTAGAAATGATATTAATTGCATGTAAAAAAACCCTCAAAACTAACTTACCATACAACGTACAACATACGTAGTTCCAAATTGTATTTTTTTTTTTTTGGTAGAAGGAGAGGCGGTACTCTCCGGCCCCTCAAGGGGGCGTTTTATTAATAATAAAAAGTGGGCTAAGTAGTCAGCAAACGGGGGTTAGCCCGACCCCTAACATCATTGTGCAACAGTAAATTAATCCCCTCAGGCGGGGCAAGCAATACATGAAAACCAATAGGAAACGAGAAAGCTAAGGACGCGAGGCGATCGGAAACCGTATTCGCCTCTCGATACACGTGACGGAATTGGATAGACCAATCCCTACTGATTAAGCCTTGGCACTGACGTACCAGGCTATATAACGGGTGACACTTTTTAACACTAGAACTAATAAGATTAATAACCACTTTGGAGTCGGCTTCCACCAGCACACGTCGATAGTCCAAGTCCCACGCCATTTGAAGACCATCACGCACACCCCAAAGTTCCGCCGCCGGCACTGAACAAGCGCCAATGTTGTGGACGAATCCTCTAATCCACTGTCCTTCATTATCTCTAATAATACCTCCCGCCGCAGCCATGGTTCCGCCCTTGACCGCTCCATCCGTGTTGATTTTAACCCAATTGTGCGGTGGCTTTGTCCAGGCAATACCATGAAAACTTCTAGTAATTGAATTAGAGAGATCAGAGGACTTACCTGCATATTTCTGATAATCAAAAGTCCGATCCAAGATGAATCTCGCCTTCTCTGAGACGATCAAGTCTTCATTAAACGCCTTGGCATTACGCCAGCGCCATATCCACCAAATAGCATTGGCAAATAAGGAGCGCCAGTCTAATGAACCTTCCATCCGATCAACAATGATGTTGTCTCTGATCCAGCATGCGAAAGGGACCTGGAAAAAGGTAATATTTTCATTAGGAATCTTGAAATTATTCCAAATGAATCTTACCATAGAGCAATCCCAAAACATGTGTTCATAAGTTTCATCCTCGTCTTCGCAGTATACACATCTCGGAGAACTAGCGAAGTGTCTCCTAAATCGCTCGACATTAGATAATACCCCTCCTCTGCTAGCCGTCCAAACAAAGCAACGAACCCGTTCCGGAGCACGAATCTTCCAAATAGCTTTGTAAAATCCAACATCAGTCTCTTTCCTGTCAACATTTCCTTGAATCATGTCATACCCAGACCCAACAGTATAATCCCCGTCGGCAGAATATTTCCAACACAGCTGATCCGAATCACGCCCGTGTTCGTTCGACACAGCGACTGCTGCAAGCTGGAGAAGGACCTCCGTCGGCAACATAGTAGACAACTGATTCCAGTCCCAACCGTTGTGTTCCATCCAGTAATCACACACTCTCCTGTTGACATGATCCTCATCCACATCGCATATAGCAACCTCTCTGAGAGAGCGATCAAGAAGCCATTGATCCGACCAGAACAAGATCAAACTACCATCTCCCAACAACCACTTGGTACCATGCTTCACCACCTCTGAAAGGCCGCATTTGATCCCTTTCCATATGTAGGAACAGGCCGTGGTGTTTCCCAGCGCACAATCCACATATTTGCGCTTGAGAACAGTCGTCCATAACTCACCATCATTATTCACAAATCTCCATCCAAGTTTACCCACAAGGGCCAAATTCATGTTTTCCATGGATCGAATTCCGAGGCCTCCATGAATTTTCGGTTTGGTAATTTCTTCCCACACAACTTTATGAACCCTCCTCTTCTCATTAGTGCTACCCCATAAAAAGGCCCTGTTGATTTTATCGATCTCTTTACAAGTGCTTGAAGGTAGTAGCACCGTAGACATCGTGTATACCGGAAGCGACGTCAAAACCGACTTAACCAAGGTGACTCTTCCGACAAAGCTAAGATGTTTCGTTTTCCAGCCCGCTAACTTGTTATTGAACTTATCAATGAGACTAGCAAACGTGTCTTTGTTCACTTGTTTGTGAAGTATGGGCATTCCGAGATATCTTCCCAAGTCTGTCGTTACCTCAAATCCACTTTCTTCATGAAGTTTTTGAGCAAGGTTGCTGCTAGTATTTGCTGAAAGAAAAATCTTGGACTTTTGTATGCTTATTTTCTGTCCAGAGGCTTTGCAAAACTTCTCTAAACATTTCTTGATGGTTCTAATTTGATCAACCGAAGCCTCCGCAAACAACATGATGTCGTCTGCGAAGAAAATATGAGAGAGGGTGGGGCCGCTTCTCGTAAGTTTGATAGGCTTCCATTCACAACTTTGGACCGAATCCATGATAATGTGACTGAGTCTTTCAATGCATAGAAGGAACAAGTATGGTGACACCGGGTCCCCTTGTCTGACTCCTCTAGAAGCTTCAAATCCCGTCGTGACTTCACCATTCCAAAGCAATTTCATCTTGGGGGTTGAAACACAAGCCATAATCCACTCAATCATTCTCTCTGGGAAACCAGCAGTAGCGAGAGACAACTTGATGAACTCCCAATTCAATCGATCGTAGGCCTTCTCCAAGTCTAACTTAAGGATCATCCAACCCTTGCCGCCTCTTTTCCTCTTCATTGAATGAACAACCTCTTGAGCAATCACCACGTTGTCCATTATCATTCGTCCCGGTAAGAAACTTCCTTGGGTAGGTCCTATGATACTAGAGAGTATAGGCTGCATTCTGTTTGTTAAAATTTTGGTGATCGTCTTATATAAGACGTTGAAAAGGCTGATCGGTCTGAACTGATTGATTCTTTCCGATTTCTCCACTTTGGCTAGCAACACAATGAGCGTATCATTCACCCCATCAGGAAGGTTGGCAGAGCGGAAGAAATCTCTCACGAAACTGACTACAGAACTTTTAACAATATCCCAACACCGCTGGAAGAAAACCGGTTGGAAGCCGTCGATGCCGGGCGATTTATACGCAACCCATATTTTTGATGGCACCCCAGATTTCCTCTTCACTAACATTCATCACCATCTTGCGTTTACCATCAATATCAAAATCAGGAAAGCAATGCCTAGTTTGGAGAGTAGCATCATTAGTTGTGTTATCTTCGGAATACAAGTTTCTGAAAAAATCAACCGCTAATCTCTCAAGTGCTCTGTTGTCTTCAATCCAAACCCCCTCATCAGTTCTCAGTCCATCTACCCGATTATGCTTACGACGGATGATTGTTGAAGTGTGAAAGAAGGACGTGTTTCTATCCCCACACTTGAGCCACTGTTCTCTTGACTTTTGGAACCAAAGAATTTCCTCCTGTTCTAGAACCAATTCCAGATTCCTTTTGATTTCACTTTCCATTTCAAAAATGTCAGTCGTGCTAGAAGAAACCATCATGCTCTGCAGATTATCAAGCTGACTTAAAAGTTGCTGCTTACGTTGGTGAATGCTACCGAACGTTTTCTTGTTCCACTTGATAAGCTCATCTCTTAACACCGTAAGGGCGCTAGGAGTGTCAAGATTCAAACACCAACTGTCGTGAACTTTCTCCTTGAACTGCGGATGTAAGAACCACGCTGCCTCAAACCGGAATGGGCGTCTCTTCTTGTTGAAATTAACTTCTGGATTGAGCGAGAGAAGCATAGGATTGTGGTCTGAGGAGAATCTTGGTAAGTGACGGACATTTGCTTCAGGCCAAAGAATACGCCCCGAAACATTCGTGAAAGCTCTATCAAGGCGCTTAGACACAATCATATTACTCGATAACCTACGGCTCCAAGTAAACTTCGGACCAGTATATTCAAGATCAATGACATCCAAGTTATTGCACCACTGGTTAAACCGATTAGAGTCCGTGTGCAGTCCCCCGGACCCACCGTCCCTCTCATGGAGGAACCTAATGCAATTAAAGTCCCCACCAATGATTATAGGGCCATTAATCTGGTTAACAGCAGTTTCAAGTTCCGTCCAAAAAGATTTCCGACGGTCATCAGACGGAGGGGCATAGACCATGAAATGTGACAGAGGACTCCATTGTCAACAAACTTAGCAATTATGAAGTTCCTGTTTTTGTGAATCACTGAGAGGTTTATACTTTCCTTTTTCCAAAAAAGCCAGATTCCTCCTAACATTCTAACTGGTTCCACTCTCTCACAATCCGAAAAGTCGACTCTAGTCATTCGATCACAAATAGCTTCAGCTTTGTCCCCTGAAACTCGCGTCTCAAAAACAACAAGTATATCAACCTTATGAAGGCGACAAATGTAACGGATAGCTCTTCGGAAGCCGGGTTTACCTGCACCGAAGCAATTCCACATAAGAATCTTCATATATAACAATTTGATAAAAATAAAGAGAAAACAGGGAGAAAGCGATCAGCAATCCAAGCCCGTTTGAGCTTGATTCGATTCCGCCATCGCGGTATCATCTTGTCCTCTGTCCTTTGCTTCCGTTTCCTGAATACTGGCCTCAATCACAAAGAGTGGATTTTCATTAACAATCGTCTGAAGGGAATCCGAAAAATTGGTTGAGGTTTTCGGGTCCCCAGGGTCAAATCCTGATTGTATGATGATATTATTCGATTTCTCCAAAAAAGGATCAATTGGAGTGAGATCTAGTGAATCCCCAATTTGGCGTCTCCTCTTAGAATTTGTGTTTAGTAACGGCCCATTAAGGGCGGCAATCAGGTCTAGCCCATCAGTGCCCTTAGTGATGCCACTGGGCCCATTCTTGCGCTGGTTTCTTTCCAAACGTTTTTGAGGATGGGCCTTTTGGGCCGTTGGCCCAATTACTTTATGGGAGGCGAATTCAAAATGGATGGAATCCCTTGAAGAACCGGAATCAAGCTTGATTTTTTCCGTATTGTCGACCAACAATTGCTCAGTAGCTTTATTTACTGCCTTTTTCTGAAAAATCTTCCTTCCGTCTAAATTGCGGATTTCCAGGGGGCTGCTTTGCGAGATTGGAGGCGCCTTGCTAGTATTCTTTCCTGAATCGGATTGATCAGTGTTGGCCTCCCCATTATTCAGCGATTCAAGGATGCCAAATCTGTTTGTTTCAGGAAACAATTTCTGTGAAACTTTATCTTTTCCCTTGTACATCCTCCCTGTGATATCTTTGGAGGTAATCTTCTTTGACTGCTCGAAATTATCCTCTTTCGGATCTTGTGATGGCTTGTTACCTCCCTTATTTGGACGTGCTTTCCTTTCAGGGATCATCCATTGGCCGTACATGCCTTTTCCGGTTCTTGCCGCCTCATGCGCTGTCATCGGCGTCAGTGACACCACCACCTTCGAAGACGACGCCCCATCCTCCACCGGAGATGCATTATTACTCCCTTTAGGATTGGGCGTCATTGGAGATGCCTTTGCGCGAAGTGGACAGTAGTTCTTTAGATGACCAAATCTCCCGCAGTCAAAGCAAATGGTCGGAAGACCCTCGTACTCGACCAAGTATCTACAACCGTTAATGCAGATAGTACCTTTCAGAGGTTTCTCAAGGTCGACCTCTATGCAAATCCGAGCAAATTTACCCCTATTAGTATAGAGAGTCCTTGGATCCACCCGTATTGGAGTTCCAATGCCTGCTGCAATGTTCATGAGGACTTTCTCTTCATATAGTGACACCGGAAGATCTGAGATCCTGACCCATGTCGGAGTAGTTTTGATCGGGTCCGTCGTCTTGAGGTTTTGCGACCATCTTCTAACCGTAAGACAATGCCCAAACATGGTCCAAGGACCATGAGTAAGGGATGTGAGGAAATCTTCATCTCGTTCAAACCGCACCAGGAAACACCCATTGGTTAGATCCATCAAGTGCATACCAGCGTCAGTTCTCCACATTTCTCTTAACTTTCTCTCCATAATAGCGAAAGCGATCGGTTGTCCCAACAGTTTGACAACCACTGATTTTTGCCAGACAGAAGCAAGGGCTTCCATGACATCGTCAGCGATCAAAATTGTTGGTTCACCCTCTTCACCGTCAGGGAAGTGCACCGTGATTTTTCCTTTGAGAAACTCATCATCTATGTGGGTCTTCTGGTGTGTTGCGCTGCCAGAAACCACCACGTTCCTCCAAGATGCGCGTTGGTCCGGTGGTTTATCTGGTGGTTTCCCCTTCGCTGGATCAAGATTCATATCGGCGGGTACCAGTTGACCCGACGGAGGAGTCGGAAAATTTTCTTCAGGGTTCATAGAGAGAGCGTTTTTTTTCCGATCGTAACTTTTTTATTTATTTGTAGTTCCAAATTGTATCCATATACGTACTTGACACCAAGCTTAAGTATAAACCCCATTGGAAAGAGAATAGAGAATCTAAAAAATGAGCTATAACCATATATGCATATATTTCTTATGCTATCAATAATATTCATATATACACGTACGAATTACTGAAATGAAAAAACACAAACTAAATTGTTTCGAAATCCTTGATGTACGTACAACTTATATTTGACATCCTAATTAATTATCAAACTAATTAAATTAATTAGTTCAAACAAAAAATAGTCCTAAATCGTAGAAACGGTTTGTCCACCGACGTAATCGGATCAATCATCGATTCTCATGTCGTGGATGCTCGCCCTCCTCTTCCTGGTGGTTGTATTCTCGATCCTGTTGTAGTATTTCTGAGCATGGCTAGCGAGCTGGTTTGGGGTTCTTGTCTTGACAAACTCTCTTGAGATGCTCTTCCAATCCCCTCTGCCGTGCACTTGGAGTCCTTGCAAGAAGAGTCTACATACAATAACAAAACCATTCGTTATCCAGCAACATGATATATTAACATTGCTAGCTAGCTATATAGCTAGATTAATCTAAATATATGAAGCACATGTAAGTTCAATCCGGAACATATATATATGTATAAGTGTATAATCAGTTAATATAAAGAAGTCACATATACATATTAGATAGATAAGTAGCAATTAGGGTTTGGGTGCATGAAAGTGGTGGAGTGAGTACTTACTCATGCTCTTTCTTGGACCAACGGATTACTTTCCTTCTCTGCCCGGGCTGCTGTCCGTCGTGGACGGGGATGGCTGCTGCCACAGGCGGTGGTGGAGCAAGTGTGTCGTCCATGGCATCGACGGCAACTTGGTTGTGAACTTGCACGGTGGGATGAGAAGAAGGAGGATGAGGAGGCTCCGTTGTAGGGTCAAGAACGTATGCTTGTTCGGGGACTTGAATGACCATTGGCGTAGGGTCCAAGCAGGCAACATGGTTGTTAATTTCCGGGGGCTCCGGTGTATGATCAACAAGACCAAGAATCTCCTCGTACATATGTACGTATGCTTCAATGGGGGCGGCCTTTAATTCCTTGTAGTTGTCTAGACCTTCACAAACGCGCTCCCCGTCCATTGGTGTTGTAGGCGGTGGTGATAGGACGGTGGTTTGCAAATTGAGTGGTGATAGGACGGTGGTTTGCCGTCGAAAGGGTGGTCCAGCGGAGGCATCTTGGCGTGTGCAAGTTGAGTCGAACGATGTACTTGATCGATCGAACTTGCTTGAGATCGCAATGAAATAATCGCAACAAATCTTAGCTTCTTAATTGTCCAAGTCGGCCCGTACGTACGTACCTTGTTGGTTTCAGGCGGTTTCCTCTTAATGCCCTTTTATAGACGTATGTCGGAACAAACAAATCGCAATTAGGATATATAATACGTGTGAACGTATATTTAAACTAAACTAATCTTATAATAATACACGCAAGATAAGAAAAATATCAATTCATGATTTTTATCTATATTTTAAAAATAGCTAAAATTTTATTATATTGCAGATTGTATATATAAGTTGTTGCTTAATTTCCTTAGAACAACTCTTAAATTAATTTATAACAACTTTTGAACGGTATTTGAAATAACATCCAAATTTTATAGCTAATTACATTAATATATCTACGTATAAACTAATCTAATAATACACACGAAACAAGAATAAATTTCCCAAACAGAAAGTTCAATTTATGATTTTCAAATAATTTAAACTAGGTAAACTTATTTTATAGCTTAAAAGTTGTTCAACTTTCTAAAACAACTTCTAACTTTTTTTTTTGAAAGAAAACAACTTCTAGCATTAATTTAAACGGCTATCGAATAATATGTCGCCAGATCGGATCCTGCTTCGTCGCTTCATCGGAGTTGCCCGAATCGAATCCTGCTTCGTCAAAGTTGCCCACGCTTTTTTTTTTGAGAAGTTCGGAATTTTTTGAAGGTGGTTTTTTTTTTATTGTAGAAGGTTTGGATGGTTTGCAAAAATGAGTTTGTAATGGTGGCTAGCGGAAGCTTATTGGCAGTCAATTGTAAACGTCGGCATCCATTGGAAAGGGAAAAAAAAATTGAGGATCGAAGAGCTGTTAAGCAAAAAGCTCGGATACCATATAGAGTTATGTACTCCCTCCGTCCCATTATGTTTGTCCAATTTCCATTTTGGTTGTCCCAAAATGTTTGTCCAACTTTTTTTCTTTCCTTTTATATCAATACATTCTTACCATATTACCCTCATCTTTATTCATATTATCCAATAAAAAAATCTACACCCATACCCCTTTTAGTAATTTCCTTTCTCTTTCTCTTTCTCTCATATTTAACAATCACCATCACAACCTCTCTCATCATCCTATTTGTTGCTTTTCATTCTTCCACTTTTTCTTAATTTGTGTGCTACTTGTCCTTTTGGACGAACATAATGGGACGGAGGGAGTATTATGTAAAGAAGATGCGTAATATTATTAATGACCAAGATGACTACTTATACAAGTGATGAAACCCTAGTTAGGATAGAATCTTATCTATAATAACAAGTAGCTAAAAATAAGCAACATCCTTGATCCTAACAATATCTCCTAGTCAAGGATGGTAAGATAATATACTAATAGAATAAAATATTTAATCTAAAATATATTATCAATATTGTAGAGTGCGGCGATGGCAGCTTAATTTGCAGTTAGATCGAATTGCACCAAAGGAAATACGAATCATTAGGGTCAATACGACCTTCTCTCTTTTGACAAGGTCTCACACATTGAGGATTAACATTGTCACTATCTTTAATATAAAAAAAATGAGATGTTGCTTTGTTCGATATAGTTGGATCTCATACATCGAGCTCATGACAAATTGAAATAAGTGTAGCAGACACTGAAATAAGCATAATCTTTCGAAGCCATTAAAATTAACATACACCTCGTCTATGTAATATAGTTACTGATGCAATGGATAGACTACGACATTTCGTCACTTGCAATCAAATCCTAAATATCCAAAAAATGTTCTAGGATGAAAGATCATCCGAAAAGATGTACTAGGATGAAATATCATCCTAACTTTTAACTTGTTTGAAAAAATGTTTTCTTTAATAAAAAAATACATATTTTAAACATTTCATTCATTTTTCATAATGTTTTACTTGTAATAAAATGTGTTTGGTTCGACCAAAAAAAATTGTGTTTGGTTCGAGCTTGATCAGGTCTAGCCCAAGCCAATGAGCCCATCAATCATGACAGGTGACAGCCCATAGGCACGTTAGTACTACGAAAATGGCGAGGAACTACGATGATTTACTTAGATTGACTGGTCTTCAGATCTCTTCTTTCACCCTCTATCTCTAATTTAACTATTCCACTACTCTGCATTCTGCTGAGCTATCAATCGGTCTCAGATCGAACTACCTCCCCAAACCCTAGCTTTCTCCCTTCCTCTCCTCCAACAATGGCGATGAGAAGGGAGATGATGAATTCCGTCTGCTCCTTCATCGCTCTCTTCTTCGTCCTCTTCGCCTGCGTTGAGCTCTGCGACGCCGCCACCGCCGTCGATGTCTACCGCCTCATCCAGTACGATCTCGCCGGGGCTCCCTTTGGATCTCGTTTCGCTACTCTCAATCACCACGCCGGATCTTCTCTCAATCCGAACAACGCAGATCTCTCTCGCACTGTTGTTATCGTTCCCATTCGGAAGCTGGCTCAGTTACCTGCCATCAAAGGTTTCCTTTTTTTTAAGTTCTCTTTTATTTTTACTTTTTCATGTTTTTTTTTTGTTTGATCCTTCAGAAATCGTATCTAGATAGTTCAGCAAACGAACCGATTTCTTGATTGAACAGTAGTCATGTACTGATAGAAGGTCAACTCACTAGGTTGGTTTGCTGAATTACGAATTCTCCTGTAGCTAGCATTCTCACTTGATTATTTGGTCCGGCAGTCTTAAGTTGGAATATGAACATTGATTAGCATTAATCAAATCTTTTAAACAGTGTTTTTTTGTTGAAATGTAAAGATCAACGAGTTTATTCATGATGCTTACTAATGACGCAATTATGTTTCTTAATAATTACTAGAGTTCCGTGGAGAAAATATTTTAGCATTACACACCAATTAATGAGCTTACTTGACCTCGGGGATAGGATGGAAGCCGTGTCTCATGTGCACCAAAACAGAAGCTTTGAACTATAGTATTGCAACTAAAATGAGTCGTGGTCTGTATATGTTATTAAGCTAATAAATGATCTGCTACTGGAAGTCTCCCCTGACCTTTTTAAATTGATTACGTCCATACTCTGCTTGAGTATATTGCTTTGTTACTCTAATCTCTGATTTGTTGTTGAAGTTTGAATAATTTTGTATGTAAATTTAACCAGCCACAGTTAGAGATTTTTTTCCTTCTTTGGGCTGGAAATGTTAATTTTCATACGGTGTAGTATCTTTTTAACATGATATGTTGCAACAATTATGCTGCAGATTACATTGTTCAGAAGCAGCCCTTGGGTGGTCTCCTATTTCTGCTTCCTCGGTTTCTGAGTCGAGAACATAATTCTCTTGTCCCTGATAAGGATGAAATGGAAATAAAGAAGGAGTTGGCAGAACTAGAGAAGTTACTTATACATGCAAATTTACCTGTAAGAGAATTGAACATGGTTGGTTGGTATATAACATCGATTGACTGGTTAACATCTAATATTTTTTATGATATCACATTTTATTGCAGTATCCTGTTTATTTTGCCTTTGAGGATGACAATTTGAAGTCTGTTTTAGCTGATATTAAAAGAAATGATGCTACTGGTCAGCCTGCTTCAGCAACAACTGGAGGGTATGTTTTTCCAATAGTTTTATCTACCTAAGATTCTTTAATTGCCCGTATACTTGAATTGAAGTTGCTTATAACTTTGATTCTATGCTTTCTTTTGCTATCATTCTTTTCAGGATAAAATATTTTTCATTTCGTTATGCCACTCATATACAAGGATATTGATGCGATGATGCTACAAATCTTTTGTTGTTTTCATTCAATTCTTACATTAATTTTGTTGATTGTTTCAGATTCAAACTTGTTGTTTCAACAGCAGAACCCAAGAAAGTTGCGTCTCCAACAATTACAAATATTCAGGTCTGGCCTAGCTCATGATTGCCTTAGCTCATGATTGGTTAACTATGAACTGTGACATTTTTCATAAATCTAGAACTCACCCAAGGGTTTCCAGGATGGGTTATCCCGCATTCATAAATCATCCTAAGGGATGGGTTGCCAATTCATGGCGCTATAAAACATTATTATCTTGTATTCTTGTTTGTTGAATCTAGTGAGATGGCCTAATGGATGCTGCTTAAGTAAAACGTTCTGGGTTGATGATGTCCCTGTATTTCATAATTGTGTTCACTTCTATTGTAATGAATTATTTTTGTGGTGATTTGCAGGGATGGTTGCCAGGATTGAGGGCAGATGGAGACTCAAGTCAACTTCCGACAATTGCTATAGTGGCATCCTATGATACATTTGGCACCGCACCTGTATGTGAAAACTTGTATTGATTTCAAGGTATAAAAGTTTTTTTCTTCAATATGAACTTTTTATTGCAGGCATTGTCAGTAGGAAGTGATAGCAATGGAAGTGGTGTTGTCACACTTCTTGAAGTGGCTCGTCTATTTTCACTTCTTTATTCAAATTCTAAGACGAGGGGAAGATACAACTTGCTTTTTGGGCTAACTTCTGGTGGGCCATACAACTACAATGGAACTCATAAGGTGCTAAGCTCCTCCTTTGAAGTTACCTTATTATTTTTTTTTCTGACATTTTTTTATTTAAATTCATTAAGAATTTTCCTTTGTACAAATCCACTGTAAAAATAATAATTCTTACTTCAAATACTTTATGCAGTGGCTTCGAACTTTAGATCAACGTCTGCGTGAGAGTATTGACTATGCCATTTGTTTAAATAGCATTGGTTCTGTGCACGATGAACTGTTTCTTCATGTGTCCAAGCCTCCAGAGAATGCTTACATAAAGCAAATTTTCCAGGTATATAATGCACATACATGACTATTTGGATTGAAGTGAATAATATTGAATCTTCTCACTCATTTCTCATGTGATTGCAGGGTTTCTCTGATGTAGCTGATGAATTGGGAGTTAAAGTTGGTTTGAAGCACAAGAAGATAAACATTTCAAATTCTAGAGTATGTGTATACAAAAATGTTTCTTTGTTAATTTGATATGGAAGTCTGTACTTGAGAATTTATACTTGGCATGAGCGTTTTCTCGAGTTTTTCTTGCTTGTGTATCCCATTGATTCCCTAAATGCTGGTGACAAGGTAGTGTAGATGCAACTTAGATTTATTTGGCTGTGTATTACTTGCAAGCAACCATCATTTGCCCTTGGTTTTTATAGATAGTCTAGTTGTGGAATGAATTGTATGGATGTAATCTTTTGACATTTAGGTGTCGTCTGAGAAAGATATAGTTCTCCTACAAGCATGTTCTACTTCAGCATTTTAACTTTCTAAAGTTGCCTTGTTGCTTGTGGAATCTAAAGCTTCTAACTTGATGTAGGTAGCCTGGGAGCATGAGCAGTTTTCAAGGCTCAGAATAACTGCTGCTACTCTCTCTGAACTTCCTACTGCACCAGAGTTTTTGGAAAAATTCGGGGATTTGTCTGATAACAGGTAATATTGATAAAAATATAAGCTTGTACACATTTCTCAAGAAATCTGTTCTTTATGATGTCTAATAATTTTGCAGAGCTTTTGCAAGTGAAGCTGCAATCATCAGGAATGTCAAGCTAGTTGCTGAGAGTCTTGCGGTAATTTATAGCAATATTACCTTTTGTTTGTGGTATGTGTAGTGCTATGCTAGCTTTTACATAAACTTTAGAAGGCAAGTAATCGTGATGAAGGATCCTCATAACAGATCTCTTCCAATCTGATGTATATATCTGAATGACATTTGCTTTTTCAGATGCAGTGTGAAATGTTGAAGTTTAAATTGTGAATGCTTGTAGTAATTTTATGTTTAGTCATTTTTGTCTGTAAATATTTCTGGCAATTATGGACATAGTATAATTTTGAGGACCTACAAAAGAAAGGAATTCCGTAATAGAACTGTTTTGTATATAGGATATATAAAACATCTGTTATTTTAATGAACAAGTTTGACTTTCTCGACTTTTTGCGAGAACTAAGACATCCTTTCCCATGTTTCCATTATTCTAACCAGTTTCTTCTCCCACACAGAGGCATATATATGGGCTTGAAGGGAAGAACGTGCAAATTTTTGCAGACAACAGCAGTTTAGCTGTCAACCCTTCTTACATTGAATCATGGTTGGATCTTTTGTCATCTACACCCCGTCTAGCTCCATTCATGCCAAAGGGTGATCCCTTCATCAATGCTCTGAAAAGGGTTAGTTAGCTTACTTTACCATTCTTAAGAAAGATTGCTGTCTTGTTTTTTTCTTATAGGCTGATGTTGCTGTTTTTCTTTTTTCTTTTTGTATATGTAAAGAAGCTTTATAACAGTAACCTTCATTTTAGCTTCTTTGGATTGATATTGAACTTCTCTCTAAATATTTTGTCTCCAATATTTACAGGAGTTAGCCGAGCATACTGCTGATGTAAGTGTGCAGCATGAGGTGCTTGATGGAATTTTCACCTTCTATGATTCAACCAAGGCTACACTAAACATATACCAGGTGCTGTAAAATCAATTCTTATATAGATTGACGAGATTCTTGCAAAATTCAGTATCCTACTATATTTGCTCATTTGGGTCTTCAAAATCACACCATCTTTGATATTGACTTCTGATCCTAAATCTTCAAAGAATGATCATATGTGCTCGTATTGCTTCCATTATTGACAGTTCTAGTTGAATCCGGTTTTTGGTCATCATTTTGCTATAAATGCCCTTGACATCATATGGCATTTTCAACGGAGTTGACAAATGGTATTTAAATATTGCAGGTAGCAAGCGTTACATTTGACTTGCTTCTGCTACTAGCACTGGGATCTTACCTAATAGTGCTTTTCAGCTTCTTGGTCATAACAACTAGAGTGAGTTCCATTACAGATACATTTATAACAAAATTTTTCTGCATTAATTTCCCATGTTCTTGACATTTAACACAATGCTTGAATCAGGGTCTTGACGATCTCATCAGTCTATTTAGAAGACCACCATCTCGCAAGATGAAAACAGCCTAGTCAAGTGGTACCTTTTACAGGCTAGTCCAACCAGCAGTGCAAGCAGCCCGGCTGCACAAGCCCCAAACAACACGAGGCTACTTAATTTTTCCTGATATGTATTATTGAAATACCTAGTTTTTTATCATTACATTTTTTGGTTTGGTATTTTTTTCTTCACTACTTTCCTCATCACTTTTTTTTGTTAGTTGAGGGATCCTTTTCCAAACATAATTAACCTTTTGGGAATCAAGGAGGGCCACTACTAATTACAAATTTACTCGAGTAGTTGATGCAGCATAAATTCATTATTTTTATAAAATTACAAAAAATTGAGATGGCTGTAATGTGGCACAAGTTATAGTAAAGACGGACCATAGGAACTACAAATGAAAGGGCGTGTTGTGTTTCGTTTTTTACTAGTAATTGTGTATTAGCTGAACCACCTGATTGATCCCATAATCAGTTGAGATTCAATGTAGCTTAGTTAGGAGTAAAGATGGCTAATTGGCATTGCAATTTACTCCAATAATCAGTGACAAGGGAATATTAAATACGTTTTATATTATTACGACATTAAAAATACTTAAAACAATGATTCTCGTTTTTCTGCCAATTTTGCTATTCCACGCCGTCCGAACTCTGTAGAAAACATCCACTTTACTTGCTCAGTGCGTCTCGACTCTCGACCCCCGATCTCTGCTACGTATGACATTAAATCCTAAGAACATTAATTATCGATTTTAGACAAGTGTTTATCGAAAACATCCTGAAGAAAGTCCATGGAGACGTGCACATTGTGCGGTATGGACATGTGGGTCATCTTAAAACCAATTGGACGTGCACATTGTGCGTTATGGACATGTGGGCCGTGTGGGTCATCTTAAAACCAATTGGAGTATAACTCATGCCTTTATATGGTAGACAATTTATACTCTTATTTCAGACGTGAGATGTGTTTATTCCCAACACATCTACTCCACTTGCTCATGGTGCGTATAACTTGACCACTAGACCCTACTCATGTAGGGTACATTGAGTTAGATGTGTTATGTGTAAGAGAGAAGCAAACACAACTTTAACTGCCTCCAGGAATGAGCAGTGACCATGGAACAGGCTATTGAACCCAGATTTGGTCAGGAAGCAGCAACAATCTAGAAAAAAACTAATATAATTAAGTATTGGCATACTTTTTGTTAGCTCTGAAAGATTATGTTGATATGACCGGCAACTGTGTATAGTATGCTTTGGCCATCATCAAACAATCTGCCCATCTATTTTCACACTATAAGGACCCATCATCAAATTCTACAAGCAAATATGATCAATTCTTTACCAATATTCTGTTTACAATTTTTACTACGTTGTACTTTGTTATCATCACAAAAGTTTTCATGATTATTTTTCAAGTATTGAAAACCCCATCCTTAGGGCGCATCCTCATGCTTATTAGCTTTTTTTATACACGGTCTTTGAGATGGATGTAGTCCCTATATCAATTTGGTGTATTCCAACTAAATTCAGTTATCATTGTCATATAGTTGAATTTCAGTTCTTTTAGGTCTATTGTATATTGGATGTACCCTTCCCAGGGGCAGGGGTACCCCATCTTGACCCTAGATTCTGTTTTAACGAAACCTCACTAGGTCAATGATGATGATGATGATGAAAACCCCATCTACCTTACACAGGTGTACTACATAATTTGATGTAAATTCAGAAAGTAAACAGGGTTTGAAGGTAGAAATCCAAGCAGGGTGGATGGAAACTCTTCTAAATACAAAGCTGCATACAATATATACTCCCATGTTTAAAGTTCAAATTGAAGCTAGTATATTTATTTAAGAGGGTTCAAGGCATTCACAAAATAAGGCTCCGAATTGGCTTCCCAGCTTCCAATGTATAAGGGCATAATAAAGGACAACATATTATTCTACTAAGTTCATAGAAAGCCAAATAAAGTAGACAGAAAACTTGGTCAAGAATCTCGTACTAGTAACTACTCCGTGGCCTTGCCTTTACGCCTGCTGCTGCTGCTGGTCTCCAATAGGTAACAAACCATGGAGTCCACATCATCCCCAAATAAGCTGTATGCTTCTATAGCCTGCAAGTAGCTGAACCCCATTGACAGTATCATCTGAATACTATTGTTCATCCCAGAAACCGACGCCCCAACTTGCTTCTCACTTTCACTTCCTGATTTCCCTGTTATAACAAAAAAAAAAAAAAAAATCAAGGCAATGTTTGGATGTATAATATATGCATTATAGAGCATAAAATTTAAATGCTGATTTATAATGTTTTTTGTTACATTGATATGCTGTGATTTTGGGTCATCAAATATTGCATTCTAAAATTTAATGCCCAATAATGCTCAAGTTTATCTGTTTTTAATTTTTGTATGGCATCCAAACTAATGCCGGTTGGTAAGAGATTGAGAACGAAAAAGAGATATGGAGAGTGAAAAGGAGAAGATACTTACTGGTCCCTGAGGATGATGGTTCAGCACCAGATGTTGAAGATTCTTGGTGGCCAATTTGATGTTTGAACTTGTCACCAGCATACTCGGCTCTAGAGGCTTCCATTACCATTCGTTCTATCTCCTTTTCAGTAAGCTCAAGGTCCGAGTAGAATCTTCCTTCTGCAAGAAGTGCCTGCATGGATGGAGTAAACTAACATGTAAGGATAAAAGCCCACAAGATTAGGTGAGGGTATTGTAACATAACAAAACAATCCAAATACATACACTATCAATTTGCTGGTCTTGTTGAGCTTTAATGGCAGCTTTGATTTGATCCTTGTCAACATGCCTCTGCAAGATGAACATAAAGAACCGACTCAAACAATAATTCTTATTACTCAATCTTCGGATAAAATTTCGAACCTTGAGCTTTGTTAAAGTACACAGTTTCTACAAGAAGCAAAAAAAAGATATAAAATACAAATTAACCAATGTAAGTTTGAATTAATTGGCATACCCCACGAAGAGAGCTAAATCCAAGTCCAGCACCAATTGTCAAGCGTCTGGGATCAACAAGAGAATTGTAGTGGTTACCATGATGATAACTTAACCGTATGGGTGGTAGATCAGTTTCGTAGTTTCCATGAAATATGTTAATTGGCTCTGCAATGAATGATGTAGAATGTCAGGAAGGGCATAGTTTGATAAAATAGAACCACCATTTAATTTCAAGGATCAGAACAACCTGTGCTGTAGGAATAAATATGGATTGGCCGATTATACATCTCACACAGTGCTTGAATCTCAACATTGTTTCCATAAACCTGCATTAGGAAGCAACCAAGGAGGAAATTGATTTCTAGAGTTTAAATGGAACATAAAAAAGACAAAAACACTTCGGATCATTGCAAGTGTACAGCAATTAAAAAAACAATGTTGTTTACTCAAAGCAACCCATAGGACTGCCTCCAGCTAGAAAGACTGGTTCAGAAGTCAAAGCACATCAAGATGATTAACATATATACCTTGTCTCTTCTTTTCCTCTTACAGTATGAAGTGAAGCCTTCTGTTATAAATTGAGAAAAGTGATCCCGTTCACGCTCCTGAAAATCAGGAAGAAGGCTGGTGAATGTTACAAATCAAATCTTACTAGTTATCGACTAGATGACCAATGCTGATTTGTTGCATTGTAAGGCAGGAGCAATGATGTTATGCAATGTGTGAAAGCGTTGTATTATTAATTTTAAGCAAGATTATATGAGGCCCTAAGAACACAAACAATGTGTCATTAACATGTAAACATACCATATAATCAATGCTCATTTGCCTGGCCAGATCATATAGTTCCGGATCCCCATATACTTGATCTGCAACGGCACGAAAGAGACAATTACCATCCTCTAGCATTCTCTTCACCTCTAATCCCTTTGACCTTCTAATATCAAGCTCAAATTGTCTTTCTCTCTCCTGAAAAAAATGCATTAGCAATACTTATCAGAGTGACTCTAGTTAAAATGAAACCATACACTACAAACATATTGTCCAACCACCAGAGGCACATCTCACCAATAGAATGTTTCAAGTATATAATCATTCAGAAAGTTAATTAGGAGAAGGCAGAATGCAAGAATTACAGAATCAAGACACTAAACTTGTTCTTGTACCAATGCCTCAATCACGTCTCATTAGTTCAAACTTCAAACACGGGTTCTATGAAACCAAATCCACTATAGGTTATCCCAAGTTCCCAACTGAAGCTCCAAATACCATATAAACTGTCCATTGTGATTTATATTGCAAGTGGATATTGCAGAAATCAGCATAAGGAACAGGCAATCACTACATAGTTTATTTTAGTTCATAGATGTAGTATGCAAGCCTTCTGTCTGGTCATAGCTTGCGGGACAGTTTTGCTTATTCTGGATGTACATTGTTACTTTTTGCTTTATATTTGCCTAATTTACAAAAATATGTATTCCTTTGTCAGAAAATGTTAATCATTACCCCAGGACTGGATAAGCAATCAGAAAAGCATTATGCATTTTCTTGAAATCTCATTAAATGCTACATTTCATTTTGTATTCTGCAAATGAGCTGCCAAGAATTAATAAAGCACCATGACAAACATAATACAAAATGAAAGCTCAGTTGACCCAAAATCATACACACTTGTGTACCATTACAGGCTGGTTCCAAATGTCCAACTACATCACAACTCCTTTCCTGTTATTTATCAATTTAGGGACAATACCTACTACTTCATGATCTCATATTTTGACCAAATGAGGTAAGACACTAACAAGATTGATGAAAAACTAGAGCTGATTAGCATTCCAGTTCAAAGATTAAAAAAGAACATAAAAGAGTGTCATTTATAATAATTCAAAATAAGATCAGGAACAAGAGGAACTTACAATATCATGATAAGAGGGTCCATAGCAAGGGTTCTGCTCATCAGCACTATTGTAACCTTCACTTTCACAGTGAGATCTTGGTGAGGAAGGCCTTGATCCAGTTGGAGAAGTCCTAGGTATAGCAGGCCAACCAGGAGCTCGTCTAGATGGTCCAGAACGTCCAACATTGGAGTTGCTTGATGCAAGTCTCCTAGAACTAGAGTTCGCTGTCAAAGGTCTAGGAGGTGGAACAGGGGGAGGAGGTGGCTGTGAGTTGTCAACAGCAACTTGCGAAACATCAGTCTCATATGGGACCCGCTCTCTTATAGTCAAGCCACCAAACCCTCTCATCAAATCAGTCTGGCCGAAACCCTCATTACCACTTCTATCAGCATAATCATTTTCATCACTCCCATTATTATTATTATCAGTCTGATCAGGGATCAAAGTTGAAACTACATCAGTCTTTGTGTCCTTGCTTTCAGCACCTTCACATTGTTCACATAATTCATTCAAAACAGGTTCGTGCACTTCTACCACAATATCCTCATCTTTGACAGAAGAATTAGTTGGAGGAATATTAACTGACAACTGAGGAGGAGCAATTGAAGAACTTGGCTGCGCAGAATTCGTTGGAGGAGTATTAACTGAAGACTGAGGAGGTGCAGTTGAAGAGCTCGGCTGTGAAGAACGGTTTTGATTGGATGATGAGCTTCCAGAACCACGCTGTACTAAAATTCGAGTCATTGTCTCCCCCTATTTCTCCTGAACCAAATTCTTCTAAACTTGCACAATTTAAAGCTCCTCAGCAACAAAAATCAACCAGAATTAGAGCTCAATAACCCAGATTGTAGGTTTATCACGGGTCCTGACCTTAGGTGCGATAACCCCGACTCCACCGCTGAAGGATTTAGTCCAGCCCGGTGTAGTTGCGTTGAATTGAGCGATAAAATATCTCTGCATTCCCCTAACAATTCTCATGAGCACCAGACCTCTTTAATTTCTTTTCTATACTAGCACAAAAACCCTCAAAAGAAGTTGAATACTAGTCGAAATTAACACAACCCCGTGAAAAAGACAGGGCCCCAAACAAACCCTAATCTGCAACCAAAAATAAAAAAAGGGTCGACTTTCCATAAACACCAAACACACACAGCAAAGATTAAATCTTTTTTTAATTCAATTTCATCCCATCATAATGTCAAAACTCAAAACCCTAAATTTTTAAATTAGATTAATCATCCAACCGAAACCCCCAAATCAATCCAATAAACGAATACACAAAATCCCCGAAAGAGCTCATGACACAATAACAGCAATAAGCGAGCGAAATATAAGGAAACAAACAATAGACAATCGGAGAAAGACTGACCTGTAAAGATCGGCCGACGGAAGCTGACTATCTGAGAGGGAGGAAAGAGAGAGTCTAGGGTTTTGGGTGCACGAAAAGGCAGCAAATTGAAAGAGATTAGATTACTTCGAGGCAAAGGAGAGTACTTTCTTTCTTCTTGTTGTCCACAGATGAAAGATGAGAGATTTGGGGGAAAATGGAGTTTCCAATTTTGCAAATTTTTTTCCACAAGAGAGAGAACAGAGAATTGTAGAGGAAGACCAAACCAAACCAACCTAGGGGGCGTAACTTGTGGCTCAGAGGATTCGGGGATCCTTTTAATCGTGCAACGAGGGGAGAAGCCCACGTGACATCCCCACGTCAACGGCTCCTTTTATAGCCGTCTTCTGTCGCTGACGAGATTACACGTGTCCTCCTTTTCGGTTAACCTATGTTAATTACACGATGCTTAACTAAAGTTTTGTTTAATTGTGTTTAATCACTCTACAACTAATTAAGCCAGCCTATGGCAACTCCTACATTTCTCAGCTTCTTGACATTGCACACCTAAACAAGCCCAATAATTAAAGGCTTATTCGTTCATTTCGGTGGCGATTAGCGAATAAAATAAGCACATAAGCACATAATTGTGGTCTTTAATTAATCACTTCTAGTGGAAGTGGAAAGCCACCTCTCTTCTTGTTGGAACATGGCCCATTTGTAAAGGGGATAGATACATGTGAAGTGCAAACATAGAACCCAACATCAAAACAAATCCATAACCTCGTGTCACAAATTTTAGCATATGTCCTTATAAGACAATAAATATAGATCACTAACTTCTAAGGAATAGGAGTTTAAAATGTGCTAAGCATGTGCTTTTGTTATGCAACACAAATTATAATATGATACAACTTACAAGACTAGCTCGTTTTTTGATTGAACTATTATTGGAAAATTTCCCAAATTTTACATAGTGCCTCTTCAACTTAGACTTCAACATTACTAATATTGGAGATTGTCGGTATGTTAAGATAAGAGTTCATTTTTCTTGAAAAAAAAATCCAATTATATTAATTGCAAGTTTTTTCCTAATGAAAATTTAAGGTCTATGTATGTTTCGTATTTGTCATGATTATTGTCGTAAGGAGTTCGCCAATAGGAGTTGGGGAAAACCTAAGCTGACAAGTATATTGCATCTCTCAAGATATACTAATTATATTCCCGCCCGTAGTAGTGAAAGGATGGATTCTTATCTTTATATGTGTGTAAAATTAAGGACACAAATGTTTGAGTTGTTTAAGATAACAGACTAACTTGTTAGACGTCGTCTACGATCATAGAGATATAATTTAATTGAGTTGGAAGAGAAAATGTCCAAATTCACCAAATGGGAGCAGGGAGTGGTAAGCTATAATTGCTTATAACATACAACTAAAAGAGAAAGTGCATAACACATGCTAACTCACTTCACTAATAAATCGGGTAATTGAAAACTCGGTTTAACACGCCTAAGACGTTCAAAACAACAAAATTAAATCCACCCTCTAGGTGAAATGGGGAGAAACTAGCTTCAACTTGCCTAGAAACTCAAAATAACATGGCCCATGAAGTGATTGGGTCAGAACATTTGCGATATTAGAAAGAGTAGAAAAGTGAGAAAAAAAATAAATTGAGCCTTCGTGAAGCTTATGCCCAATAAAGTGTCAATCGAGATCATCAATATGCTTCATTCTCTCATGAAATGTGGGGGCAGTAGCATCAGGTGCATTCTTAAAGAAGAACCAAACTTCAAACCAAACCTCTAAAGAAGCAGTAACAAGAGGTGCATTCTTATATTGAAACTCTTAAAAGTAACTCATGCAAAAAGTTCTTTTAAGTAAGATAATAACCATTATAAACTTCCACAAACTTGATGCCTAGGAAAATGGAGATGGCCCAAGTCTTTGATGCAAAATTTGTTGTCTAAAAACCACTTTGAGTGAGCAATCTCATCACTATCATTCTCAAATCTCAAGTATAGCTAAAAAGACAAATGATCGATTAATTTTGTGAGAGAAAAGTGAGTGGTCATTTTGTGAATGAGAATACCCTTGGGAATATAAAGATTTACACGTCTGGTTTGTCATGGCATATGAAAATGTAAACGGAAACGGAAACGAAATAAATCTAGACCATTTTTAGTGTAATAATACATTTATATAAAAAAATCATCCAACAACTTGTCCATTATAAAAGTGAGATAGAAGGGAGTGATTCCACCATTTTTTTACCCACCTCCTTGATGGAAGAATGATTGAGGTGGAGCAAGCCTCTTTTTACAATGGATAAGAGGTTGTGCAAAACAAGTTGATTTTTTTTTATCAATGTATCATGACACTAAAATGGAATACATTCATATTCATTCCGTTTACGTTTCCATCATTAATTACAACCAAACGAGGCCTTAGAGAACTTAATATATAATTAGTATGATTACTATTTTAACCCATACAAAGACTTCTTGAGCTTACAAAATTGGGAAGGATCTGAAAAATAAACCGTATGGAGGCTTCATGTATACTTCTTCATGTAAATCAGAATGAAGAAATGCATTGTTAAAGTTTAGTTAAGTAACAAACCATCCATGCTTAAGAGCTACTGACACAAGTGTCCTAATTGTGTCCATTTTCACCATAAGAGAAAATGTCTCATATAATCAACAATCCTCTTTTGTGTAAAACCATGCACTACAAGCCTATCCTTGTGTCTTTAAACATTTCCACCTACCCCCAATTTCACCTTTTGTACTCATTTACAACTAATGAATTACTTACCCTTGCACAAATCCACTAAACCCAGGTTTTATTCAACTCAAAAGCTTCAAATTCTTTATCCATTACAACTTACCATATAAGATTCACAATTGCCTTTACAAGATTGAAGATTGTGACCATGGTTGAAACTTATAGCACATTTTACTTAATGCGGAAACATAAAAAAGATAGCCAAAGAGAAATTTAGAATTCTCTACAATGGTAAAGTTCTACTTAATGTAAAAAAGAAGGTTGATTGAACAAAATCTCCAAGAAGAGAGACCTTTAAAAAATTTAGAAGGGAAACTACTAATGAGGGTTGCCACGAGAACACACTCGCCTTAGTAGCACCCAAGGCTTATAGCAACCAAGAAAAATAAAATCAAACTTCATATAATATAAAATATTCAACACAAAACTCCAAAATGTTATCCAACATTGTATAAGTGTATGGAATGACTTAGTTCTCGGATTGGTCCTTATAAGCCAAGGATTTCTCGCAATATAAAGCTTATGCACAAGAAAGGAGTAGAAATTGCAAGAGTAAACTTGAAAAAGCAAAAGAGATCTCAATGAAGCACAACGAAACAATATAAATCTCAATAGCAAAACAAAAGTCAATGAATGTTTGAGGGAGAGAAGGGAGAAAACTCTAGCAAGAATATGCTCTCTCTAATTCTATCTATCTTCTAAAGTGTAAAGAAGTAGTACTTATACTAGGATATTTATTTTAGGTACCCAATAAAAAAAATAATATAAAATAAGGTTTATAATACTAATATAATCCATCCACATATACAGCCGAAAAAGCAATGGTAGTGTCCCGCTGGCAGTTGAAAACACAACAACGGTGCACAACTTTCATAGAGGCAATGAGTTAATTTGGCAACATCTGCAATTGCAGAATTAAGAAGATAACTAGTCTCATATATAAGTTATGCTACATTTCGGTAGAAAGTAAACATATAATCTCTTTGAGACGATTTATATTGCAATGTTGCATAAGTGGTTTGATAAATACAAAATTTATGAGTACAAGTTGCCTATAATTTTTTGGATGAAGAATCCATACCTATCCTTCAAAAGTACACCCAAGGTGAATCAATTACGTTTAACCACTCACCAATACAATACAACTATTAAAAAAGAAAAACTAGTTAAGAATACGGGAAATCTCCATAATATGACCACAAAGTGCCCAATCCACACGTAGAGTGACATTGGACGATCAAACCAGATAAGCCATAATGTAAGGGAAAAAAGAAATAGGATATTCAGTTTATATATACCTAATACACGAGTGTCATAATACAGATTTTAGTTTTCATAAAGTTACTTTAGATAGAGTTTTTTTTAAATGTCATTTTTATAGTTTATATTTATGTTGTAAGAGGATTTAGAAAACTACAGTAAATTAGAATTGTACGCCCGTACTTCGCACGTGTCAAAACATACAGAAGAATAGGTGGTAGTTTATGCATTTTGCAAGTTTTGACTCATTAAAAAATCTTACAAATGGAAAATATTTTTTTAGTTGGTTTTTGATTAGTGTATGTTTGAGAAAATGCTAATATGATGGGTCTTCCTAAATTCATTAATAGAAAATAAGGTTAAAAATGTTTTACTATCAAATGTGTTGAGTGCATATATTGAAACATTTAGATTGCATAAATCATTAATGAGTTTGTGGCATCTCATTTTTAACATATCATGTCTTTGATTTGACATTGAATTTCTTTAAACAATTTCAAAATGTAAGACTATGAGAATTCTAATCATTGCTACATTTATACTAATGAGTCTTTCTTTTCATGTAATGAAAAATGCATGTGATATATATAAGAATGCTAATCGTTACTACATTAATACTTACAATATTGAAACGAAGTTGATGGAAAAAATGGATTATCAAGGTATGCAATTTGGAATTAATCGATGCAACAATCACCCTTCGATTTTATAAAAGACATCGGAATCTATATATGTAGTTGGTTGATCATGTGTGTTTAGGTTCTCCTTTGGATTTATTGAAGGCAGTGAATTTTCAATTGCATGAGAATGGAATTTATGGGGGGGTGTTTTAAAGTTGAGTAATTTGAAAAGACGATGTATTTTGGGAGGTTTGTAAACTCAAGGGTCAACTCGTTTGGTAGATGGATAAGCTTAGATTTAATTTCTTCAAAGTAAGAGCAAACTTATTTTTTTGTACATGCACATGGATAACCTTGTAATTTAATTGTTTTTTTTTATACTGGTAAGAATTAGGAACCCCCTACGGGGGGCGTCCTAGAGCATCCTTTCGGATGAGAACCTGAAGTTCTGCATTATCTACTAGGAGGTTGTTAGGGATGCTATGGCCCAGCTTAGCAACTTTATCGGCCACAACATTTCAATCCCTAGCAACGTGACGTATAGATACATTGTTGAATTGTTGTATTGAGACCATAATATCCGATATCAACATCTCAATTTTCCATGGGCATTTGTTGCTTCCCTTAACTGCATTGATAACCATTATATTATCACCTTCAATTTCAAAATCAGTGATTCCAAGTCTTCTTGTTGCTCTAATCCCATCCCGTAGCGCCAGAGTTTCTACTTGCAGTATTGAGTTGGGTCCATATTTTTTTGCTTCTAAGCAAATATGTTGAGCATTATGATCTCTAATCACAAAGCCTGTTGAAGAGGAGGTTGGGTTTTATTTAGAGCCATCAAAGTTTAATTTGTAGAAATTTTGGGATGGTTTCTCCCTAACTAATGTTTTTTTCTTCTTTGTATTTTATTTTCGTATTGCTTGTCTTTCACTTTCTTCATCTTCATTCCAGTTTTTGGCAATTTCCCATTGGTTGATTTGATTTTTAGTATATTGTTCCAGGTTTTGGATGAAATCGTTAGGAGTTTGTTGGAACACAAGTCTATTGCGTTGGTGCCAAATACACCACCAACTTATCGCTAGTTCTCTAAATTCAGTGTGGCTTAATTGCAGGAATAGTTCGTTGAGGATTGTGGCTATATTTTTATCTGTTGTATCATAATTTCGCAATGTTGATGCTATATTATTATTGATTTTTTGTACGAGATTTTGGGTGTAAGGGCAGCCTATTAAAAGATGTTGTGTATCTTCATATGTACAATGGCACATGACACATCCCGGGGGGGTGGCAATTCGTTTTTGTAGAAGTCTAGTTTTAGTAGGTAGACCATTTTGTGAAATTTCCCAAAGAAAGTTTTTGACTTTTGGGTAAGTATCCAATTTCCATATCCATTCATTAGGATACGAGTTTAGTTGTTGAATTCCAGAGATCAATTCCATCGTTGATGCCGTCGAGAACCATCCATTTTTACTCGGTGCCCAATAAAGGCGGTCTCTAATGTTATTATCAGGGATTGGTGTTGTGATGATTCGATTAACTATATCAGGTGGTAATATGTTTTCCAATTTATCATAGCACCATTCTCTATTGGTATTAATAAAATCATCCACCACCATGGAGTCGTTAATATCTTCGTGATTTAGTGCGAACTGTTCAAGTGTCTCCCGATCTAGTCATCTGTCAGTCCAGAATTTAATGGTTTTACCATCACCTACTTGCCAAATTAGTCCTTTTTGAAATTTCTTTCTTAGGTTCATTAACCTTGTTAAAGACCTCTCTTACGCGTACATTTATGGCTAAAAGCCATTTGAATAAAAAATATAAACATTAGTTTGGAAAATTTTTAACATTGGTTATCAAAAAAATTGTACATGTAAGTAGAATAAAATTTCACCAAAACCGCAAGCCCACGAAAGCCCATCTACACATGTAACGCAATTCAAATTATCTACCATTAAATACAAGAGATGAAACATTAAATACAACACAGGGAGAAAGGAGTTACCTCTTCTATTATCTCTTATCATACCACCTAACAAATATTAAATCAGTCAATTCAATACACACATTAATACGCATTTCTTCTCTCTAGTCAAACCTTAAACGGCTGATTTATAATATATTGCATCAACCCATTTTGGCCCATTATTTCTAATCAACCTCCACAAATTTCCTTTCCTTACCATACCAATGCCGATATTCTACTCTCTCCACATCTTCTGTGTGTTGCTATGGCGCCTTCACAACCCTATGTTGTTGAATATGCTCCTGGTCAATAGCACACGTCCTAGGATTAATCAATACAAACAAGATCTCCTTAACCACATCGAACAATTCTTGAACTACATCACACGCCATGAGCTCATACCGACAAATCAACTACCAGGCCCAGTGCCTCCGCGTCTCCACCAACGCCGCTATACTCGTAATAGTGTCATAAGTCGTCGTACGCATCAAGAGAACCTTCGTTGCATGATGATCAATCTCCATCGGTCTTTTTCACCCTTACACCGCCATGTCAACCGCTTGCCATCAAATCAATTTCCTAATCTTCCTCAATATCGGCAATGGGTTAACACCGTTTATATGTATTCTGATCTCTCCACTCCTTGATTGACTCAAAGTGTACTTCATGTTATCTTATATTGTGTTCTAATTAAGCTATTAATGTGTCTTGTTACTTACTCCCTCCGATTCAAATTAATTGTCGTTTTAGCACTTTAAATTTGATCCATTTTATATGTCGTTTTAGGTTTTCTAGGCAATTGATTAGGAGTGAGTTATGAGAATTGTTATTGAAATGTGTTTTTATTAATTAATGTTATTCATTCATTGGTTGAAAAAAGGTGATGAGTGATAAAATTTATAAAAAATTTATCTTTTTGAGTTTAGTTAATGCTTTTCACTTAACTTTTGCAAAATGTTCCAAATTCCTCAACATCCATTGGCTCTTGTTCACTTGGACTTTTGCAACAATTTCTGATTATACGTTATATAAAAGAATTTGTTTAAAATATGTATATATACATATTCATCAGAAAAATATTAGCAGAAAGTACCTATTAGGAGTTTCACATCTTCACCATATGCATCAAATATTATAATGTATTATAGTTAGTGATTCAAAAAGGGCCTAAATATAATTTTTGTAGATTAATATAATTACCTTAATTAGGGAATGAAATCATGAAAAATTGTGACTTAAGGTTGTTTAGTTGTAGAAGTTTATTAAGCATGTGCATTTATTTGGTTGAATTTTTTTTTTACATAAGAGAGTGATTCATACATAGACAAACTTGAATACAAAAAAGCTCTAGATTATCCTAGAGGTTACCAGCTTCTTTTCGAACAATTTTCACTAGGTATTTCATAGTTTTCCTATTTCTTCTTCTCCATTTGGTTGAATTTTTTTTTTGAAAAAACTGAATATTTATCTTTAAAAAAAATCAATGCTTGCATTTCATAGTAATTCTAATTACCTAACAAGAATGACAAAGATTATTTTTTCCTCATAATATCTTAGGAATACTAGATTTTAACCCAATCTAATTTGTATTTTGCATGACATGAAAAATCCTAAATAGTAACTTTCATAAATTAACTTCTCAAGAATTATACTTTTTATCTACACTCAACCAAACAAAAACTTTGTTATTTAGTTATTTTCTTAAGAAGCAAAGTCATTTAGGTTAGGGGTGTCCAAACCTGATTAACCGAGATTTCGGTTAACCATGATTTCGGTTAGTTAAAATCGTGAACCATAACCGAACCGTGAATTTCAGTTAACCGTTTTTCAGTTCCGTTTTCTCGATTAACCGACAACCATTTATGTAATTTTACCTTAAATAATTAAAACTAAAATAATATAATTTGAATAAAAAAAAGTGATCAAGCTTGACTTTTATTTTAAATATGTACTTATACCATATTGTTTAGGTTGTGTAAACAAATATCGAGAGTATATACTATAGTGTGTGAAATTAAAAATTGTGTGTATTATTTTTTATCCCATCAAATTTAATAAGAGAGTCTTACATCAATGAGAAGTGGAAAAATATTGTTTAAATTGTTAAAATTGGAGAAGGAAAGGCTCAAACTAGAACAACACCTTGAAGATCATAGAGTTTAACCACTAAATAAAGCAAAGATAACTAATATTTAAAAAATATTAATATATTTTTGGTTTTTCAGTTAACCATTATATCTAAAGTCGTGAACCGAACTGAACCGATAAACCGAAAATATTTTCGGTTTGTTGTAGTGATGAGGCACGTGATGAAGTCGAACTGTCTCAAAAGACTACAGAAGAACAAGCTATAGGCTATAAGCAATCAGCATATATCTCAATCTGTTAAGAACATGATCTATTTTCCTTTAGTACGTGCATTGATAGTAATGAGATGGTCTCCTTCTAGGTCGATTTTCTTAAATTGTTTTTTTAGCTTCACAAACAACGTCATACATACTTCTCGCTTTATTGTAAATTACATCCAAAACTCATTTGATGACGCATTCATGCAAAGAGTCTGTCCACGATGGTCCCAAATAATATATCCAAATGTTGAATTTCAACTTCTTTGCTCTTTGGTTAGCCGTAGATGCCCCCTTCTCTTCCTCCTCCTCACATTGGTGTGTTGCTCATCACCCTCCTCATTGCCTTATTCACATGATAGGACCAATCAAAAGGTGTCATGCACCACTCCCATATATACAAATCTCTTGTTTAAATTAGTACATAGCTTTGTACATTTCAGCATCCCACATCGACTATGATCGATATAAGTAACTCTCATATACTATATATAAAGGAAGGCATGGAATAAAAAGAGGCTCAAAACATCCCTATGTAATTTACTATGATCGATATATGTAAATACGGACCATGTACGATTTATACAACTGCCCATTCTACCTCCTCTACGTTCTTGACAACCCATCCATTTTTGTCTCAACGTTCTTGACAACCCATTTTTGTCTTATATGTTCGGTCCTCTTCCTCATTAGTTCCATTCATTACAATGTTGTCTTTTTCTACGTGTAATTGAGCATCACGACGCTAGCTTGATCCTTGAATATTCGGCTTAACTTACAAAACATAGTATATACAAGCAAGAATTACATATTGATTCTTAATTACAATTACATAATGGATTAATATCCTATTGTGTTTTTATTACATGAAATCAAGACTAATCACTATACTTGATCTAGCAGCATCGATCGCGTAGTAACATGAAATTAGGACTAATCAATATACTTGATCCAGCAACATCGATCACGTACTATGCCTGATCCCTAATCATGACGAGCAAGAATTGATCAATCAAGAATATAATTGCATAAAATGCACACGTACCATTTTCCTTCATCTTGAATATCACGTTCAACAATAGTTGATTTCTTGTAATTCTCCTCTCGTCATTGAAGATAAGCTTCTCTCATCTTCTTCCACTCAAGTCTTTCATCGAATTTGAGTTCTTCCTACAGAATTCAGCCATACAAAATTCAGCCACCTTCTTGACAAGAGACTCTAAAAATAGTTATGTTTTTAGAGACTCGGTTCCTAACTTCGTAGGTTCAGTTTTGATTGACTCAATTTTAGACTATATAGAGTTTGTAAAAGCTGGTTTCTTAAATATTGTATATCTTTTTCTTTTTTCAAACAGGCAAATTGAGATGGAAAGGTTTTTGAGGATAGTGGCGAAGTGTATTGGTGGAAATAACATAGACTTAGCCGCGCTTGTTGTTTCTTTGGAGCAAACTGAAAGGCATTGAGTTTGCAGATGAAGGCATTCCTATATATAAGTGTTATGTATATTTTATTTGATAATTACTAAAGTTTTCTTGTTTGTGCAGTACTTTTTTAAAAGAGGTGTTGTCAGCCATAAACACTCACAGATTGTTGTAATTGATTTTGAAAAAATGAAATGGACTCCGTATAAAAAAATAAGTAGATTTACACATAATAATCGACAACAATTGCATAAAATGCGTCAGATGATAAGCCTTAATTACCATTTTCCCATCTTGAATATCACGTTCATAACAATTTGATTCTTCTCGTCATTCCATTGAAGATAAGCGTCTCTCATTTTCTTCCACTCATAGTTTTTGATTAGTTTTGCTTACAAAATTCAGCCACGCTAAGTGTTTGCGTGAATAATTTGATGTTAAAAAATGATGAGCTCCCTAGTTTTTTCACATTAGCTCACACTGCTATAAAGAAATTATATACAACTAGTTTTACCCGTTATACCATATACGACTACGATTCGATATTTTATAGACATTATAAATAGGATATTAATAAATAAAAATATAATATAAATTTTAATATAAGTAATGTATTGCTTGCAGAATGTATAATTTTTTAACAAATATTATATTCTTCACATTTTATTACTTTTTATTTACGTAATTTAGGGCTTATCAAATATTTTAATACATCTATTAAATATTTTATTATCTATTTTTTTTTATAAATTTTAAAATTATAAATATTTATCATTAATTTTATATTAAAGAAAATCACTATATATATCTATAAAAAAATCGTCAAAAGATATATGCTAAAAAATTTATATTTATTCTAAAATATTTTATCTTTAATCTTAAATACTTGTATAAGGAAGTTTTCAAAAGATATCGTTATATTAAATAGATATTTGTTTGATGTTAAAGATAGATTTAAATAGTTAAAGAAGAATTTAATAGAAAAAGTTAAAATATTAGGAATAAAAATTAATTTTGTAATTATAAGGTGGGGCCAGAATGGTTCTGGTGGCTCGAAAAGGGACAGCTTTAGGTGGTCTAGGAGAATCTTGGCTTCTTTCCTAGGTGCCACGGCTGTCGGTATTGCTTTGGCTTACCAATCTCATCGGGAAAGTGTAGAGTTGAAGAAGCTTTTGAATGGCGTTACATACCATGTTTCAGCTCAAGCCTTCGAGTACCGAAAAGACCTCTTAGAGGCCAAGAAAGAGTTGAAATTCTATGCAAAGAAACGAAGAATCTTGGGTGAGGCTAATCAAAAAAAGAAGTTCAAAAAGGCCTTCAACATAATACATGCAAGGGTATATGAAAGTATAATTCTCGAGAATTAGCTACATATGAAAGGGTGTATGAATAATATACTTCACTAATTAAAATACTTTGTTATATAAATAAATTAAAGCCAATTGAGCTGCTCCCATTCCCAGAGAGGCTGCAAACCACTTGTGATCATCTCTTCATCGTCATCATCATTGTTCATGTTGTTGCCACTGCTTTGCTGATGATCCTTTTCATCTCCTCCGGATCTCGAGCTGTCGGAGGAGTTGCTACTCTTCTCCACTAGTACCGGTGTATTTATATTGGCATTGCTAGTACTAAGATTCGAGGTCATGGTCGTGGTCGTTAATTCATTATGATGATGATCGGCAGATTGAAGCTGAAGAGGAGGTGTTGGTAGTGTAGTAATAGAGCCAAAGGGGCGTCGATCGAATGCTCTTGAGCTCCCTGAGGTTATATACACTCTGCACACGCTCATTTCATGTCTTAACTGCAATATACATTAATTAATTCATCAAATGTGTCAATCATTTGTGTTGCTAATTAGTAATAAGGATGAGGTTGAAGTAACTGTACTTTATAGTTACTGGTTTGTAGATGAATGAATACAACTTTAAAACTATTTATGGGAATATTTCGGACATTATTTTGCATTATAATGTAGAATTGAATGCAATTTTGTATTAAATCAAGTCATTATTTTGACAACTCAAACAGGCTCTCTCTTTCTCTATATATATATCCTCAAAAAATTTGATAGCTAGGTATATAATTATATTTTGTTAATATATATCTTACTACAAGTAGACTTATCCGCTAACATCTCAGCCTATTGGCTCTTATTCACTTGGACTTTTGCAACAATTTCTGATTGTACGTTATATAGAGGAATTTATTTAAAATATGTATCTATATTCATCACAAAAATATTAGAAGAAAGTACCTTTTAGGAGTTTCATATCTTCACCATATGCATCAAATATTATAATGTATTGTAGTTAGTGATTCAAAAAGGTTCTAAATATAATTTTTATAGATTAATATATATAATTACCTTAATTAGGGAATGAAATCATGAAAAATTGTGACTTTGTTGTTTAGTTGGCAAATAAATAAAGGTGACTAACTTAGAAAGTTTATTAAGCATGTGCTTTTAGTTGGAATTTTTGTTTGAAAAACCTGGATATTTAATTAACTTCAAAAAAAATTCAATTCTTGCTTTTCATTGTAATTCTAATTACCTAGCATGAATGACAAGATTATTTTTTCATCATGATATCTTGGAAATACTAGATTTTAACCGAATCTAAATATTTGTCATTTTCCATGGCATGAAAAATCCTAAATAATAACTTCCATAAATTAAATTCTCAAGAACTACACTTTCAATCTACACTCGACAAAACAAAAACTTTATTATTTAGTTATTTTTTGAGAAGCAAAGTTATTTAGGTATTAGGATAAGATTAACTCTACATAATTTCAATATATCACCTTTGTTGTAGTGGGAGCATTGGAAGAGGAGGCATCTAACATTTGAGGATGACCAAACTCTATAGCCTTGTACTCATTCATCTTCCAGTGTGTCTTCTTCCCAACAGGAGCCCTTCCCTTATAAAACACCATGGTTTTCTTCACCCCAATCGCCTTCGTATGTATCGTAGAAAACACGTATCCCGGAGATCCAGTTGCCTTCCAGTAGCCGGTCGTCGTAGTCCTGTTCGGCTTCCCTCCTCGCGCCTCCCTCTCCTGTTGCGCCGTGAAGAAGAACCATTGCTCCTCATTCTCTCCCCTCCCTCCCACCACCACTGCAAATACAAGTCCACTTACTTGTAAACTATGAAACGTAAACGGAAAGAAAACGAATCTGATCTATAAATAATCTATCTATACAAACACAATTATTATATTAACATATGCATATAATGGGCGATCCTGATTCCGCCCATAATTAATGTATATGAGTAATCATGGCTTACTTGGAAGCTCCCATGGCTCGTGGATGTAAATATCGACGATGGGGATGACCCGGTCAAGATCAGGGCGGGTGCCTTGGAGCTTGTGGTGGAGGTAGAAGGATATGAGCTCTTCCTCCGTCGGGTAGAATCGAAAACCCGGAGGAAGTTCCTCCATACTCGATCTGCTTGTTTAATTACTTAGTTTTGATGAAGGGTTAGTTTTGAAGAGGGGGTCGATGTGTGGATTTATTTATATATGGAAGAGAATGGCTTTGTTTGTTACTTTGTACGGACGTTGAAACTTCAACACGGTTCTATTTTTTTTTTTTTTTTTATTTTTTGATAAGGTAAGAATTCGGAATACCAAACAGACTTGGTAAACTGAGAGGCCGTAATAAAACGGCAGCCGAAAACGGCTAAGAGAGTAAAAATCAGCAGGAAAGCTATAAAAGGTACAATATTCCGAAAAATAAGAACTAAGACGAGTTTGAAATCGGAGTGAGTAAAGCACTATAAGAATAGTGCCTCAGGCAACATGTCGACCCCTCCTGGGCGTGCGAAACGGACTACTGACGTTCCCTCCATCGAGATGAAGGATCTTCAGAAGCCTCAAAGCACCAAGCGACTTTATACGCAATTTTTTTTTCTCTTACTTGCGAGACAAGGCTTTTTCTTGCAGAGTAAGTTTTGTGTCTACTTGCGTTGCAATTGTTTTACTTGTGAGGCAAGTTCGATTTTTTTCTCTTGCAGGTTAGCTCGTTGCTTTTTATGTACTATTTTTCCGAGGAGTTAGAGCTGAAGTTTACAATATATAAAAACGCCAAGACGGAATTAATATAATAAAAAATTATTATTTAAAGGTAAAAGTGCTAATCTAAAGGCCCAAATTGCGTATAAAGTCGATAAACTCTCACAAAATTAATCATGCATGGAGCTAGTCTAATCACGTGTTATTATTATATGGGATTTGGTTAAAATTTGTGATAGAAATGGAATGTTTTATTAGAAATGTGTGTGGGGCTATTCTTACTATTTTTTATTTCTGCCAGACGGTTTCTTGTAATTTTTGTTTCATGGGATTTTTTTCTGAAATTTTTGTATTCTACTAATTCTAGGGATAGTTTCATATGCCATTTATTTTATTGGAGATTTTATGTAAATTATTGTCTTCCTCGGGAGGTTTTGTAATTTTGTATAATCCTTAACTCGTTTCCTTTGAACTGGTCCAAGTCAAGCATATTCCTTCCCGTTACAATCTTGTGTTTCAGATTGATATGAATTATATTCCATCAAAAAAAAAAAGATATGAATTATATCCACAATTTTATTTTATTTTTTAGCGGTTCTATCTCTCATAAATCATAATATGAATTGACCCCATAAAGAAATAATTATGACCGATTGAATTTTAATGCTCTATAAATCCTGACTTAAGTTATAACACGTACAGTTTCTTCAGTTCGATTGTGTAAACATTCTTGCGTCCACCACCAAGTTCATAATTTATACTTCCTCCAATTCAAATTAAGTGTCGTTTTAGTACTTTAAATTTGATCCAGTTTATGTGTCGTTTTAGATTTTCTAGGCAATTGATTAGGAGTGAGTTATGAAAATTGTTATAGGAATGTGTTTTTATTATTAATGTTATTCATCCATTGGTTATAAAAGGTGATGAGTGGTAAAATTTATAAAAAATTTACAATTTTGAGTTTAGTTAATACTTTTCTTAAATCTTGTATCGAAAACTAAAACGACACTTATTTTGGATCGGATGGAGTACTAAACTTATTCTTGCGTCCACCAAGTTCTTAATTTATATTAGTTTAGTTTGGTGCATTTCAACTAAATTTAGTTATTTTTGCCGCATAATTCGCATAGTTGAATTTTAATTTTCTTTGATTTTTTGGACGTATTTTTCTAGTATATTGAGGCTACAAGTGTTGGTGATTTTAGTGTCATCAAGTGATAGTTCCTTACTTGGGAACTTTGTAGGGACTAGGAAACGATGCTTTTTAATATGCTTAAATGTTGGTGATCTTAGTTGTTCAAGTAATTGTTCTACACAAAATCGTATTATTTGATGCAGAACTTTATGCTACCGGATGAACCCTTGATAAACTAGACTCAATAAATAGAGAATTTTTTTGGAACAAAACCAACAATCACTCTCCAATAATAGAAAGAATAGGATTTGCAAGTCAAAGAAAAAAGGGGGTCTAGGCCTTAGAAAAGCTAAGCAAATGAATAAGGTACTACAAATGTGTTTGTTGTGGAAAATACTTGCGGAATCAAATAATTTCTAGGTTCGTATTATTTCATAAAAATATCGTCAGAATAAGAATCTTTTTGAATACTCAGCTACCAGAAATGTATCATGGCAATGGGGAAAATTAATGATGTTAAAACAATAATTTATGAAAGGACTGATATAGCAAATTGGAAATGGACAACAATTCGTTTTTGGAAAGATCTGTGGGTCACCAATCAACCTCTTATAGATATTTATTCAATTAATCATAATGTTGACCTCGATGCTATTGTGTCGCAATTTATTAACACAAAGAGACAATGGAAGGATCAGACCTATCTTTTTTTTTGCCTGATGATTAGGTCTCACGAATTAAGTCTATAATGATACCGAAAATCCAATTAAGGACATGTTATACTAGTTCCCAAGTAAGAATGGATGGTTCTCCACGCATTCTTCCATTGCGTTTGTTTCACACAATGAAGACAAGTGAGATTGTGAATTTCACTGGATTTGGAAATTGGATACAAGTCCAAAAATTAAAATGTTCTTATGGAAAGTTTGCACAAATGGGTTGTCGACTAAAAGTAGACTTCCACAAAAGCATGTTGATGTCACTCCAGAATGCCCGTTGTGTCAGCATCCGTATGAAACTGTTGAACGCTTATTATTAGAATGCCCAACTATTTCGATTTTAAACAGAATGTATCCATCATTTACTAACTCCTTAGCTAAAGCGCAAAGGAATGTAAATGGAATGACTACGATATGAAAAGTTTTAGAAACCAAATGCATTAATTCGTCGAAATTCACTGGTCTGTTAATAGCTTGGTGGTGTCCCTAGTATTACAAAAATAGAACTATTTACAATTAATCAAGCGTTAGATGGAACTTCTCATAGTATAGAAGACTTCATTAAATCCCAAATAATGTTATGGCACAATTCCAAGATGTTGGATTACGATTTAAGTATAATAGACAAACAACGATAACAAATCTCCCATGAAGAAAACAGAGAAATGGTCCAAGCCGGAACGAGGATTTGTAAAGCTTAACTTCGATGGCTCAAGAAGAAGAAATGTATAAGTGATTGCTGGATTTATTATTAGGGATCATAACGGACAAACGATTTCCATGCGTGTGTCCTCTATTGAGTTTTGGAGTCCAATGCAGGTTGAAGCATGGGGAATGTACAACGAAGTTTGTGAAGCTAAAAATAGAAATTTAAGAAAAATCGTGATAGAAGGAGATAACTTTAATATAATAAACGCGCTTAAGGGATATAAATCTTGCCCGTGGCAGATTGGCCTACGCCATACATGTAGTATCAATCAAATTCATACCCACCGTGGACTTCAGGTCCTCATTCAAAAGGATGCCCTAGCATTAGACCTGTCAAAACTTGACTCGACCCGCCCGACGTTTTTTGGGTTTAAACCCGACCCGAAAATCAATGGATCAAGAGTAACCCAAACTCGGTCAACCCGAACAAAATTGGGTTGGGTCACCAATCCGCTGGGTTGACCCGGTCAACCCAATAAAGTATTATTTCAACTAAAAATTCAATATTTTATTATAAATTTTGTATAAAATTATTATTTTATTAGTATTAAATAATATTTTATACAATATAATATAATTTTTTTTAATAAATATAAAGATAAAGGTTAACAAAATTGACAATCTTAACCCGTTGGATCAACTCGAACCCGTACCAAACACAATCCATATGAACCCAGAAATTTTACGACCCGACGACTCGTGACCCGTTTTGACCCGAACCCGACCCGTCCGGCCCATTTGACAGGTCTAGCTAGCATGAATGCATGATATATTATCAATCTAATTTCCCTACTAAAAAAAACCCAGAAAAAGTAGAACATCACATCAACAAAATATTGTTACGAAATGAAAATCTAATGCCAAACAAAATCTGGTAAGGAAGTCAAGCATGGTCTACCCAAGTCCTGTGAAATTGACAGACATTGCAATAGACCTATTATATTGTGCCCCATCTATATGCGGTTTGCCCACCTCTTTTACCCTTTCAAACACAACAATAACAATAATATTTGCAATTTAGGACATAGCTAAAACACAGTGAAAATGGGTATGTACTCGACATTAACGCGTGGAATTATTTACATTGAAATAACTTTTTACTTATTAACAACAAACAGGGGTAATGCTGAGAATCTGGTGATAATAAGAAGTTTGAAGACTTAGAGGAGACCAAGAACGTCACGATCACAAAGCTACGAAACTCCGCTAAGAAATTGCCGATTAAGGACTCGGACAAAGTCTCCCATGACTTGCCTTTTCTATACGCATGAATCATGATCAGTTGATCACCGCCTCTTCTCTCTCTTTTTTTCAGGTCTAATAGCACCACTGCCTTTATCTTATCTCCAAATAGTAACCAGATCAGGTATAGATCGAGGAGCGGACTTCCTTCGTCTTAAATTTTCGGTGGATCGTAGTTAATTGGGGACGAGAAATTACATTGATCGGATCCACTTTTTTTATACAAAAGCTTTTAGTTGATGAGTACCTTACTTATAATTATGTGAGCATTATATTTTGTTTCTCGATGTGAGATAATCTCAATCACTCAACAAGCCATGCACCCTTAAGTGCAACTAGCTTTATCTAATTGACACTTGACACACACCTTTAAGAGTGGCTAGTCCAATCATATCTTCATGACGGCAAACCAAACAACAAGTGTAACCCAAATAACGCCCTTATATGCTGTTCTAAAAAAAGTCTAGGCCGACTAGGCGGCCGCAAGATTGAAGCTTACACAAAAAAATTATCATTTGTTTCTTGATATGAGCTACACCCCAATCTCTCAACATTGAAACTTACACAAAAATTTTAAAAATTGTGAAAATTAAGATAAGTTTAATAAAAAAATCATGAAAGTTAAGTTAACACGATGGATGTGTGGGTAGACAAGATTGGATAAGATCAAAAACGAAAAGATCAAGGGGTATGTACCCTTAAGTGAACGAAGTCAGGGGCCAATCCTGGCTTTGTTCAAACCTCTTAAGGGTTTGGGTGTGTTCTTACCCCTTTTTCTTGTCATCATGAATTGCCTTCTATGGAATTGTCGCGGAGCCGGTAATGACGGGTTTCGTAGGGCTTTGCGCTACATGATCAAGCAACACAAAGTTGACGTTTTGGCTCTGTTTGAACCAAAGATTTCTGGTCCTAGGGCTGACTCTGTTTGTAATCGCACGCCTTTTAATCGGAATATTCGGGTTGAGGCTATCGGCTTCGCCGGTGGAGTCTGGCTCCTTTGGAACGATAACCACATGGATATTCAAATCATCCGATTATATGAGCGTTTTATCCATGCCACAGTCAAAACTAATGGTAAAGTTATCAATCTAATTGTGGTTTACGCACCTTCTAATGAAACTGACAGGGAATTGTTTTGGTCTAATTTGCAGGATGTTACAACTGGTATCGATGGCCCAACAATCATTGAGGGCGATTTCAACTGTACCCTACACAATTGGGAGAGTGCGGGTACTGTTGCCTCGCTCTCCCCGGACTCCGACCGTTTCCAAGACTGGGTTGTGAGAATTGATCTGATCGACATGGGTTTTACGGGATCGAACTTCACCTGGACTATGGGGGCGACTTCTAGGACCTTCAAAGCTCGTCGCCTGGATAGGGTGTTCGCCAACCCGAGCGCTAGGTTGGACTGGCCTGATGCCGCGGTCCAACATCTCCCTGTTTTCAGCTCCGATCACTCTCCCTTGTTGCTTACTTTGGCGCCTGACAGAACAGTTAACAAGAGCCGGCTGTCGTTCCGGTTTGAAGCTGTGTGGACGACGCATGACTCGTCCAAGGAGTTGCTTCAGTCCAATTGGGATGGAAATGCTAATACGCCGACTGCGTTGAATTCCTTCCAAGAGGTGGTTCGCAAGTGGAATATTGAGACTTTCGAAAATATTCACACTAGGAAAAAGCGCATCTTTGCTAGACTTGCTGGAGTTCAAAAAGTGTTTCCTAATGGTGCGAATCAAAATCTTCTTCGTCTTGAGGCTGATTTGCAAGCTGATCTAAGTAAGGTGCTTGAGCAAGAGGAAGTTCTTTGGTTCCAAAAGTCTAGAGAAAATTGGCTCGTCTCGGGAGATCGTAACATTTCACATGTCCACTGTGGTTCGTAGAAGACGTAACCGAGTTGATTATCTCTTGAATAATGGTGGTGATTTGATCCAGGATAACAATTTGGTTGAAAAAATGGCGGTGGATTATTTCAAAGAACTCTTTAAACAACCGGGTTCGAGATGTTGTTGGGTTCGTGACCGCTAGGATCAAGGAATTTGTAAAAGCTTGGAATGCTAGACCTTTGGTCAGGCATAACACCACTAAATCCATGGATTTGATTGCTTGGAAAAGGCCGCCTACGGACTGGATTAAAGTCAACACTAACGGGGCGATGAATCGGCAAGGCAATGCTACGGCTGCTGGGACCATTCGTGACTCTGAGGGGCGTTGGATGGCTGGTTCGTTCACAACATCGGAACTTGTTCGGTTCCTTTGGCAGAGCTTTGGGGAGTTTATCATGGCCTTAGATATGCGTGGAATAAAGGTTTCAGAAAAGTTTGCATGGAGACGGACTCCGCTCTTGTTGTGAGATTAGTTAACAAGGGAGTTTCTATGACTCACCCTCTTTACGGTTTGGTTTCTAAGATTCGTAGTTTTCTTCAGCGGGATTGGAATACCCGCTTTACCCATGTCTTTAGGGAAGCGAATTGTGTCGCTGACTCCCTCGCGGAACTTTCTTCCGGTTTTCCTCTTGGTTTTCATCCTCTTTTAGAGCCCCCGGAGGCCGTTGTAGCCTTTATTTCTGATGACATTCGTGAGCGGGCTCGTTCCCGGCTCATTATTTTGTAATTTTGTTCGTTGTTATTTATTTCGTGAGGGGCTTTGGCCTTCTCTTTTACCAAAAAAAAATAATATTCCACAACGCCGGGAATATGTTCCTTAATTTTATTTCGAAAGTGAATGTGTTATAAAGAAAAGATCATCGTATGACATTTTGGTGAAGAAAACCCAAATTCGTTTATGACGTACCCATTGGTGATTGGGGTTGATTGGCCTATAACTTTTTCACTACATTGATGGGATTGGGGGTATTAAAATGTGAATCCAAGACCCAAAAGAGAAGCATATAGTCAGACTAGTCAGTCTCTAAGACCCATTATAGTAGTGTGTCAAGACTCAAGATTCCATTTTATGCTTGACCCTTGAGATCCAAGGAACTTTCCTAGGGTTACCACGATGAAGGAACTTTCCTATACTCTCTCACAAGTCACAAGTCCAGTCCAAGTGAAATTGGAGAGAGTATCCTCTTTTCCAAATTAAAAATTATGAGCTAGGTAAAGTTTCATACTCAAAAAACACTCTTGCATAAAGCTTTCATGTTGGTTTGTTTAGTTCTACTTTGACTAGTACTTTATATGGTATTGTAATTCTTACGTCGGTTTGTACAGTTATTAAACCTCTCCCGGTCTACCAAACCTGTCCGGAAATGCTCTAAAAAACGCTAGTCAGACCCTCGGCGTAGAGGGGCCGCCTAGGCTAGCCTAGACGGATACCTAGGCGGGCTGGAAGGCTAGGGCGGGTTGGGACCTTCCAGCGCCTAGACGAGGCCTAGACGGAATTTGTAGAACAGGGTGTCCGGCTCATCGAATCACAATCCTTAAAAAACACCCCAAATCAACACTCTTGTTTAACAAAACTAGGTAGTATGCCACAACCATGTTTCCCGGCTGGGCTACAACCCAAAAAAGAAGCTTATAGTGTGTTTACATGTTTGAGAGGTACAAGTCATGCTAATGAAAATTCTGTCTTATTAGGTTCCAAAGCATCAATATATAATGTAATGAACACGCACAAAATCAAAAGGAGGTTAAAAATGCAGGACAACCAGTCAAGGTAGAAAGAGGGTGAAAAAGAAAAACTTCAAATCAAGAAACAAAGTAAGATCAAACCACCATAATTAGTGTTTGTTGCTGCAATCCCATCTAGAGACCAAACCCTTAACAGACCAAATTTTGCTCCATGCTTGCAGAACATGGAACACAAAAGAAGGGAGCACATTAAGAGCATATGTAATCAATACAATGGACCCAGGACCTGAACAGTTAGGCTGGGATTAATTACACTGTAAAAATATTACATTTTGAATAAATGACCCATAACATTAGTTTGTCATCTTGAACAAGTAAGCACAATGCCTTTTTACAGCTCATATGGAAACTTGTAAAAGGCAAACCTGAAGCTTGATAGTCCTACAGCATGATTTGGCTATGGAAACTGGGCCCAAGTGTAACATGACTTTATGCTTCATATCATAGAGCAACAGATGTCTTCATTAACCAGCTCTGCCACAAGGAGCCTGTTTTCCAGCTTGGATGGCAGGTTTCAATTATGAGGAATGAGTAGAACAAATTCCACTCAAAATTGTGATCTTCAATCACTGTATTATGCACATGTGCTTGGAGCATCAAAAACATTAGAATACCTTGTATTTATATTTTTTTTTGTCAAATACAAGGTTTCCTGCTCTTAATAGTACTGAATTTACCTTACCTTCATCTGCACTTGAAAGCAACCAGACCAATATTTAGATTTCCTTTTCCTTGAGGTGGACCATCTAAATCCAAGTTACATGGTTTCTGCTTTTCTCTTTACAACAAAGTAACTGCAATTTTTAGATGGTCCAACAGATAATAGAAAGTGAAATCCATGGTTGCTTACATGACCAATACAACCTCAAGAACCACAACAAACACCTGCAACAAGGAAAAGACTCAATTGCCTCTCTTTTGCTGGATAGATGGTCCAACTCCTGTGGCATTGATCAAGAACTAGCAAATTGCAGATACATTGTTCAAGCCATCAAATTGGGAACCAATTTAAAGTTACAAAATCTACATTGAGGCATATTTCATCAAATACAAACTGTAGAAAGATCAGCAAGTCCTCAATGCTGCAATGGAGCAACTAGGAAAGAATTCAAATAATCATGCTGCATATCCAATCAATCACTCTGCAAATACAATGATAAGGAGCTCCATGCCTTCAGGCAAGTGAAGCCACACACACAATCATGCACAAAATCGAAAGTTCAATCCTCATAAAGCACATTTCATCCAGAAATTGATCTCATTTCACACATCAATGATACAGTTCATCCACCAAAAATTGCCCCCTTTAACGAAAGAATCTACGAAATTGGAGAGCATAAGGAGAACTGAAACAAAGAATCGCCAATCTAACAACCCTAACAAACGAAACAATTCAACAAAGAACTCGATCGGTAGATCAATCAAGAAAACCTGTCTGCCGAAACACCGCGTTCCGAACCTGGCGCAGATCTCTTCCCTTCAACGTCCTCCCGGCTCCTTCCAAGACGGAACACGACAGGATCGGCAACTTTAAGGCCTGCTTCGCTACCATTTCGTGCGGAGGCAACATCTCCCCTTCTTCATCCTCCTCTTCAAGGCGTTCGTTTTCCTCCAACATACTCCCCTCCCGGTGCCTTTCAGAATCGTTCCTCATCCTCAACGGAACGTTGACGGGAGCCGACTGGTACTGGTGATGTCTCAGCGACGCCGATAAAGTCCTTTCCGGTCGCGGCCGGGGGATCACCGGAATCATCCTCGCAGACGAGGACGTCGCAGAGGAACTCTTGATGTCGAAAATCGGCGGGCTCTTGTTCCTCTCCTGCTCGATCTCGGGAAGCGCGGCGAGAATACCGAAATTCTCAGCTCGGCCGAACGACTTGGAGCCAAGGCGGTGGCTCTTGCTCGCCCGCGGAGTTGACGATGCGGAGAGGGAGGAGCTAGAGAGCGAACTCGGCGATCCGGCTAACTCTCCGTTCCAGAAGACGTCGTCTTCGCTCAGCTCATCGCCGTCGGAGGCGGTCGACGGCGGCGATTGGGAGAGGAGAGGGAGGAAGCGGTCGGAGGAGGAAGACTTGCGTTGGCGGGAGAAAGAGCGATTCGGTTCCATGAGAGAGGGAGATTTTTCAGGGGCCGATGAGCGGTGGACAGAGAAAGCGAAAGGTGATTTTGGGGGAAAGGGCGGTGGAGTTATTTTTTTTATTTTTTGGATGCAAAAAGGGCGGTGGAATTGTTATCGGAAGGTGAAGTTGAAGATGGCGACATCAACTTGCCGAGATTACAGGCAGAAAATAATTGAAAATTATGCCACAGTAGTCAGTAGCCGCTTTTTGAATTAATCTTTTAAGTTTGGTGTGGAAAAGAAATTTGAGGAATTGGTAGGTCGAAAACTACAATTAGCATCTCATGAATCATGTTTTTGTAATTTAGCTTTAAAGCGCATGGAGAATATTCTGTAATCCCAGAGTATAAATGAATAACAACAAATGTTCCATATAATATACATCTTTATTATGCCAAAAATCACATGTAAAACATTACTAATTTAAATTTACTGTATCATGTTAAAGTGTAATAATCCTGGATTTAGCATCTCATAACTGCGTTTTTGTTATGCACAATAAAAAGGACCAGGTACTTGACTACTTGTTCACAATTCCACTCCACATATGAACCATAGCTTTATATACACTCTCTTTGAGATAGATTTATTCCCTATATCAATTTTGATGTATTTTAACTAAATTTAGTTATTATTGTCACATAGCTGAATTTCAGTTTTTCTTAAATCTATTTGTCGCACCCCTTTTCTTTGAAGAAGAGTATCTCATCTTAACCTTTCAGATTTCACTATAGCCGGAGTAAACAACTAACTTCTATATTTTTGGGCCATTTTCTTTAGGCCCATCTCTGAGCACTATATTTTTATGAGTTTTTTTTCTTTCCAATTTTGTCTAAGGGAGTAATAAATAGTAGGGGTGAAACCAATTAAGTAATTAACAAAGCTGTAATTTTTTTTTTCTTTGAGCACTGTTTTTTTATGAGAATATTAATAAACTCAGATCCTTATCATGTGCCTTAGTACATAAACCCGAAAGACCATTTAAACAAGTTAGCTTATAAATAACCGAAACCAATTAACAAATCATATCAAATCTTGAAGAAATAGATTCAATGTACAATTACAAATTGCTCGGACAATGATAAAAAACAATGAAATGCATATTAATTAGAAAAACAAATAAAAAAAGTGGGAATCAAATCAAAGAAACGATCAAGAACCAACTTTTGTTGAAATGGTTCAAATCAAACAATTCCAAGCCTTTCAAGGAAATAGTCCACCAAGCAAGCCACCACCACCGCCACTTGTTGTTTGGGTCACACGGCGTGCGTTGACAGCACTACAAGAACTCCTGATCTCACCCGCCCCGTCACTCCTCGGCACTCTCCCAAGCTTAACCATGGCATCTCCGAACTTGGCCAAGAAATCATGCCTCAACAGCCTATCAACAATGTCTTTTGTGAGCCTGTGGGTGGCGATCCGTTGGTCGATTTCGAGCACGCCCTTGTTCTGCTTGATCGCCTTGTAGAACCCGTTATCGACAATGAGCTCACTCTCCGGAGTTTGGTCTAGGAAGATTTCCCTAGACGCGCCACTCCCGTCTTTTGGGCATGTGTTCTTGAGAGATGTTACCAAGTTAGGGTTCATTGATGGATCGGATTTGCCCGCCTTGTTTTCGAAGTTGTAGAGACGGTTTTGGACGAATGAGCAATGCGTGATTCCCACGGTGTGTCCACCTAAGTTAAATGAACATTTTGTTATGAGTCACTTATAACTATAAGGTTCTTTTTTTCCTATTTAAATCTCATTTGGAGTTTATATACATAATATGTATGCAAGCAATATGTTAAGGTTTTGGGGGTCAAGGAATATATTCAAATTGACGTACCTAGGAGAAGAACAAAGTCTTCGACATTCAACTTTCTTTCGTCGAACACACGAATCGCTGACTCGACAGAGATTGTGGGAGATGGAAGGTTCGAGTTGGCGTCCTTATCGAGTGAAACCAGTCCATCCAGTCTTCCTGTCTCAACATTGTACCAATGCTCACTTTGCTGCGAATCAAAATCGGATTAGTTCATTGAATCGGTTTTAAATCCTAATGCCAATTGGCGCTTTTGTGATAAAACTCCCATTGGACTTATATATTGGGCTTGGCAGTTTAGCCCATATCCTCGCAACAATATATATATCATTGATAGAAGCTAAGCATTTGGTATGATCAATTAATCATCAGAATTCATGTAATGAGGTTAACAATTTAGCCCGATTTCGAATAACAACGTAGGCATACGTACCAAGAATACGGCGGTTCTAGTGGCTATAACTATAATGTCTGCGCAAGAGACGACGCCAGGACAGTTCTTTTCAACTGCATCTTTGGCGGCGTCAATGAGGTCATAGCCTCGTACGCTCCCATTCGGAATTGCGGTCTTCTCAGTGTTGGTGCCGTTCAACAAAATCGAGGCATCACATCCCTATACATGATCAAGCATCCATCACATTATGAGTACTTGTATATCTTTATAAAGGAAAAACTAACGTACATAAACATATTTACGTACCCTCACAAAGCAATCGTGAAATTGCAAGCGGAGCAAGGCGGCCACAATGGTTTTGTCACGGTTATAACGTTCCTTAACCACGTTAAAAATGATCTCCTCCACATTTTGGCCGTTACATTTCCCATTGTAGAAGCCAACACGAAGCCCATGGCTTTGTCCTGCGATCATGGCGATCGTGATCACCATGATGGCAAGGATCGTTATCGGAGAAGACGACTTATCGAAAGCCATTGACGAAGAAATTATGTCTTCTTCTGGAGTGATGGAGGTGGTTGTTTTTCTAGGTAGATTGGCTTTGGTGCAATGAAAGGATTTGATCGTCGGTATTTATATTACACGGTTCAACATTGGTTACAAATTAAAACTGGTCGATATACTAAATAAGTATATAGTTTAGTAATAATGCATGAAAAATGCTAATGCTTTAATTTCATTTAGACTTGGACGCACGTAGAAAATAAAGATGGGGTTTGCTGTATATACGTACGACGTGCTTTCACGTTGGCTGAACGTAATTGGAATAACTCCGATCCTAGCCTATAAGACGACGTAGGCATGTGGCTGTCAAATGTCTCGACGTATATTCATAACGAATTTTAAATTAACCTAAATTGCTATGCAAACTAAACGTGTTAATAATTAACAGAACTCTTTCAATCAATTAGGGCGTTAATAATTAACAGAACTCTTCAATCAATTAGGGGAAGTGGGGAACAAGAATTCATTGTATTGGCAGTCTCATGGAACATCTCGCATCAGCATAATAAATTGGTTTTCCACCAAACTGCGAACGATTTTATTCAGGAATTATCAACGTACATTAGAACACAATTGGAACAATGGAAAATATCAAAACAATGGAATGAAGATGAACACTACTTAGCTACAAAAATACAACAAGCAAAAAAGAAAAAGCAAAAAAAATAGGGTATGGAAAAAAACCACAACCGAAAATAATAAAATGTAATTTTGACAGGTCAAGATTACAGGATGGACATGCATATGGAGGAACAATATTGAGAAATCACAAGGGTGAGGTTATGGATTTAATGGAACAAAAATATGGACAAATATCGGCTCTTAAGGCAGAAGCACTTGCTCTCATAGACGACATTAGATTAGCAAAGTAAGGAAAATATAGATCCATTGAAATTGAAGGGGACAACCTGCAAGTCATCAAAGCAACCCAAGGTGAAAAAAACTACCCGTGAAAAATAGAGATTATCATGGCCGACATGTTGGTATCCCTCTTAGGTGTCTAATCAGTCAAGATTTCACATGTGCCTAGAGGCTCTAATGTTGTGGCTGATAATTAAAGTTGCGAGATTGAACCACATTCTACTTCTCTACACTATTCGGAAACATCCAGAACTTCAGGTTCTCATCCGAAAGGATGCTCTAGGACGCCCTCCCTAAAGAGAGAGCATCCTAATTCTTACCTAATAAAAAAATTACTCACATGTCCTTAAGAATTATCATAAATTGTTTTTTTCCTTACCGTTGACACACCTAGTTTGATTGATTAGGATCGGTTTATGCCTGGACCAAGTACTTTGTGCCCCTATTGTAAGGGAGACTCTCCTTGTTGGATCGTATATAATATTCTAAAAAGGGGTTAGGCGGGAGCTAGGCAGTGGGATGGGTCCTAGTTCGGGTGCTTGTTCTACTACAATGTCGGTTGATGGGAAAAGCGAAAGTTCGGGTGTTAATTAATGACCCGCAAATTCTCCGTATTATCTTCATTCATATGATTATCCTGGCATGAAGAATTGTCATATTATTCTTAAAGGGAACAACTATCAAGAATGAGAGCTTTGTCTGCGTAACGCTCTTCGTGTCGAACGCAAACTCAGTTTCATTTACAGTTCGATTGAGAAGTGTGATGATATGGCTGATTTGGATGATTAGTGGAGTGTGAACTCCATGTTGGCTGGATAATTCAGTCTATGGAAGAGTCGATTTGATGGACCATCATTTATTTTGACACCACAAAAGAGTCATGGGATGATTTGATGTTGTGATTTTCAATCAGGAATGGTCCTAGAGTGCAACAATTGCGACCAATTTGGCCCATTGTACTCAAAACAATCAATCGATTGCGGTCTACTACGACACTTTGAAGAAGATTTAGGACGATCAAATTGTCCAACTACGTTCACGAAAGAAGCTATTCTTTTGGTAAATGTGCGTGTTCTTGGTCCGAGTTTGCTACACTGGATCGTGAAGAAGAAAAAGCTTGATGGGGCTCAATGTGGGCTTCGCTACTATACGCTTCAATATTCTCACGATTGAACAAAATATATTCAATGTTGATCCAAGATGAGAGACAACAATTAGTCGTCATTGGTCGTGATACAAAATCAGAAGAGGCGGACATCTTTGCTTATCGTAGAGGAAATCAGATTAATGTAAGGATTATGATTGGCGAGAGAATGTCAACAGTGGTGGTGAGAGGCGGAACAGGGGACGCGATGAACAGACTGATCGTTGAATTCTACTAATTTAAGTTGATAAACATAATAATAAGCTTGAAATTAACTAATTTGAACCGGAGAGGGACGTCAATGGGAAAAGCCAACACCTCAACGGGAAAAGGCAAAAACTTAAGGACACCAAAAAGAATTTTCCAATTTATTATATACCACGATCTTATTAGCGGAAAGTTTATCTAGAGGCTGATTATTCTGAATTAGGTTTTAGTTTTGCATTTGTCCAGCTCGTCATTTTGGATGGACAATTAAAATTTTATTCTAGTTAGTTTTGTCTTTTATGTTTGAAGGATAAATTTTATTTCTAACTCCACTAGATTCATTTCATGAATTTTAATATTATTTTATCAAGATTACGAGACATATTCGAGCTCGTTGGGTTGTGTGTACATACTTTTTTTTATCAAGATTACAACATCACGTAGTGGAATATCAAAACGACGAACTCACAATCGAAAGGGTAAAGTATTTTACTACACTCATGGCATTGGCCACGTTTACTTGTGCCTACACTTCAATTATTTTCTGCGTCTGTTCATACCCATCTGTATATATAATATGTTAGCACCACCTAAATCATGTTTGGAGACCTGCGGTGCCTGAACGCATAAGACATTTCGTTTGGCTCTGTCTTAAAGGGAGCGTTCTTACTAATGTTGAGCGTCGGCGGTGACATCTTTCTTCCTCGACGCTTTGTGCCTGTTGTCGCATTTGCGACGAGTCCGCCGAACATCAGTTTCAGGATTGCACCAAGGCTAGGCCTGTTTGGTTAAGTTTTCAAGTTACCGATTTTGATCCTTGTTTTTTTCAAGTGACGTTCTCCACTTGGTTGAGGACGAACCTCATGACTTAGTCGAATATTGGAAACGACATTGAATGAACTCATGCTTTGTTATGACGCTTTGGTGGTCTTGGAAATGGAGGAACGCTAAATGCTTCCGCAATGAAGATATTACTGTCAACAAGCACCATTATATGTTAGAGCGGTTCAAAGAGTACAACTCGGCTGAGAGAAACAAGGTAAGTAATTCAATTTTGTGTTCCAAATCTTTGGTGTTGATTTCGTGGGTCAGTCCGAGGCAGGGTTGGTTCAAATCAATACGGACGGGGCCGTCCGGCATGGAGGAAGAGCTATGGCTGCTGGCGTCTTTCGAGACCATTACGGCAAGTGGAAGTGTGGCTTCATTCAAAACTTGTGCTCGTGTTCGGTCCCTCAAGCGGAGTTGTGGGGTATATTCTGAGGTCTCGTGGTTGCTTGGACTTGAGATTGAATCCGACTCTCAATTGGTTTGTTGATACTTTAAATAAAACTTTGAGGAATAATCATCCTCTTTCTAGTCTGGTGACTAGTTGCCAAGGCTTCTTTAAGAAGGACTGGCTTGTCCGTGTCCGTCATATCTATCATGAGGCGAACCGAGTAGCGGATTTCCTTGCTTCGTTAGCATTTATTTTTCCTGTTGGTTTTCATGTATTGCTTGCCCCTCCCGATGGGATTAATTTATTACTGCTTGATGATGTTAGGGGTCGAGCTATCCTTAACCCTAGAGGGTCAAAGAGTGTCGTCTCTCCTTCTAAAAAAATAAAGTACAACTTTATGATCGAACTCAATTAACAAATCAGATCAAGTTTTTGGGAAATAACGGATTCAAATTTTGAGTACAAACACTCAAAATACAGTTACAATGTTGCCCATGGATACAAGCAATGTAATAATACAAATTAATGAAAAGAACATGACACAAAAAAAAAACAAGTATTCAACTTTGGCCTTTCAATTTTAAAAGAGTCCTCCCAACATTCCTCCACGTCGTGCATTGACAGCACCGCAAGACTTCCTAATCTCACCCTTCCTGTCAGCCATGGGCACTCTTCCAAGCTTAACCATGGCTTCCCCAAACTTTGTCAGGAAATCCTGCTTCAACAGCCTATCAACAATGTCTTTCGTAAGTGGGTCGGTGGCGATCCGTTGGTCGACTTCGAGTATGCCCTCGTTCAGCTTGATTGCTTTGTAGAAGCCATCGTCCACGGCGTTTTCGCTCTTTGGGGTTTGGTCTAGGAAGATGGGGTTCGACGCACCGCTATTGTCTTGAGGGCATGTGTTCTTGAGCGACGCGACCAAGGTCTTGTTCATGGATGGATCCGAACTGCCCGAGTTTTGGAAGTTGTAGAGGCGGCTTTGGACGAATGAGCAATGTGTGATTCCCACGGTGTGTCCACCTAAAGGATCAAATGATTCATTAATGCTTTTTGAATGTCATGTTCATAAAATGCTTTTTGTTTGTCACATATACAAAACTTCTAATGACAATCTAATGAAATGTACCGTTATTCTCATTTAGAGCTTGTTTGGTATCGATACGAGGATATCGGATTATGGGTACGAAGACGAGTCATATCCATATACAATGCTCTAAATTAAAATGCTCAACGGACCCTAGGTGGAGAGGGGTCGTCTAGCGCCTAAACGGCTAAAACGATTGTCTAGGCGATCCTAGACGAGCGCCTAAACGAATTGAAACCTTCTAACACCTAGGCGGACCTAGACGATGTCTATACGTATTGTTTTGTATATGAGATATCAACATTTGTTTAATATATCATGGACTCATTGCTATTATTTGAATACCTTCTTAAAAATAGGTATATTAAAAATAATATCGACATCCGATACCTTGATGTCGCTCATATCCATATATACTTAATTTTCGTACCGATCGATATCGATACCTGATATTTCATATCTTTTCTATCAATATCATTGAATTGTCGAGAATAATCGTTTCATTATCCAACATGATTTTGCGATCGATTACACGCAATATAATAGAGCATAATGCATTGTTCTAGGCAATCATAACGGACCCTTAGAATTGAATTTCTGTAAAGCATGCAACATGCAATATATATAGTTTTTAATTTGTGTACTTGAATCAATTGATTGATTTTGGGGTGGATTTTCATACCTAGGAGAAGAACAAAGTCTTCAGCCTCCAAGTTTCTTTGTCTGAACACCTCAATCGCCGACGCGACGGAGATTGTGGGAGATGGAAGGTTGGTATTGGCGTCGGTATCAAGTGAAACCAATCCATCGAGTCTTCCGGTCTCGACCTCGTACTTATGGCCACTTTGCTATATGAATCCAAATTAAATCGTATATGGTATTAGTAAATTCATGGGCTAATATATCTCAAGTTTAATAGATTACATCAATCGATCGATCATCAATATAATGAAGACCTACCAAGAACACGGCAGCTCTGGTGGCGATAACGATAATGTCCGCACAAGAGACGAGACCAGGACATTCCTTTTCAATGGCTTCTTTCGCCGCATCAATAAGATCATAGCCTCGAACGCTGCCATTTGGAACGGCTGTCTTCTCGGTTTTGGTTCCATCCAGCAAAAGTGATGCATCACATCCCTATTAACAAGCATAAATCCAATGATTAAGTTATTAGTACTCATGCGCGATGGCTCTAGTACATAAGTTTATAGGCTTAATTTCATCGTAAAATCAATTGACAATATGAGGAGTAATTCAAGGATGTGTGCATATACTAGGTAATTCATTTTCAATTTTCCAATGCATGTGAGATAAACTATCTTCATACACACTCACTTAAGTGCCAACTGGGTGATAACATCATGGCCTTAGAGCCGATAAATCGCCGACAAGCCCAACCAACTGGTCCAAATTGTGCTATCACGGCGAACTAGCCAAATATAATGGGTGGTAAACATCCACCCAAACAAACCAGAAACCCAACCCCGAGCAAACTTTTATACCATATGTCAAAATCTGATAGACCAATACGGACAGTGGGAGACCGTCCCAATGCACAGCTCATTGGGTTTTATACTAAAACGAATTGGCAATAGGAGGAGAGTAACACACAATATTAAAGTCTGGTGGAACAACAAAACAATCCATATTCAATATAGGCCCAATATATAAGCTCATATCAAGGTTTTATTCTACAACCATTTGAAAATAAGAGTAACCCACAAATTTATATAGTAAACGTTTCGATATCAAAGAGGTTTATGTACAAATATATGAGTAAAATGGCATCATTACCCGGACAAAGCAATCGTGGAACTGCATACGGAGCAAGGCAGAGACAATGGTTACATCATTGTTAAAACGTTCTTCAACAACATCAAAAACGATTTTCTCAACATCAATTCCCTTGCACTTCCCGTTGTAGAAGCCGACCTCAAGCCCTTGGCCTTGCCCGACGAGTATGGCAATCGAGATCGCCATGATGGCAAGGATTTTTGTCGGAGATGTAGCCATTGAAGATTAGTTCTTCTTTGGAAGTGATGGAGTTTTGTTTTGGGGTTTGCTAGGATAGTTTGGTGTTGGTACAAAGAGAGCAATTGATAAGCGGTATTTATATGACATGGTTCAACATTATTGGTTACACACATAGAATTAATTGGTTAATTAATAATTGCATGAAGATTTGCTAATACTTTATTTTTGTCGCATAAGATCTTGTAGACTTGGGTGCACGTAAGAAGAGGTTTTACTTTGGATTATACATAGTTGTGTTCACGTTTATATGTGGAAGGAACGTATGATTAAAATCCTGTACGGTGTGTGCCAAAGTGTCGACATATTTAAATTAATTTAATTAATTAACATTCAAACCAATAAGCTTGTAGAAATATTGGTTCATTTTCTTCATTGGTAGGGATATTATTGTTAATTAAGATTAAACCTTGCAAAGTGGTTCCAATTGTTTAATCAGCCTTTACTAATATATTTATAATGACTTTCATTCCGGACTATATATATAATTTATAGATATAACTGGGATTCGAATGACTCACAGACAGTATATGAGTCCGAGTGGAGGAGCACAAATTGCAGAATTTAATTATTAGATGTTGTTTCCAAACAAAATTTTTTTTATTGATTTATATGATTTTTTATTCTGGACTATATAACTTAATAATGCATATAGCTAGAATTGAATAACTCACATATAGTATATGAGTCAGAGTGGAGGAGCACAAATTGCAGAATTTAATTATTTCATGTGTTGATTGATAGTTTTGACCATCTTGTATTATATCGATCTCAACAACATTTTTTCTTTTGTTTAATTAATATAGTGCCGAGAAAGGCCAGCCATAATAATTTTTTTGCCACATTATGTCCAATATAAACAATTTATATAGTATATAGCAGGCTCACCGGAATTAATTTTTTCGCCATTTTGCAGTCCTAATAAAAAAAAATTATGAAATTAATTAGTCCGTCCATTTATTTATTTATTTATAGTACTTTCATGGGTTTGGTGGGGTGGTTTATAAATCTTGAAAGTGAAGTAAATTCCCAGAATTTACTACAAAGTCTTCTGTGTTGGCATGGATGACTTCACCAAAGACTAAATTTGAACTTTGCTGGAAATGGAGCTTGGAATACTACTAGCATGTGTACCTTGGAGTTCCACTTTGCAGCAAAAGAGCCAATGCACACTACAATACTTCTCTTATCAACAAGATCACTTCTAAAAGTAATTAAGTAAGAGCTTAGGCAAACTATGAACTTCTTTAATTATGCAGGAAGATTGAAGTTGGCGAGAGTTGTAGTTGTGAAAGAATGCTATCCCACATCAGAATTCTGATATAACTTGCTAAACATATATACCTGTAGGTTACTCTTCCTATTGCCAATTGGTTTTAGGATGGAACCCCATGGGCTTATGTGTTAGGCCTGCCGCGCATGTGCGCATGAATCGATGTGTGTACCCCCATGTCATATTGGCCCACCGAAATTTAACAGTACTGGTGAATCTGTTATTTTTTCCACGAGAAATTCTTTATTGTTTCCATGAAGGAAGGACAAGCTCCATTACTTTGAAAGAAGTCAGCAAACCAAGAAATGAAGAAGTTCTTGGCATCAAGAAAGTTCTGTCCGGGAACAAAACTGATTTGACAAAGTTTATCTATGACATGAGGTAGAACTCTCTAGCCAAAAGGCATACTTGGGAACACTTCCACTTACTTGTGGAACGTCTTCATCCATATGACACATCTGTTTGGTTTGTAGCAAAATGTACCACATCTGACGCAACTTGCAACTCAATCCTACTTGTTATAGACGAGATTCTACGGAAAAACATGAAAGCAATGCAAAGGTGCTAGTTATTATGGCAAACAATGGGAAAGCTTGATAATAAATATGCTTACAAGGGACCTTGGAACAACTACTACTTGGAACTTGCACATTTGGGGCAAGATGATCCCCTCCTAGGTACTAAAATTTTGTGATGATCATGAGAACATTTATCCTTACACCACTAGGCCAACACATTGGGTACTTGTTTTTGTGAATTCAAACAATCAAAACGAGTAGGAGGATCCTTAAGAGTGGTGAGCTATGATAGACTAGTAAGTAGTAGGTACTAACTAACTAAAAATGTTTACATACCAATACTCAGTTGTTCTAGTGGCAAAACAGTGCTAGACTTTCAAGTGTTGTCCAGGAGATTCGAAGTTCGAATCCCACTAGCGACATATACGGAGAAGCTGATATTGGAGATTCCCCAAAATGGGGCCACGAAGTATCCGGTCTGAATGTAGAGCGGTGTCCGACCGATCGAATCGGACGAGCCAAAAGCAAGACAAAAAAAAACTAATTACAAATTGCATTTCTTACTATAAACTAATCTAATGGGCTCATTACTAAACCAGGCCCATAATCCCCAAAAAACTAAACCCTAGTCTCTATTTCTCGTCGTCCTCCTTCATACTCTACTTATACCCACAATCGACTCACAGATCATCATCATCTCACAACACAGTCATCTTCCCATCCCCCTGTAATGATTTCAAAACATTCCCCTTCAAATAGGCGCGGGAAATGTTTGAGCTTTGCCCGCCATCATCCAATCCAGCCAAATCAATCTCTGCTTTCTGCTTGCTAGCAAATTTCATATGTTTTTCACATTTTGTGTTTCTCCTCCTTGTTCCAAGCTTTTAAGCTTTATGTCAAAAAAATTTCAAGTTCCTTAAGCCGAATTTAGTCGGGTTCATGGTGTCTTTTTTATCGGGAATGATGGGTTGTTGAAATGATGATAACTCAAATTGAGCCTCTCGTGATGATCATGAGATAAAACTTTCGTTCTTCCGAGATGTTCCATGCGGAAACAAAATTGGAGACCTGAACTGAAGAGGCTTCTATTCTTATGGCTCAATCAAAAACCAATCTTTGTTTTCTCTGCCAAATGATTAAGCTTTAATTGTTGTTTTCACTTGTGTATTCAATTTGGAAACTTTTTTGCTTCTGAGGATGATCAAACAATACTTTCGTTCTTCTGAGATGTTCCCTGCGGAAGACATTTGGAGACCTGAACTGAAGAGGCTTATATATTAGTTATTTGAGGGGAGTTAGGACGGAGATTAAGCTATATTGGTTTGGAAAAAATCTAATGCGGTGACATATATTGTAATTTTGCTCACTTTTTAATTCATGGACAAAAATGCCCTACAAAAAAGTTGATATGCACAAATTTCTGGGAGACCTTTCATTCTTCTTCGTCGCAAGGTAAACCTCACCTTGCCTCCTCTTCCTCGCCTTGCCCGTCGATCTTCTTTCCCTCCTCTTCCTCTCCATCTCTGTCTTCTACTAATCTTGTTCTCCTTTTTGAGATCGAAACCCTCCGACGAACACGCTACAAAACCCGTCGGCCGCCTCATCTCGCCTTGTCTCTGCCTCGCCGATCGGTAGACGTCGTCGGTCGTAGTAGTTGGTAAGCTCGCCCCTCCTCCTCTTGTCCTTCTTTTATATCTCCACCTTTCTCTCTTGAGATCTCAATCTCGTGCTAGGATTCAATCGCACAGACCGGTTATCGTGCTAGGGTTCTGACGATGTCTCCTATGAGCTCGGAAGACACTGCCTTCGTTGAAGGTATCTCTCCTACGAGCTCCTCTTTCGATTAGGGTTCTAGCAATCTATGCAATTAATTGAACTTGATTGATGTGTTGAACGAACTTGATTTTCATTCCATGTGAACTGGATTTGTGCTGAATGAGCTTATTTTAAGTTGTTTATGGCTGCTACTTTGTGTTGATGTGGATTAGAATTTGCTATTGAAATTGTAGGAGTATCGGCTAAGGCCTCTTTACCAGGGAACCCTAGTGTTTCATATTGCAGCTAAATTTTTGGGGATTGTTTTGTTTGAGCTTTGAAATTAGCTTTGTTTGTTGGTAGGGTGTATGTGTGAGGGTTTTGTCAAATTTTTCTTGTGGTTTGTTTTCATTGTTGCTGGATGATTTAGTGAATGAATCGTTGGTATTGCAATCTCGTCCACCCTAATTTGTGGATTTAATGGTTTGAAAATAATGAATTGCAAATTATGACGGATCTTATAACTAAATCTTCCTGACTCATAACTGCATCAGCCACTGCCATGACTAAGTCTGGATTTTTTGCAAGTTCATAGTATTTATCATTCATCTTGATGTGTGGTTCATAAAACATGTCGTAGTGGTTCATGTTTGTAAATGATATGGTTCATTTTTCAGTATTGTCATGTTTCATGTACAAATATAGGCCAAAACGCTCACTCGTTTTATTCCTTTGTGTATAATGTACTTGTTGTGCTTATTTGTTTATGGTTCATGTTCTTATGCTATTAGGTTCATAATTTTTGCCAATAAGGTTCATAAGATTTAGTAAACAAATACTTTTAATGTGTGTTGTATTTTGAAGTTTCATATTACGGTTCATGCTCTTATATTGGTAGGTTCATGAAAATTCACACTTAGGTTCATGAAAATTCATTTAACATTACCTTTATATTATTTGTATTATATTTTGTATTTTACGAATGTATAAGCTTGTAAATTATTCTGATTTATGTATATGACAGCGACAACATCGAAAGGCTTGAAAAGAAAGAAACAAGTTATCCCCACACATCAAAGTTCGCGTGGAAAGAAAATGTTAAAGCTTTCAACTCCACTAACCGATAGCTTGGAGTTTGAAGGATGTGAAAGTGAAGAAGAAGCAGATGAAGATTATGATGATGCAGATTGTGAGGATGTAGATTATGAGAATACAATCAGTGAAACTTGCTATTTCTATTATTTATTTTTATATTTAAAAGCGTACGTTCCTTGCATTTTAAATGCTTGGTTCATGCTTGTTTAAGAATAAGTTAATACTATTGTGTAGTATATACTCCACGCATGTCAATGTATTAAAAAAGCTTGAATGAGGCATTCAAAGTTTGGTTCATGCAATGCAAGGCTCTGGTTCATGCTACTAAACAGTATGGTTCATAGTACATTTTAATTTAGTTCATGCGTTTTTAAGTGTACATGTTATTTTAGTTTATACTTGTAGCTTGATTAAATACTAACTATGATATTAAATTACATGCATTTGATAGGTTTATCGTAATTGTTCTAGCATATGTACATCCAAAAAAGATTGAATAAGTCATTCAAAGTTCGGTTCATGCAATTATATAACACAATAAAATTGTCTAATCTATACAAATCATAGTTTAGTTGGTTCATAACATATAATTTAAAATATCACCGCTCTTTTGGTTCATGGTTTTGTAAACTTAGGTTCATAACTTTGTATAATATAGTTCATTATAAGCGTCATGACTTTAGGTTCATAATAGTTATATTATTGGTTCATGATTTTGAATACTTAGGTTCATAATAAGTGTCTCGTCGGTTCATAACTTTGTATAATACAATTCAATATAATCATCATGGCTTTAGGTTCATAGTAGTTGTTTTATTGGTTCATGATTTTGAATACTTAGGTTCATAATCGGTGTCTTGTTGGTTCACAAGTTTAAACCAACTTATCATTTTGCTTCCTTGCAAGAGATAAGAAATATTTCGGTTCAATACTTCTTTATATATCTCATTTCATTATTTCATCAATACAAGCACTAAAATCCATCCTTGAATGCAATCGTAGATTAATAGAAGTTGACAAATCCAAATCGAACTTCAAGTGGTCCATACTTAACCATCAAACTATAACTAGTGTAAGATTGTGTAATGAAAACATTGTATCCCTAAACAAATCATTTGAAAAAAGAAGAAGTGAAATTTACACGAAATCAAAAGCGGGCACAAATTAGATGATATATATGTGGAGGAGGAAAACCAAAGGGAGGAGAAGAATAATGGGATGATTTAAGCCGAAAGAAGAATCATCATCTCGGACGAGGACATTGATGGCGACCGTGATGCCTTGCGAGCAGAAACCATGGTCGGAGATGAAAAAGCAGGGCCTCAGATCCTTGAAGTTGAAGACGTCATGTCCTCCCCTAGTGACGTTCTTGATGAGCCCTACATCCACACAGTCATCGTATCCCACCCAATTCACCTCCAGAACGATGTAATTCAGCTTGTCGAATCCGAAATCTAGCACAAAATCCCAATTGCAAACCTAAATCAGAGTTCAGAGTTTATTTATCTTTTGAATCAAAACATTGAAATTGTAAAAATCGATGCATAATCGAGAAATTGAGGAGTTCGATTGAGAGAGTACAAACATAGACATCAATTGCTTTCAACAAGAAATACATATAGCAAAGTAGCAAACAGATATATTATCTATCTTAAATTCCTTGCTTTAAACTGAATACTCTCAATTCTTATCATTTATGACTTCCACTCATCCAAACCTTACACAGAGAACAACTGTTAGACTTCAATCTCAAACCTCCACCATTTCAAGCTCCTACATAATACGATACAGGAAACCCTCAAATCCAAACCTTGGAGCTACCTTCATATTATCTAACTTGTATAAATGATGGAATTACACACTACATCCAACCCCTAAATCATTGAAAATAGTATTCCATAGCTTCCCTACCATGTTATTGAAGAAAAAGAGAAAAAGAACGAATTTTGAAATTTTGAAATGAAAGATGGATTTTAGAAATAATTCATTTTCCTGAAATTTTGTTTCTACTTTGAATTCCTTAATTAGGAGAAATTAGGAGATTAACAACATTATCCTCATAACAATCTAGATTGTAACTGAGACATGAAACAAGCCATAAAAAATTGAATCGATAACAAATCGACAATCAAATATCATCATAGACTGAAAGATCAATCAGAAAAGACAGCATGATCAAATATAAACACGTATAATGGTGCACAATTCAGATTTGGATTGAACAATCAGAGATTTAAGATGAAACAAACCGTTTTGTTCCAATCGGAAGCTAGAATTTTCAACAAATGTTACCATTACAAAAGGAAGCTAAAGCGTTTTTGTCGAATTCTAGAGCAATCGTACCTGCAACAGATTTTTTACAGTTGGTTCACAAAGATTGTCAATGCGGTTCATAATAATAGACATTAAAGTTCATTGAAAATGACAATTCGGTTCACGACTTCCTGACTAGGTCATTGAAAAACGGTTTAGGCATTTGATCAAACACTTGGTGGGCAATCAAATAAACATAAGAAATCAAACTATATTTTCAATCAAATCCTTCAAATTTCAAAGCAAAAAACATATATAATCTTTATTGTGCAATATCTATTAAATCGAAATCTCATACATAAGGCTCTCTTCACCTAAATCCAGGAACAAAGATATAAAATCCATGAACAAAGATTAAAAACCTAAAAACCAACGAAAAACGCACCTAAATCCATCAACGAGGAGGAGGTTCAGGTTGAATTTGCTTGAGAGGAAGATAGATTACAGTAAGAGAAGGAGACGATCGAGCTTCCAAATAAAACTTTCAAATCCAGGGAGAGCTTCAATTGCTTGAGAGGAAGATAGGCTCAGGTTTATTGACGTAATTTCCGATGAGCTTTCAATTCCCTAGCATTGAGAGCAGATTATCCGGCGAGAGCAGCTTTCAAATCCAGTCGAACAGATCCCGAAAGAAGAGCCTTCCGATCAATTGAAGAACGGAGGAGAAGCCGATCAATTGAAGGATACAAGAGAAGCAGACCGAAGGAGACGATCGAGAGAACTTTCAGCATGTTGAGATTGAATGTAGAATGGGGATCAAATGACGAAAATACCCCCAAAATTTAAAAAAATAATGACGCGCGCCTTCTCTCTGATTAGTATATCTGGACCATTGATCTCACACAATCAAAGGCCCATAATTGTTCTTATTTCTTATCCTAAGAAATGTTCTCATTTGATCCCCTATCTTAGTTATTTCTCTTAAACAATTTATTCAATAGTCTGTCCAAACATTTCTTTCATGTATATAAGATTGGTTATTGTGATTTGATGCGTTGTGTATGCCTATGATGATGATGAAACTGTAAACTTTCGTTCTTCTGAGAAGAATGCGTGTGGAAAATATATGGAGACCTGAACTGAGGAGGCTTATATCTTTTATGTTTAATTTAGAGTTCCAATTGATCATATCTTGTTTTCCTGTGTGTTTTATAGTGTGATACTTGATGGCTAAATCTCCACTTCTTGATGGCTAAATCTCCACCTTATATAAGGGTACCTGCTCTTCAAAACGCCGACATACTCCCCTATGATAAACCAAAGTTTGTAGAAGATTTTCCTAGTATACAAAATCTTTGCAGACTCCAAATTGGCACTTTGGCAATAGGTTGCTCAGAAGGTGCTTGTCAGACAGCTTCTAAAAGTTTTGATGAAGAGTACAAACTACAACTAGGTGAATTTGTATGATTCTGGTTCTTAACAGATGTCAGTTCACAATAGATAGGTGATACGCAAATATAGTGCTGCTCATCTGTATCCTAATGATCTTGTAAACCACCAATTTCCTCTATTTTGTGAAAATTTACAATGAACAGAAGATTTGTGTTTTACATTGAAGTTGTGGTGATGGCCTAAGGAGTCGGCCTGAATTCTATTGATGTGTGTGTGTAGTGATGGGCGAAATGACCCAGATGTGTACAATATTACAACGACCATAACGGGGAACTGATCAGAGCTTACATGTTCAAGTAAGGCAGCTGCTCAGTTTTGACTGCCGAACAACCTGGGATCAAGACTCAATCTGATATTTTCCTCCTTCAGAGGTGTTGGAGACTAATGGCAACAGATGGCTGGCAAGTGTGAAGCATATTTCTAGACGAGCAAATCAAGTAGCAGATAGCTTAGCACAAAAATTTCTTACTTTAAATCCTTTGTACCTTCAACTTTCCCATGTACTTCAAGACTCTTTGTTGTTACTTAATAAAGACTACAGGAGAGTTCAAACATTAAGTATTAATAAAAAGATCTTGGGCTCAGTCATGCTTGTTATGACCAAAAAATTTGAAGATGAGATGGATAATGTAGTCCATGCATTGAAATATCCACATAAAACAGCAGGATGATTTGCTGCAAACAAGTAAAACAATGATAATCTAATTGATGGTCATTTGACCGCGAAAATAACGAAAAATGGCAACGTATCAATCCACAAAATTAGTCAGCTCTTCCTGAGTTACCAACTTGCAAAACTTCATATTCCTCCTGTGGTAGATAATCAAAAGAACACCCTAATCCTTCATTAAAGTGAAAAAAAAAAAAGACGTATCTTATAAAGGCCATTGTCTCCATTTTAAACGTGGTGACAACTGAAAAACAGCATCACCCTATATGTTTTTTGCTTTCGTAACCCAAAAGGTGAAAATCCAAGCACAGCTTCACTCATCATCCCCAGAACCTGCTAATGAAGCCTCCCTTCTTGTCTTTCTTCATCCTGTTCTCCAGTGAAGGGAAGTCAATCATGTTATAAGCAAGGTCCAACACAATAGGATTCCTGGGTACTGCCTGGTATGCAGGTGGAAACGCCTCGATGCTTGGTGGCGCTTTCGTGTTTGAAACTCCTACAGCTGGCTCATATACATCCAGTTTCTCAAGCAGCAATTTCTCCTGCTGCAGAATTGTTCATCGATAAAAGCAAATTTAATTTCCCAAAACAAATTGCAAGCTAACATAAAATATTTGAGAAAGAGGGATTTCCATTGATGGATTAACATTTAACAGTACCTTTTTAGTTCCATTAAGGGATATATCAGAAATCTTCTTTGAAAGCTTCTCTGGATCTTCTTGTTCCTTTTTCTCCATTATCCCTGTTGCGTGTTCTATACAAATGTTTGCTCTACAATTTCCAGACAACACATTCAATTCCTCCATCATTCCCTGTAATAGACAAAACATTTTTATCAGTTTTGATCGTTGTAACTGTCTTTTGCTGAAGAAAAAATGTGTTTAGTAAGTAACAAGTAAGCAGTGGTAGCATCAGAAACCAAATTAGCATACTAACCGGGTCCGATTTAGCCATAGCCTTTAGTTCTTTCACAGCATTGTCAGCATGGGAAAGAGCACGAGTGTACAACAAGTAAGCTTTTGCCCTCTCTCCAGACAAGCTGTATGACTTCGCCAAATAAAAGCACCTAAAGCAATGACGGATTATAAAACATTTAGTTTTCAGAATCCCTTAAGAAAGAAGAGGAAAGTTGTTTGGGCACAACCTTTCTGCCTGGAAAGCCAATCTTTTAACAGAACATTCTGCAGCAAATGTGATCTCTTCTTGTGTCCTCTCTCTCCCAGATGTAACTAAATCAGAGAGGTGATCTATGTTCTGCAAAAAGAAATAATATCAAGTATATCATCAAAAAAACCTGAACTAAATGTATCAACAATGATTACTCCTGGACAGTTTAATACATCTTCTCATGCAGAATTGTAGAAAGATATATTAAAGGCTTCTTACTTGTAATAGAAGATCGTACAAGCGGACAAGTTCTTCAGGTTTTGATGCTTTTTCATTTTTATCATCGCGCTGCCTACTGAATTTGCTCTTTGCTATGCTGACCAAAAGCTGGTTTCGCTCTATTGTGCGTTGGTCCAACACAGCGCATACAGCTTTGTCAAGTCCATTCAAATCATCTTTAACATTTTCATTACTTCCTGCTGTCGTCTACACAAGAAAAAGCTTCAGAAAACTTCCAAATCAAGAGTGGTATATCATGAGAGAGACCGAGGAAGATCAATAAAGGAAGAGGAAAGACAGCAAATGCAAATTGCACATGGGTACTCAAATTTTGAATAATGAGAAGGTAACATGCAAAAAACCGAAAATATCAGTATACAGTGTAAACTAATCTTGTGTCTTACCAAATCATTGCGAATGCAGCTCCTTGCATCATTATAAGCAGTGAAGATCTTATCAAACATAGCAAGTCTTTTCTCAGCAGTCAATGACTCCGCAGTGGAACTGTGCAAATCCTTCCCTAATTCCTGAGCTGGTATACATTGAATAGAAATGAAAAGCTTTTAGACACAATGAACAAATGCCTCATGGAAAAAGATATGAACAAACAATCCTAAACTGATGATTAAATTGAGTTCAGAATGGAAGGAAAAAAAAAAAGAAATTATCACTCAAAACATCATGACTTTTAGTTTAAACTTGTACATCAACCCCTCTATTAAAAAAACATTAGTTCACCGTGTAAATAAACAAAACTATATATATAATGTGAACATCTTCGATTAACCAATCAACCATCTACGAAGATGGAGAGGGAGGCTAGACATTAGAGAAAGCACCAAATAATTGCTGAAATAATAAACACTAGGTGTAGTGAGCAAGTTAGTACTGGTAGAGTGATGAGACATACATCCAAAGCTACTACAGTTTCAGAAAGTAACACCACTAATTACTTGCAATGTTTTCAATTATATTATTAAGGAGGAGAAATAGGTAGATGAGTCTTGAAGGATCGTAAAGGTAACATCATAAAGTTATTCTTGTCTGATGAGATATAATCATCACTCTGATCTAAAGCCAATGAGGAACCATTGATATTATCAACACTGATACTCTACTTAGAACCTATCTCATAACAGAATCTCTATTGTACTATGATTAACAAATACCGTTCGGGAAATGTTTCTAGAGAAAGAGAGAGTCCATTGCTGACTTCACTTTGGCAATAAAGGTACTATGTGCCTCTAAACGGGTTCTTTTTCTGTTCAACATGGTCAAAGATATCTTCTATCTAGCATCTAAATCGCTCTTGTAGGATTAGATCTCTCTCCAGAAGCATCAACATTCAATTACAACCCATCTGTGCGAGTTTTGAATCATGAAAATGAAAATTAAATAATCATATACCTATAGGCCTGGTAGTATTAGATTAACAGATCACCACATGTTAGAGTGAGAAATGTAAATTTGCTTGCTGAATACAGAAACCAATAAAAAACAACTACAAATCTAGACTAAACTTTAAAAAGGAAAGTAAGCTTAAACAAAAAGAATTGGGCATCAATACAGCAGGTTCTTTAAAGTTTATACTAAACTTTTGTGGCCACTATGATTACAGACAACAAGAACAAGAACAACAACAACAACAATCTGGGGGGTCAAGATGGGGTACCCCTGCCAAAGGGAAAGGGGGTACGCCCAATAGCCCCAAGAAAAACTGAAACTTAGAATGCACCAAAATTGATGTAGGGACTATCAAAGGCAGTGTATAAAAGCCAATGAGCATGAGGATGAGCCCATCCATTATGATTACAGAAACCAATTAAAAAATTACAGATCGATTGTGTATTTGTGCAATAGCACGTATTTTGACGCAAAATAAGCATGCCATATATGTCAGTAATTCTCATATATGCAATCGCAAACCTTTTAATATAGAAACCCTGGTCTTGGCATTTGAAATGGGAAATCTGTGACCAAGCCAATGGAACTCAGTCAATGAAGCAGCTTGTTGAGACCTTGCCTCAGCCATGACGGCCTGCATATCAGAACTTGTTAGTCAAACAATTTTGCAAGAAATATGAAAGCATATTACAAAGGAAAAAAGTAATATATTCATGTATTGAAAATCTGCACTCAGGCATAATTTAAGCAACCTAGGAACAAACAGTGAAAAGCAAGAACATTACAAAGGAAAAAGAAGAGGTACTCTTTTAGAGCAATTTTCACCAATTTTTCACTTGTCCTAGTAATCAACACTCACCTCCAACTTAGATTTGAAAAGGTCCAACGCTGGACCTTCCATCTCACCGATTTGTAGTAGTTCTGAAGCTTGTACGTTTGACTTGCTAATTTTGTGTAAGCAGTATCTAATACTTGGTTCTAGCTCTTCAACACGCTCACGGCATAAAACCTGATTTTCTAGGTCTCCATATTTCCCTAGTTCCTCATAGACAGCTCTACAATACAAAAGCAGACATAATTATCAGCATAAAACCCCCAAGACCATATAAATGCCCGTATTTTGCATTCAAAGTCCTTCTGTTGATTATTCTCACTTGTTCATGAGGAGCTTATACTAGAAGATTAAAAAAAAATGCTACAAACAAGGGGGGCGTACCTTGCGCTCTTAAAGTTCCTTAATGCAGTGTCCCAATTCTGATCTTGTTCAAACAATAGAGTACCCTTCAAGTAAGATGCATAGGCCTGAAGAATATATCATAGATATCAATCAGTATAGGGTGTATAGTTATCCAATCATCATGTAAATTTTCTTACTGCATTAGTTCTACAAAGAAATAACATCTTCATATTTTCCATCATATTCATCCAGGGAAGAATATAGAATTTGGCACAAAGAGAAAATAAACACGTTATCACCATACTTCAGTAATAACAAGCAAAATGCAACAAGGCTATGGCATGGTAGCACCGACCTCGGCCTCTAAAGATGTTCTAGAATCTCCTCTAACTGCACACAGCTGGGCAAAAAGACTGGCCCATTTAACTGCCTTCCGTAGCCTGCCAAGAAGATAAATGCGCTGGCTTCTGTTGGGGCCATCAGGTAACTGTCTTTTCTCCATCGCATGACTCCATGCTCTTTCAGCTGTATATAGAAGAATGTGGAGGTACCTACTTGCACCCAAAAGAATAAGTCAATATACTTGTTAAATTTGCACTCATAGCATCAAGGCTAAAGGCCAACAAGGTCGGAAACCCACCTAACATCTGTCACAGAAGTTTCAGTAATGACTCGACGGCTGTATCTTCCACGGCCATGAGTGAACTTCAGGGATTTATAGATCCTCCTCAATCGAGCTGTGCAATATTTCCTGAAACTCAAAGCAATCAGTTACCAGTAGCAATTGACTATAAAATCCATTCAAACAGTAGTATATTAGTATCATAAAGTGAAGAGGAGAATCTCTTATCAGTTATAAATCATCAAGTAATCCAGTGGCATGCATGCCAGAAAATCCATAATAAGGAATGGACTCTGAAACAGAAATTTAACCACATTTTTTCCTTTTGGTAAAAGAGAAGAATATGAACCTGTAGCGTGTATAATCCCCGTGTCTTAATCCATGCTGCATTTGAGCAGATTTCAATAGCTGCAACACTGTATTTAAACCCCAAATTCAAAAGGATTGAGATCAATTTGAGATTGCATACAAACATGCGTGAGAATCAAATCAATTCCACACACAATTCAATTGATGAAAGAATGAAAAAGTTATGTACCATTGATAGAGAACTTAGGGTTTGTCGGATCAGAAGAGTTGGACTTCAGATCGTCAATGTCCATAGCGGCCACAGCATCAGTATCTTTCCCCATCGATTGCTTCCTTCAACAAATAGTGTAGGAAAATCCAACATTAATCCAACAAAGAAACGCCTAAAATTAGAAATGGCGGAGGCACGGCCGCCCCCGCCGGCGGCCAACCACAGTTGACTTAAAGACATTAGGAAACAAAATTCAATTGAGAAGGACAAGTTCAAACCGATCAATTTTGGAGACGAATTTGTAGACTTTGACGAGGCAGAGAAGATATGCCGGCGGTGGAGGATTCTTTCTCCCGAGTCCGTCGTCGTTCCGTCCTGATTCTCTCTCTTTCCTAGTCCTTATTTGAGCAAAGGAAGATACGACGGGTGCAAATGGGGATGATGAACTTGGGCTTGTACAGACAGGCCCGCTGGACGAAAAAAATCAGTTGAATTAACTTGGGCCTGTTTACAAATAGATGAATGAACATGGGCATGTATTATGTATATTTTAGGATACATTATAAAAGGCTAAGTAAACATAGGAATTGTAATTCTACCAAAAAAAATGTAAACATAGGAATTGTAATTTTAATTTATGGGAATTTTATTTCATGTGATTTGAGAAAAAGTGTTTGGTTAAAATTAAATTTATAAGAATTAGATTTTTACATGTTGTCTGGTTTGATTTAAGAAATTATGGAAATTTATATAAAGTTATTATGATAGCCATTGTCCATAAAATGTTGTTGATTAATTTATGAGTAAATAAGAGATTTTGTAATTAATAAAATTTTAAAGAAAAAATATTTTAAATAAAAGGGTGGAAGCAGATATTATCCACACCCTACATCTTTAGAGGCCGAGGTCGGTTCTACCATGAAGTACTTCATGGGATTTTGACTTCCTATGATTTTTGGTTACTATCAGTGTTTGTTTCGTTAACGTTTTAAATCACATGAACTAAGACTAAATATAAGCGTTTGGTTGAAAAAAATATGATGGAAAACCATGTGAGTTTAAATTCCTGGGAATTTTAACTTCCTGCGTTTTGTAGGAAGTAGACTTACCTAGCACCCCTTGTGGTGCTTGTTTGGTTATTTACTGAAATCCATAGGCATTTGTAATGCCTTCATTTTGGATGAATTGGAAATCCTAAGAATTTAACTTCCTATGATTTTTAGTCAATTTTTTTCAACCAAAAAATCATGGGATTTTTCGATACAACCAAAACAGCACTTTCAGACTCCTACTATGTAATTGTATAATTAGAAGAATTTCAGGTTATACATATAGAGAATTTTGAACCAAACTATATACTAAATTAGAACAATAAATTTTCTAGTATCATTGGTAAGATAAAAATATAGATTTTATTTATAAAACTTACCTATTTCTACAAAATTTTATTAAAATAATATAGAAAATATATAAATATATTTTTTATAAATCATGTAAGATTTATTTTCGTACTAAGAATGTCAATGGTATCATACAAACTCTCAAAATAAATATATAAGATTTTTTTAATCTTATTGAATAAGATAGAATCTTAAATCTTCTTTTTTTAATAAAATATCTTTTATTCTATTGAAAGATCTTCATCTTCACATTAAATATGACGTTGATTTTAAAAGAATAGATAAAATAGCTTCTAACACACAAAAAATCTATAAAATTCACTTATTTCAACAAAGCCTTTATTAAAATTAAAATAATATTTTAATATTAATTAGTTATATTTTTACCATGTGGCGTAATTTTTTGTAAATACTTAGGTTTTGCTTTGTATTGTAGCGGTATAGATTTTAAAAAGAATTCGTAAATTTTTTATTTATAAAGAGAGGTCGAATTGCAGGCTCCAATGGCATCTTCCGTTGGAGAAACGGGGAGAAAATTGAGAAGAGGGAGGCACACAAATACACAATAGACGAAAGGGAAGTAACATGATAAAGCTCAATCCAAAACATAAGTCCCATATATTTAACTGTGCTTGAAAGCCCATTATTTGTTGCCAAAACATAAGACCCATGTATATGTTTCACTTGTTGATGGAAAGCAATTTTGGGTAAAAAGTTTTTTTTACATACTTAAAAAGTAGAGAAGGATATACGAATTTTAAGAGTATTGAAAGTAATTTTTGGGTGAAAAGTAATTTTGTGTTAAAAAGAGAACATAGTAGATAAATATGGGATTGTTTTTCAAACTATATTTTTCGCCACACTATCTCATGACCAACTCTAGCTAGCTACTACACTATAGGGTTGTCCAAACCCGGTTAATCGAATATCGGTTAACCGGGTTTGGACACCCCTACAATTAGTACATACAACCGAAATCTTGGTTAATCGATGTTCGGTTAACCATGATTTCGGTTAGTTAAAACATGAACTGAAACAGAACCGTGAATCCCGGTTAACCGTAGTTCAGTTAACCAATTTTTCAGTTACGTTTTCTCGGTTAACCGATAACCGTTTATATAATTTTACCTTAAATAATTAAGAATAAAATATAAAATGTGAATACAAAAAGTGATCAAGCAAAAGTTTTATTTTAAATATGCACTTATATCATATTGATTTGGTTGTGGTAAACAAATATCAGGAGTATATATTATATTGTGTGGAATCAAACACTGTGTGTATTAATTTTTATCACATCAAATTTAATACGCGACTCTTATATCAATGTGAAGTGGAAAAATAGTGTGTAAATTGTTAAAATTGAAGAAGGAAAGACTCAAACTACATTAACACCTTAAAGATCATAGAGTTTAACAACTAAATAAATCAAACATAACTAATTTTTGAATAAAATATTAATATATTTTCAGCTTTTCGGTTAATCGTTATATGTAAGTCGTGAACCAAAACCGAACCGATAAATCGAAAATATTTTCGGTTCGATAACCAAACCGAAAAAAAGTCAATTTGGTTAATCTAAAAAATAATCGATTTTTCTATTTTTCGGTTCAGTTTTGATTTTTTGTGGACACCCTGCGACATTGTTATGCCTACCAAATAGGGAAATTTAGGTCGAATAGTACTTATGCCAACCAAAACAAGAAAACATTACACTTGTTGAAACTCCATTTGATATACACATACATTGTTAACAGGAAAAGACTTTGAAAATAATGTATGTTGACTTCTGTAAATTTTAAGATCGGGAGAAAGCCTAAATTTTCAAAGCTTTGGAACTTAGTTCCAACATTTTATTGGGTCAAAAGAATACATCTCCATGTACATGGGTCATCTCGCAAAAAACAAAACAATATATAAACGTGGTCTTATTTTCATAGTGTTTTGGGTGAAATTCTAAAACCTTATAGAAAATTAATAAATTCATTGAAAAATAAGTAAAATAAAATATGCTAATACTATATTATTAATATTATTAATCATAATTTTATTGTTAAAGAAATTTGATAAAGTTCGATGAGTTGATAAATTGGAGCATGCGTACAATATGCCCACAATACAAATTATATGGTAACGAATGGAGTAATCTATGAGACTATATATAAGATAATATATGATCAACTTTTTGTAGGTTGAAAACTCTAAACATGCCCCTCAAATGATAAATTCTCAAGAGGCTCGTGAATCTTTACATATGATCGATTTTTTTTGAAGAAGTATTATTTGGAGAAGATTGGATCGATTACTCCTTTATTAAATGAATTGCTTGAATATGCTTATAAGAACAGGAAGCTCAAATAATCTCGCAAGATTAGCAAATCTCTACTAATCGATGGCTAATTTATTGTGCGGACTGCCGATTTGAAGTCATTGTAAAACATAAAAAATACAAATAACTAAAAATTAAAGATTAAAATGTAATAAATGATAAATAAGAGAATGTAATAAACTAATAATGTTGCCACTTATATTAATTTATCGTTTTTTAATCGATCACCGAATGGCAAATGCCATACGTACATATATGTTTCAAGTGTAGTATGGATCATGGATGTTGTCTTGGAGCATATGTTTTTCTCCGATTGACGACCAAAAAATTACAAGCCATACGTCCATGTTTCAAGCGTAGTATGCTATGAGCAGCCAGCAAGAAGTCAAATAATATATAATAATTAATTTTATTAAATTCTATATATATTGCTACAAATGCCATACGTACATGTTTTAATCAAGAATTGTTAATGTTATCCATATGAAAACACATTTCAAAAATCTTACTGGCTCTTCTATTCCTCTATGGATCCAAGTGTGTTTTCTGACCCTGCTGTGTTGTTAAATGCTAGAGAGCAAGTTGCTCTGGTACTTGCAAACCTGAATGCCACGATCTCTCAGACTATGATGATCCCTCCCTACCTCTGTGCTTCTCCCTTGGTGACTGGTGGAATGACTTTGCCTAGTACTTCTCATTCTGTTCCCCAGCTTACCTACTTGGGATTGATTGGTATGGACCCAGGGACTGAGTCCTCTAACACTCTCTTGAGAAACCAAATGAATGTTGTTGACATTAAGTGTGCTGGTGAGAGCACCTCTGACTCTTCTAAACGTAAGGATACTGAGGTTGTCAAAGAATATGCTGAAGCTTCTTCTGTCTCAAAGAAACCTAAAAAGACTAGAGGCAAAAAGCAAGCTGCTTGATGATTGGTGCTCCTCTTGTGACTGGTTATGTTTTGTGTAAAATACCTTATGAATCTGGCCTGCTAGTTTGTTTTATGTACCACTTGTATGCTGTACCTTTGATGTATTCCCTGCATTTCCCTTTCTGTTGTAATTTCCTGGGCTTTGGCTTCTGTAGGTTGCCTTCTTTTGATAACAGTAATGCCCTTTGTAGCTCCTTTTGGATGGAAGTTTGCTGGATCAATCTCCTATGTATAATATTATGCTTGTTTGGACTTTACTTCTGGTTGTCAGTTTACACTTGGTTAATCTTAAATAATTTTTGTTGCTACTATAATTCTCTTTACCATATTATTCATACTTACTACTATTTCTCTTGGATTAAGCTTTATCTTTATGGAGTTATCTATAGGACTAATTGTTCTCTTCATTTTGATTGGAATTTATGCAGGCATGTTTGCTGGTGCTCCTCTTCATATATTCTCTGCAGTATTTGTGCCCTTTCTTTTAATCTTATCTTTCCCTATGTTACAGTGCATCATTTACAAACTAATTTGGAGGCTTCTCTCTTATTTGCCTTATTATGTTCTTTTATGATTGCTAAATTAGACTTGTTCAAAGATTGGTGTTCTAGCTCAATAGAGTTCTGGATTGTATTAAACCACTTTTACCCTTCTCTTATTAATCTGGTGCAATTTATACTTATTAAATTCACTATAAGATCAAGGTCTAATGGCTTATATTCTGATTTCTCTTTTCTAACAGCCTATTACTTTAGAACTTACTGGTTTATACTCTGTGTTGTGCACCTTTACAGGTTGTGTGGCTCTTGCTTCTCTAATAAGATCTTCGCCAACTTCACATATCCCTTTATCAATTTTTTCCTTTTGTTTTCTCTTAGGCTTCTTGTAAACATTTGCTTTTTCTGGAACTTATTGTTCTATACTTTGTATCTGTTGAGCATCATGTTAGTTTGGCCTTTTAATCTTTATAGCGATTTCGGTTGTAATATTTTTGGTCCTGATGCTTTTATCCTGGGTTTTTGGAGACATATTACTTCTTCTTTTCGCTTATTTCTTTTGATGAATCTATGTATGAACCGTACTTGCTTGATCTTTGTTTTATTTTTTATACAAGGTCTTTTATGAATATAGGTTATTGGAACATAAGAGGGATTCGTAGGCCTAACTTCTGGGAGGAAGTTGGGTTCATAAGAAAGTTTAATAAACTTAATTTTCTTTGCCTAGCGGAAACTAAAACTGACTCTGACCCCGTCATTTCAATAGATCGAAAAGCTGGTTTCCATAATGTTATTTCATCTCCTTCTATTGGCACTAAAGGTGGAATTTGGTTACTTATTTCGGAAAATATTGAAACCAAAAAATGTGTTTTATTACATCAATCTAATAATCTTATTATTATGCAATATAATTACCAACATCAGACTTTCTTAATGATATTTGTCTATGCCCCCTCTAGAGATGAACATAAATTCCTTTTCTGGAACACTATCTCCGAAATCATTTATCGTTTCCAACAACCTTTTCTTTTTATTGACGATCTAAACGAAATTTCTTCTCCTAATGATAAACTTGGAGGCTCTTCTCCACTATTAAGTCGATTCAATAGACTTTTGAACTTTTCAAATGAGTTTGGACTTGTTGATTCAAAAACAACTGGATTTCCTTTCACTTGGAGAAAACGGTCTGTTCCTTTAGATAATGTTTTTGAGAAATTAGATCGTGTGTTATGTCATCAAACCTTAACTACTTTATTTCCTTCTCTTATAGTGCATCACCATCCTTTCACTACTTCTGATCACTGTCTTATTACATTCTCCCTTGGGGCTAAAAATTCCTTTCGGAAAATTCCTTTTCGTTTTGAAAATGCTTGGATGTCTGATTCTTCTTTCATTCCGTTAGTTTCTAAAGTTTGGAATTATCATATGTCAGGTTCGTTTATGTTTCGCCTATCTATGAAGTTAAATCTTTTAAAGAAATATTCAAAGGTATGGGCTAAACATCATACAAATAATAATTTTGAACAATTGAAAATTTCTGAAAATCAACTACAAAACCTCCAATCAGACTTATTACTTGACCCCCTTAATCCTACCATTATTATGCGGCTTCAATCACATTTAAATAAATATAATGCTCTGCTAAATTTTCAGCATAACTTTTGGAAGCAACGTGCTAAGGTAACCCCCATCTACAAAATGTAGATAGAAATACGAAATATTTTCAATCAATCACTAAAATTCGTTCTTATAAACAGAGAATTGTTTCTTTCCAAACTCATGCGGGTGTTGTTATTTTTGATCATTGTTTGATTTCGCAGAACATCACTGAAGAACTTAGTCATAGATTTCTGATTAACCCTTCCTGTTCAATTTTTCCGTCTGATCTTGATATCATTCCACATTTAATATCTGCAACAGATAATCTTATGCTTATTAAATCTCCTTCGGCGGCAGAAATTAAGTTTGCAACTTTTGATCTTGCTCTGAATAAAGCTCCGGGCCCGGATGGCTTTCCAGCAGATTTTTTCCAAAAATTTTGGCATATTGTGGGTAATTCTGTCATTTTAGCGGTACAGGCTTTTTTCCATTCTGGACAAATTCTGCGTTCCGTTAATAAATCCTTTGTCACACTTATTCCTAAAATAGATGCTCCTTTAACTATTAACCATTTTCGTCCCATTAGCCTTTGTAATACCATTTATAAAATTATTACTAAAGTTTTAGCCATCCGTTTGGGTTTGCTCCTTCCTTCACTTATCCATCCGCTTCAGGGAGCTTTTGTGAAAGGAAGACTTATCCAGGATAACATCCTTATAGCGCATGAAATTTTCCACTCTTTTCATAAAAAAAAAATTGGGAAAAAAGGTTGGATGGCCATTAAGTTAGATATGGAAAAAACTTATGATAAACTTGATTGGAATTTTATTAAATTAATTCTCTTAAAATTCGGTTTCCATTCTAAATGGGTTAGTCTCATTATGACTTGTATTTCCACTTCCTCTTCTTCTGTCCTTGATAATAATGAGCCTGGGGTTGAGTTCTCTCCTCAGTGCGGGATTAGACAGGGGGATCCAATTGCACCTTTTATCTTTATCATTGCTATGGAATATCTTGCACGTACACTGCAATTGCAGTCTACTCTTGACTCTAGATTTGTGGGTATACAATTAGTTAAGAATGGTACGTGTTTACCCTTTCTTAGTTTTGCAGATGATACTCTAATTTTTGCAAATGCGTCTCATGAAAATATTAATTATATTAAAACCTTTTTAGATAATTTCTCGAGAATTTCGGGGCTTTCGATTAATTATCATAAGAGTAGTTTTTAGGTGTCGGAAAATATACCTAGAACTTCGGCCCTCTCTCTTGCTTCCGTGTTAAATATTCAGATTACTACGTCTATGGAAAAGTATCTGGGAATACCGATCATTAAAGGGAGGGTGCAAAATTCAGTTTTTCTAGAATCTATTACTAAACTTAAGAGACAATTATCTCAATGGAAAGCGAATACTATTTCTCAAGCTGGAAGGACTATCCTTATTCAGTCTAATCTGCTTGGCCAAGTCAACTATCTAATGCAGAGCTTCCTTCTTCCTAAAGGAATTCTGAGTGATATTGATAAAGTAAATAAATCTTTTTTTTGGAATAAATTTCAACCAAATCATCATCCTCTTATTAGCTGGGATAAGGTGTGTTCTCCTAAAGAATCTGGGGGAATGGGCCTTCGTTCTACTGAGAATAATAATCTGTCTCTTCAAATGAAACTTCTTTGGAAAATTCTGTCCTCTCCCCATAATTATTGGGTACGAATCATTTCGGAAAAATATCTTGGAACTACTTCGCTTTTTCAATATCAGAAGAAAAATTGTTCTTGGCAGTTTGGAAGATTAATGAATCTCAGGGATCGATTTTCGAAAGGTATTTTGTGGAGTATTGGAAATGGCCTTTCTGTTAATTTCTGGACAAACCCTTGGATTCTAAATATTGATTTATTCCCTTACTTTGATAATGTCAATATTAAGTTAAAAGTCTCTTCTTTTATAACTTCGTATCATTCTTGGGATTATGAGAAATTACATTTAATTCTGCCAGATTCTTTAGTTAATTTAATTTCAGATATTAGAATTCCCATCTCTCCTTCTTTGGATAGATTAGTTTGGCTTCCTTCATCTGATGGAGATTTTTCTGTCCATTCAGCATCTTCTATGCTTAACTCTCCCCATCCTGAGTTCTCTTTTGACTTCTCGTGGATTTGGAAATCTTCTCTTCCACCTAAAATTAAAAATTTCTTTTAGAAAGCTTGTGCAGATTGTCTCCCAACTACTGATCGTCTAAATAGGCATTTTAACTGTGTTTTTAGTACTTGCTCCTTATGTGACTCTGAAGATGAAAGCCTTAATCATTTATTTTTTAAGTGTCCTTTTACTCTTAAAATGATCTCCAAATTGGAGGCTTTACTTAACGTTACCTTTTATATTGCAAATTCTGATAATTTCGCTGATAATTTGTTGTCTACTTTAAAATCAAATAAAAAAAGTAATGTGCTTTGTTTCTTATGGTGGTTTACTTGGGGTCATAGAAATTTAAAAAATTTTAATCCGACCAAGCTTATGACCATGCTTCCTCCTTGTGATTTGGCTTTCTCACAACACCTCCAATGGGTCTCCTCACAAGCTTCTCCTACTAGAAATGACAAACCTCGGCCTAAAAGGAAAAATAATTGTGTTTGGAAGAAACCGCCAATTAATTCTTTAAAACTAAACTTTGATGCTTCTAAACGTTTGAATAATTCGACTTATACAGGGTTCTTAATTCGTGACCATAATAGTAAAATTCTGTCTTTTGACAAAAAACACATTTCCTCTGTTTCTGTTCTTCAGGCTGAGGCCCTTGCATTGCTTGATGGTCTTAAAAGTGCGGTCCTGTTAAATCCGTCTCGTCTGATTATTGAGGGGGATAATTTGATTCTTATTAATTCTTTGAAAAACATTTGGAAAGTGCCTTGGGAAATACAATCTATTGTTAATGATATCCGTCATTTTGCTGCTTTTATTCCCTGTGTGGTGTTTTTTCATTGTTTCAGGGAGTGTAATTCGGCGGCGGATTTTATCGCCAGAAGGTGTTTAGTTGTTTCAGATCTTAGTTTTGCTATTTCTCATTTTTTTCCGGGATCGTTGTTTGATCCTTCGGATTCCTTTAGTTTTAATGTGTGGATCCAGACTCATCCTCTGTTTTTTGATTTTCTTAAGATCATCCGCTGTGATGATTTAGGGTGGCCTTGTATTGTACGGGCATCCTAGTGTTGGCTTTGTAATGAGCTTGTAGCTCATTTCTAAAAAAAAAAAAAAATCTTACTGGCTAATTATTTTAATACAATCTAGCCGCCTAATAATCCCCCAATTTCCTAGTAGCTACCAACTGCACCAAAAAATAGATATATCATATATATTATTTTAATTCACAAAAAATATATATATAAAAATTGGGATTTTTTTAATGTGTATCATGGACACACAATAAAAATAAAAATTTAATAAATCTAGTAATTATTTATTAATTTTAATTTTTATAGGTTTTTTAATTTTAATTAAAGAAATAATTTTTAAAAATTATTTTTATTGTGTATTCATTGATACACATTAGCCGAATGTTAAAAATTTATGTAAAGTGATGTAAGGCATAACCAAAACGGGTCTTAAAAAACGGGTCTATCCATGATTTGGCGTGATTCACAAATAAAATCCTAGAATGATTGTAATTCTAGACAGAGGTAGCCCTCACTTTAACATTCTCGTGAAAAAAGGCGGATGAAGTCATTCGTTTTCCGATTATGGAAGTCGCTCACCTTCATACATGGTTGAGAAAATTACCCGTTCCAAGGCTCAGGAAGCCCCCCATCCTGCTTGCCACCAAAGAAACCCCACGAACCACCATCTTCTTTCTTTGCAGCCGCCAACACAACTTTCGCTCCTTGTTTTGCAGATTCTTCTGGTGTCGTCACCGCTCAGCGGCCTTCGATCCAGGTTTATCTCTTCGATCGACTGTCGTTGCTCTACATCGGGGCTGACCTATCCTCCCTCCGTAGGATTAAGATGGAATTCATAGGCGCTTCCCGATGCCACCCTGCTCCTTGAGTTGTTGCTTATGAGGCAAGCTTGATCAGGTTACTTGCGGGCCAAGTTTGAGCTTTACATCCAATGCAAGTTTGACTTACTTGTGTTGCAAGTTTGACAATTTCTTTTGCGGATTGACTTGAGCTTTATTTGTGTACTAATTTCCGAGAAGTTGGAGTGGTGTTTGGTTTTGGACCGAGTTGTATTAGATCAGGTCGTTTGGTGCTTTGAGGCTTATGAACATCCTTCATTTAGGTGGAGGGAACGTCACCTGCCCATTTTGCACATCCCAAGATGGGTTGACCGCTTGCCTACGACACTATAATTTTAGGGTTTTATTCACCTTGATCCCAAACTCGTTATTGATCTTTTTTTAGAGTTTGTACTATCCCTAGTCAATTTTGCTTGTCTTATGTGTGACTCGTTTTGAATCCCTTAGTCATTTTTAGCTGTTGTATTTTCTTACGTCCTCTTGATTTACCAAGTCCTTTTTAGTATTTTGAATTTTTACCTTGTAAAAAAAAATCAACAGCTAACGTTATTCACGTTTTTCCCGAGATATAAAACTTAACAAATTTTAATCGTGGTTGATAATTACTCGTCAACCACATAAAAGTTACCAAGGTTGGTAAAATCATAACGAGTAGTCAAATCATAAAGTGTAAATATTATATATATATATATCAAATTTAGCTAAGTTAATTATATATGGCGGAATATCAGTTACAAATACCTGTTCATGTCTTAATTAAGATACAAATGTGTGATAAAGTGAGCTACACAATTGCAATGTCTATTTATACACAACAAAAATAAACTAATGAAGTGCCCAATATACGTATATCATCTAATATAGAACCTGAATAAGATAAGTTTGATGTACAAGCTTAAATGCAAAGCATAATAGATAAAGAAGCTGACTTTGCAATTAAATGATGTATGCTAAGAGAACGAGACGGTTGCAAACTAAAGATGAGTGTTTTGTGCCTTAGCTATGTTCGGAGCCTAGGAAGCAACCACACGTTTCACAACAATCACTGTTCTAAAAATCCCTTTTAACGTTGCAAGGTCCTAGCCCACCTCGTCGTACAAACCGCCTAGGCACCCGTCTAGGACCACCTAGGCCACCGTTCAAGCCGTCTAGGCGCTAGGCAGTCCCTCTCCGCCCAGCTCTCGCCTAGCGTTTTTTAGAACATTGACAACAACAACAAAAACGAAATCAGACGAGTCAAGCAAGACAATACCAAGACTGACATCAAACGAATTAGTATAGTCTCACGCATGGCTAATTATGATGCACAAACATATATTAATACATACAATTTCGATACACATTCAACCATTTTTTTATTCATAAACAATAGATTTTTGACGCACAAAGAATAGTTTTTTTGATGAAAAAAATCACATGTTTGATAAACAAAATTATAAATTTGATGCACAAACAATAGGTTTTGATGAACAAAATTGCAGTTTTGATGAACAATCTAGGCGCACACCCTATATCCGTGTTTTTAAAAATACGCGAATAATTCGCCAAAAATTTGTTTGTGCCATTTTTCTCCTGTTTAAGTACGAGCAACAACCTTGTGCTAGCAGTGCTTCAGCGCAGGGCCTCCCCACGAGACTAGGGCCTCCACTTTTATTCGTTTTTATATACAACGGGTTTCCGGGTCAACCGAACGAGTTTGCGGGTTTCAACCCAAGGGGTTTTGGGTTCAACTTTTTTTTCTTAACCCTAAAATTTTCAGGCGGTTCGAATCGGATTTATTGGTTGAATCAGCTTTTGACAACCCTACTGCGTGTACTTCTTGGATGCTCCACTATTTGTCTTGTCCGGATGAAGTTTAAAAAAAAATTATGAGTGAAGTTTTAAAACTTAATTTTAAATTTTAACTTTTTTTAAGATATATTAAAAATAAATTTAATTTTACACGAGAGGGGAAAAATATAATCTTAAATATTAAATGTTTTTAACAAATCTAATCTTTTGACCTTTATTGATCGAGTTATTCCCAACTACACTAGAACTAACCCTACTTGAGTTCTCCACGATTACTTTATCCAGGTGGACTTAATTTGTTAGGTAATTAATTATATTCATATATTCACGTAACATTTTCCTTTTTACTAAGTCCAATTCAAAGAAACGTGATATAAAACGCAACCTTACATACGTACTACCAACTCTTAAATTCGTGTACACAGAGATACAGAGAACATGAGAAATGCATGTCCAAAGTTATTAAGGTATGTCAAAGAAGTAAAGTGCCTATTTCGTTGGTTTGTGGTTGTGGCAATTAATAAATGAACAAACTATAAAGAAAATAAAATGTCCCATTACACATGGTCTTGTTTGACAAATTCTTTTTCCACTTGCCTTCCTATATTCTTTGGCCATGTGTCATTTACGACAAAACGGTAACTTTCAATGGGCAATACTAAAATTACATATTAAGTATTCTTAACCGGGCAAATTGTTAGAATTGGGTTTAAATTAACTGTCCCAAGTTCGGTTGAGATGTCACAAACTCTTTGCTAAACTCGTAGTTTACCTAAACTGATCAAAATAAATTTTACGTAAACTGATCAAAATACATATTATCATCAAATTTCAACTTGTGATAGTTAAACTGTATTAGATCAAAACGCATAATTAAGTAGTTTTAACCGACTTTTTGACTATGTATTTAGCAAAAAAGCTTTCAAAAGAATTACGAGAGCACACTTAACCGGCCAGCTAATAACACTTTAAAAAGGACGTTTAGTTAATACGATTTTCAATAAAAAAAAATGACGGTTTGAACGTGAAGTTAGAATATCCTAACGGATGAGAATCTTACATTCAAGAGACTTCTAGGCCTTAAACGAACAAGGATGAAAATACTAGGCAGTCAATCAATTTACAAAGCCATTTTACCCCGGCCCACGGAAAAAATGTAGTCAATCACATGTTAAAACATATGTAAGTAAGAACTAGAAAAAGCAGTAAAGAACATATAAATTTAACGCGGTTCACTATCAATACGTTAACTACGTCCACATGTAGAGAAATGGATTTTAAGGAGACCAGATTTTTCAAAATACAATTATAATGCATTTAAGAGTTTATATAGAGACTCTATAAATTCTAAATCAAGTTATAAACTGTAAGCCTAAGCCTAATTAAACAGTTAATGATATGCAGAATATTAGAGATAACCCAGACAGTAAATCCAAGGCATATTATGTTCAAGAATCTTTGTAGATGATCCTTAACAATCGAAATGGGAGCTATATTTATTTACCCTTAATTAATTAACACAATCAAAATGGGAGCTTTATATCCTTCACTTATGTTTTGGTAAGTATAGTTTATTTTTAGGGTTCCAAAGCTCAATCAAAATGGTGTTATAAAAAAGGGTAATGGTGTGCCCTAGCTTGGTGGTGTTGCTAATCACCCAGCACACAAAGATTGCCATCAAAAAGCTCAACCTTAACTATATATGGCTGTTTATACAATTAAAGTCCAAATCCGATCCACCTACTTTGTCAATAACCTTTTAGTGTGCGTGATTATTCTAGGATTATCTACAAAGCACGTAATCATTCCCAACTAATAATATCAAACAAACACTAATTAAACCTTATCTCTAGCTAAGCTAATTGACTAATTATAACAATTAATTAATTAATTATAATATCAAATCTTTCCCACAGACCCATGTTGAGAGATTAATGGGCAGAGGCGGGCGCCACCGGCCTCAGCCCACCACGCAACCGTACGTCGTGATCGGATGTAATGGTGTGTATGGACGTGTACACTAATATTTGTATTTATCCAATTCAACTTCGGTGATTAATTTATTATTTTTATGTGAGTTTTAGAAAGGTGACTTTACATTCACCATAATGTTAATAATTAATTAGTGTAAATGATGTAAAGATATATATTACAAGTTAGCTAGCAATCTAGCATACATGTATTACTTGAAAGAGACTTTACGTACGTACATTGGTAATCATTTGTACATTGTCTAAACAAGTGATTTGTAAGTTTCCAAATGAGCCGGTTTTCTTCCAAAATGCAAAATGTCCATTAGTCAGGGATCATTTGATGTATAAGCCAATAGGGATTATAAAATGTAATTATGCTTTTATTTTTCTTCTAAAAGTACCCAATTAGGGGATTTGACAAGGAGATCTCTTTATATATATGTTTACAATTGTATTTTTATTAAAGTTATGGACCAATTAATGGGAATGCCACAAAAGCATATGCGTAGATAAGCCATTCTTGTACTACTGCATTATGTTTTTTATGCATAGGTGTAGATAAACCAATTTTATATACTAATACTTTTTTATTGTTTTAGATCCATTTCTAATAGTCATAAGCAAATTTAAAGTGAAAAACTTGTATCCAAATTGAGATATTGCGTATGTAAGCATAGAAATATATCAATGGGGGGTAATATAATTGAATTTTTTAAATATATGTTCATTGGTAAATAATAAGATATGGATTTTACTTTAGTATTGGTTTTACCGAATATAATTAACTTCTTACAATTATACTATCTTCTTTTCTTTCTAATTTAGAGATTGTCATCTTAAATTTTTATATGAAAAGAATTAGAGAGATCATTTATGAGACGAACACCGTTCTAGGGCATATTTTCGAATGAGGCTAAGGAAATCTATATTAGCAGCCAACGACAAAGAGAAGACTTTGAAGAAAGACATGGAAATAAAATCCTTAATTAATGTAGTTGGCCTCTTTGGAGATTTGGGGAACACTCCAAGACTACAATCTATGAAGCTTGCAAAGGATGTCGAAAACAACAAGCTCAACTTCCCACAAGCAACTCCACACATTTAATGGCATTAATAAAACACGAGTTACCTCCCTCATTTTCAATGTGAGAGATTCCTCGACGTTTGGCTTCTCGAATCCCCTTTCTTATGACAAGAGCCTCTGTCACCAGGATAGAATGAGAGCTCGACGGGTCGCCATCCACACACACTAACACACTCTTTGTTGATATGGTCTTTGAGTATGTAGCCATAGGTCGAAATGCTTACCTCGCTCGTTACACCATCAAAGTTGAATTTAACAAAGTTTGATTTTGTTTTTTTCCACTTGATTTTCCATCTAGAAAATGCTTTTTTGATCTGTTGGTCAGTAAAATTATGTATTGCCCCGAGAGAGAAAGTAGAGAGATGTGAGAGAGAATAACAATCCACTTTCCTAATTCCTATATGTTAGTGCACAAAAATTCGTCTTTTATGTCCTAATGAATGCTCCTCTTGATTCACCTTTTCATCTTCCATTCCAATCGTCTTCTTTAACCTAGAACTTGCAAAACAATGGAATCAGGGGCAGGGTCCCCTAATACACCTTCAATGCCTAGGTTAAAAGAGTAGTTTGTCGATTGAACGTCGAGATAAAAGATAAGACTTGCGAGCGAGTTCAACGAGTTCTAAATATGCTTACCGTACATGGCGAGTACATGTACTTATAATGGAAGAGAGGAAATAAGGGGTCGAAAATCACCCCTAGGGTTGACCGAGCTGCCTTGTCACCCAAGCAAGCTATATCTAGCTTGCTCCCCAATCCACATGGATATTCTATCTTTCGACTAAGATAAAATCTTTCATAATGGCGAATTATTTACCAACTTTAAGAAGATAAAATCTTTCCATAATAAAAACCTTATTTAAAGAAAAAAAAGCATAGCAAAATAAGTAAAATCACCTTTCTTGCGGAAAATAACATAAATAGGTAATTATTATTATTTTATCCGCTCATAAATGCACCACTTGAATGTTAGTTGCATTTGATAGCGTCACAACTAAGACTCAAGTACTCTAGGACCTATTTAAAATGGCCATGCAGATTAGTCGTCGGGTCACCTTAGCACATTCGTATATTCGTACATCCATGTGTGATGAGCATGGGATCCTTGCCCCTCTACATACGCACATATGTAGAAGCCCGTTAATGCGATGAATTAACGTTGCACACTTTTTTTATGCAAGACGACTCAAGCTAATGCAAAAACTTTGACTTTTATTAATAAATAAACGTGAATGTCATGACCTAAAGACAAGACTTGTGAATGAAAAGTAAAAATCTAAGGGCCTCATAAAAACCATTGTGGGGAAAAGCGTGCCCTACTTACGTGCATATCCTAATCCCGAGATCCTTGCGCAAATGGATATGGTTAACCGTGATCGCGGTGTTCTCGCTGAGAAGGAGTAGTGTCTCATGCATCAAGTCCGCGGTCACGGTCGTTCGAATCACGGTTTTTCTCCAAAGAAGGAGCGATGCTCTCTGGGCCAGATACGCGGTCGCGGCTAACTGGCCCGCAACCGCGGTTTCTCTCTTGGATCTCACTTCTTGGTTCGTCTTTGATCTTTTGAAGGAATTCTGTCTTGGGACAACTTCCTTTCGCGCACTTATAGGCCCATACTCGGACTCTGATGTCTTCATCTTTGAATTGGATCATTTGATGGAGGGTTGATGGTACTGCTCCCATCCCATGAATCCATGGCCTCCCCAAGATCAAGTTGTATGGGGTGGGCACGTCGGCTACTACGAATTTGACTGCTAAGTCCTTCTTTGCTAAATAGACATGCGTCTCATACATTCCAAGTGGTACGGGATCTGCCAAGTACGGTGAGTTGCATCTTGACCAGAACCAATTCTTCATTCTTCTTTCATAAGAGCTTGAAGACGTCATTATACATGATATCCACCGAGCTTCCTGGATATACCAATGTCCGGTGTACCGTGTACCTTGAAGCCCTCAAGCTCGATTGTGAGGATCAAGGTGTTATTGTGCGGAACTTGGACTGACGCAAGGTCATTGTTTCAAAAGACCAAACCATCGACCGCGGGCGTAGGTGTAGACGGCGACCATGGTTCAAATTGTGAACCCACATCACTTATAGCTCGTGACACGATTTCCAGAAATTTCTCATAGTTTCCGCATCCTCGTTTTTGTATGTTGTCGAGATTGTTTGGATCACCTCGATTTGCTTCTTTCTCGGCTCCCCTTGTCCTTTGGTTCCTTCTTCTCGAGGTACTCACGCAAGTATCCATATCGAACCAACTCTTATAGGAACTTCTTATAGGACTCGCAATCTTCAGTCATATGCCACTGCGTCCTATGGTACATTCAATATTTATAGCTTTAGACATCGTACTCAGGGAACTCATCCCGTGCGGGATAGCAAAAGTAGCTCTCATCCTTTATGCACGGTGGAATCCTATAGATTGGAATGTTCAAAGCCGTGTATACGGATATGGTTTGCTCTCCAGATGGGTGCCTTTTTCGCTTGAAGTTCTTGCTTTAGGCATGATGTGACTTTCGGGGTGGAGAGGGCGACTTCCCTTTCGGCTTGTAGTTTGCCTCTTCCAAACACACGTATTGATGGATGCACTCTTGAATCTCGACAGTGGTAGAAGAGAGACGTAGTTTCAAGTCCTCCCTAAGCTTGCTCTTGAACGAGATGAACCTTTTGAAGGCGATGATTATGGTCTTCTTATCGTACTCGTCGATCTCAACGTAGCACTCCATGAAACGATTAGCGAAGCAACACAAACATTCATTTTTCTCTTTTTAGGGCCGAATAGTGTGTCTATACACACCGCATCCCGAGTATTATGCCTCACGAACTCGGTAGGAAATTGACTCCAAGATCGGATCGATCTAGGTTTCAAGCTTTGGTGAACTCGCGCACTTCGCTTCCGTTTGTTTTTCAGGCCCCGATCTTGTCAACTTTAATTCTTCTCTTCTTTTATTTGCAAACTCTTAACTTTGGACGAGAAGACTCACACTTTAAGGTTTTCAATCACTTTCTTGGATTTAAGGCAACAAGGTTTGTAAATGGATTGCTTAAAGAACAAGTAACAACTCAATTGGATGGTGTTTGAGATTGATTTAGACGATTGAATGAAAGAGAATTCGAAATTGGTGTGTTTGGTGTTGGGTGTCAATCACAAGAGAGATAAAGGGGTTTTGGGTTGAAGGTAATTGGAATAAGAAATGAGATTTTTGTTCCAAAGATTTAATTCAACATGTATTAAAAAGTAAAGATTACAAGGGTTTAGGTAGACTTAGATGGCCAACTATCATATGCCATTCTTAAAAGATATTGTTTCTTAATATAACTTCTAACTTATTTAAAGATATTAATGCAGAACATGCAACTAATAACTAAGGTTCCAAGTAAGATCCATATTACCTTCCAAATTTGTCGCACCAATCTTGCATGGTCCAAATTGATAAGATAATATGTTTCCTAATTTAAAAATCATAAGCCCACATATTATGGCCCACAACACATGGTCCATATATGTAAAAAAGTCTATTAATATAAAACATATATAGAAAGCACTATAAACAGTAAGTCTAGGATAAAGATGCAAACAACTCTTGCATGTGAGTGTGTCCAAGTCAAGTTTGAACATGGTGAATAGAAGTGACACATCTTGGCTCCTTAGGCTCGTCCACGATGGCCGAAATACGAGCTAGAAGAACCTTTGTATCTTTCTTCAACTTCTTGGCTCGGTCTCTAGTGATCGGTCCATCGAAGAGAATATGAACCAAGTCCTCGATGTCTTGTGGAATCATGGGTGCATGGGGATGCATCAAGTATGAGCGATATCAACTTGATATTACTCTAATATCGATATTCACATATACCAAACAACAAATATGAGTTTGATATCAATATTAGAATATAACAAACACCAAATATATGTATCATTCATATTCATACCCTTATACGATATACCAAACATGCCATGAGTTGATTCGGTCGGAGATTATATACAAGCTAGCTCGTTTTCAGAGTTGGAGCATCTACAATGTCTTTCTTGAAGTTAACAATGTTGTGGATTTCATCCTTGACTCGTTTAGTCGTGTTTCTTCCATTCCGATAGTAGTTGATCTAGGTCTTAGTGACCTCATCTACAAAGACGTTGTAGAATAACCCACCTTCCTATTTGTACACACCCCCTGATCTCTTTTCTTATAAAAAAATAACCCACTTCATGTTAGTACAAGCCCCCTAATCGTCGTGTTTATTCTTAAATGCATCACAACTTTCTTATTACAACTAAATTTGTGGAAGTGCAAAATCTAAAAAGCTACAACTAAGGTCCAACAGTTTCTTGGATGTTGTGCTTTTGGAGATTTTGAGCTTATTTTAAGGTGCAACAGTTTATCCATTGTAATTTCTATTTTAGAGAAAATTTCTAAAAGTTGATGTCTCTTCCCTATATTTAGGGAATTTCCTAAAAATATTTGAGGAATGCATTAAATGTATACGATAAATTATAACTTTTTGTTATTGGTCAAATTAGATTTTATAATATAATATTTTTATACATAAAATAATAATTATAATATATGTAGGATGCGATTTAAAAAAGGAAATAACAACAATAACTGGAATAACGCACCTTGTCCTAAATGAGATAAGGATGTGATTGACAAAATAGGAAATGAAAATCCTCGCTAACACCTGGTGGTGCCTATGACACTTTAGGAATAAAAGAGTTTTCGATAACAGTAACAACAATAATTGGAATAATGCCGCAAACATTTGCGACTTTATTCAAAATCAAATTAAAAATTGGAAAAACGCGGAAGCCTCGACATCGGATAACCCACGTTCCAGAACGACTAGAGGTGGACCTAAGAGAAAGCCCACAAAATGGGCAAAACCCAGAAGTGATTTTACTAAATTGAATTTTGATGGTGCAATTAATGCGGATGACGTGACTTCTTACGGGTTCATTCTCAAGGACTCCTGCGGATCCCCCATCCATTTCGACGGAGGATTGATTGGTCAGCAATCCGTTTTGACCTTCGAGACCATCGCCTTACACCAAAGACTACTCGAGGCCATTCATCAAGGCATTCTCCGGATCCAGATTGAAGACGATAATTTGCCGCTGGTCAAGGCCGTTCTTGGTGACTGGCGCTGCCCGTGGGAGATTGAGTTGCTTCGTTCGGACATCCACTGCCTGTTGGCTCATTTCCAGGATTGGGGTATCGCTCACGTCAACCGCGAGTGCAATTCGGTGGCGGACTATATTGTTGGCTCGTTGCGACGCGTCTCATCTATTCCATTTGCAGTTGACTCAAGTTTACACACCCTTATCTATCAGATGCTCTTGAGCGGTCACTAGCCTGTTAGTGACCACCCAAATTCCTTTCTTTATAAAAAAAATCGATACTCTTAACCCCAGTGACATAAATACGTACAATAAACATGTTATTAACCAACTTGATTTAACGTATAAGCTTATTGACAAGTCAATTACTATTTATACATGTTTTATACTCCTATTTGTTTCATAAACCATATATTTTTGGTCCATAAGTGCAAACGTAACCATCAGATTCTAATACATACTCGAGTGTCCCTAATCTTCTTATGATAAAAAAAATTGGCAAATATATATTCAGTCGCTATTAAATGAATGATTCAAAATGACATAATTAAAATAGCAACATAAAATATGATGCTAAATTTAGAATCTTAGATCTAGTTGAAATTTTCTTCTTTTTTTCCTCTGAAAAATTATTTTCAACATTAAAAAAATATATAATTTATATTCTATAGTTTAAATTGGACCGTTTATCGAATCCTTGCTAGATTTAAAAAGTAGATTACTCGAATACTATAATACGAGTATTAATAATACGAGTATTAAACAATAAACGATAAACGAATACTGTAATAAATAAAATAAGTACGTTTTATTTAAGAATATTAAATAGTACCACAGTACTAGCACCTCACCTCACATCCACTCAACCTTGCCCGTTATTAGCACGACATAAGTCATTTCCCCATAAAACGCAAACAGCTTTTCTAACAGACTCCGTTACATGCCAACCCAATCCCCCTTCGACACTTCTCCCCCTCCCCGTTAACGCCGTTTAAAATACCGTTTTGTGGGCAACCATGCCCATTCCACCTGCTGTCGCCCGTCACCAGTCTTTTTCTTACCGCCTGTCACCGGTTCCCCCATCTCTATTGGTTGCTGTTCGGGAAATTGACCGGCGGTGAAATTATTGCATTCCCCCGGTCCACTTTTTGACCTCATTCTTTATTCTGTAGCCATATGTCTAAAAAAAAAAAAAAGGAAAATAAAATTCACCCCATCATCTTCTTTCATCTTCTTCCTTCCCCATATCGTCATATCTGGTTTAAGGACAACAAACAAACCTCTTCCTCTCTTCTTCTCTCTCTTCCTCCATTCTCTTCTTCAACTTTCGTAGTGATACAGGGAAGCGAAAGCGACGGGAAGCGTCGTTGGAGGATGATTTTATGGTGGAGAGTGGGGTTAGGGAGGTATAAGAGGAAAATTCGCTCTTGATTTGACTGTGTTAGAAAGCAATTCACCTATTTCGCTACTCTGATACTGTATCTCTTTTTAGGTTTTTGAGGTTTCCTTCTTTTTTTCCTATGTGTTGCAGATAATTGCAGTGTTCCCCACCTCTCGCTCCTTTAAGCTAGCTACGGCCTTCTTTGAGTTGGCCTTGGGGAAAAGTTAGGGTTTCGATCGACCTTTTTTGCATCTTCTAGCTTGGATTGTAATAGCCTTTTTCGTCTCGAGTTGTACTGTCGGGGTTGAAGAAGAGAGATCTGTGGTTAAAAAGGAGTTCAGAAAGGAAGGAAGCGAAAAGTGGAGTTTCGGAATGACTTCATCGGAGATTTCGATCAAAGGCAACGCCGGGAATGGTAGGGGAGAGAACTTCTCTTCTCCGGCTTACAACGCCGAACATCCCGATTCGGGAGGTTTCAGCAAACCCCCTGATCCACCGAAACCGCCGGCTTATGGTGCTGAAAAAGGTTTAATCTTTAACTATTAGCTTTTTTGCCGATCTGTTTGAAACTTGTATTAGCTGAATTCATAGTTTTACTTGGTGGTTGGTTTTGGCTTTTGCAGTGAATCCCGAGGCGGCGCTGTATAAGGAGCTATGGCATGCCTGTGCTGGTCCTTTGGTGACAGTTCCCCGTAAAGGCGAGCTTGTCTTCTATTTCCCACAAGGCCATATCGAGCAGGTTTCCTCTCTCCTTCAACAGATTATTCATTTCCCCAATTTCTAGGTTCTTATACAATATTATATGGCTGTCAAATTGCAATATCATTTAGGTTCTCAACCAACTTGTTCATCTCTTCTTTAATTGGCCTTTAGTTAATGTAATTCAAGTAATTTCCGTGGCTAGATTTTTCCTGCGTGGCCCAATTATATTAGGATGAATAGTATCGGCTTAATTTGTGTGCTTCTCTTCTTTCAATCTCGCTGAATTGTCTTGGAAATTGGTATTGCGTTGGGTTACTAGGTGGAGGCGTCCACCAATCAAGTTTCTGATCAACAGATGCCCAATTATAATCTTCCATGGAAGATACTGTGTCGTGTGGCCAATGTGGATTTGAAGGTATTTTGTGGTTACCTTTGTCAACCTTCTCATGCTGCCATTTTATTTATCTATTTTACTTAATTGGTTTGGATGTTGGTGTGTAATGATAGGCTGAAACGGACACAGATGAGGTGTATGCGCAGGTGACTTTGCTGCCTATAGACAATGTGAGTTTCCTTGGCATCTTTTCTAAGTTGCTTTGTATGTTGATCAAAATTGAGGGCTAAGCATACTGAAATTTTGTTCATGTTGATGCTGATCTCAGCAAGATGAGCATTCCTTTCAGAAGGAGCCTCCTCCCTCCTCTTCTCAGCGCTTCCATGTGCACTCGTTTTGTAAGACTTTGACTGCCTCTGACACAAGCACTCACGGTGGGTTCTCTGTTTTAAGGCGACATGCAGATGAATGCCTTCCTCCCCTGGTGAGTTTATGTGATCACTCTTATTGATTATGATATAGAATAATTTGTGGAGCTAGGTATTGAGATTTGAGATGAATCTTGCTTGTTTGTAGGACATGTCACGCCAGCCTCCTACACAGGAGTTGGTGGCCAAGGATTTGCATGGAAATGAGTGGCGTTTCCGCCATATCTTTCGTGGTAATGTAGTCTTATTTGTGTGATTTTGATATTTAACTGATTATTTAAATGGTTAGTTGCACCTGCTATCAGGCAACACAATAAGAATTGGTTCGAACAATTATAGTTCAGAGATCACAATCAAATCCAGTCAACTTAATCTATTTTCATTGTTGTTATTTACAGGACAACCAAGAAGGCACTTGCTTCAAAGTGGGTGGAGTGTGTTTGTAAGCTCAAAAAGACTTGTGGCTGGCGATGCCTTTATATTTCTGAGGTCTGCTTTCCTAGTTGAAACCGTTTATACTTATTATTTGCTAGAAACCTAGAATTAACAAGTTGCTGATTTGGTTCTTTGATTTTTAATCCTCAAGAGGTGAAAATGGAGAACTTCGTGTTGGAGTAAGACGTGCCATGAGGCAGCAGGGTGTAGTTCCTTCATCAGTCATATCTAGTCACAGCATGCATCTTGGTGTCCTTGCAACTGTCTGGCATGCAATCTCAACTAAAACCATGTTCACTGTCTACTATAAACCAAGGTGTTTTATTTGTTCTATATAGTGTTGCACAATGGTTTATGCTGTTTAAACTTCTTGCTCGAATATGTTAATTATATATAGTATTTGTCATAACTGTTTCATATCTGATTGTAGGACAAGCCCTGCTGAGTTTATTGTTCCGTTTGATCAGTACATGGAGTCAATGAAGAACAATTATTCCATTGGAATGAGATTTAAAATGAGATTTGAAGGTGAAGAGGCTCCAGAACAGAGGTTTGTCTTCTGCATAATAAAGTTTGATTTCTGCCTCGATGAGAGTTGTATCTATTTAAGCGTTTACATATTTTGAAGTCAAATGGTAATGGTGATTTGTCGAAATGACCTCTGTAGGTTTACTGGAACCATCGTTGGCACTGAAGAAACTGATAAAAGATGGAATGATTCAAAATGGAGGTGTCTGAAGGTATATCTTGAATCTTAGTATTTAGTATGGTTTTTAAACCATTGATTGAACAAACATGTTTCTTCATTGAGTGACAATTGTCATTTTAAAATATCATTTGTGTGCCTAGGTTCGCTGGGATGAAACATCAATGATTCCTCGTCCTGAGAAGGTTTCTCCTTGGCAAATTGAACCTGCTGTCTCTCCTCTGACGATGAATCCCCTTCCTGTGCCAAGGATGAAAAGACCTCGTCCAACCATGGTTGCTCCTTCTCAAGATTCATCGGTCCTCACAAAAGAAGGTATCTTGTGTCCTATGTGCTGGAAATTTAGAAGTACCATCCAAGAAAACTGAATCATAGCAATTTATAATTTGAATAGGTTCTTCTAAGATGACAGCGGATCCTTCTCACACAAGTGGGTTATCAAGAGTCTTGCAAAGTCAAGAACTTTCAACCTTGAGAGCTAGCCTTGCAGATACCAATGGGGCAGATTCCGTTGAACATCCTGTTGGCTGGCCTTCCTTTGACGAGGAAAAGACCGATCGAGCTTCTGCATCAAGGAGATATGGATCATCAGACTGTTGGTCACCATCTGTGAGACCGGATCCACCTTCTTACTCTGATCTGCTATCTGGTTTTGGGACTCACAAGGATCATCCAAATTCTGGTTTCTTAGTTTCACCTAGAAAAGATTTTCTCGATCATCAAGATGGAAAGTTCAACATGCTCCCAGGCACATGGTCAATGATGCCAGCTGGCCTCTCCCCGAATTTCTCTGAAGCAGGTGTGAAAATTCCTCCTCATCAAGGTGGGGATCTCAGGTATGGCGGTTTCAGTGGGTTCCCTATGATCCATAATAACAATAATAATGGAGCAGGACTTCATCAAGGTGGAAGCTGGTTTTCCCACTCTACTCCATCTCCTTTCCAAGCACCTAATTATTCAAGGGAAAATGTGCCCAAGTATTCATCAGTTCAACCTGAAGCTGTCAAGTCTAAAGACGATAAATACAAACTATTTGGAATCCCTCTAATCAGCAATGAAGTTGTTGCCTCTGACAATTCAATCGGAGAGGAGCCAAATAAAAATTCATTTGATCATGATAAGAAGTCTGAAGAACCCAAGATTGAGAAACCAATTGAGTGTCTACCGCCTGTACCCAAGGAAGCTCAACGAAAATCTCAAGGCAGCTCCACCAGAAGTTGCACTAAGGTTCTGTTCAGCACCGCCTTTTTATTTAAACCTAATCACTGCCATTTTATGGCTATTTTACCTTATTGTGAATTTCTAAATGACAGGTGCAAAAACAAGGAATTGCTCTAGGCAGGTCTGTGGACCTCTCAAAGCTCAACAACTACGAGGAACTACTTGCTGAGCTGGACAGTTTATTCGACTTTAATGGCGAACTCATGTCTTCCAACAAGAACTGGCTCGTTGTTTATACTGACAACGAAGGTGACATGATGCTCGTTGGAGATGATCCATGGCAGTATGTCCTCGTCCATTTACTTGCTTGCATTTACAATCTACTCATCTCAACATTTGATTTAAATTGACACACATTTTGAATACAGGGAGTTTTGCTGCATGGTTAGAAAGATATTGGTGTACACCAAGGAAGAAGTTCAGAAGATGAGTCCCAAAGCATTCAATGTTAGGAGTGAAGATGATGCTGATGACTCAACAGATGTTTGAACAGCATTCTCAAGCGTGTTCATGTTTGAACAGGGGGGTTATAATTTTGGCGTCCGGTGATATAAATCATAGTAGCAGTTGTAGTTATAGAAGGGTTTGTATAAGTGGGTAGGAATTGGGGTATACCTGTATTAGTAGAGGCAATTTAAATAGCTGCTAGCCTCAGATCATTGAACCAAATTAGAATGTAAATAGCTTTCTTTCCGAAATGTTTTTAATTTTTTGCTCTTGCCATCCTTTTGATGCAAGTATAGTCTATACAGCCAGCATCTTTGTATTCATGTAATGAGAGAGCAAGACTCTAATATTGTTGACTTTGACTAGATAGAAGTCAGTCTTTGGTCTAATATATGGTATGTTGGTCTGTAGTGCAACAAATTCTAAGGCAGCTTTGCGGAATTTGGCTTCCATTTTCCAAATAAAGACATTTTACAAACTTTGACTGTTGACATTACATGCTGAATTGCAGAATACTATGAAGTATTGCATTTTCTATAGAAAGAAAGTGATGTGATTCCATCTACCGAGTCATGTCCCCATGATTTGAGTGAAGATTCCATCCCTAAAGACAAGCCCAATCTGCACGATAAAGGGGAGCCAATACTTGGACAAGCAACCAAAGACGATGTTCGAGGCGCTATGAAGCCGAGACAAGGAGCCATACCCTATCTTGGGCGCATCACACGAGCCCTAGCTAAGTCTATACTAGACAAAATCAAGGAGGAGCTCATGGCTCATAAGTTTCCGATGGCTAATGACGGTGAAGGTTGGAGTGTTCTTGTGACTATTGGTTCGACTAATGCTAAAACTTGAATTATGTTTTGTTAAGGGTTTTTAGTTGAATTTCTTGAAATTTAAGGGTGTTTTATGTAATTAGAGAGAAGTGAGGGTGGCTGAGTTGAGAGAGGCGTGGCATTAGGGTTATAAGGCCCATTTTTGGCCTCCTTTCTCCCTTGGAGAGACTTGGACGAAATTTGCTTCTCTTTTCCTTGCATTTTCAATTCAAAGTTCTTGTTTTGTTTCGTTCAATTCTCGTTGTTCAATTGTTGGTGAGTCATATCCGACAATTAGAGCATCATAGTTTGTTTGAGAGCTTGGTGAGTCATATCCAAGTTATCAAGCATCCATATCCCCTTGTTCTCTCCATTTTCGAACCATCATCCATCTCGGAGGTTTCTGCACCATCTCAGTAAATTCGACATAACTTTCAATCCACTCATCATCTTTCTCTCATATTTTGAGGGATTAAACTAGACTCAGAGATCTAACTTCCCGAATTGGAATCACTCAAATCAGAGTTCGGAGGAGGAAGATCCATCCAGTTGAAGACGGGTCAGTTGCGTGGTGTTTGTTGTCGGAATTCCTTGGATTCTCGTGGCGATCTCTTTGCACCATCATCTACACCATCGATCCGGCCATCAGAAAGAGTCTTTTAACAAACTAAATGATGCAAGAGAAACCACACAACTATTTAAGAGAGTATAATATAAGGTCATTTCTTATTTTTATCTTTTGCTCATGACTCATAAATTGCAGCAGCAGAATTTGTCTTTGGATTCTCCATTTCTCACAGTTGCATTCATCAGTTGCTTGCAGGAGCTTCTGCCAATCCAGCTGATTCCAGGAGCAGAGCCTTTACTTGCTCCGGGTTCACATCCTGCCCTTCCTTGTATTGCTGATATGAAACCAAACAAGAATTTCAGAACATTAAGGTAAATAATCTACATGTTTGACAATAATGATAATAATGTTGATTGTAGAGCACAGACCTCAGCTTGGAAAATATCCATGGAAAACCCATTGAAGCAACTGACGACGGCTTGCTGGATGTCTAAACCGACGTTGTCCAGAGCTCTCATAGTATTCAGCAACACACCTGGTTTCTTACCACAGAACATGTGGATGTTCATGGTGTTTCCTTCTTTCATCCTTACTTCAATCTGCACCATATTTTTATAGCATAATCGAAAGAAGAAGCAAATGCAAGGGAATTAGATGTAGTATGAGTGAGAGAGTTGGCTTACTCTAGCTGGTTGACCATTTGGGCTAGGCATTGAGCCTGGGCAAAGCTCCTCCTTGATTTGAGAGGGCGGATTCGGAAGAGTAGGAGTCAAAGGAGGAAGACTCTTCGCCTGTGGAACTGATGAACTAGATGGAGTTGAATCTAGTTCAGCCTGGAGATCATTGATGTTTTTCATCAGCTGCTTTAAGTACTCAATTGCATCTCCAAGAATTGAAGCCCTATCCATCTGCCATTGAGTAATGGTTTGTTAGTCAAGCTGTTTCTTTACAAGAGTTAGATATAAAGGATATTCCTTTTTGCATATAATTAGTTAGATATGATTAAGGAGTGATGAATTGTAATTGTCAAAGACTTTTCAAGATCTGAAGTGGACTTCTAATGGATATTCATGAATCTATGATATATCACTATATGAGTGTATTGTTGGCACTTAATACTAGTGACGTAGTACTATATAGCTACCCATCAACTTCATGTGACAACCTTAAATGCTAAACTCCTTAGATATAAAAGCCCTTTTTTGGAGCTTGTATCTAATGATGATGACAGATACCCTATCACAAGCAAATCCATAAACATAAATACATAATTCTACAAGGATTCTAGAAGTGATTGAAAATTCACTAGAAACTTATTTAAAAAAAAGCAAAAAAAGAAAGGAAAGATCTTCACCTTGCTAATATTGGGCACAATAGACCTCAACATGTAAAGCCTATCATTAAGCTTCTGCCTCCTACGTCTCTCAGCCATTAAATTCTTAGAAGGCATCCCTTTCTTCTTCCCCTTTGGATCAGCCCCACTGATTGTTCTAGCCAAATTTGATGAATCCATTCCACCATTCTGAGTCATTTCCTCCATCTTGATAGTGTCAGATAAGTCATCTGAATCATAATTGAAAGATGACCCATCAAGGATAAAATTCTCATCCCCATCCCCATTCACTCCACCAGAAACCGGATCGGGTAAAACCCGGAAATCACCCAATCCATTACCATCAGAGTTCTTCCTGAGAGCAGCAGCCCTCTTTTGGAAGAGAGTAGGCTGCTGTCCAATTGAAGGGACATTATCAAGAGGCTTCAACAGCTTAGACCTATTATTGTTTGTAAACATGGAATTCCCCAAATCCTCATCAAACCCACAAAACCCAGTACCAGAATTCCCATTTTCAAGAGGTGGGACGAAATGGGTAGGCGAGAATTGTTGATTTGAGCTGAAGCTAGGGCCACCCATTTGGTAATTTGTGCCCAATTCACCAAACCCACTTCCATTGAAGAAGCCATTTCCATGGTTGAGCTCAAAAGGGTTGTTTTGGTTTTGGGGCATGAAATTGACACCAGAACTGTTGAGCACATAAGGGAAAGCTGTAGAAGAAGAAGGAGCTGAATAAGAAGAGGGATTGATAATGGATTGTTGTTGTTGCTGTTGTTGAAAGAGCAAAGTTTCAGGATTTGCAAGGTTTGGAGTGAAGCTGAACTCTTTTGGATCAGACCAATGTTGATTCTGGTTCATATTGCTGGTGTTGAACCACTCATTCTCAACTTCAAGAACAGGCTTGAAATTTGGTTGTAAGCCACCAGAATTAGCACCACCAAGAGAAGGCTCTTGTTCTTCATTCTTTGAATCCTCCATCCAAGCAAAGTTGTTAGGCATTGGAATCATCTTCTTCTTCGGTGGAGAAGAGAAAGAGAAAGAGAGAGGAAGAGAGAAATTGAGAGGAGGTGGAAAGCTTGTACAAGCAAAATGAGAAGGAAACTGGTAAGTAAGCAGAGAGTGGAGGTATCTTGGGCTATATTTGAAACCGTTTGGAGAAGAACTGAGGTGGGGTCCTCTAAGGAAAATATGCATACTAAAATAAGCCAACCTTGAAATAATGATTATGATTATCTCTAGTAACCGATGTCATGTTATGATCTTGAGGTTAAAGATTCAAACTTTGATAAATGATTATGGTTATCTGCATAACTTTTGTTAAAGGGTTATTATTATAGATGGGCAAGATAGCCAGAAAGGCAACATCTTTTTTTTGGTATTGAGAAATGTACTAAATTTGGATCATTTTTCTGACTGATTTTTTTTTCTTTCAGTTAGAGCCCTTTTTTTTAAAAATAAATTATTTGAGTTCCAAATGTGGGGTGGAAGCCAAGCCAAGGGGGAGAGAAGAGGTGGGAAGGTGTGACACGGCAAAACTCTAATTTGCAACGGATGAAGTGTAACAAAAGAGGGGTTTTTGGGGCTTAAAAGAAGGGTTGCATTGTTGCAAATAATTGAGATTGATTGGTTGGTTGTAATTTAATTTTTATTGAAGATATGGGTTATGTTCTTATGGGTCAAGATTATAAGTTGTACAAGCTCTATGTTATGTGTTCTAGGAAAAATATTGCTTAAAATGAATAATCTTGAAAGACAACATTGAAGTTTCCGCATCAGTAATCACTTGTGAAGTAGTTTTCGTTAATGTCGTTCTTCTGTAATTTAGGCGCCGTTTTTTTAACCAGATTGTCATTATACAAAGAGTAAAGTGAAAGACGTTAGAGAAAAGCAGCAACCAAACCGTTTGACGTTATGAAAGGCGACATTGAAGTTTACGCATAATAATCACGTGTAAAGTAGTTTCTCGAGGTTAAAGATTGCCTAAAATGGATGATCTTGAAAGACAACATTCAAGTTTGTGCATAGTAATCACTTGTGAAGTAGTTTCTCGTTAATGTCGTTTTTTAGAATCGAATTGTCGTTAGGCAAAGAATAAAAAAAAGACGTTATAGAAAAAGGGTAATGAAGCCGTTTTCCGTTATGAAAGAAACGGTAACGAATTTTCTGACATTATTAGACTAGTAACGAAACCGTTTAGCGTTATGGAAAAATGGTAAAAGACTAGTTTGATGTTACAAAACGTAACAAAATAGTTTGATGTTACTAAAAAAGGAGAGTTAGTAATGTTTGTAATGTCATTTGTATGTATACTCAACTATATGGTAGGAAACAAGTAAGGCAAACTAATTTACAACAAGAAAAATGACTATAGGTTTTCAAATAAGAAGATATATATTATTATTATTTTGTTTAGAAGAAAATATATATTATATAAATGCAAAGCGTGAAACTTAATTATTTTTTTTGCTGAAAAAAAATGAAACTTTAACGTATGAAAAACTTGCGTCATCATTGGATTCTGGCTTATTATTGAATGATGATTACTTGTGGCACTCTCTCTTCCCTGCTCAACTTCCTCTTGAACATTTTTTTATCTCGATTAAAGCACAAGGATGTATTAAAAAATAATATTTCACATTACCTTTCTAAACTTCCTTCTATACAAAAAAGGTATATTTATTACAATTTTTTTTTGCAGAATATTACAAAATTTTATTATTTCATGCTCGAAAGTTGCCTAAAATTTGATTCATCTCATCTAATAATGTTAAACTATGTGCTATATGTTAAACTACTATGTACAAAAAGCCATATACAAAAATGATACTATTCAATTGGAAGATTTGTATGGATCGAAGAGCTTTGATCAATTTGAAGAAGGATCAATAATTATGTAATCAGATGATCCTTGAATCCAATAGAAAAATGAATGAGAGGAAAACACCACATAAAGTTGTAACTTGTATCAATGACCAAACTATTGTACATATACAAGCCAAATGTATCACTGTTTATTGTCTACGTATAGAATATATTATCTCCATTATAATAAAATTTAGAGAAAAGTTGAGCCATGTACAATGAGATATTTCTATCATATACTCCCTCAGTCCCTAAATGTTTGTCCTAAAAGGACATTTTCATACAAATTAAGGAGAAAAAAGAGAGGTAAAAGTAACCAATAGGGAGAGGAGAAATGTTGTGATGTTGATGGTAAAGATGGAAGAAAGAGAAGAAGAAAGGAAAAGACTAAAAAGTGTATTGGGGTTGATTTTTGATTGGATAATATGGATAGAGAAATATTGAATGAGGGTATTATTGTAAGAAAAATATAGATATAAAAGGAAAGAAGGGGGAGGAGGACAAATATTTAGGGACAATGAAAATAGAAAGAGGACAAACATTTAGGGACGGAGGGAGTACTACTCCCTCCGTCCCTAAATGTTTGTCCTCAAAGGATATTTTCACACAAATTAAGGAGAAAAAAGAGAGGTAAAAGTAACCAATAGGGAGAGGAGAGATGTTGTGATGTTGATGGATAAAGATGAGAGAAAGAGAAGAAGAAATGAAAAGACTAAAAATTGTATTGAGGTTGATTTTTGATTGGATAATATGAATAGAGAAATATTGAATGAGGGTATTATTGTAAGAAAATTGTAGATATAAAAGGAAAGAAGGGGGAGGAGGACAAACATTTAGAGACAACGGAAATGAAAAGAGGACACATTTAGGGACGGAGGGAGTATATCACTACATGAGATAACAATAATGTACATAGAGATCCTAATTTTTCTAAGTGACTAAAATTAAGTTTTGATGGGTTTAAACAATAATTTGCTAGTTGGAGTCTAGCGTACCTGATATCTTATGTACTTATATATTATGAAATGGCATGTTTAATCTAAATATTATGACAAAGTTTCATTTTAACTTGACTAAAAAAGACCGGTGATTCATACATAATAAAAAAATTAGGGTTTTCAATATATTTTCATTTTTATCTGTAAGAACTAACGAAAATCTATATTCATGATGTTATAAAAATCCCTGATATAATCTTAGTTAAAATTTCCCTAATTTAAAGGAGGCTATTGCCTGTCATTAGGGGTGTCAATCGGGAGGGTCGGGTCGGGTTTGGATCGGGTCAATTCGGTTTCGGGTAAGTTCGGATTCAGGTCAAATTCGGATATGTTGAAAATCGGGTCAAATTGGGTTGGATCATTTCGGGTCGGGTGCTCAATAAATCGGGCAAACTCGGGTTTCGGGTCAATTTCGGTCGGGTCATTCGGTTTTCGGTCCAACTTGATTTCGGATAAGTCCGGTTTCAGGTTTAGTTAGATTTCGGGTTTAGTCGGATTTCGGGTGAGTCGGGTTTCGGGATTTTCGGATTTTGGGCAAATCGGATTTCGACTTTGGCCGAATTTCGGGTTAATTTGGTTTCGAGTAAGCCGGATTTTGATTCAGACCATATCGAATGATGATTTTTTTGTAGTTTAACTACTCTAGGGTCTAAATATTTAATGTAACATTTAAATTAAAAACATAACTATAATAAATATTCACTATTATTAATATTTTAAAACATAATGTAATTTTCGGATGGTTTCGGGTCGGGTAACTTCGGATTTTTGGATGGTTTCGGGTCGGGTAACTTCGGATATTTGGATGACTTCGGGACGGGTAGCATCGGAAATCGGGTTGCATCAGGCTAGTCCATTCGGGTATAATTGGTTTTGGATTAATCTAAGGTTCGGGTTTTTTCGGATTCGGGTCAAATTAGTTTGGGTCAAACATGTAACGGATATAAAACTTTTTCTTTTTTTCTCGGATCGGGTCGGGTTCGGAGTCGGGCGGGTCGGGCGGATTTTTCGTGTCGGGTCAAGTTTTGACAACCCTACCTGTCATTATGATCCTACAATTAAAATAGACCTGATGAAAGCACTGGTTTTGGGCCGGGCCTAGGAAGAAAGATCGGTCAAATAAAACAGGCTAGGCCTAGTCCGACTTGTATAACTGGGCTATCTGCCATATGATATCCATTTTTTTTATAAGAAAAGTGATTAGGTGGGCCTATTCATGGGAACAGGGCCGACCTAGAGCATCCAAACGCATGAGGTGCAGAAGACCTGGGTCAGCAATAAGATGGACGAAGGAGATGTGGCATAACGACTTGGCAATGTCGGACCGAACCAGCTCAATCTCCCCGGGACAGTTCCAACCGCCAAGGACGGCGTTGATCAGTTGAGGTTCTCACCTTCGACTCATGTTGAGAGTTATCCCACATGGAAAACTTGAAACTAAATTGCTTAGTATATAATCCAATGAGCTACTCCACCCATTGTCATATGGTTTTGGGTTGGAACCTCATTGGGCTTGTATGCTAAGCCCGACCCCTAGATTGTCGGCCCACCGGACTTTATCAACTCAGATGTGGAGAATGCCACATCCGATGGCCCACCATTGAAATAGATTGGCGAGCTCAGATGATTGCGAAGAACAAAGCCGAAAGAAGATCTGAAAACTAACCGGTTTTTCATGATCATCCATTTATATGTGCTAGCCGGTTTTTCATTTTTAAATTATAAAAAATTAAATCATTCATCCTATGTCCAAATAAATTTTAAATAGATCTGGAAACTCGACACGTTTCATTTTTAAATTATAAAAAATTAAATCATTCATCCTATGTCCAAATAAATTTCAAATAGATCTGGAAACTCGACACGTTTCTGAAGGCTAAAAACTTTATATAGAAGCTATGTCAAGATGCATTCGTACCAAATTTCAAGATGCATTACATGAAAAGCATGTTCCAGTTACACTAGAGTGCCCTTTTGTTGAGAATTCTCTTCCCACATTTGAAAATTGAGACTAAACTAAATTTTGATGCATCTAAATTGAATGATGGAAGAGCTTCAATTGGATTCCTTATTCTATATTCGAATTCGAATGGCGATGCAGTTAATTTATGTGCTGAACATTGTAGTTTTAGATCAATTTTACTAGCGAAAACATATAGGCGAATTTATGTGGTGAACGAATGTGAAATAAATCACAGGTCAACACATAGGCGATATCAATCTATGTCTGAAAAGTTTCTTCTTTAGTACATAGATTAGATTAGATAACGATGCTGGGTATGTGTGACATGATATCTCTAAGGTGCTTGTGATTTGTGAATTTCACAAAACCAATTTTTTCTTATTTCATTCTTACAAAACTCTGTGCAACCAAAAAACAAAGATATACAATCAAAACATTACATTCAACACACTCGATCTCAACTCAACTCAAATCATAATCAACCAATCATATACAAAAAGATGCTCTTTCTTAATCAAAAGGCGCCCAAAAACTATTTTTTCTTGCATTTTTACTCCTCCATTGTTCATAAACATTATACATTATCATTGAAACAGCTGTGGAAGAGATTTAGCCTGCAAGAAGGACTTGAACAACACAAGAGACCGCTCTGGCTGTGAAAATGGAGCTTCATGGGATGCTCCTCTTACTGTTGCAAATGATAGTATGTTTCCATATACTTCAGTCCATCCTCCAACCTACAAAACCCAACAAAACAAACAATCTTAAAACTCACAATTTAAACCAAACAATCACATAGAATATGAATTCAAAAGAGGGTAATCTTTAACCTGTTGCCCTGCAAACCAAGCTCGGTATGGGCTTGTCGTCTTGAAACCGAGTGTCTTTGCCAAACGGTGCACAAGGGTTCGGCTTCCAGTTAATGGGATCACAGAATCTTGATCCCCACTGCAACAAAGAGGAGGATTATCAGTATCAATCTTACATAAAAATACAGTGTCTTTGGATTACCACATTTAATGCATTAATTATAATACATTATATTACATTAAATCTCAAGATTTTTACCTGTAAACCAAAACTGGAATTCCTCTCTTGACAAGTGAACCCACAATTTGGATTGTGGGTATCTCCACATCCAGAAGCTGGTAGTCCAGAATGCTGGGACTAACATAAACAAGTTTAGTATAAGGAAAACTAGAACAACTTTCATTCACATATTAAATTAAAAAACAGGTTAATTATATTGCACTTTTACCTTGTTGAGCCTAAACAAGCCAGTTTTACCCAAAAGTTCTATTCTTAACATAAAAATTCACCAGCATATATACACAAACTAGAATCATACTCTAATAAGGAGCACATCTTAGTTAAATATTTCTATCAGTACTATAAAGTTACATGAAAAAAATGCAGTTGATTTTTTTTTACCTGCTGCAAACTTCCCATTTCCGAACATTTACAAGCCTAGCATGAAGAGCCTTCTTAACATCTGGCCGGTTCAAGTAATTTACAGTCTCATCTTCCACACAAACATCTATCTTCTCACTTTTAGATTCCTGCAATACAAAAAAATGTTACAAATTTACACAACAACATTTGCTGATATTTTATTTTCTGGGTTTAAAAAGTTAATTACCTGAGGGTTAATAATCTTGGATTGTGAAAGAATGGAAGCAATGCAGACGTCAAGAGTGACGTCATAATTGTCAACAAATCTGCTGGTTTCTCTGCTGACTTGGCTCATCACTTTAGAACAAATTGGTGAAACATTGCCTCTGTAGTACTCCCCAACATACCTAGAATAATTGCACATGGAGCTGAACATTTTGTATGTTGTATCTGAAATTAGCCCATGAGACCAAAAGTACTCTGCCCTTGAATTGAAATCTGTTGCAAACTCCAGAACAGGATTTCCTAGCTGCCAATTTTGTATTTTTTTTTACCCAATATTAGTCAATAAAGTAATTCAATTTCTTAAGATTTTTTTCACTAATCAAAGGAAAAACATACAGCAATTCCTTTCAAATTGAATAATCTCTTCCTTTGGTTGAACTCCACTATCAGCTTTGCTAGTTGGGGAATGTAGTGCCCTGCACATGATAATTAACTAAAATCACCATAAAAAATTAAACCATTTTTGAAAAATTATATAATAAAATATTGAGATTTTAATAAGATTTTGTGTCTGTATATTGTATATGGTATGTGATATGAAATGTACCAGCATAACTCTCTCCAGTGATGAAGAGATCTCTGTGCTTGTACTCTGGGAATTTGTCAAACCACCTTTGCAAGAAAATTAAGTTGTCCCTTGCTTTAATTTCCAAAACATCAAGAAAAAGTACAATGTCAAATTCAGTTGACTTAAATAGCAAAAGACTTGCAAAAAAAAACAGCACAGTAATAAACAAACTGTTCTGATGTTCATCATTATGAATTTATCTTTTTGGCAAAAGATTCTGGCCAAGTTCTCATCTTTATCAGCAGAATCTTAAGAATTTTTAAACTACAATCAACAGAAAATTTTAGAGAAGAAAAACATACCAGTTACTAGATCACTCACTCCTTCATAGGAAGAGGTATCATTAGCATATGAGAAGCCAACTCCAACAGGTGTCTCCAAATAAAGCATATTTGCTTCTGTTGATTGTTTTCATTAGTTATTACAAACATATTAGTAATGCTTTTGAAAATAATCAAGAAATGCTCAAAATTCTGTTGCAGAAGGAAAAGAAGGAATGAAAAATGAAAGTTAAAAATAGTACCTTTGTTCCAGCTATATTCATTCCTCACCAAGAAATGGCCTTTTGGTCTGAAAGGTCCATTTTCAGAAAATGCACCAACTCCAAGAGATGAACACCCAGGTCCTACTCCAATAAAAACATGCATTCAATTAAAATTTGATCATCAATTTACATGACAAGAACTACCCACATTAGGAAAATGATAAAAGACAAGAACTTTAGTGTTAATTTTACAAACCTCCATTGAGCCAGAGAACCAAAGGCTTAGAAGCAGGATCAACTTCAGCTTCAACAAAGTAATAGAACAAGGCCTTCTGTTTTCTGTGATCCACATTAACATAGCCTGCAAATTGTTGAAACCCAACTGGAGATTGCCCTGGTAACTGAGAGATTTTGTCAGATAGAGATGGTGATGAGGCTCCAAACCCAAATAGGAAGAAGATTTGGACCCAGAATGTAATAACTAATAATATCCATGTACAAGAAGAAGAACAAGAAGAAGGAGACATTGTGAACTTGGTCTATAGCAGTTTCCACTTTTGGGTTTTGAAAGGAAGGAGGAGAAAAGAATTTTGGAGATGGAAAATTGTGGGGAGGGTGAATTTATAAAAAGGGTTGGTCTTGTTTTATAATATGATTACTTGTAGCCCTATATTTTCTATTTTTATGTTAAGGTAAAAAAAATGGTAAATTTTTGAAAGATGTACTCTAAGCTTGGAGCTCAAATGAGACAGAGAGAGAGAAGGATGGGCTGAAGCTTGGGAAAGATGTACTCTTTTTTCTCACAGACTTGTATTCTTTTTGACATATTTTATAGTCTAATTGGATTTTGTTTTCTTCTACTTTCACTATTTTCTTGGATAGTATTAGTTTGGCATGTCTCAAATCAATCTCATGTCTTGTTAGTATCTGGGTCATGCCTATAGGAGTACTCTAAGCCAAAGGTTAGTTAACTTGTCTCTTCCTTTGTCTCTAGCATCCAATCTTACATATAAGACCTCCTTAATTTCTGCAAAGCTCCTAATTTGAGACATTATTGTTTTTTCAAAGTTAAGCTAGAATGGATCTAAGTATTTGCAGGCCTTCTAGAGTTGTAGGTGGGAGGTGTAAAATAATACAAAGGCCTCATCTTTTAAGTGGACACCAGCACAAGAAGGGAGAGAAGAGTATAATAGTATACAGACTGGCTTAAATTCATCTTTATGTACTTATGTGGATTGAAATTTGTTCTCTTTGACATCTTGTATAAAAAGGCTAAAGGCTCTTTCTTTTCACATTAAAATATAATAATGCAAATGCAGAGCTATTTTTTCCATTTGTCTGGTGGGTCATTTTTGCCTTTACATACCCACACTAACACACCTTCATCATTACCTTCCATGAATACTTTCCTTGCATATGGTCCCTCTAAGCCCCAAAGACTCTACCTTTTTAATTTTTTTAATACATTTTTCTCTCTAAAATTAATATTAACCCTTTTCAGAAAAAATGGTGGTGGATAAAGTTGGAATTCTTTTTCATTATTTTTTAGATTTACACTACACACCCACCAGACCTCCACTTGGTATTAACTGCCAAGAGAAAAGTTCAGATTGAATTTTGGGAAGATAAAGATTAAAGGGAAATGATGCAGTGTCAGACTCAGAGGCAGCCTCTCTTCTTAACAACTGAGAAAAGGAATAAGAATTTGTAATCAAAGCTTCAGATTGATACATCAATTTCATGACTCTGGTTGCATCACAAAACAAGCTAGTACTAGTACTGTTGTACACTGCTTATGGTCAATTATTTTTCACTAGAGGGTGAAAAAAAGTTTTGGATGGTATCACAAGGACAAACTTATTTCATGTTTCATACAGTATTTTTTGACAACTATTATCCCACAAGTGTTATGAGTTGATAACTCAATCTGAATCTCCTCAGAGATACTGTGTAAGTATTTTGTCCCCATAAAAAAGTTCAATTTTTATTTATTTATTTATGTACTACTTGGAAATGATGATGATGATGCTCATTTAATAAGCCATTCAATTTCTGAATAGTAAGTATAGTTGAAGGAATTCAGAGGGAAAATCTTTGCATGGATTAATTTTCATCATTGCCTTACAAGTTTGCTTGGATTTCATCATTTTGCAGTACAACAATCTCTTGATTTCAGGAGGCCACCTGCACTTAATTCATTGACCCTTATCATTATCTTTTTTTTTTTCCCATTTTAAGGGGCAACTGGGCAACTGGGCAAGTGTGATCTTGACCAAATTAATGTGATTTCAAAAGGGTGTTGAGAACTCATCATTCTTACCTCTAAATCAAACCCTTGGCGTGAAAAAACAGTTTGTTGTGGTTGTGGAATGAATGACACAATTTTAAAAAGGTGGCACAATCTCAAAATGTTCTCTATTAAAAATGAAAAGGATGAATGGGGATTAGGAAGCATTTTGGTTTTGGAAAATGTGTTCTTTTTAGAAAGAGGGGAAAGCCCTTTTTGCACTCTTGCACTCCAAGCAAAACCCTTTTTTTTTTTTATTGTTCTTCAAAAGATAAAAACCTTAACTTTCAATTTCCTCATCCTTTTCACTCATGGTGCTAGCTTTTGGCTTAAACCTAATTCTTCAATGTGATATCAAAAAAAGCCCAACAGACTTTTCACTGCATTTCTCCTATGCTATAATTTTTAACTCCATTTATCCATTTCACTCATGGTGCTTCAGTATATATGTGATGGATGTAAGTTTTGTGTTTGTCCAAATTTACCTCTTGTGTTTGTCTTGTACTTTCATTGGATATATAATATATAAATGTAACATAAACAACAACATTACCGAGTGAGGTTCCACTATAGTGGAATCTGTGGGGTCAAGCTACAACGGAATATGAGGGTCGAGATGGGAGTATCCTTGCCTAAGAGAAGGGGTACGTCCGATAGACCTAAGAAAAACTGAAATTCAGCTATGTGACAATAATAATTGAATTTAGTTAGAATACACCGAAATTAATCACACAACAACAACAACATCTATCCAGGTGGATCCCGGTATGGACGGGATCAGGAGGGTCGAGATGTAAGCACCCTTATCCCGAACGAAGAGTCGGGAGGGTATTTTTGGCGGACCCAGTGCTAAAAACGAGGGGAAAACAAAGGACTAAATCTATCTCAAAGGTATGTAATATATAAATGCATGTTTGGATTTGAAGGTAGTGTATAAAAGTCAATAAGTATGTAATATATAAATGTATGTTTGGATTTGAAATTGTAAGAAAACTTAGGGTTTATTTGAGCAATTTGAATGGGAAATGATGGGAAGAGAATTTTACAGAGGATGAATGTGAAAAGACATGCAAAAGGACAACATGTCATTTTGCAGCCAGATTTTGATGAGTAGACTTGACAATGCAAAAGTGAAATTTGATGAATTAAAATCTCTTTTACTGTGGCCTTCTGGGTTTATTTTGCTTTCCTTTTTTGTTAACTTCAAGTTTTGTAAATACCACCCACGTACAAAAATTGTAACATGCAGAGTGTGTGCAGGCAGTGTTGTATTATACAAAAGTCACAAAACCCATCATTCATTTGAAATCATCTTTGTTTTTCCTCCAACTAAAAGAGAGAAAAAAAAGTTATGGGCATTTTTTGTGTATGAAATTTTGCTAATCAATATATGGTCAAAGACTCAATTCATGAACACTGCTATTTGATGACGGGGTTTTTAGGTCTTGAAGAAGATAAGAAAACAATGGACTACCTATTTGCACTCAATTAGCTTTTGACTTGCCGAAAGACATTTTGCAAGAAATTAATATAGATGGCTACAAAGTAAAAAAACACACATCTTATCTTAACTTTTTTGGGATGGGGTGAGTGATTACTGATTAGGACGTAGAAAACATGAAAAATATGAAAGACAAGGAAATAGATGAAAGAACAGTTATCGTCTGTCTTGATTTAATAGCAACTCTCATGTTTTAGTAATTTTACCAAAAAAAAATATTTTAGTAATTTTATCTGTTTGGATGTCATTGGGTGACAAACTTATTGCTAAGTCCCCTTAGCTCTCTTTTCTTACAAAAATAGTTGAAGATTCAACCAAAAAAAATAAAAATAGTTGAAAGAACAAGATTAGAAACAAAACTTTATGCTACGAGACTAATATACCACAATTTATAAGTTACCGAGTTAAACCGGACAAAGAAAAGATTGACGACTATGGACAAAATTTAGGAAAATTTCCCGACGATTTCTAAGATAAGAGTCAAAATGAAAATCTTATAGTGTGATCATAAAGTCTCAGCTGCTTACTACATGCCCAAAGGTATTTTTGATGGCTTTGTGTTGAAACAGTGTTGGGAACTCATGTTCTAAAATACTGGAACAATGATCACACTCTCTAGTTTTGATGATGACAAACACCATTAGGAAACTAATGCGTACTATCCAAGTATTTCAAGAGAATTACAAGTAAAAAAGGAACTAAAAAGAGACATGCAGAAGTTCCCATCAAGGGAACTCAAGTATCGCATGTTTCCTATCATAGGAACTTACAAGCGAGTCCAAAAGCAAATCAGTGAGAACTGCGGAGACCTGTTCCAGACAAATTAGAGTCACAATTTGTGCAACAAACCAAGCTGAATCATCCAACGGCTTGATGAGCTTCAAGAGTTGACAATATTTGAATCAAGTCACATGTGAAGAAAGTACACATCATTTGAGGGCAAGCAAGGGTACTTCGGACATTTGCTCATGAAGATAAGGATTGGGTTTCAAGGCATGAGTGACTATAAATACAAGTGAATAGTGAGCTTGCAACTGACTTCTCTTCAAGCGCAATAACCAAACCCTAGAGTGAGCTAAGAAAGAAAGAAAGAAGATCCAGGAGAAGTCATCGACGGTGAGTGTTCGATCTCGACAGCGACAAGGAAAGAGTTCCCAGGAGCAAGGGAACTATGATAATCAAAATCCAGGTATAAGGTTTGATTTACTTGTCTTGTTTGTTTAGGATTTGCTAGGTTGAGAAAACTCATTAGTGTTTCTAGAGTTCGAAGATTGCTATGAACAAAGAAGTCTAATTCTTGCCTGTTGTAACTAAGAATCAATCAATAATATAAGTAAATCATTAAAAAATCTTTCAACGGAGGTAGAGGTTTACCCACACAACTAGTTAGTTCCTTAGTTGTTGTGAGATTCCTCTATAAAAAAAAATCGTCTCTTTCATTTTTCTTATTTACTATATATATCTATTATTCCACTACCGAGAAAACTACCTTACAACTGTTCCCTACTCTAAACTAACACAACGATTTAAAATTTTCATATGATTTCTTATGAGTGACCTTCCTTCAACTTTAAGACTATTCTTTTCTGTATTTTATTCTCATATTTTATCCTTTAATATTAGAATATTCCTATTTTTGGAGCCTATGACCAATTCAAGCTGTAAAATTATCATATCATCCTTATACAATAATTTTTCTCTACTCATAACAATTTTTGATACTTTCAATTTCGTTGGAACTTACAAAATAATGATTTAATAGGTATGTCGACAATTATATAACGTACAATATCTCAAAATCATTATAAATGATGATACATACCCACCTCCACCTAACAAGAACAACACAATATAAACCAAGAAAGAGAGTTTTGTATAAACAAGTCCTAAATTTAGAGTAATTGACAAATATTTCCTCATAAAATTTACACCAATCATTTGTTTTTAACTTTTGACAAACTTTAGGCGTTATTGAGAGGATTAGTGGAATTAGCAACTAACGGCGACCAAATAACATTTTACACTTTTTAACGTGCTAATTTTTCTTTAGCTTTACGTAATTACGTATTTCAGATTTTCAGTGTATCAAATTTTATTATGTTCACATCAAAAAAGGAAAGAAAAAAGGGAATCCGCTATCGACGGGGAAATGACCCTAAACCTAGATACATCACTCAACTTGCTTGTGATTTTTCAGCGACAAAATCCATGGAAAAATGAATTTGCTTTCAGGGATATTAGAGAATGTTTGGGACATACAATTATGAATTAAAAAAAGAACTCAAATCAGAAGATGATTGTCCTTCGTTACAAAAAAGAAATCAATTAAAAACTGACACATTCTATTCTTCCAATTGGGCAATTAGATGACAAAAATGGCCATTTGGGTTTGGCATATGTACCTTCTATATATATCCTATATAGTAATTATGAGTCGTATAAATAAAAACGAAATACGAGCTTAGTGTATAATTATATAATAATAATAATGCAGCAGAGCAGGCGAGGTTGCACTTTACTCTACAAAATATGCATAAGGAGCAGTGGGCGTGATAGACAGGCCAGCATGGGAAATTATTTTTCAAGATTTGCCCATCAACTTCTCAAATCTTCCCCTGATGTGTTAATCTTTGTGCTTGTTCAGAGCCACTAGCTCAACAAATGAAGTTCACAATCAACAACAAAAAATATTACTGTATATGGCATTTACATGAACTGTCAAAAAGAAGTGACCCAAATGGGCAACAATTGATCATCTGTCATTCTGGATTTACATGACAAGCACAACAACACTGGTAGTTCCTTTATATTTGTTTGTTTTATGATTTATGATTCACAATTTTGTTTTAGACTGTAGCACTATACAGAATCTTATATGGATGGTAGAAACTGGTGAATTTATAAACGAGAAATGAAAAGCAGATTTAGGGATTTATAGGAGTGACCAGGATCTTGGGAGTAGATTATGGAGAAGTTTCTGATGTTGAGGATTGCTGATGATTCGATTTGTGGCCGTTGGTGAAGGGCATTTGTGTAATTACTTTGCGAGACGCTTCCCATAGTTGTTGTTCTATTCCCAGCTTCCTCAGCTCAAGTAAACAGCGTTCCACTGGTACGTGTACCATTTAATTAGGAGAATAATGAGTTTGCTAAAGCTGGACTAAGTTCTAAATTTAATTCAGTTGGAAAAACTTTAGTTAAGAGTCTAGATTAAAGAATACCATCAACAGCATCATGAGATGTTGCGCGCCCATTTCGGCTGATCCAATGTTGAAGCTTTTCTTCAGCAATGTCGTCTTCAACTCCATGATGTCTCGCTCTATTCCAGAAATAAGTAAGCCAAGCCTGAAATGAATGGAAAATGTAATGCATGGCAAAAAATTCACAGCAATTCAAATATCAGAGAATTTTTATTGTTAGATGTCCAAGGAATGATACCTGCTTGAAAAGAACATCATCCAACTCTTCTTGATTTAGTTCAAATGTGTCGCTGAATTTGGGTTGACTAGGTGACTTGGGAACTCTGACCAGGCGTCTGCGTTGAGCCATTGCAAGTAAAACTGCATCCTCAATCTTCAATGAGGCTAATTCCCTTAATCCCATTTCAACTGAGAGCATGCTTTCAATATTTCCCTCTTTAGTTAGACCACTTGGATCACGGCCTGACTTGTTCTGCATATCTGGAAACTTCTCACCTGATCAAACCCATAATATCAGCATAAGGAGATAATTTTGACTAAATCAGAAGAACTCATCATATATATAAATAATTAACTAGATCTTTACTCAGGAAATCATCTTTAGCCTTCTGTCCAGCAGAGATAACAACTTCAAATGGTAAAGGAGCAAATGCTGACCAAAGTTCATACTTGGACACTGCTAAATCTGCACAGATGTCTGTCAAGGAAGCCAACAAGATTTGGAAATTTTCAATAAATTAACTTAAAATCGTACTGTTTTGCTCATGCGGGTTACAAGGTGTTATAGATACCATCAAATAATTTCATTGAAATTCATAGTGTCAAACATACCATAACGTACAGCTAGGCCCCAGTAACGAGCAAGCCAGCATCTCTTAAGAACTACTTCCTCCTATAATATTGTTCAGTAATTTATTAGTCTTTGAGGAACCAAAGTCGCATTAGCATATGATTGGGAAGAGCAAAAACAGACCATCTCTTCATGAGTCAAAATCATCCTATTTGTCATTGTGCGGAGAGCCTTTGCCTCAGATTCTGCTTCTTCAAGATGATCCATTCTTCTTGCAGCTTCTTGTTGAAGGTTCTGTGTTCAAGAATTAAAAGGTGTTCTGTCAGCATTATTTGGAACAGTATGTGAAATAATAATGTATAAAGAGTAGACCAAAAACAATACCAGCTAATTTTTACCTCAAGTTCTGCACGGAGAGTAGCAATTTCGACAGTTTTATGACTCCTTTTCTGTTTTTCAGCTTTAAGAGCGAGCTGATGATATAAGATAAGACCATAAGCAACCCCATCATTAGACCATGTTTTGATGCTATTTTTTGGTCATAGAATACTAACAATCTTACTGAAACATAATACAATGCTAGTGTTCATATATGGAAACCAAAAAAGCACAAGCATGCCCTTTGCTAAAGTAGTAAAGTGAGTCACTTAACCTATGGCAGGACATTTTTTGAGAACCCAGAGAAGTAACTATCTTGACAGCAATAACATACCTCTCTTTTATGCAAATCCTGTTCCTTTCTGTATAAGATCACAATTTTCCAAATATGTTTGTCACTAGCAATTATCATTGAGACTCAATAGTGAAGACCAAAGTCAGGCAAGTGAAGTTACCGAGTCAACCATTTTTTATCGAATGATGCACCATCTCCAATATTCGCAACCTTTTACAGAAGAACAAAATGATGCAACCATATCAGTAAGTAGAATCTACATGATATTTGAAAATTAACTCATTTATTCAGTATAAATCCATTGCGCAAATTCAACATACAACTGTTGCGAATTTTAAGAGACAGGGTTGAAGTACTAACTTGCTTCTCAATCTCCCTAGCCCTGGCCTCAGCTTCTTCACGTTTTTTTTCTGCATGTCGAAGCTGCAAAGAATATTCTTTCTTCAAACTTTTACAGGTTGGAAGTATAAGAATGCTAATACAGTTTTTATTAAGCATAGATGAATGGAATACCATTTCATGTATCCTTTCATTCTCCTCTTGTAGCAAATCCAGCTGTAATTGAAGTAGACACCAGATAAGTAAATGTCGTGATCTATGAAACAAAATAACAACAACAACAACAACAACCCAGTTGATCTTCCCTTACGGGAAATCTGGGGGGTCAAGATGGGGGCACCCGTGGCTTAAAGCGACGGGGGAGCGACCAATAGACCCGACAAGACCACAGAGCACAAGCATAATTCTATGAAACAAAATAAAGGTTAGAAAAAATAATGAAGGTGTTGGTAAGCGAAATCACATACTTCATCATAAAGAGCAAAAGCATCAAGTTGATCTTCTTGGTCATTTATGTTGGCATGCTCTAATGCTGGGATAACCCTGCAATTGCCTTCGTAGATCAGATCCTCAATAAATTATGATACAGAACGTAAATTCATACAGTTAAATCTTTGAAAAAAGCATAATTCTATTACTCATAACTTTCCATGTCAAACCTTTTTATATTGTTATCTACACAAGTGACATTAAAGACTGACACAGGAACAAAACACTACTGAAATCAAGCTGCAAAGAGAATTACAGACTAAACGTGATGAACAAGTAACGCATAACAAGAATAAAGAAATGTATAAACAAAATTGAATAAAGTGGTGCCTGAACCTTTGCTCTGTCAATTTTGGTTTTGGAAGTTGGATAGGGTGTATGGCATTAGGAGTCTTGATGGTACTTCTTCTGGGTGAAGGCACAGCTACAATACGAGGATCTACTGACGCTCTTCCACTTGATGTTGAACGAACAGATACAGCATCATTATCCACAAAGGTCCGACCTAACTAATTTACATTTGAAAATCAAAAGTATTCAGATTACTATTATCAGACATAGGTAATGATTCAAGATTCATTTCTATAGCAAGCATAGGGAACACAAAGATACAAAATGTGACAGCACTATACCAGCAAAAATGCAACTAGAATAAATTGAGAGCAATTTATTTTTTCATTATTTTCATTTAAATGGCAGAATAAAAAAAGGAAGCCTGAAAAGAATCTATATTCATCATATTGTCCACCCAAACATCAAGATTCAAAAATATGGTCTATACTGTATGATACATCCAGGAACAAGTTTTTCAACATCCCAATGCTTGCAATCTGGATCAATACACTACAAAGTGAAGAGCACAAGTTGCCATCCATAAACCAAATTTTGTAGCTCAGAATTCACATGAAGCTGAGTTCAACAGTTCAAAATGTTAGAACGAGTTTTTCAATATCTTAATGCTTGCAATATAGAATTTCAGGTCAATAAACTAAAAGTGAAGAAAATAAGTTGTAATCGGCAAAAAAAAAAATCAGCAAACACACATTTTTTAGCTCAGGATTCACATGACGCTGAGTTCAACTGGTCAAGCAAAAGCTACATATCCTCTTACGGATTATGGTACAAAGTTTTGTAACTATGGAATTGCAGGACTACAAAGCATGATCAAGTCAAAAATACTAAATAAAGACAATAGAGAAACAAGTCTAACATACTAGCAGTAAATTCAAAAACGAAGCCAACCAAATTGAAATTGGACAAAAACAGCATCATAAAACCAGCAAAGCAAGAGCTCGATCTCCGAACAAAACAGCACAGTAAGAAGATACCGCGGGAGAAGGCGAGCGATTGCGCCGAACAGAGTTCGCCGGCAAATTGCCGCGAGCAAACAGATGATTACGATTTCCGGCGTCTTCGGTTAAGCGAGGAGGAGTACGAGAAGCAGCAGGCGCGGCGAACCGAAACCCTCCGTCATCGTCATCCTCATCGTCGTCGTCTCCGTAATCGACGGCGGCGCCACGGATGGCCATGGCTTGAGCTAGGTTACGAGCAACGTCGTTTTTGTTCCTCTTGACGGCATGCGGATGCACCGGTGAAGCCGCCGGCGAATTCGAGTACTCGCCATTACTCGCAACCCACTGCCGAGTGTAGTGCGGATCCGGAGCTCTCCTGTAATCCATTGAACGATTACTGTGAACGCTCGGCGTTTGATTTTACGAAATCGATTATGAAAACACCGAATTCGCGCGGAAAAGGGGGAATTGAAAGAGAGAGAATGGTGGGGCTAAAAAGCGACGAGTCATTCATCGAAGGATTTTGCCGACTCGGATATGGAGGCTTTTCGCGCCGCCGATACATATGGAAACGGTGTCGTTTTCTTTTGACCAACTCAAAGTCTTGCCTCGTCATTTTCATTTACTTTTTCCTTTTCTATTATTATATTTGTTGAAAGCTATTTACATTTTCAGGAAGTTTGGATTATCTTAATTTTAAAAAAATTGTCCATTTTAGTTTTAAAAAAATATTTTATTCAAAACTATTCTATATATAAATTCTCTTAAACATGTTTAATACTCCATATTTTAAAAATTAATTATTTCAAATTAGTTTAATATTCGTTCCTTTATTTTTCAACGCTTGTGTTTTGCCTTGAATAAGGGTGTCGGAGCCCAATTAGTTGCTAGGCTCGCATCCAACTTTGTGTAATTTTTTATTAAGGAGATTAATTTCTTTTCCATAAATAATCTAGAATTAATATTATAATAAAATAAATTTATTAGTTTAAAATAAATTTTTTTAAAAATATTTTAGAATAAATTTTTCTTAATTTTCTTAACACTACAAAAAAATAATTTAATATTTATTATTGTGCATAACACACGATAGATTTAAGCTAGTACTAGTCTATTTTAATTTAAAAATATTTACAATTCCATTAATCGAGCAAAATACTTATGTTTTTTCTCTCTATTTTTTCACTAATGGAAAGAAACTCACCTTCGGTGATAAATCTCAAACTTGTTACCTAGCTGGAAAGGATCACAAATCACTTAAATGAACTTGCACCGACGAACTTGATTAAGTGGAAAAGGAATAATACATTTTGATTTTTCATCCAAGTAAATGAGCAGATAAAGGTTAAATTTTGGACCTCTCAACATTTAATTGGCTGCCAATTCATACTAACTAAACACATTGTGACAAATCCCATGAAATTCAATATTTGAGAACTACATCTCTTTGGAATTAAATTCCTAAAAATTTTACTTTGCGTATTTAATCAAACGAGCACTATATTTATACAAAATCAAATAGTATTAAACAAAGCATGATTATTTACTTCCAAAAAAATTTAACTCTCAGGAACTAAATTTTTCAGAATTAACTTTTCAGGTTTTGGGCCATTTAAATCGCCATGTAATAAATTACATTAAATTATAAATTATGTATTCAGTTCAGCACATACAAAGGAGACCATCCGATGCTTCGGTCCGGAGGATCGAAAGTTTGATCTCGGGTGAGTTTCGTAGGGAAAGAGGCAAATCGAAGAAGAGTTGGAGAAGGAAGTCATAAAGCAAGAACTCACATCTCCGGCGGTTTCAAAAGTGGTGGCCATGAGTAGGGACCAGTGGCGCAAGAAAATTACGGTGATGGAGCGATATAAGGAAAACCCGAAAGGAAGACCTGCCTTTGAGGAAGTACCCTTCCCCCTGTTTTTGTTTTAGTTCTCCTTTTCCCACTTTTGGTTTGCATGCATTTCTTCGTATTTGTTTTTACTCCCCTCTCGTTCCCTTCCTAGTTTTCTATCTTATGTTTCCCTCTGTTTTTAGCGTTGGGCTCGTCAAAAATATATTGAAAAATTAATTCCCTTTAGACCTAAAACGCCAAGATCGATCATACTAGGTTATTAAGAAACACCAAATTAACATACCTTTAATCCCGATGGCAATCGAACTTTATGCGGAACTACGAATGAGAACCGTAGGTATGTGATCTTCCTCAGCCAAATCTAGGGTTTGTGCTTTCACTCTGATGGGAAGAGTACCGTAGAAAGTCTGAATGATTTAGCGTGTTGGGGACCATAACCTAAAATCTTTATTTATTTAACCCAAGAGAATCCCATTAAGCCTATTGGGTCAAATCTGGTATCCACCCATTGAGCCCATACCATTTATTAAAAGTCCGAGGGCTTTTCACATAATTGAATCACTTAAAATTAACCCACTAATAATTAGCCATATAATATAACTGTTCTATTAAATATGTAAGCCCACATAATATAGATTAAAAAATCTAACAATCTCCCACTTGGGCTACATATGAACCAAAAAAACAATTATATTAACAAAATTCCTTATGTGTACACGTCTTGGCTAATTCTATAGACTTCACCTTTATTTCAATCTGGTCCATCTCTTATACCAATATGAGATCATGGCGGCATTCGTCACAAGTCATCGTAACTAAACCTTCTGGGTTCACCAAACTAGTATATTCAATGACATAGATCAAGTAACGATGAGTGACATGGAAATTACATGCAAAATGATCTCAAAACATGCCTATTTCCAACTAGTCCTACTTTTTATGGAGATCAATCCAAAAATTCTTAAATAAGTTCAGTAATCTTCATTATGACTAAAATCATAACAACTTTATTATGCATAAATTAAACATAGAATATCCACACAAACTCCCACTAAACCAAAGTACCATAAGAATGCCAACACTTAAAGAGCATAATGTTCATGAATGACTTTAGGAGGCAATCCTTAGTGAACGGATCCGATATCTTGGAGTTTGTCCTAATGTATTCTATAAAATACTTGACCATCCTGGACTTCTTTCTTCATTAACAAAAACCTAATGTTAATGTGTTTCTCCATTGAACAACTCTTGTTGTTGTTGAAGAACAATATTGTAATTTGTCACACAAAATCTGTAATGTGCTTTCAATGCACCCTAGTGACAAATATATGCAAATGCAGTAGAAGCAGCTATAAGTGTATGATTCGCACTCTTCCAAAATATAGCTCTTCTAACCAAAATAAAACCATAGTCTGAATGAAATCAATGCTAAAATACCCAATGATCTCCAAGCTTTTTGATTTCCTTAATATAAGAATAATTCATTCATTCTCTATAAAATTTGTATAACCCCCTTTATGGTTTCTTTCCAATAAGGTCCAATTAGTACCTGCTAAATACTATAGTTTAATACACCATATCCAGATGTGTATCTACTAAAAAATTCAACTTCTCACTAATCAATGTAGAGAGAGTCAACAATATATCTTTTGAATCTCAAAATTCTTTTTAGGCCATCAAGACTGAATTTATCACCTTTAGTGATATATGTACCTTAATGTGGACTTCTTTTCATGTCAAATCTACTTGATACTTTAACGATATAGCTCTTTTATGATACTCAATAGCATCTTAAAAACATGCATGCAATTGCTTTATGCCTAAATCCCAAGCTCTTTTATCTCAAATGTCCTAATGAGATATTTCTTGGTTTCATGCAATAGGTCTATATCGTGACTAGATAGTAGTATGTCAATGACATATAACATTAAAAGATAAACCTTGCTCCCACTGAATCTGTGATATACACAATCCTTAACCTTATTTACCTCAAAACCAAATGAGACAATCACTTGATGAAACATATGATTTCATATCTTTAAACTTCTTTGAGGTCATAGATGGACTTCTTTAACTTATAGACCATAGATTTCAAATCTTTGTATTTGAACTTTCTGGTTCAACCATATAAACTATTCTCTCAATATTTCTGCTGAGAAATGTTATCCTTACATCCATCTTATGTAGCTCTAAATCCAAATGAACTACAAGTGTCATCATTATTCTTAAATATCTCATTAAAGTCATTAGCTTTCTTTTGAGTGAATCCTTTTGTGATCAGAGTCTTATACCTTTTGATGTTGCTGATGAACCCTTTTGGCATTAACTATCAATATGCAACCAATGGGTTTCACACCTTATGACAACTCAACAAGATCCCAAATATCTTATTTGTCATAGATTCTATCTCATCTTAAATGATCCATTTTTCTAGAACAATAACTTTTGAAGATCTTCATGAAGATTAATTAGACCGTCCTATGCAATTTCTGCAATATCTTCTTATTCCATATGGTGTGTAAAATGATCATATAAAATCACACCCACAATATCTTCTTGTTCTACAAGATATACAATATGATCATCCAAAGTTTCATATCTCCTTTCTTCATTGGATCTCTGTAGTGACACTTCTTGAGGTTGTTGAGTTTGATATATGAGAGGAACTTTAATGTTGTCTAAAATCGAAGTTGTTAATAGAAAGTATTATAATTATATCCTGATTGCTTTCAATGATAACACTTGATAGAGAAACTAAATTCTCTTCTTAAGACAACTTCATCAAAGAGATGAAAGAGAAATTAAATTCTTTTCTCAACCTCATATTCATCAAAGAGATGTTCCTCAATCCTTCCCCTCCAAACTCTACATCCTCAAGTAATTTTATTCTTCCATAGAAACACTAATATTTGTATTAACACTTGAAACAAACCATCAAATGTTTCTAGGTAGTACTTGAGAGCAAGACAAATTTAAGAAATGTGACTTTCTTTATACGTCTCAATTGACATTTAGGCACATTTCTTCTTAAAGTGTCCAAACCTTATTTTTTATAACAAAAGAAGCAAATTTCCTTATTGAATCCTTATTATGTTTCTTTTATTTCTCAACAGAATAAGGTTAACTTTAATTACCTTATTTTCTTTATTTTGCCCTTTTCTTTATGTGTTAACCGATGAGAACCTTATACTAGATTTATCGCTTTTAGTAAAGCATCATTTACTCTCAATAGGAACCACTTTGAGATTCTCAATCTCTTCTTTACCTAAAGGTTTCCGAAATGGTGATGTTCATCATGATCATATGACCTTAGCAATCAGAATGTTCCCACATCTCAAAAAACAATCTTCTCTTAGAAAGAGTTGAATTAGTAAGAGAAGGGGTTGTTCTATCGTTATGCAAAGTCAAGATCCATACACCCAAAAACAATGTCATCCAATTCCTTAAGGTTGACATTGATAAAGATTGAACTATAACTTAAAGTAGCAGATACTGTCATGAGATTTACTAAAACGAGCGCAATATATTATTTACATGGATATTATCTTTATAATATTAATATTTATTATCACATGTGTATTCATTACTTGGCCAAATATTAACCTTCTTTTGGGCCGATTGATATTCATATAAATAAGAATACACCCAAAACTTTATATTTCAAATCAAATTAATTTATACAACAGAGACTACTTTGGCAGCATGTTGTTTCAATCAATTTAATCCAAAATCCGAAATTATACCGAGTATAAGTCAATCATAATATTATACATGATATAACTACACTAACCCTTAATATATATGTGCGGTCACTTAAACATGTATGCACTGATATTAACTTAAATACGTACATATAAAACTTGTATCACACTGAACCATAGACATAATTAATATTCAATCAATAAAACTGAATATCATACTATATAGTACATGAACTATAATGAAACAAAACATTAGATTCATTAGAATGAACGAACATAGAGATGTGAATAAGCATTGAAAAGTCAAAAGCTTTCAACTTAAATCTGAATCCGCACATGTTAATAATCATCAAAACCCAATTAAGCGCATGAATTGAAAACGTTCAGATCGAAAAACTGTACCGCGCATCGATCGAAAAACAAGAGAAAAAAAAACGAACTGAATTTAATTCATGTAGTGCACATAACGCCGACAGTAATATCAACCAAAATTATACATACGGTCGAGTGAATTAAATACCATCAAAATTAACCCTAAAATTCATAATAACCTTAGATCTAACAACGCAATATGATCGTGGCTCTGATACCACTTGTTGCCTTGTTGGAAAATTAATTCCTTTAGAGCTAAAACTCCAAGATCGATCATACTAGGTTATTAAGAAACACCAAATTAACATACCTTTAATTTTGATGGCAATCGAACCTTATGCGGAACTACGAACGAGAACCGTAGGTATGTGTTCTTCCTCATCCAAATCTAGGGTTTGTGCTTTCACTTTGATAGGAAGAGTACCATAGAAAGTCTGAATGATTTAGCGTGTTGGGGACCATAACCTAAAATCTCTATTTATTTACCCCAAGAAAATCCCATTAAGCCTATTGGGTCAAATATGGTATCCACCCATTGGGCCCATACCATTTATTAGAAGTCCGAGGGCTTTTCACATAATTGAATCACTTAAAATAAACCCACTAATAATTAGCCATATAATAGAATTATTCTATTAAATATGTAAGCCCACATAATATAGATTAAAAAATCTAACAAAATACCCTTCCAATTCTCCGTCCGGGGTAAGGATGTGTACATCTCAACCCCCAGATCCCGCTCATACCAAGATCAACCTGAGTAGATGATGTTGTTGTTGTATTAAGCTGAGCAAATAAAATAGACCCGGGTGTAAATTAGGTCACTCCCGTGAGATTTGACATTTTTTAGTATCTTGCAAGTTAGGAAATGAAACACAATCAACTTTGGATAAGTCGTTCAAAACTCAAATAAATTATATAGCATGAGCATTCAATATGGAGAAAAAATAGAAGCAAACTACCAATGTGCTAATTGATCGATTCAATTCGACTAATCATTACTTTTAAGGGAAGCTCTACTGGGTAAATGTTGTTGTTGTTGTTGCGTTGTGAAAACCCAAGCATTCTTTCCATATCAGAAAATCAAGAGTATCAAAAAGTACCACAAACACCATTACGTGTCATAAAGTGAAGTATATTTCTACTAATAATACTCTTGGGAGTAGGTTTTCTGTGACAAAATCAGGAGTATTAAAAGTACCACAAACGCCATTACGTGTCACAAAGTGTCAATCAAAGTGTCACAGTCACAACACAGTAGTGTCACAGTCACAGTCACAACACTGTCAAGTCACAGTTAGAGCATATAAAATTTCTCACTTGAATTCCCTTCTAGAGCAGCTTGCAACATCCTTTCCAGAGCCAGAGGAGCGTTCACGCCAAATAGCCAAGTATTAATCATCGTTCTTAGAAGAACTTTCACAATCACCTTCACTAGAAGAATTTCCAGAAGAGCTCCCATTATTACCTTCATTATGCTTGTGTCCTAAGAAAGAAGCATCATCAATCCCAAAAGAACTCACGACATTAGACTGGTTCAGTCTTGCAAGATGATGTTCCAAAGATATTTCAGCCTCATGGACCTCATGGTCAACCACTTCAAAAGTGGGATGTTCTTCCATCTCCATTGTCTCATGTTCCTCTTCTAGATTGGCTTGTATTTCCATATCAATTGCCTTAAGTTTGGGTTGTAGTACCATATCAATTGATTTAAGTTCCTTTAGCAGTTCCACTTTTTCAGCAAATATGCGTCCTAGCTTTAACTCCGCTTGCTTCCTTTCCATAAATTTCTCCAGAGAAAGGAACCTCATGAAATTTGTATCGTTCTCTTTGTCCTCTTCGTTTTCTGGATTTGCCAGCCTATCAGCTTCCAACAAACCTCCTCTTTCTTTCTTTGTCAATTCAGGTTCAACTTCAAGTTGTTCAGCTTCAGGTTGTTCAGGTTCAGGTTTAGCTTCAGGTTGTTCAGGTTCAGGATTGGGTTTTGAGAAAGATTGCCATTGTATACCAGGTGCTAGAGAGAGAGAGTATACTTGCCATCATCAGCTTTGATAATCCTATTTTGACTCTTCATTATTTTAATTTTCTCTCTTACTTCTTTTCTGTTCTCGAGTAGTGCTAGTATATCTGACTCTGGCATTCCATCTGGGAACTCTAAAAGCAACTTTACTATGCGCATCACAAACCTACAATTAAAAATGCAACACAATAAAAATACAAGATCAGTAGATTGTGATTGTTTTAAGAGTTGAACATCATAATAATAACAAAATACTACTCCTTGATACCTATTGACATGGTTTTCAATCCTGTAAGCTTCTACCTTAACAACACTAATTCCCTCAAATGTCTCCTTGTAAATGAGATTCAGTTGCAACCACATATTTCCAGTGTTAAAGAGTTTGTAGGATTGGATTTTGTTTGGACTTCAATACTCCCATCACTTTTGTTGCAACCTTAGAGTCACAAGGGGCGGATTTAGGCTCGAAACGTCCGGATCTTCTTCGACACAAGTAATCGGATAAATACGAGACCACAAAGTGGACTCGCGGGCCTCTAATGCTCGTCAGAACGAGGGTGGGGCGAGACAGAATCAAGGGCGAGGGAAAAGGGATAGAAAGGGGTGATGCCCGGGCCAAAGGGAGGAGATTCTCGACTCAAGCTCTAGCTATTCAAATTGGATGTAAATAATAAAAGGGGGTGTGCCTCCTTTATATAGAGGAGGTCACATGAAACCCTAGTTCTATATGTGAGTGGACTAGGGCTAGTAAGCATACTAGGCCCAACATACAAGCTCATAATACCAATAATAGAAACTAGCTAAAAAGGGAAATAACAAGGCTAGCCCATCCTACAAGAATGAAGCACATGCCTAAAATAGTAAAGACGGAATATCAAAGGATGGAAATAAAAATAATAAAAATAAGGCAAAATTGATTAAAATAACCCAAACTTTTATAGTAGTTGCTGAAAATAACACATACTTTTAAATAATTTAAAATAAACCTAAACTAAAGAGGTGTTACTGAAAATAGCACAAATAATACCTGCTATCATGGTAATCGGTAAATTTGATATCTATACATTTAATTAATTTATAATTTAACATTATAAAAAATACAAGAAAAAAAAGTTAAAAAAAAATAAAACCTAGCCTCGTTCTTCCAATCTCTTTGATCTCCACTCATCCGCCACTCCTCCAGTCCTCCATACCCCCAACAACTCCATGATCTCCCGAGCACCCAGATCTGATCGAGCATGAGGACAAAGGCCATGGAGAAGGCGTCAAGAAGCGAGCCTTGACACAAAGGGTGAAGACATCCTTCCCGAGCACCATCTGGACAGAGGTGTCCACCTTTAGGCGGATCTCACCCACGACCTCGACGACGGATCTCCTCCCTGGCGGCGGAGTCGTTCATCTCCACCGTCACCGATCTCGACGACGACATCATCGACGATAGCCTCACAAAACGTCGTCTTAACGGATCTCCTCCCTTGGCACCGCCAACGAGGGTTCCGATGAGGTAATGCAGCATGGAGCGCTGCTCAACGAGATTTTAATTTGGAAAAATTTTGAAATTAGGGTTCCTACTCTTGAAAATTAGGTGTAAGGGATTTATATAATTTTTGCAATTGAAGCAGAATTTTTAGGATTGAAAACACGTAAAGGGAGGAGATTGCAAGGTGCCGATACCGGAAATTCAGCGGATACAGAGAACCGAAGAAAGTTTACATGTTCGTGATTCTTGAGGATGCTCTAATTCTATTTGCTTAGTTTTGATTTTGTTTCCATTTTCTTTTTCTTTTTCTTTTTGGATAGTGTTTTAATTTTTCTTTAGAAATTGCATTTTCTTTTATTTTTATAATATTGCCATGTCATCCAATGTAACCGGTTAAGTGGGTAAGAGGTCACATTGTGCTATTTTTAATAACACTTGCTTAGTTTGTGTTTATTGTGAATTGTTTGAAAGTTTGTGTTATTTTTTGCAACTAAGATGAAAGTTTGGGTTATTTTAAGCAATTTTACCTATAAATATATATACATAAAAGAGACTAAGTCCTAATCCAAGGAGGTCTCCAAAATCTAGGTCGTCTCGGGTTCGTAGGAACTGGGTCCGAGCTAGAATAGAGTCGCATCAACTTTGTGTTGAAGTTACCTACAAAACCCAACCCAAAGTTTTACACTGTCAAAACCCAAATAGTAACCCAAAAACATATAATTATATATATAGTATCTCCCAATAGAAGAACATGACTCTCAATGTTTCTTTTGTCCAATGCGTCCTGAGTTGTTCCTTGGGCCTCCTGTGTTGTGACTTGGGCCTCTTTTGAACGATTACTGTAAACACTCGGCGTTTGATTTTACGAAATCGATTATGAACAAACCGAATTCGCACGGAAAAGGGGAATTGAAAGAGAGAGAAGGGTGGGGCTAAAAAGCGTCGAGTCATCAAAGGATTTTGCAAGACGCGAATATGGAGGTTTTTCACACCGTCGATTGTTTCACCTACTGTGTGTGTCGGACACATATGGAAATGATGTCGTTTTCTTTTGACCAACTCAAAGTCTTGCATCATCGTTTTCATTTACTTTTTCCTTTTCTATTATTATATTTGTTGAAAGCTATTGACATTTTTAGGAAATTTGGATTATATTAATTAAAAAAAATTGTCTATTTTGGTTTTAAAAAATTATTAACAAAAAAAATTAGTTTAATATTATAACAAAATATTTTTATTAGTTAAAAATATTTTTTAAAAATATTTTAGAATAATTTTTTCTTAATTTTCTTAACACTACAATAAAATAGTTTAATATTTATTATCGTGTATAACACGACAAGTTTAAGATAGTACTAGCCTATTTGGTTTTAAATATTTACAACTCCATTAATCAAGTAAAATAATTATGTTTTTTTCTCTATTTTTTCCACTAATGGAAAGAAACTCATCTCCCGTGATAAATCCCAAACTCGTACCTAGTTGGCAAAGGATAACAAATCACTTAAATGAACTTGCACCAACGAACTTGATTAAGTGGAAAAGGAATAATAAAATTTGACTTCTCATCCAAGTAAACGAGAAGAGAAAGGTTAAAATTTTGACCTCTCAACATTTAATTGGATGCCAATTAATGGTAACTAAACACATTCAGACAAATCCCATAAAATTCAATATCTGAAAATTGTATTTCTTTGAAATTAAATTCCTAAAAATTTTACTTTGCGCTTTTAATCAAACGAGCACTATATTTATACAAAATCAAATACTCCCTTCGTTCAGATAAATTTGTCGTTTTAGAATTTGTCTCAAAATTTAAGAAATTATTTGATTTGACTAAAAAATCCTCAACCTTTTGTTAAGATCCTTCGCCTTTGATTGTAATTTTTTGTAAATATTAGTATTAATATTATTGAAAAAAATAGGCTAAAATATCTCAAATGACAAATTTTATTGAACAACAAAGCTAAAATGACAATTTTTTGTGAATGGAGGGAGTAGTATTAAACCAAGCATGATTCTTTACTTCCATAAATTTTAAGTCTTAGGAACTAAATTTCTGAGAATTTACTTTTCATGCTTTGGACCATTTAAATCGCCATGTATTAAATTACATTAAATTATAAATTATGTATTAAGTTTAGCACATACAAAGTAGACCGCCAAATGCCTCAGTTTGGAGGATTGAAAGTATGATCTCGGGGGAATTTTGCAGGGAAACGGGCAGATCGAAGAAGAGTTGGAGAAGGAATTCATAAAGCAAGAACTCTCTGGCAGTTTCAGAAGTGATGGTCATGAGCAGGGACCAGTGGTGCGAGAGGATTACAGTGGTGGGGCGATAGAAGAAAGACCCGAAAGAAAGACCTGCCTTTGAGGGAGTACCCTTCACCCCCTTTGTTTTTGTTTTAGTTCTCCTTTCCTCCTTTTGGTTTGGGTGCATTTCTTCGTATCTGTTTTTACTCCCCTTCTCTTCCTCTCCTAGTTTTCTATCTTATGTTTCCCCTGTTTTTAGCGCTGGACCCGCTAAAATACCCTCCCAACTCTCTGTCTGTGGTAAGGATGTGTACATCTCGACCCCCAGATCCCGCTCATACTAAGGTTTAGGTAGATGATGTTGTTGTTGTATTAAGTTGAGCAATCAAAATAGATTCGGGTGTAGATTAGGTCACTCCCGTGAGATTTGACATTTTTGAGTATCTTGCAAGTTAGGAAATGAAACACAATCAACTTTGGATAAGTCGTTCAAAACTCAAATAAATTATATAGCATGAGCATTCAATGTGGAGAAAAAAAATAGAAGCAAACTACCAATGTGCTAATTGACCGATTCAATTCGACTAATCATTACTTTTAATCAGTAAAAACAAAGAGGCGTTGTGCACTCTTCTTCCATCCCCATCGTTAAACCAGAAGCCTTCGCACAATTTCATACACGACTAGCTACGAACTAGTTATTAAATTAACCATGAATCTGATCTAGCTACAATTTATCCAATCGGCCAACCCCAAGTCAAATTGGTTGATTTCTGTTGAAATGTAAGAGAGAAAATGTTAATGCATGAGTATTGGGCTCGTCTCACATAGAAAAGAACAATGAAAATTTACTATGCTATACAATGGAGGATAAATCCTTACATATTAATTAACTTAAAAGTGTTTATATTAGAAGGTGAATTCCATAAAATATCACATCTAGTATTGGGGTAGTCATCTCATCAAGTATTGGGGTAGTCTCATATTCTACTATTAATTTATGAAATATGGTACACTCCAAAGGTTCCAAAAACACTAATTTTTTATGGTAAAAAGTAGAGATGTTAAAAGTTGACCCGATCCAAAAAACCGACCCAAACCGCCCGAAAAATTTAGGGTCAAGATCCGAAAATTTTAACCCGAAACCCAAAATAAACCGAACCCGATAAACCCGAAACCCGTTGGGTTCAAACCCGAAAAAACCGTTGGGTTGACCCAATTTGTTATATTTTAAGAATATATAATATATTTTGAAAATTATAATATATTTTATTATTAAAATATATAAAAATAATAGATTTATTATTAAATATCATTTTTAAAATACAAAATATTTTAATAATTGTAAAAAAATCAATTTTCTTGACCTGTTTGGTCGACCCGACCCGACCGACAACCCGCAATGACCCGGCCCGATTTGACCGGTGACCCGTTACAACCCGAACCCGACTCAACCCGAACCCGAAATAACCGAACCCGAACCCGACCTGACCGATCCGTTTAACACCTCTAGTAAAAAGAGTAGGACCATAATTATCTGTTCTTTTTATCATAATAGACGACTGAAACAAACCATTATGGTCCCTACTTTTCCTATTCTTAACACTTTTTTTTATCTCTTTATATACAATTACACATATATCATTTCTTCAATAAAAATTATATATATATATATATATCCCTCATTATAAATAATTTTGTTCACACTTTGATTATAATTTAAAAATTATATCATTAATTTAGAAAAAAAAAAAACTCATAACTTATGTTTTTAAAGTCATTGTACATTTGTTAAGAATTTCATATACTATTCTTAAGTAAGCGGGCATTAATATATAAATTAAGGTAAATAAATATCATAATTAGATAGATAATACAATTAAATTATAAGCAATCACACATATATAATTGGTTAAAAAAAATAATTAAACAAATTTTAAAAAAATTAAAAAATTATGAATTGGGGAAATTTTTTACTGTCTAAAATTATGAATACTGACAATTTAAATGGAAGAGGCATTTTAGATGTGGATTAAAACGTCGTGTTTCTGCTGTAGAACTATTAAAACGCCGTGTTTGAATATCATACACACGCATGCATACGTTTGCATAGTCCCTCTCTTGGTTCATGGCATGAATCGTTTTATCTCGGGACACACAAACATCCAAATAAAATATAATTACTTTGATGCTTTGCACCGCAACTCACCTCTTCGTAGGCTTGTGGGTGCTCTGCCATCTCTATATGGTTGACATCTCAATAAAAAAGATATTAACAATAGGTTTAGATAAATGCACTGTTCTAAAAATCCCTTCTAGGCTCCGTCTAGGCCCCGCCTAGGCGCTGGAAGGTCCCATCCCGCCTAGCCGACCGGACCGCCTAGGCACCCGTCTAGGACCGCCTAGATAACCGTTCAAGCCGTCTAGGCGCTAGGCGGTGCCTCTCCGCCTAAGGTTCGCCTAGCGTTTTTTAGAACATTGGATAAATGTGAAAATTTTGAAACATTCATGATCTTAGATAACATTCTAAATTGATGTTATAAGAATTTCATTTAATAAATTAAAATTTTAAATTCAATTTTAATCATGCAAAGAATATATATTATAAGGATCTTGTTTAACAAATTTAAATTTTAAATTATTTACTCATGCAAGAGGATGATTTTTTGAAAATAAAAGTAAATAAAAAAAATAAAAGAGTAATCCATATTACATATTTTGGGATAATATTACAATTACTATAAATAAAAAAAGTATATAAGATGATAAGGTTTTTTTTAAAATATATATGTAATTTTTTATTAGGATATAAGAATTAAATATACTATGTCTTCCAAATATAGCTAATATAGAGATACAAATCAATAATATTATTATAAACAATATAAGAAGTATTATTATATTATACGTATTATACATACTAAAAAAAATTCAAGACAAAGAGGTAAATGAAAAAATGAATATGCTTATGTGACATAGTTAAGACGACGACACATAAAAAATAAAAGAATTCGATTTTAGGTATAGTAAATTGATAAATTAATATTGATGATACTAAGTCAATATTATGAAAAAGTAGAGATTTAAAATCACCACCAAATAATTACCAGCGTTATTACTTACTAATCCCTGCCCTCTAAACGCCTAAACTTAGTGTGACCCTTACATATGAGCATAATGAACTTGTTTAGTTTTATGGATGGGGCAAAGGTGAGCATTTGAAAGATTTGGCCCGGCCCATGGATCACTTTACTTGGCAAAATAATTTGTAAAATGATTTTTTTAATGTGTGCCTATAGGCACACATATAAAATTCTAATATTGGTAAATCTTGATATTGTTAGTTAAATTTGATTTTGTTAAAAGGGTTCATTAATTCTAATTTAGGAAATAATTTTGAAATAATTTTTCAAATTAACACTTTTATTGTATCCCCATGGGCCATGGACAGGGCCGGTCCATACATTTTAGATGCCCGGGGCGAATTACAATAAAAGGGCCCTTTTTATATAATTTTTAGACATTTTTCGTAAAATTTTATAATACTTTCGTATAAATTTGTTCTTGTTATAATATTAAGATACGAAGAATTTATAAAATAATTTGCTAAATTTAACTTAATTACATACGTAAAAATTGGGTGTTATCATCATATAACAATGTATGAATAAAAGAAATAAGATTTTTTTTAAATGCATATGCCGTATATTTTAAATCTAATAAAAAGTAACCAATATAGACAATTATATAAATAAGAATCATTTACAATAACTATGGTAATATATGACTACACTAATTAATTAATAGTAAAGAAAGATAAATTAAATAAAAGATATATAATATGGCTCACATTTATATTGAACACTATATCACTAGACCAACTTGTAATTTATGATATTTTAAACACTCTTTTATATATACTACATTTTAAAAATTTTATACCCCTAAAAATTATGGGCCCTGGGCTTGCGCCCACCCTGTCCCACCCTTTGGGCCGGGCCTGCCCATGGACACACATTAGCCGAACCGTTTTTAAAAAATCCAATCAAAAGTTTCTAGAAATGCAAGAATAGTCCAAAAGTACCGAAACTCCAAGGAAACAGAATTCGTCAAAGTTTCGATATTCCTCATGTTGATTGGAAATATCACGTCGTTGCTTAGCTAGTTAGCTCCCCATAGAAGACCGCTCGTTTGACCCGCAACTCCGCTGGCGTGGCATTCTCGGTAATATTCATGAGCAAGTGAGACCAATATAGTCAAAACGAATTGGTTATAAAACGCGCGAAAGCCAATTTCATCTTCTCGCCTTCAAATTCCACACACAAATTCGACATCTCTACTCTCAATTTCTACACTCTCCAATCAATCAGGAGAGAAACGAAGCCCTAGAAAGCTCCTCTAATGGCGATTTCCGACTTTAATCGCCAATCTCTCCTCCCAAGCTTCCTCTATTCCGCTTCCTCGCCCTCCAAAACCCCTACGGACTCTGCAGATCTGATCAATGGACGATCCAACCTCATCTCATCTCCGGCGAAGACGTCGACCAAGGGTTTCGTGATTCCTGCGCCGAGAGAGAAGATCGAGATGTACTCCCCGGCCTTCTACGCTGCCTCTGCCATCGGCGGCACCATCAGCTGTGGATTTACTCACACTGCCGTCACGCCTCTCGATCTCGTCAAATGTAACATGCAGGTTCGATCTCTCTTCTCATCCCTTTCCCAATTCCGTCAATCATTTCTTCAATTCGTCGGCCGTAATTTCAAAATTGAGAATTCCGGATTGCAATTGCTGATTCCTGATAGGGCTGGAACCGAATCCAGCCGAGTTTTGAGTTGCTTATGCTCGAGCTTGAGCTCGAAAGTAAGTTTAGTTCGAGCTCAAAATCTTGTTTGAGCTTGATTCATTTAAATGTTCACCGAGCTCGAGCCTCTCATTTAGTTGCCTCGTGAGATAAATTTGCAAACTCCTTACTTGATCATTTATATACTAGTAAATGAAGCTAAAAATTTAAATTGTGCTCAAGCTCGGCTCGTATATAAATCGAGCTGAAGCTAAAAATTTAAATTGTGCTCAAGCTCGGCTCGTATATAAATCGAGCTGAACACTAACAAGATTTAACCGAGCCGAACACCGAATTTCTCAGGACATATATAGCTAATTCCTGATGACTGAAATTGCTGAAATTGAATTTCTGGCTTATAGATTGATCCTGCGAAGTACAAGAACATTTCGTCTGGATTCGGGGTTTTGCTCAAGGAGCAGGGCGTAAGAGGCCTCTTCAGGGGTTGGGCTCCTACATTCTTGGGATACAGTGCTCAAGGAGCCTTCAAATATGGCTTGTATGAGTACTTCAAGAAGTACTATTCGGATCTTGCTGGGGCTGAGAATGCCGCCAAGTATAAGACGTTTATCTATCTAGCTGGTTCCGCGTCTGCTGAGGTCATTGCTGATGTCGCTCTCTGCCCCATGGAAGCTGTCAAGGTCCGAGTTCAGACGGAGCGTGGCTTTGCTAGAGGTTTGTCTGATGGATTGCCTAAAATTGTCAGGGCTGAGGGCGTTGCAGGGTATGTATATACATACTTCTATCATTTATAATGCTGAATACATTATTGTTATTATGCAGGGTATGTATATGCTTATATCAGTTATAAGGCTAATTACACTACTGTTAAGACTGATCTTGTGTATTTTCCGGTTGACAGATTATACAAGGGGCTTGTTCCTCTATGGGGGCGTCAAATTCCATGTAAGCTAAATTCTTAATTGTTTTTTCCTATTGCGCTTAGCTTTAATTTTTGTTTATCAATTCATTACTTCATTTGGTCTGCTCCTGTATTTATAGCCGGATTGTTCATCTTTGGATTATATCTCTTCTTTTTAATTTGTTACCTACATTATCTTTGGTTTTTCTGTTATATGGCTAAAAAATAAAAAAGGGTGTTTGTATTTCAATGTATGCAGAACATTTGGCATGAAGAAGAACATAGCCAGATGTATTGTTCTTATGTATTTCTATATACTATATATGTATTTTGTGCTAACAATACCAATAATATTCAAATGGTTTTCTCTAGATATAGTGGAGCAGTCTTTTTTTTTCTGGGCAATTGCTTCTGGTATAGTTGATGAATATAGTTGACATGCCTAATTTGTATTTCTTGGAAATCTGTTATATGAATGGTTTTATAGTTATAGATAAAGACAATGATAAGTCATAAGGGACACACAGTCTGCATTTAAACTAACTTCTTACAAGTTATAGTTGATGAATCATGCCTAATTTTTGGTTGCTCTATCTCCAAAGGCACTTGCTTTTGTGGGGATACTGTGAAAATCTTTCAAATTTTGATCTATTCTTTGTGACACTGGAATTTGACACTGCAAACTATACTGGACTTGCAAATGAGCAGATACAATGATGAAGTTTGCAACATTTGAAAACATAGTGGAGCAAATATACAAGCGCGCCATGCCAAAGCCTAAACACGAGTGCAGCAACTCTGAACAACTCGGCGTGAGCTTTGTTGGCGGATATCTAGCTGGCATTTTCTGTGCCGTCGTGTCACACCCTGCAGACAACTTGGTCTCTTTCCTCAACAATTCTCAGGGTGCAACTGTTGGTGATGTAAGTCCACACTCTAAAACCAGCTTGCTACTATACACCATCAATTCTTAATATATTACCCTCTTCTTAACTAAACTTGGGAGTGTTAATGTTGCAGGCTGTCAAGAAACTCGGCTTATGGGGACTCTTTACACGGGGTCTTCCTCTTCGAATAGTCATGATTGGAACACTAACTGGTGCACAATGGACTATTTATGATGCCTTCAAAGTCTCTGTTGGGCTGTAAGTTTCATTCATCCAAAACAAATCTTTGGTTTCGTAGCCTTGATTTGTTAGTTATCATCAAATAATTTGACCATATTTTGATTTTTTTTGATTTTCAGACCAACCACTGGAGGTGCTGCTCCTGCTCCAGTTGCCAACTGAACTGAAATCTTCTGTTAGAATCATAGATGCAAAAAAATTGATACTGAGAAGCCAGGCAAGTAATGGTAGGATTAATATATCCTTGTGCATTTTATACGAAAAGAGTCGTGTTTGTTGTAATATCAGCTTGGAATCCTTTGTGGTTTCATTCTTTGGATTTGATATTGTTTTTTGGAAAGGGGTTTTGATTGAACCCTCTCCATGTTTGATAGTATTGGTTTCCTAGTTAGATATCAATAATAAAAATGTAATCATACACGAGAGTTTCAATTCTTGTGGTTCTGTACTAGAATGGAGGAGATCCTTGGAAATTTAGTTATCTTTTGGAATCAATGTAACTGTGTAAGCCATAGATTATACATCTTATTATTTTTTCATGGACATGGAAGCGTTATGGATTACAATTTGAGGGATGCCTAGCCAGTGTTCTAAAAAACACTAGGCAACCCCTAGGCAAAGAGAGACTGCCTAGGCCTTAGGCAGTCTAAACGGGTGCCTAGACGGACTAGATGATCTCTTAGACGGGCTAGGACCTTTTAGTGCCAAGGCGAGAATTTTTAAAACAATGTGCCTACCATAGTAATCAAGATTAAATGAAGAACGGCTAAAACATTCCATTTACCACGAACAAATTTCTTATCCGCACACAACATTATTCCGTCACAACACGATTAATACGAGGATACATGGATATCAATCGATCTAGTTTGGTCTCCAAAAGTAGTGTACATCGGCATGACCATACTTATTGATTCCAAACAACCCCTCCTTAGTTATATTCCAATGGCAAAACTTATAGCACCTTTGGAGATCCCTGTTGTACCGGTACACAAACTGGTCGTTCATATGCCCTTCGGCCCAACTGCCCAAGTTATGTTGGCTAGCACGTCCGTTAATGGTGGGAGGATTGCCGAATTGAACCCAAACTCGTCGGTTTGGCCTTGCGCTAAGGTGACAGTTTGGTACTTCTTCAAGTTACTAAACGGGCTAACCGTTGCTTCAAGCCCTTCTCCAAGGTAATTGTGTATGTAAATATGGGTGTGTGGCAATATGCCTTTGTCTACACTCATTCCTAGCTTACGAATTTGAAATTGGGTTTGGGATTTGGCTACTAGTATAAGGGTAAACACCACCATGAGTGGGGGTGTTTTGGCAAACAATATTATAGCCATCAAATGAATTTACTTAGTAAATGTGATTTTTGGATGTATGATTTTTTTAAGGTATTAGGTGGTTCGACTCAGTGAGGCCGTCCTAGATTGGATGTATGTATTTGGAAAGATTGTGACCCTTTTTATATAGAGTTAGTTTTGCTGCGTATGATTTTTAATTGATTTATCATTTTTAATGGAGTAAATTTAGCAATTATGGCGAGAGAGTTCATACAGTGAATTTTCATCTGTCAATAAATTTCATGCAATTATAAATGTAAATAGGGTGTAGACTAAATGCAAGTACGCAGTAATTAATATTTGACTGGGAGCAATTATAATTAGAGCATTCACACAATGAATTTTCAATTGTCAATTAATTTCATGCAACTATAAATGTAAATCGGGTGTAGACTGTAAATGTAAATGATGTTGTTTGCACACAGTATTATGACTGATTGCACCACATAATTTGTTTGAGTAGAGTCCACACAAACAGTTTAAGTGGAGAAATGTCCCATTCTCGCGTCCTTCTTTTAGGGTTTTTTTGACCTCCTTTTCGGTTATTTAAACTTCTTTTCGTCATTCCTTTTGATTATTTAAACTTTGGTTATTTTATTATCATTCAACCGCTTTTCTTATTCTAACCCAATCTAGTCATGTGTCCGGTTCCGGAACCATGGAACTGGGACCAGAACAGGCTAACCCCGGCTCCTCGGTTCGAAATTCGGTTTTTACTCGTTCCAGGGCTGGTTTCATATCGGTTCGGTTCCAGTTCCATCCCTTTAAAAAAATAAAATTAACTGTTGGAAATGTAAAATCGCAACCGTGATCGCAGTTTTGCACTTCCAACGATTAATTTAATTTTTTTAAGGTTATGGAACATGCGGTTCTGAACCAGTAAAACCGTCGGTTCTTTAGTTCCAAATAACGCGAAACCGAGACCGAAACTGCCAATTTTTTCCGGTCCAATTTCACTGGAACTGAATCCGTGACTAACCCAATCCCAAATCAAGTCTAATTAAGGATGTGTTACAAAACGAGCCCTTAGACCATCCGCAACGGTGAATCCCATAATAGATTCTTAACCCCCCTATATCAATTTTCTCCCTCTTCCACCTCATTTTAAAATCCACTTCCACTTTATTCCCACAATCCACAACCCCATTTCATTCTTTTAAATCCACTAACTTTATTTTATTTTTATTTTTACTTATTCACTTACACTATTTTATTTCGGGTATTATTTAATAATACGGTATGATATTTAATATAAATATTTAATTATATTAATTTGATTAATTTTATATCAATTACGTAATTAAATTATAAAGTTTATCATTAATATAAACGACAAATAAAATATTTTATTTCACTTAAAATTAAAAACATGGGTATTCATTAAAACAGAGGCATAAAATATTGCAAAAAAAAAAACAAGCAAAAACATACTAGAAAAAACATAGAAAATAAAAAAACATCAAACGAGTAAATTTAGGATCAAGGAGAACTAGTTTTGAAGATGAAAATGTCCGAACTTTTGCCATGCATGCTCAACCAAATTAGCTTGTAGTTGTTTATGGGTGACCCTATTTCGAAGTTCCGTTCGAGCTTTTATATACTGCGACATTAACTTTGGTCGATTTGCGGAAAACGTGTTGTCCATAGCAGGCGATACCTAAAAAAGAGATACATCACAATACCCACTGTACGTATCTCGTTTAATCGCAGGCATAAAGGTAGCCCACGGAGGGTAAATACCGTCGGTGAGATAATAAGCCATGTTGTATTCATGATACCATAAAATATATTTATTTCACTACTAAAATGTATAAAAACTAATATCTTATGCCATCAACTATATTAAACATATTATTTTATAAAATACATAAATTTAATAACATAAAAATATTAAAAATATTAATTTTTAATGATTTTTTAACTTGTATTTTTCATCTATATCAATTTTTTTTAATCAAAACATATACAAAATGGATGTCTATAGGTAGATAAAAAGAAAAAAAAATATTAAAAATAATATTTTGAAAAGATAATATCATTTTATTGTCGAAATAAGCATTAATGTTTTATATATATAATCGAAAAATGGAAAAAAATCATGTACGTTGATCGGATCCAACGTCTCATAAAGTGCCACGCGGGCCTGGTGCATTTGATGGGCTTTGTTTGGCTGGGCATTTTTAACGACATAATTTTGTGTAGATTGGGGCAAAAGAATTTTGCAAACCAAACACACCTTTATTCAAGTTGAATTAAAATCCCATATTTGACGATTGCAAATAGCAATCTGAAACACGGATTTTTAGCAAATATGCACTGTATATAAGATCTTTATTAATATTTTATTTTAAGAATCCTGCGTTGTGGATGGTCTTAGGATGTATTTGCTTATCCAGCTAAATAGATTAACTATCTGGCTTTGCAGGCTTGTATCTATTTACTAGTTACAAGTTTAAATGAAAAGCTACTTCTATCTATTTTTTTTTTCAAGTAATTTATGAAAATTGTTTGTTTAATAAGTCCAAAATACTCCCCATATATTACAACCACATTTTGGCCGAATGACTATTCGGGCAAATCAAGCTTAACTAAGAGCACTTTCATTGGTTAGAAATCCAAATGGGTTTCTCATAATAAAAATAACATTATATTCTCTCAATTTGGAGAAGGGACCGTCCCTCGGATGCCCTCATATGAGGGACCTCTCTCACTATTTGTGAGCCCAAAGCAAAAAAATTTCATTTTTTAATATTTTTTTTGTTTGAGGGACAAGAGCAGAGCCCCTATTGGGGATTTTCTAACGATGTCAATTTTTTTATGTGTTTCGAGTTGATTTGGTCTAGCTTTTTTCAAAAAAATACTACTCCTATGTGTCCTATCTAATCCGGTCTTCTAGCCCAAAAGCTGAAAGTCGATCCCCTATCCAATCTAGTCTAAAATCGGTTTGGTCCTGTCTAACTTTTTTTTATTAATAATCAAAAAAAAAAATTATTTAAAAATATGTATAGTTATATAATAATTCTTATTGAAAAACATAATTTTTTTTTTGATATAATATATATTTTTTATTAAAATATTATGGAATTAATAAATGATATAATTTCTTATTTAAAATAATAATTTTTTAATAAAAAAATAGTTCGGTCCAAAATCGAAATAGACTAAGAATAATGGGCTTGAATTTGAGCAATTTGAACCGAAAAGAAGCATCTAACTGAAAAAGCCAAACCATAAAGAAAATAATTTTTGTAGGATATTAAATGAAAAAGATAGAAACTCGAGGCATTAAAATAAAATTTTCAAAAAACTTTGGATTGATATTGAGGATATTTTAGGTTGATGATACTTTTAATCTGCCTAATCGGGCCTTCTAGAGTTCGTTCCTTACAAAAATAAAAAAGAAGAAAGTTGTGCTTAGTTCTTTAATAACAAATCCTGCTTTCCTCCTCGTCAAACCGATATTTTTTTTTGTCTTGCCAAGTCAAACCTATTATAATTGAACTAATTTAATTTGTTGATGCAATCAAAGAATGTTAATTTCAAATTGATTAGACTTATAATTTTTTTTTTTTTGGCTTCTATGATATTCAAACGCTAGAGACACAAATTAAAGAGGGCAAGTTTGAGTCCATTATAAATTTTGATCATGATTCATGGCTTCATGCCCATGTCAGATTGAGATACGAAAGGTCAGATTGAGATAATTAGCTTGATATCTAATTCTGGGTGATTTTAAAATTGAAGGTAATCAATAAACGAACTATTTAATTATTTAGAAATGTAATACTGTCAAAAAAAGGCTCAATATAAACCGCGGGAAATGGGAGAGAAGAATTTGCCTTTGAACTCGCAGACAAAATTCGAAGGCTCTCTCATCATCTCTAAACCGATCCTCTTTCTCCAAATTCCGAACAACGAAACCCTCCTCATCAATGGCGATCAACGACATCGCTCCCCAATCTCTGGCCCCTAGCTTCCTCTATCGCTTTTCCTCAACCTCCAAAACCTCCATCGGTTCCGGACATCGAATCAATGAGCGATCCGCGCCGATCTCATCTCCTCCGATGCCGTCGGGAAAGAATTTCGTCATTCCGGCGCCGAGGGAGAAGATTCCGCTCTATTCGCCGGCCTACTACGCCGCCTGCACCGCCGGAGGCGTCGTCAGCTGCGGTCTCACTCACATGGCCGTCACTCCTCTAGATCTCGTCAAATGTAATATGCAGGTTCGATTCTTCTTATCCATTCGTAATTAATTTCATCATCCTCAGTTTCTAGAATTGATCCAACTGCGATTGTTGATGAATTGAGAAATTGAGAATCGGAAATTGAAATTGATTGTTTGGTAGATTGATCCTTCAAAGTACAAGAACATTTCGTCCGGATTTGGAGTTTTACTCAGGGAACAAGGTATAAAAGGCTTCTTCAGAGGCTGGGGTCCTACGCTTCTAGGTTATAGTGCTCAGGGAGCTGGAAAATTCGGCTTCTATGAGTTCTTCAAAAAGTACTATTCAGATCTTGCGGGGCCTGAGAATGCCGCCAAGTATAAGACGTTGATTTACCTGGCTGGTTCTGCGTCTGCGGAGGTCATTGCTGATATTGGCCTCTGTCCGTTTGAGGCTGTCAAGGTTCGAGTACAGACGAAGCCTGGCTTTGCCAAGGGTTTGTCTGATGGTTTCCCCAAGATTGTCAAGGCTGAGGGCTATGGAGGGTATATATATGTTTCTCATTTATAATTCTAGTGTTTTTTCTATTGCATAATTATGCCATCTTAATGAGTTTATTATGACAGATGTTTTGTTTGTTGAATGTTGACAGATTGTACAAGGGGTTAGTTCCTCTCTGGGGGCGTCAAATTCCATGTAAGCCAGAATGTTTCCTTTGCTTTCTACTCTCTATTTGGTAATTTCTACATTTTTATTAGTATGGTTCATTCATTCAATGCACCATCTCTTATCAATGATACCCTTTTCTAGCCATACTTATATGTTATAGCTTTATAGGAAGGGATCACAACTTGTGATGTGTTTACAAATATCATATGAGCAAATGATATAGCTCACACAGGAATGACCCTAGAGAAGATGTTTAGATATGCCCCTTGCCTGTTTACTATCTACCAAGGAAAATGGCGTTTGTGCATTCAGTGTATGTGTATGCAGAGCATATATGTGGTCACACAGGAATCTTGTTATATGTGTTTAAGCATTCGCCTGGAGTAAACGAGAATACGCCTAGTGCTCCTAATGTTCTTTGAAAAAGTTTTACTTGACATGCTTCATTTTCTTTCCTTACATATATAGACATACTGGAATCTTTAGTTTAAATTTTAGATGATGATTGCTGCTAATACTTGAGACAACCTTGCTCTGTATCTGTTGGAATATATTGGCATGTGAACATCTTTCAATTTTATCTAGATACCATGATGAAGTTTGCAACATTTGAATACATTGTGGAACAAATATACAAGAATGTCATCCCAAGACCCAAGCACGAGTGCAGCAGCTCTACACAACTCGGTGTGAGCTTCGCTGGAGGGTATTTAGCTGGCATTTTGTGCGCCGTTGTCTCACACCCTGCCGACAACCTGGTTTCTTTCCTCAACAATGCCCCGGGTGCATCTGTTGGTGATGTAAGTGATTCCTCGCTTGGATATCATGCAGTATAAAGAACTGAATGCAGAATGCATATCTTATACTACATGATTTGACCAAACATTTCTATTTCATCATCTCTATGCTGCATATGAATCTTACTCTTGTGATCCTTGAACAAAATTTTCGATATTTTGCAGGGTGTCAAGAAGCTGGGTTTGGTGGGATTGTTTACAAGAGGCCTTCCTCTTCGAATAGTCATGATTGGAACACTCACAGGTGCACAATGGGGTATTTATGATGCCTTCAAAGTCTTTGTTGGCCTGTAAGTTTCCTTCTCCAATTTCTAATTCATAGGTTCTTATTTCTATGATCAAAATGACTAACATTATACTTCTGATTTGAAGGCCAACTACAGGCGGAGCCGCTCCTCCTGCAAAGTGAACTTAGAGTGATGTTGTTAATGCAAAGTGATTTTCTGGAGCCAGGAGAAGACTATATATAGAGCATCTCTTACATTCTTAATGCTTTTGATTCTTTAGTATTGCGTATTGTGTCTTGAGGATGATTTTGGTTTGACATCCTCTAACATGGTTGATGTTTACAAATTTGAGTTTGCTAAATCATCAATTGATTAGTTTGAAATAAGAATATTTAATCACTCATATACTGAGTTTTGTCCACTTTTGGAGGTTTTTCTTTTGCCAATTAATGTACTTCTAAATAAATACAATTCTGCAAGTGTAAGTGTTATTGTAAATGTGAATAACAAAACAGTCTTTCTCTCCTCGAGTGATGTAAATGTAATTCTGCAGGTGTAAGTGTTATTATAAATCCAGACTCTCCTATATTTATAGTTTTACTTTGGTTTTCTAAGACAGGACCCATAATACTACTTTAAGATTCATTCTAATCGCTTGATTAGATGCTTAAAGGTTTTATCTAGGACATAGATTAAATATATTATTTTAGAAATTCATTATAAAAATAAAAAAATTATAAAAAATTAAGATGATTCTAAATAAATACAATTCAAATAAATTTCCATTTTCAAGATTTTAAGAAAATGCCAAAAGAAAAATCGTATTTCGAATTTATTTATGTCATCCTTTCATTATGATTTCAATTTTGCACAGAAAAAACATGTTATTTTATTTTGTAAAATGAAAGCTGAAAGCCTGCCCTTTGAGGGCCCACTTATAGTAACTACACAGTGCCCAAATATTCATGGGCCTGCCTGCAATTATCGACTCAATGATACGGGCCAGGCTATTCAGTGAAATGGGCTCCTGGATAGAAAATGGGTTACGACCCACTTTTCTGACTTTGGCCTCATTTTTTTCTGAGGTAGATTTTGTTTTTCTGTTTTGTTTTCGACTCGGTTCGATCGACCAAAATCGCTCTAATCATGATTGGGTGTCGTAGATGTTTTGTAATAGGAGACAACTCTCCCAATTCAGTCTTTCTATATGAGTCATTAAGTGAATTTGAACTTGAATTCTCGGACAAATACTCGAGAGAATCTAAATGTCTAATACCCATGGGCAAACCCAAGCAGAGACGGGCGGGGCGGCCCGAAAGTGAAGAATTTTTATAGAACTTTACCCCACAAGACGGTCCGGAGCGAGGCGATGGTGGATGCGAGTGGTGAAAGGTGAGGAGGATCGGAGGATGAAGAGGCAAAGAGAGAGTCCAACGATTTAATTTGTTCAAAATCCATCCCCACTTCTGGACAATCCTGAATCCGCCCCTGCTAATACTTATCGTGCTAGACCCACCACAGGTGAATAAGCGATTGGTTGAGGTACTTTAAACCGTAAAGTGGGCCGGATATGCCAATAAACATGGACCCCTCAAATCTTTCCAATCTTTTTTATCCATCCTTCTTTCGTCTATTTGTGTTGCATTCTAATGTGATTCACAAATCGTGTATGCATCATCTTTAATATTAGGCCGAATGACCGAAAACCACCCGTATAATAGGGTATATTAGCCTAAACCACCCGCTATATACGAAATTACCGAAAACCACCCTTATAAGGACTTCCGTTAACAAATGACCACCCGTTCCCAACTCCCGTCAAAAAATCCGTTAGTTTTGTGCGGACAAGACCCTTTATTAATTTTTTAATCTAAATAAAAGTACACAAAAAGAAAAAAGAAAAAAAATCAATTTCTAGGGGTTTACTTACCAACTCCAATTAAAAGCTTTTTGAAGCTTCGATTGTCCGACAACAGCGGTGGGAGATCTGATGTATCATTCTGGGGAGAGTAGGGTAATTGAGGTGGGAGACCTGATGAGTGGAATGATTCCAAAACCTGAGACCAAATTCCCAAATTCCCTTTCGTAGAGACAAATTATGTCATCGAGATCGAGTGCTAATTAGGAAAAATCGGTCCATCCAAACCGCCTCACCTAGGTAGCGGAGCAAGGGGAAATTGCGGGAATCAAGAACAAGAAATCGCCGCTCGTGGATATCGAAGAGAGATTGGGAGATGAATCGGGGATTTTGAAGAGAGAGGTGGTGTAGCCTGAAGAATTGGGAGTCAATGAGTTCTTTCATCGATCTGCAAACACATCGACATCGGAGTGTCGTTCTCATTGGCAAGATCCTCAAATTAGAACTAGAAGATCCTGGCAAATGTAATCCGCCATTGGAAGAAGGTTCAGAGTTAGTTTCGAAAAAGCGAATCAATCGAATTCGACGATTAGACTATTCAATCGTGAACCCTAGCTATCAGAATTGATCAAAGATGGTGTCAGAAATAGCAGATTCAACCTGCATCCAAGCATTAGGAGTTAGCAGATTTGACAAAAGAACAACGGAGAAATCGAAGATTTGAAAGATATTGGAGCAATTTCTAGGTTTTCTACATTCATTTAGTTTGATGTCCAATTTGAGTTTACATTACAAGAAAAGGAAAGTTTTGATTAGGTGTTTTTGATATAATTAGTTTTTATTTATTTATTTAGTAATATAATATAATAAAAAAATAAAGGGTATATTTATAATTTCATATATTAGACGGATTTTTGGACGGGTGGTCATTTGTTAACGGAAGTTCTTATAAGGGTGATTTTCGGTAATTTCATTTATAGCGGGTGGTTTAGGCTAATATCTGATATATGTTCAAGTCTATATCAGCTTGAAATTTCCTCAAGAAATGCATGTTTTATAGATGGATCCTGAATATCTGGGATCTTTAGCTCATACATTTTAAGTAGTTTGGACGGATCTTCGTTTTGTTGCTTTCAATATATAATCTTTCCATTAATTTTGTAGTTGGCTTCGAGGGGAAGAGGAATTTCGATTGGAATTTGATTCTTCGATTGACTCCAAGTCTCTAATGACCGTCCAACTTAATTCTGATATGAACTGCATTGATGAATGTAAACAAACAACAACTTAATTAATTCTTCCGAAATTGATAACCATTTCATGCTTCGTTGTAATATAAGTATATGATTAACTGAGTACAAATCAAAATTTTGTATTGATATCTGAATAAATTTACAAATTAGCAATAACATCGAATATAAATTTTAACAGTAACCAATTCAATTTCTCTAGGATGTGAGTTTAGAGCTTAAAATATCATGTAAAGTGTTTTTGAGTTTGAGCCTTGAATAATAGTCTATTACTAGTATGTATTTTTGTATTTTGTACGGATTTTTCTTAAATAAAATATTAATAATTAATATTTTTAAATATATTTATTATCATCACATATTCTAAAAACATGGATAAGAATTTATCATATCCAAAAAATACCCTAATGATCTTCCTATCTATGATATCCAAAAATAAAAGATTGTTTAATAATGGGATTTTTCATCCTATATTCAAAACATATGGATAAGAATTTATCATATCCAAAAATAAAAAATTATTTAAAAAAAAAAGTGATGTGGACCAATTTAAAAGTGACATGCGTTATTTAATAATTTTTTTAACCTCCATTTTAGGCTATAGTTATGATGTATTTATGTATGGGCGTTACTTAGTAACCATTTTAGGCTAAGTTGGTCTTCAAATTACATCCAAAGTTTAATTATTTATCTAATTTACCCATATATTTTTATAGTTATGTTCCTTAATCATTTATCAGTATTTTTTTCAACCCGGTTCAATCGGTCAGAGATGTTTTATGTTTAAATAAGTTGTGTGACCCATTTAAGGAGTGTATCCTCCCACTCACATAAAGAGGACTTGAACATGAATTTTGGGGCATTGAGCCTAGGACCACACCTCTAGATCAATTTGTGATTGGTTAGCTAGCTCATTTATCTAATTGAGCACGTCTCACCATTTAAGATATAATTAATAATTAATTTAGTAAAGTCTCACCATCTTTTCTTTTATAAATTAAATCGAGTCGATCGATGTAAACTGGTTTGGAATTAAAGGTGATCGAGTTTCTAGTTATACAAGTTTGGTTAACGGATAGGTAGGGGTAACTAGTACAATTGATACTGCATAAATATATGCATACACACTGTTGGATATTGGTATTATAGGAACGGACATTGTTACCATGGGAACAATACCGATCACTCCCTTGTGTTTTAATAATGACAAACTCTAAGAGATTTGATAGATTGTATGTTTCTATAGTAATTTCAGGTAATACAAGTCAAATAAGAAGTATGGAAACAAGAATGAGTTGATGCTGATGTCAGGGAACAACGTCTGTTCCCAAGGGAACAGCAATGCCAACAGCGTCTGCGCTTGGACAGATTCTAAATAAGGAAAGCGCGTCCTTTCAACTTTGGAAGATTTGATTCTCAAATATTTGACAGCTGGAATAGTTGGTTATTAGAAGATAATCTCTAAAGATAAAATCAGAATCATATCTCACCAAATTGGGAGTAGCTTGTGATGCAAGGAGAAGATTTCTAGGTTAAGGAAAGATCTCATGAAATATTATATTGTTTAAATCAGTTTGTATAATATATTTTTGGGTGGAAAAATATTATTTCGTGGCAAGAAAATAATATTATATCAGATCCAAGTCTCTTCTATAAATAAGAGTAGACTTTAGGCTTTCTGCTGGTGACCGATCTCGACCGATCTCCATTGCTATCGAGTATTCAAGTGTCATTGAAGCTTCGTCAAGGTGTTAAGTAAGTTGTTATTAGGGTTTTTAGGTCTTCTTAGATTATTATCTTTACGTGCTTAGGCTGAGAAGTTAGGGTTTGATAGATCTATGATCTAGAGATTAGACTAGATTATCTTGGATTCCCTGCTTGCCTTTGTAGCTCGTGAAAGAATTAATAATATAAGAAGTCATTTGAAATCCTCTAAGAAGGTAGTGGTTTTACTCGTTCAACTAGTTGGTTGATCGAGATTTCCACCCTAAAAGGTCGTGTCAAACTATTACCTGCATAAGTGTATTTATTTCCGCTGCCCAGTTCATTGTTCCCATGAAAACAGTGTCTGTATTCCTAACACACTCGTTCTAACACACACATTACCAAAATAATACCAATACTTTATATACTAATGATGACCCTTACACAGTACATAGATGTAAATTTAATGCTCCATATCCAACAAAAATAAAATCATAATTACAGAAGCAATTTTGGACCACGCGAAAGAAGAGAGTATATTATATGGACCAGCCTATACTCGATCTAGTTTTGCGTGGTCATAAAAGAATTAATAGTATCTGATCTCTCTACGTGCATGAAATTAATCAGCTACACAGTGCAGGTACGTACTACTGAAAATGCTACAGATTTTCTGAGATTGCTAGTACAACTTTTTCATGCTTATTAATTAATACTATTATAAATAATGAACCATCTTATGCATTACGAGTAAATTATTAGATTTGGAGTTTGGATTTGGAGTTTTGGACACTATTGTGAGCTAGCGAAGTGACAAGCTCATTGGACTTAGTACTAGTGCCACCATTAATTGTATTATAGGGTAAATTAGAATGATAAAAGTGGATTTCCTAGGACAAAATTGTGATTTTTAATTAAAAAAATTATAATATTTTTTAAAAAAATTACTTTTTATAAAGAAATTAATAAATTGTGCCACCATTAGTTAATTTTTTGTCACATGTTATTAGTTGACCAGGTTAATTAATTCGAAATTCCACAGTTAAATAAGAAATTTTAATTGAAATAAAGTTGAAATGTGAATTAAACTTAATAAAAAAATTGGCTTATGATAAAAAATGAATAAGCCAACTTTTGTATAAAAATTAAACAAGGATATTTTAGTCAACTAATATAATATTGTTCTATTTTTTGGTAAGGAAAGAAATTAAGAGGTCCACACTAACAGGGAAGTGGACCGTCCTAGAGCATTCTTACGGATGAGGTCTCTAAGGCCTAAAACAACTGCAATCGAGATGGACGAAATTTAGCGGAACGAGTCATTGAAGAAGTCCACAACAACGTTGACATCGCAAAGGACATGGGAGATGCACCAACTCTAGAAGTAGGCAAGCTCGCAAAGGATGTCACACCGAATCAACTGAGTCTCCCAAGGGCAGCTGTAGTCACCAAGCATGGCCTTGATCAAATGAAGGTTGGCTCCCTCAATCTGAATGTAAGTGATGCCACGTCGAGTGGCCTCGAGAATCCCATTGTGAAGAACAAGGGCTTCATGCATCAGAACAGAGTGCTTGCTTGACAGGCCATCGTCGAAATGAACCAGAACGCCATGGTGGTCTCGGAGAATAAAGCCAAATGTAAAAACACAACATGGATTCACAACAACATCAAAGTTGAGTTTAATATGATTTTGCTTGTTTTTTTCCACTTGAGGTTTGTCCTCCTTCTAATTTTCAGAACACCAGAAATGGGGATCGTGGGGTGGGATGGGGGTTGCTCCATACCACTCAACATGTTATTTTCGGATGAATTAACAAATGTTTTTTTGGTTACTTTGAGTTAGATTATTATTAGTGTAAAAAAATTTCAAATTCCTGAAGTATCAAATGGACCACAAAAAATAAACAATCTATTCCAATTCGTCCCTAGAAACCTTCTTTTTGACAAAATTATTTTGGTCGACAACGTGATCAAATTAATTTCTTTTTAAGCTATTCGTTACTTCGATCACATTCTACCTGACATTCATACTAAATTTCAGCTTCTTGTATTTTGCACCACGTACTTCTAAGTAATTTGACATAGTTTGAATTGTTCCTAATCTTGATGGTGAAATTTTTGTTAGCTTTAATGATTTTTTTGTAAATAAAAATTAAAAAAAGGCAAAAATATAATTTAACTAAGTTAACAGAAAAAATAATGTTTTTTTTATCAAATAGATGGTTAAATGCAATAATTTATAAATAAAGGGCGTGTAAGTGTAGAAAAAAAATATAAAAAATTAGGGGTTGTTAAATATAATTTCCCTCTTTTTTTCTTCTAAATTTCGCTGGTACACGGTTTTAAAATTCTTGTCACGTTTAAAATCATAATATAAAATGCAGGCAGTACTAGTAATTACTAGGGGTGTATATAGTATCATAACATGTAAAGTAGCTTTCTGATCACAGTGTTTATACTGCATAATATGATTACGATATTTTGGGACACTGGTCTTTGGGAGTATTTCAGTATTTCACGGTCGCTCCCATTCCCATCAAACCAAAATTACCGACAAATATTACCCACCAACCTATTTATTTTGTTTTATTTTTGATTGGAAAAGAATTAGGATGTCAAGTTATTTAGATAGTGATTTTCCTAGGATATTTTGACGGATAAGATTGTAGTGTTTTTGGAAAAACAAAGATGCAAGACAATTTAACGAATGACCGAATTTAATTAGCAAGATAGTCCATCGCTCTGCTAACTTTAAAATGTGTTACGAAGTAGTTTTTTAACATGAGTTTAAGAAGAAGTAGAATGTCACTTCTAATCATCTCGATTTTCCACGGACAACTCCAATTATTATTTATAAATTTACAAGACAAGATTGTTGCCTTCAATCTCAATGTTATGGAATCTGTTTTTGGAAGGATCAAGAACTCCACTCTCAATCCTTGTGCTTCCGCAACGAAGATTGATTGGTTATAATACCTCGACATGATATAAGCCTGAACATGCCCACCAACCTCTTTATACACCTTTCATTTATATATAGATGTGATCTAATTTTGTTTCTTCGATTAAAAAAGTGCACATGTTATATGTTTTACATGCCATTATATAATACATTATCTATATAGGGCGCGACATATAGGTAGAATTAATACTTTTGCAATCAATTTAGTTAAATAATGATAGATAGATATGCATGTGGAAATTGGGAATGGAGGGGGGTAGTTATGATTGTACGTTTACTGATCATCGATCACGAGTTGAATTGAACCAAGAGAAGGGAATGAGTGGTGTGCTTCAATTCAAGCTTAAACAATGGATAGAAATTAATGATCGAGACGAGTCAGTTGCAAAGGCACTGCCAAACTTTCTCCATATTTTCAGATATACTTGTCCATGCTTATTAATTGAATTCCCATGCATATCATATCTTATTATATGATGCATATATACCTTTGGATAAAATAGTTAATTGGTATATGCATGATTGAATGGTGCTTTGTCTATATATCGACTTTGATTCTTAGTGGTTTGGTGCTCATAGATTTCTCCACATGTTCCATTGTTTGTAGCACCCATATTTGGTAGATTTGTATTCATGAAACCGCATAGATATAAATAAGCAAGCAAGTAGCACCATCAACTCAATGCATGTGATGATGGTAAACTACATATATCTCGGTTGTTCTACACATCTTCTTAACTGTTTTAATAAAGGTAAAATTGGTGGTGTTTTTACAGATGTGAAAAGATTTAATAAGAATAAGAATAATGACCACAAATTTAATTATGTGATTAACCAACGTTGTGTTAGCTATGTCCATGGATAGAAGGATAACTTATTTTATTCGGAGACAATCTAAATTTTAAAATACAATTATTAGGCATTTCAAAAATATATAGAGAGAGCTAGACTCTTAAAACTCTAATTCAGATTATGGACATTAGGCCCAAATAGACCTTGATAGGCCTAAAAACAAAATACATATACGCATAGCATAACGTTTTGGTAGGGGCGCTACCCACTAGTCCCCTCTAGGGACACCATGCCCTTGGATCCCCTTTCAACGAGACCACTATCGGGGGGAAATGCCCCCTGAAACCTCTGCCCTCTAGTGGGTACCCGATTAACGATTAATTCAAGACACATTAATAGATAGAGATGCTAAATTGTATATGAACATATATAAACATCTTTATTTGGTAAAATTGGTAGGGATGGTAAAACTGGTCATTTTACCAAATAGAAAAGGCATAAAAATACTTTGGGGGTTATCTAGATAAATATGTAGAAAAACATTTTTTTATGTCAAATTGCTAATTAAACTAGCCATCTTTTAGCAATTACTATAGTAAGGAAGTCCTCATTGAGGCAAACTTCATAACAGATGGAAAAGTGTGTTTGAAATCCTTTTCCCCAATAGGGTTGTTGTATCCTTTAGCTACCAACTCAGCCTTAAACATCTCCATGATGCAATTAAGGTGAAAATTTACCTTGTAGACCCATTTACATCCTATGGCCTTATGATTTATAGGAAAAAAACTAGCACCCAACAATCATTTTCCTCCAATGCCTTCAATTTTTCATCTATGGTTAGCACCCATTTATAATCTAAAGTTGCTTGATGATAGAAAACATGGTCATATACTTTCATAACAACTCGAAGCTTGATAGGCCTCAAAATTTTCTTAACATCTCGGAGTACTCTCATTGGAACAAAAAGACTACATCGGTATACAACATTGTTCATGTGAATTCCAACCTCCCAACATAAGGATATGCCCTCTTACTATAGATTGGGACTCCAAGATAGGTAATTGGTAGATCACCCCTCTGAATACCCATAATATTTCTAGCTTTTTCCATTATCAGACCATGCAATTAGATCTCCTTTGTCAGAGTCCTCTCTTGCCTCTAAAGAATCCTCTAAATTCGCCACCAAAGTTAATCAAGTATGATGTAGTTGTGACATATTCCCTGATTTCCCTCATCCACGTGATCATCTTTGGGGAAAAGTTGAGTTGTTGGACTTGTATAAGGAAATCTCAACTAACTATATCATACACTTTACCGATATCCAAATTCATGGCACAACGTTGGCTAACGTAATTTCTTCCATGCCATTTAAGGGCACCTTGTTAGATTGCAATATTATGTCGCAAATTAAAGAACACCCTTTAACAAATGCTCCCTATGAATAATCAACAACACTTGGCAATACAAGCTGAATTTTGTTTGTGAGCAATTTCAAAATAATTTTATATATAATTGTGCAACAAAAAAATAGGGTGAATTTTTTTGACATAAGCAGGATTATTTACCTTTGGAATGAGGAAGATAAAAGTATTGTTTACTTCATTCGAAAGTTTATCATTTTAAAAGAACTCGAAGACTCCTAGCCTCCAAGAATCTAGTTTATTGAATTTTGCAAAAATAAGGGGCGATTTTTTTTCAATATGGATTCGAAAGTTTTTTTTGGAAAAGTTAAATTTTATATTAGAGAGGCACATAAGCAGAAATTTTTTACAACTAGGCAAGACAAAAAGGAATCAAACTAGATACCAAGGGAAAGCCTCCTAGAAGTAGTGACAAATTTGTTCTTTCCTCAATTCTGGTTGAAAACGCGGAAGCTAGAGATGAACACAGAGGAGATCCAAACACAGAAACAACAAAAACACGAAAAGCAATTTTATGAAATTAAATAGGAGCCTCAACTCGAATGCCAAGAATCACACAAGAACAAGAGGACAAAAGAACAGAAAGCAAAGGCAAGTAATTGAAATAAAATCCAAAGTGAGATGAGCACAAATCAAGTCAATCGACCAATCATGTCGAAATAAGATCCAAGGTGATCTCTCTATCTTTTCCTAAGTTTGGATTGAGGAACATAGCTCGGGGTCTCACCGACGTCGGAGCTCCAAGGGAGACTCGCCCAAAACACTCTCAATGGAAAACCCTAGCAAGCTCATATCTCAACCCAACAAGTGGCATAAAGGAGAAGATATGACTTATATATGTTGCCAGCTCTCTAAACCTAGCACCACACAACATCGTTTTGGTAAGTGAGAGCTCGTAGGAAGGAGCTAGCTCAAGTATGCCATATATTGGGCCGTTTGGCCCAATAACTTGTCTATCACCAGTCCACATACCCTCCTCAAGTTTATTTTGGTTCGATCACATGTAGAAAGTCCTTGCAAAAACTAAACTTATCAGTTGTGATAATTTTAGTGCCAAAATATGCAGGATTCTTCTTACTATCAATCTTTTCAATCAAAATAATCTGCTTAGCAACCTTTTGCATGATGAAATGATACTTCACATCAATATGTTTGGTTCTCTCATGGTAAATAGGGTCATTTCAAATATAGAGGACACTCTAATTGTCCATGTGCAAGTTGGAAACATAATTCTTACCTTCAATCTCTCTCAAAAAACATTGGAGCCAAATTGCTTCCTTAGAAGCTTCAGTAGAAGTTATGTACTCTGCCACTATTGAGGAAAGAGCAACAATAGATCGTTGTTGTGACTTCCTAGAAATGAAATTCCCACATCAGGTATAAAAATATGAAATGGTAGATTTTTTGTTATCCTTATTGTTTGAAAAGTTAGAATCAACAAAGCCATAGAGTTTAGAAGGAGAAGAACGAATACTATAAAGCAAATCAAAGTTAACAGTACCTGCAATGTATCTCAAACAAAATTTCACGGCATGCCAATGTTTCTCACAAGGTTGAGACATATATATATACTAAGAACACTAATAGAAAAAGCAAGATCAGGTCCTGTATAAATCATTACATATATACAAAACCAACATCATCATCATAGGGAATAGAACTCATCTAGCCCTCCTCCTCATTTGAAAGTGGCATCTTGGCTTTTGTCAAGTCAAGGTGTCCTCTCAAAGGCATAGGGGAAGGTTTAGCATTCAAAGCATGGAATCTATCTACCATCTTATGCAAATATTCAGATTGAAAAAGCATGATTTGTTTATTAGACACATCTCTAACAATTTTGATGTCTAGGATCATTTGAGCATGACCCAATTAGGTCATGCTCAAAGTTCTTTCTAAGGGCCCTCTTTACATTAATTGTCTTAATTAGTCATGGATTTGTAAATTAGAAGCATATCATCAATATAGAGCAATACCTAAAGATTTGTAAATCGGAAATTCAGACTTGACATGCTTAAAATACAAACATGAATCATACTTGCTAGAATAGAAACCTAAATATTTCATACAAAATCTTATATTCCACTACCTAGGTGATTGCATCAAGCCATATATGAATTTTTTCAACAAGCATATAAGATCATGCTTAGAATGATCAATGAAAACCTTAGGCTATTTCATATAAATACTTTCTTTAAGGTCTCCATACAAGAAATCAATTTTAACATCCATTTGTTTAATTTCTAAGTCATAAACTACAATCATAGAAAGCAAATTTCATTATTTTGTACTTAGCAACATGGACAAAAATATCATGATAATCCTCACATTCTCTTTGAGAGAATCCCTTAGCTACTAATCTTACCTTGTATCTAAGTGGATTAGTAGCAAGAGCTCTCTCTTTTAATTTATATATACATTTGCAATCAATAGTCCTAGAGTTTTTAGGTCTAGGGCCAAAGTTCAAGTGTTATTATCATGCATGAATTTAATTTTTCTCTTTCATGGCAGACATCCAAAGATCATAATGAAAACATTTCAGAAGATGATCAAACAATTCAAGAGTATAAGTATTTAGAACTTCAACAATAATGAAACCAAACTCATCAATATTGTTCACACATTTCTTGTTTGGAATTTTAATCTTAGGACCCTATCTCTAGTCAATTGATAATTAGTCAAATCAGGGACCTAATCGAAGGGAGCATTCACATCCACATCATCAGAATATATCATGCAAGAAATCATGCACGTCATGGTCAGCAGAGTCATGCATATATAGAGTGAGATGGGGAAATATGAAAACTTACTTGCCCACTTGATTGGTGAGGTTGCACATCTAAGTATTCTTCAGTACTTACTTGAGCATTTATGTTTTTATTAGATCGATATGCCATTGCCAAAATTTTCAGATTGATTGCGATGGAGAATAACCAATGTCAAAGTCCTCATTGAACATCTCAGAGTGAGGGGGAGCAACATAGAAGGGGGTGATCTATATTTTGCTCAAACCTGTCTACATTATTAAAAAAAGAGGTGAGAAGATTTTTGAAATGAAAGTCACTTTTATTGAGAGTGGCATCTCTATTAACTTTTACTTTGTAGCCACCGAGAAGTATAAATAATATAGGTTGTTGATTTATACACACGAGAAAATTGCTAATTGCACACAGATATTCGCGCAACGCCATTTTGCGCGAAATGGCGTTGCGCGGAAGGGGGCAATTCCGGAATATTGAAAAAGGGTTTCGGGAGCGTGGCGGTAGGGGACCCGCACAACCTCGTTGCGCGCGAAACGGTGTTGCGCGCGCAACCCTGTTTCGTGCATGCGCGCAACGGTGTTGCGCGCAATCCAACGGTAAAAAAAAGTACCGTTGGACTGGCGCGAGGCCTCGTTGCGCGGATCTCAATGGTAAAAAAAAACGGTCGAATTGTCCCCTATAAATACCCATTTCGATTCCACATTATAGTTGGAGTATACCTTCATTCCACATCATTGCTTAAAAATGTCGTCAGGAGAAGAAGATACGTCATCGAGCGATTATCATCCCGAGGAGGAAGATTCATCATCAATCGATAGTTTCATAGCTGAGGATGAGGAAGGTGTATCGGTAGAAGAATACGAAACCGACTCTGATGCATCAAGCGAGCCAGAACAGGTATTTTTCAAAGAACCCATAATATTTTGTCATTTACGAACGTAGTATATTGAAAGTTAGGATAGTGTAATTTATAATATCGCATGTGCAATCTCGGCGCACGTGATCTTGGGCGCCTCCTTTTTCCTCCTCTTATCGAGGAGGACGACGCTCAAACTAGTGTGTACATCCTTTAGGCGACAAGTTCAAATTAAATTAGTAAGTTTTCTATTTGTTTTTTTCTTTTATTTAGAAATTCACCCAATGAATATGAATTCAACTAATGAATTCGTCGTTTCTGTCGGAATTCAAATTCCGAACCAAAAACTCATTTATCATTACTAATTTTATTTCAGTTTTCATTACGTTTGTAATGAAAAATGAATAAAAAAATAATTCAAACTCTAATTATAACTGTAATTATTTTTTTTAAAGCAAGAATTCAACCTACGACTATGAATTCATATTAAGTATAAGATTATAACTAATATTCAAAATCTAAATATAACTCTAAATTAAGACAAATAAATTAAATAAAACAACTAATAACAACAACACAAACTAAACATAAATAGGAATTTGAACCCTAAACAGGATTTTCTAACGTAGTCTCAACTCTAACCTATTCCAAGTTGAAAATTTAGGGTCAAAGTTAGATTATCTTCTTATTTATCTTGAAAAAAAATACTTATCTACTTAATTTAATTATTTATCAATTCTTTTAGGGTCATACTTATCTACTTATATTAATTACAAGTTCATAACTAATAATTCAAAATCTAAATATAACTTTAAATTGATACAAATAAATTAAATTAAACAACTAATAAAAATAACAAAAACTAAATATAACTAGGAATTTGAATAGTAAACAAATTATCAAATTGAATATCTTACTAAATAAGCCAAATTGATTTAAATTGATTAAGAACCTATTCTAATTTATTAACTCAATTATATAAACGAAATTTAATATCTAAAATTCAATACGAAATTTTACAAAATCTAAATCATATAAAATTTCGTAATTAATTTAAAACGTACCTCAGCCGTAAATGTCGCTCGGGTGCGGATCCGACTACGAACCGGATCGGGTCGGTGGACGGTGGGAAGATTGATTAATGCTATTGAAAGTAAGGGTATGCTCAACGGTTGTTTTTTGGGAAGATTATTGGGGAGTTCATGAAAAAGAAATAATAAAATATGCAGATTTTGTTTGGATCAATGCTTTTGATTATAAATAATTTAAAATGGTATTTTAGACTAGTTTTAATTATATATTTAAAAAAAATAATTATACTAAAATTCATTAAATTTTTTTTGTCTATCTATAGAGACTAATTTTGTATATATTTGAAATATTTTAAAAATTAACTTGTATTTTGGGTTGTTTTAGGATAAGAAAATATATATATATATATATAGTGACACTAATTTTATTTATCCATAGACGCTAATTTTTATTTATCCATAGACGCTAATTTTATATATTTTTTTTATTCATGATAAATTAAATATGATTTTTATATCTACCCATGGTTTTGCATCCGCCCATGGTTTTGTTTACTCATGGTTTTTATTTACCCATTGTTTTATACCTACCCGGTTTTGGTCTACCCGTGGTTTTTTAGGATGGTTTCTGATTCACTAAACCCTAGTTTTTTTGCTATTTATATGGCCATTACCATTCTCACAATTCACACATATCTTCTCACTCTCTTTCAAGAAGCTCTTTCTCCAAAATGAATCCGAATGATCCAAATCGCCCACCACCACACTACTCCTATAATTATCCAAATGTTCCAACACAAAATTCCTTTGTTCATCCAATGAATCCTCAACCACAATATTCATTGGCTGATCTTCAATACCATCAACAACTCCTCCAACATTCTCTTGGCAATCCATATGCTAATGTGGTGCAAGCATCCCAAAACTTTGGGAGCACCCAGTCATCACCAAATCCCTATCTTCCCTCAGATTCTAACCCTGATCCTAACTCCCAACCTTTTGAAGACCCTTTGTATAGCACCCAATCCAGTGATCGCGGAGCTCGTTCTCGTGGATCCCGTGGATCTCGTGGATCTCGTGGTCGTGGAGGTCGTTCTCGTGCCAGAGATGAAGAAGAGGATGATTCTTCCGACAACAACGAAAGATCGAGAAATGTGGCATGGAGCCATGATGATGAAGAGCTCTTGGTGAGTGCTTGGTTGAACGTCAGTGAAGATCCAATCACGAACAACGAGCAAAAGGCAGAAGCTTTCTGGAAGCGAGTTAAGCACTACTACAATAGGGAGAAATCTGCACTCCAAGTTCCCCGAGGCAAGAAATCATGTAAGTCTAAATGGGATAGAATTAACAAAAGTGTAGGATTGTTTTTAGGTTTTTATGAAAAAGCTAACAATTCAAAAGCTAGCGGTATGTCGGCTGAAGATGTATTGAATGACGCTCACGACAAGTACTATAAGACGCAAGGCCACAAATTCCCCGATGAGCATTGTTGGAAACTTCTCAATGTCGTCCCAAGATGGTCATCCCAGTGGATTAGGAAAGTTAATCGCTCCACTCCAAGCTCGGGAATCGGGAGCTCTAAGAGATCAAGGGCAGATACCGAAGATGATGCTTCCAACCCAGATCCGGAAACTCCAACGAGTATGTTGAATGAAGATCCTATTCAGCGCCCAATGGGCATTAAAAAGGCTAAGAATGCAGTGAGAGGGAAAGGCAAAGGATCCGCCTCGAGCTCCGTCAATGTTGAGTTGTCTACGCGTATGGCAGAGGAGAATTTGGAAAGGGAGAAGGAGTATGCAGCTTATAGGATGGCAGAACTACAACTTAAGGAAAAGAAGCTTAGAGCCAAGCAGATGAGGGAATATCGGGCTTTGTGTACCCCTGATGAGCTTGAAGCACTGAAGCAAGCTATGAAGAAAGACCTTGGCCTTCCATAGTCTCTAAGTTATGTTATAATCCGAACCTTGTTTGAATGTTTCATGTTATTTGCTTTCTGTTTCAAGTTTTCATTTGTATGCTTTCGATTTCAATGTGTTTGATGTAGTGTGTGTCCTTGTTTCCTTTATTTCAATTAATGTAATGTAAGTTTGTTTTAATTTTCAATGCATTAAATTTGGTTAAGTTGAATCTTGTCTTTTGCATGTAATCTACAATTGAATGCATGCCATTTTCAATGTAATAAAGGTGGTCAAATTGAATGAGTGGCATGCATGTAATCTGCAGAATGACATGCATGCAATCCGCAGAGACTAGTCACATCAAATAAGTAATAGAAGAGTGGAGAAAATGGCATGCATGCAATCCGCAGAGACTAGTCACATCAAATAAGTAATAGAAGAGTGGAGAAAATGGCATGCATGCAATCCGCAGAGACTAGTCACATCAAACTCATTTAAAATTTGAAATTTGAAAACTATTTCGGTTTGTGTTCAACTAGGCTTGGGATTTCTATATAAACCGTTCAAACTCATTCCACATTTTGCATCAAGTTGAATAAATCCCTCTCTTACAAGTGAAAAATGTCTTTCCCAGAACAAAACTCATCAACCTCCTCAATCTCCTCAATCTCCTCACTCTCCGACTATTCTAGCAGTAATAGTGATGAACCAAATGAGGCAGAAATTACTTACCGCAATTGGCAAGCTGCATACCAACAACTTCAAGCCGATATTCAACAAGCTGCAGAGTCAGAAAGTTCAAGAACTCGACGTCGTCGATCCCATATTGAGAGAGGAAGGGAAGAAGGGCATGCTAGACTATTCAATGATTACTTCAGCGAGGAACCAACATACTCGAATGCCCAATTTCGACGAAGGTTTCGAATGCGTAGGCCCATTTTCCAACGCATTGTTGACCGACTCTCTAATGCGATGCCGTACTTCCAACAAAGGCCAGATGCTACCGGGAGGCAAGGTTTGTCCCCATTACAAAAATGTACTGCTGCCTTACGCCAATTAGCTAATGGAGTTGCTGCAGATGCTTGTGATGAATACATACGGATTGGTGCGGAGACAGCAAGGAATTGCTTACACCACTTTGTAGATGGCGTCATAAATTTGTTCGGCGATGAGTACCTAAGACGACCAACCCCAACGGACTTACAACGCCTACTTCGCATAGGAGAAGCACGAGGATTTCCCGGGATGCTGGGCAGCATCGATTGTATGCATTGGAGGTGGAAGAATTGCCCGGCTGCATGGGCAGGACAATTTCACCGTGGAGATCATGAGGGTCCGACGATTATCCTCGAGGCCTGTTGCGTCATATGACATGTGGATTTGGCATGCATTCTTTGGTACACCAGGTACGTGCAACGATATTACTGTTCTTCATCGATCTCCTGCTTTTGATGATGTTCTCCAAGGTGTAGCTCCACCCGTAAACTTTACAATCAATGGGCATGAGTATCGCATGGGATATTATCTCACTGATGGGATATATCCGGATTGGGCGACATTTGTTAAGTCGATTTCACTCCCTCGAAGCTCAAAGGCGAAATTGTTTGCCCGGCTACAAGAGGGATATCGCAAAGATGTTGAACGAGCGTTTGGAGCGTTACGAGCAAGGTTCGCAATAGTGAGAAACCCAGCACTAGCGTTACAACCTGAGCTTCTTGGAAAGATAATGAAGACATGTATAATTTTGCACAACATTGTTGTAGAAGATGAAAGAATCGAGTTCGAGACAATTGGTTATGTCCCTCCTCTCGATTTTGGACAAGACGAAGTGGATCAAACGTTCTCAAGAGAAAGGCCATCTGAAATGAGCGCCTATATTAGAAACTACACTGAACTTCAGAACCGGGCTACAAACCGTCGACTTAAGGAGGACTTGGTGGAGCATGTTTGGTGTACGAAGGGGCATGAATATGATGATGTGTGATATGCCTTTTGTTTTTTCGGTAATTTATTTCGTGTATTTTCGTATGAATGTCTTTATGTATTTTATTAGTATTTTGTAATGTGCTTTATTTCATGTGTGTCGTTTTCTCTCGATATGTATTTTCTGTTCAAGTAATGAATTCGGTTTGCGTCGTTTCTTTTTACTAATATTCCCTTATTTGAATATTCCTTTAACTAATATTCACTTAATTAAATATGATAAATACAATTTAAAATATAATTATTATAATACTAGAAATTTTAACAAATTAATTAAAAGTGTCATTTAATAAAAATAGTAAATAAATATAGTTATTTTTAGCTAAATAATAATATATATAATAAAGAATGAATATATATTTGTAATTATGTGTGGAGAAATAAATAATTGTTGGAAAATTAGAAAAGTGAAAAGAGGGGCTCATGGGGCTCACTATTGGGAAGGGTTGATTGTGAAAAAAAGGATGAAAGATTATGGATGATGTGGAAGATGAAGAAATAGTAAAATAATAGTATTTGATGGGTTTATGAAGATCGTGAGACTCACCATTGGGTATGCCCTAAGTTGCAAATATAAATTTTGGTATCTACATTGGCATAAATTAATTCGTTATATATAGGAACCCTACGCACTAGCTAGCTGTGCTTGTGCCTGTACCCGTAAATTAATTACTACTACTATCCAATACTGATCGAATGAAATGTCATATATAAGTCCATAAAACTAGGCACGTACATGAACTAATTGATTGTCACTTCACTTCACTGTCCTTATAATTGTTTTTGAAGATTTACTAGTATCCAATATTGATCGAATGAAATGTTATATTGTAGTACTTTTATACAATTATACTCATTTTTTCGATGTGGGATATAAGCACTCAATCTCTCAACACCTCTAATCCCTCAAGTACAACTAGCCTAGTTGACACAAGTTATTAAGGGCGGCTACCCAAAAATCGAACAGGGTGATGTCTCTTGATCTCTCTTGTCTACCCATGTCCTCGATCAATAGTCTTTTCTCTCCTTGGAGTTATTGGAGCCATTTGAGTCATTTGACTGATTTGATTTCTTGATCATGGGATTGTTCATAATGATGTGAGTATTCTAGTTAAGTCTTCTAAGCAAATTTATGTAAATGGGGTTGTCTACCCATTTTTCTCATTAGAAGTTGACCTTTCCTTAAAAAAATTTGCAGTAGTGGAACTTTATTGAGACAATGTTATTGTATATAGCTAACACAAGTTGGCTCGAACATGTCACTTTTTCTTTGACAAGTATAAGTTTGATTCCGATTTCCTACTTTTGACCTGAGAGAAATATTTTAAAAAATGCTAGGTGGAATTTTTGGTAGAGAGGGGCCGCTTAGCGTTTAGGCAGTTAGAAAGGTTGTCTAAACGTTCCTAAATGGATGCTTAGACGGCTAGACGAACTAAAACCTTCTAATGTCTAGATAGGATCTAGATAAAACCCAAATAGAATTTTTAGAAGAGTATATAAGGATTATGTTTTATATTGGTAAATATATTCCATTTTGAACCATTTTAAAGCCTGATGTTAGACGATATTGTTGACTTATATATGGGTTAAAAAGATGTTCCATTTTGAAAGGTAGAACCAAAGACATTTGATTAAAGTATAAGCATTTAGTCACTAGCCTCTAGTTGATTAGTTAGCTAGTTAGAGTGTGATGGGTTATTGCAAAAATAGACCAATTTAAATAGAAGATAATTTGCTTAAATAGGTGATCAATCTATCCATAAGTGATGACAAATCAAACTTATCCATGGAGAAATTGTGTCATCGCCAATTGACCATTCGATTTAGTATACAATTTACAAACTACTTTATTCTCTCTAAAAATCTAGATCGAAAACCTAATTACACTACTAATTAATGGAGATATTGATGTATACTAGATCAGTTGAACAACATAACATATGTTGGTCTACATTCACATCATCTTATCAGCCTAATTTTTTTGATAAGATTCAAAGCCCACATTAGATTAATTTCATATGCAACACGAGAACTAAAAAAGACCGCCCAAAAACGTCATCTAAAAATCAATAGTGATCGAGTTCATACTACTTATATGTTGTAAATTCTCTTGATCAAAATCAATGCACCATCTAGCTTGTATCATCTGCTTGACCAAATTAAGTAAGTTCTTGTCTTTTCTTGTTTTTCCCAAAGCTCAATTACGAAAAAAAAAAAACAAAACATGCAAATAATAAATTTCGTTGATAAATTCATTTGGGCACCACACCTTAAATTCTATTTATAATATTATAATGAGTACCCTAATTAAAAAAAAGGCCTTTAATATTTGGTACCACTAGCCGCTAGTTTTTCAAGGAAGAAGTAAATTTCCTTTATTTCTAAGTCATTTTTTTAACCTCTATTATAATTGAGTTTCGATTTTAAAAACTAAATACTAAAAAAACGTATAAAAAATCTTTAATAAATCTAAATTAATAAAGTCTTAACTAATGTTTCTAAATAGTGATGATTTTTTAGATTAAAACATTGAGAAGGAAAGTACAATTCAAACTAATAAGATACAAGTTTTTCTAACCTATTTTGGAAGGACATAGGTTAAGGCTCTTGTTTGTGAAAATTATTATACTATAACAAAAAGCATAAACCTTATTGAAAAATCTAAAATTTCCTAAACAAATAAAATGCAACATTATTTGTTCCGTGTTGCTGAAATGAATTGAAGTTGAAGCTAAATTCATATATAAAAAACTAAAAACTTATTATTGGAAAAAATGAGTTAAAATAAGTCAAATGACAATTTTTATTGAACAAAAAAATCAGACTAGAATGACATGTTTATCTTAACGGAGGAAGTAATTTTAAGGGTAATATATAGAAAAGATTTTCATAAGCTTCCATAAATCATATAAGCTTAAGGGATATAGCTTATATGTTTGGACAACATTTCAACTATGTTCAACTCTATTAAGTTTCGATAAACATCTTTTTTTTTTGTGAAGAGCACTGTCCGTGAGAGTCGAATCGGAGACTTTTGGGTACTATCTTTTGAGGCTTAACCGCTTGACTAAATGCCCGAAAGCTTTTGATAAACATCTATCAACAATGTGTGTCGAACGGTTGTGCAAGAGTTCATTTATTTGTGAAAGCTTTAATAAGTTTCATGTAGGATCGTAGATCTGTGTTAGTTAAGACAAGTCGGGAACTGTTCCAGTGACAGTTCCCTTACGCAGCGGAATAAAGTAACACAGAAAGTAAAAACAGAACAAAGACAAGGACACAGTTCCTTATAGAGGAACCTCTACATCCAACTAGTTGAAGAGTAAACCTCTACCTCCCTTGGAGGATTTTGAACACACACTATATTACATTGATAGATCTCAAGATACACAATACAAAGTCGAACTTCTCTATTGTTCGCAATCCCACTCACAAACAATACTAACGACTAAGTCATAGTGATTCCTAAATCTATACACAATTGAATATAGATGGTGAACCTGATTCGTTCCTGTGCAGTTCCCTTTAGCAAAGGAACAAAAACTCCAAGCGGATGGTGATCTTTAGGCAGTCTCCATCGCCTAATTATGAAACTTCCTTCTTCGATCTTCTGGATCGTTGTCTTCTCAAAATCAGCTCATGCTCTCACTTTCTTTCCTTTTCAGATCGGTTGCATTGCATTGGAGAGCTTATCTTGACCTAGCGGCGTCGCATACTATTTATAGAGTTTCCACTTTTAGCTTCTGACGCCTTTGCCCTTCTTGTCTTGGGGAGTACGATACTATTCAAAAAGACTAGCATACCCTTTTTCATCTATTCATTCGGAACTTGGCTTGCCGCCCAAGACAATAGTGAAAAGTCCTCTTTATCCTTTACTTTATTTGCCACGTACTCAGATGGCGTCATAGGGAATGTTTTCCTTTCTTTTCCTATAATCCTGTTATCTTTCCTGAAATCACTTGTGAAGAAATTAGTTCCATATTTGTTTGTCATTATCAAAACTTCGATTTATCGAATAGAGAAACCATTGTTCCAGTGTCTTCATATATTAAACTCAATTGTAAGCTGCATCGAACGAATAACCTTTGTTAATTTAATTAGTTTCTTAACCTATACCCTTGAGTTGAGTTGCGGGGTGTGAAAGAGAGATGGCTATGCCTATCCCATATTTTCTTTTGTTCAGAATAAGGATCGAGTTTTCATCTTCATCCAAACAGTCGGGATACATGCATGTTAGAAAAATCGATTAAATATTACATATTAAGATTTAATTTAAATGTACTAACCAAATTTAAACTTAATTATTTCAAATTGTTAGAATATGTCCATCCTACATCTGAAAATTGGGACTTAACTGGACTAATATATAACTCAGCAGATTATTATTACTATTGTCAATTGATTTTAGGATTGAACCTCGCTGGATTAATACAAATAAGGAAACAATGTCTTACTCCACTAGACCAATGGCTCATGTTGAAACCATTTTTGTCTGAGGCTAGCTTCTTCTAGAAACGTCACTCCATGTGTCGGTGAGCCATACCTCTATTTGGTGCATATACAATATAGGCATGGTCCTACTCCTATACTCACTCTCCCACGAGATATAAAACTAACCAACACAAAACAAACTACCCTATAACTCACTCCTTGTCCATTTCTCATCAAACACTTTCTATATCCATATATATAATCATGCATTTCCATGCAAAAATAACCCAAGATTAACCATGTCGATCATTTTTTTACTAATACAAATATATTCATAACCCTAGCTAACTCGTTCAACGCTTGCATTAACTCATATCATGGTGCAATATGAACGACAAGGAAAATTCCAAAAACAATAGAAGCATACGATTCGGCGATTCCATGCATTTATAACAAACACCCAAAAAAATATAGAAAAAAAACTAACATTGAACAGGACAACTCAATGGCCCTCAGTGAACCAATGAAGGATTTATCTACCAAGGTTAAGAAGAATGACCTGTCAAATTGTTTTCTTTCTTACACATCTTTTACCATAGTCTTCTCCTTTTCACATTTCACCATCCAAGTCCAACCAACCCTTCTTCAATCTGAAGCATCCTTTTCAAGTTAGTTTTCATATAGTAAAAATAATATAAAACTAACCCAATGAAATTTCACTGCAAACTTTCTTTACTAATTAGTCTGTTTGCCTTTTCAGCCATATGGACATGTCTAGAACACTTCAACAACAATCATATTAAATGATAACAATGGCTTCTTTTAACTTAGCCCCCACCTCTCCTTTCTTTCCCCATGGCTTCCCTGATGACACCACAGATATATAGATAGAAACAAGAGCTTCGATGAGTTTTCCTTTTATTTTTATTTTTATTTTTCCTCATTTGATAAGACTAGTCAAATGTTTAAAAAATTGAGAACACAAGAAAAAAGTAAGGCAAAAAAAATGTAGGCCTTGCATGGGCTTGATGATTAACAGCATTTTTTTGGGTGTCTTCTTCTCCTTTCCTCCAAATTATACATTACTATCAATTTTCATTTTTTAAATAAAATTATATTTATTTTTTTCTCTCTTAGTTCAGAAATACATGTCGTTTTAGCTTTTTTTTTTAGCAGGTAAGAATTTGATTTACCGAACATGCCCGGTAAAACCGAGAGGTTGAGTAAACAACAATTAGAAACCCGATACGAATAGACAGAGACAAACAAAAATAGACAGAAACGAACAAAAACACAAAAGTAAGTACAACTAACGAAAAAACAATAGAACGAAAGGATTATGGGAGACGTGAGGGGTTAAAGATCAACGTCTTTAGCATTTAGGTCAAAAGCGGACTAATATGATAAATTGGACTACTGACCTTGCCTCCACCGGGATAAAGGATCTTTAGTCTGATTTTCTTGTTCAATAATACTTGTCATTTGACATATTTTACCACACTATTTTCCAATATTATTCTCATTAATTAAAAATAAATACGTAAATATATAATAAAAAGATCTCAACAAGATTAAACATATTTAAGTAAAATTATATAACTTTTTAATTTTTAAGATAAATCCTAAAATGTCCACATGTATTTCTAAACGAAGGGAGATATATTTGTTTTTTCTATAAATAGGTTTGTCCCCCTCTTCCATAACCATTCACTTGCTCAGAAAGACACTGTCATCAAAAGTTCTCTGCTTTTACCCTAATTGAGAGAAAGAAGCCATCAAAATCTGTTCTCTATTATTCATCTTTCTCTTCAAGACTTTCCCCTTGGAGTTTTGTCAAAGAAAGGAACGAGGGAAAAACAAAGCAAATCATTTCATTTCATTTCTAAGAAGAAAAACAACAGAGCAAGCTACAAAAGAAGAAAAAAAATGGCAGCTTTTTCATATCAGGAGCTTCCTTTTCTTGTTGAATCTATGATGATCACCCCTGAAATGATGATGAAGATTTCTTCATCATCTTCTTCTACTTCAACCACAACAACAAACTCGCCTTTGCTTTCTCCTTGTTGTTTCTCGGAGGACCAATCCCATCTCCTGAATTCCAATTCAAATTACTCCGATCCCGCTTTTGAGCAGCTGCAATTCCAATACCCATTTGAGAATCTTGTTGATTTTCATCAGGAGCAGGCTAATCCTGTTGATTTCAAGCTCCATGAGAGCTCAATGGGTAGTAGTGAGAATGAGCTCTCTGTTAATCCAGAAAAACAGAGCACTGATCAGAATGGTGGTGGTGATGGTGGTAGTTGTTGGATTCCGGTGAAGAACAAAAGGAAGCCCAAAGGAGATGGGTCTTCCCCAAATTCTTCTAAGGTAAAAACCCTAATTTCTGATTGAAAGATTGAATCTTTTTTATTTTTAGGGTTTTAAGTTTTATCTTATGTTTATGTATGAATGAATGATTTCACTGTGTGATTAGGGTGTGAGAGGTGGAAGAAGCAAGAAACAGAAGAAGAGCAACAATGGAGGTATGAAGGAGGAAGAAGGAGATGATGAAGGAAGAAAGAAGATCAAAGAGGAAAAGAAAACTGCTTCAGCTCAAGAAGCTCCAAAGGGATACATTCATGTCAGGGCAAGAAGAGGCCAGGCAACTGATAGCCACAGTCTAGCAGAGAGGGTATTTTTGTAATTTCAGTCAAGCTAATGTAATTAATTTCATAATCAACTTGATGATCTAAATTTTCATGTTAATTTTGGTGTTCATTTGTAGGTGAGAAGGGAGAAGATTAGTGAGAGGATGAAGTTCTTGCAATCCCTTGTGCCTGGTTGTGACAAGGTGGGTTTAGCTAGCTCTTAAGATAGGTTCTTATTAATCAGTTAATTAATCAACTTATGATGTAATCATATGATACAAAAATGGGTTTCTTATAATTTCTTTATGTGGGTTTTTGTGCAAATAATAGGTGACTGGAAAGGCCACCATGTTGGATGAAATCATCAATTATGTTCAGTCCCTCCAAAGCCAAGTTGAAGTAAGTTCCTATAGACTATTAGGAAAAGATTTCATTTTCCGAACATGTTTGGTAGATTCAGAGGCCGAGAGACTTGGTTGGACAAAACCGACATAAAATATTAAAATAGAATAAAATAAAATGGTATCACGTTTTTTTTTTCGCTATAGAAAATTGTAATATATTTTATTGCTACAAAAAATTTGTAATATTTTTGAGGTATTGATATTGACTTAAACTTATTTTCCCATTTGAGCAGTTTCTTTCAATGAAGCTTGCTTCTGTGAGTCCCATGGTATACAATTTTGGGGTGGACCTTGATGCCCTTTTGCTTGAACAACAGGTATATTATAATCATATCAATTTGTAGCTAACCCTTCTTTCAAAACTTTGCATTAAGATTATATTATGCATGTTTGTCACTAAGTTTACTAATTAGGAGATTGATCTTGTTAAAATGTTCACTACCCAAAACCCTAAATACTGTCATACCAAACACAACTTCCTTGACAAAATATTTAACTAGGTTTAAAATCTAATTGGCTTATTTTACCTTAGTAAATTTTGTACTAATTATTGGGTATAAATATATATGTAATGATTCTCTTAACAGAATTTGAGCAACATGGCACCAGCATTGCCTTCAACCACCACCCAAACGCCAACGCCGCCAACAGCTCCGGCAACCACCACGGCAACCACCGGCTTCCACTGCCCGCTTGCCGGAGCTCCGGTGGCATTTCAACAACAAATGCAAAGAGGGGTCAACCCACCATGTCAACAGGTACAAGAAAACAACTAAAATGATAAGAGGATAAAGACACTGTACACATTTTTTTCCACTAGCACACCGTATTGAGTTTTGTCTGATCTAAAACGTCTAGTACGTTGTAAAGTTGACGGTTTGACCCACGTGGGCCTCACCTTACAAAAGAGGCATCTTCCTTTTTTTATGCAATTATTTTATTAAACAATAATAAGTTTGTTTGATACATGCAATTAATTAATTAAGTTTGATCATATAATGACAAATGGTTTTTTTTGTCAGGATAATGTTATTGGAAGCTTATACTGGGGGTTGGGAGACCAAGGAGGACCCGACCCGAATAGTCAACCCGGATTTTGCAACATGATCAACAACAACAACATGATGTATTCTTTCTACCAGAAATAGGGTTTGTAATGTTAATTAAGTAATTATGTGTACATTTTTTTAAGAAAAGAGAGAGCATTGAGAAGGGAATTACTTGTCATCCAATGCCTAGCTAGGTGGCATATGTATTATTTTTTTTAAGTAAAATTGTGTGTTATTGTATGATTGTAAATCTAGTTAATTACCAATCTCTTCATGTTTTTAAAACATGATTAAGAAGATTTGCGGTTAATTAGTTAGAGGGTGTGTTTGGTAAGATTCAATTTATATTGTAAAAACAAAATTTGGTATGTATTTGAACATGCATTATATATCACCTTGATTTGTCCTTAATTGTCATTGTACTTAAACTTATCAGATTTGTTTTATATTGTCATACTTAGTTACTCACCGCGCGAGCACACGCTTTCTTTTTAGAATATAATATAAGAAAATTAGTGACTTAATCATGATGATGATTATGCTAATCATTTGATGAATATAATGATTATCTTCTTTATATAGAGATTAGTGAATTCATACTAATTATATCATATTTCACATATAGTAAAAAAAGGACTAATATTATGACGGTTCACCGAAATAGGGTCATAAAGTACCAAATCCGAACATAAAGCGATATTGATCGATCGAACCAGGTAAGTCATAAACAAGACTAGGAAAAATAAAATAAAATAAGGATCACTGATGTAACATGACTTGGGGCAAGATCCAAGCTAGAAACAAAGTTCAGGATATGTAGGAGGAATAAGGATGAAATTCTAGCATCCTGCTTTAAATTAGTGATCCAATTCAAAATCAGAAATTAGGTGGAACAAGAATATATGTTCTTGATCGAGTAAACCCCAGGAAGAAAAAAAGAGGCCAGGCAAGATTCCAAACAAGTTCAACATCATTGAAATTGTGAATCTATATCTTGAACAAAAGCAATGGAGCAAGCTAGTGATTCTACACAATTGGAGAAAAATATTTAATTATAAGCACGCTCTCATTATAAACAAGAAAATATAGATAGAGAAATCTTGTTACAAATTATCATTTTGGTCTGTTAATTTGACCTAATTCATTGTATTAATTAATTAATAATTTTTGCTTTCAAGTTAGCTATGATGAAAATATTTATGATCAATAAAAATAGAAGTATAAGAGAGAAAAAGACAGACCCTATCCAACTAAAATGAAACCCATATCTAGTGGCATATCCCTTGTTCCTGCCCTATTTGACTGCTTGCACAAATTTCTAACAAGTGATGAACGAACCAATAGTAGTTAGAAGTAGTTCTAGTATATGGACAAACAACCTCAATGATAATGTTTCCTTATCATTAATATTTACTACATAGTTTTCCTCTTCTTTTTTTGCTAGCTATAAGAAGTCAATTACTACGTAGTATATACAAGTTTAGTAGGTAAATTTATTCCACTTTTACCATCAAAATCTTTGCTCCATAAGATTTACTGTTTCATGAACGATAGTTTCAAAAACCACTACCTAAATTTATCACCAAGCAACTCAATGAGATAGTGTTTGAGAATCTTCACCCAAATTTGAAAGTTGAGATTAAACATGTCTATTATTTAAGTTATTTGTGTTATTTTTTTTATTGTCAATTGATTTTAGGATGGAACCCCACAAAGTTTGTAAATTAGGCTTACGTATGCACGATCCCTGTTATGGCCCACGAACCTTCACACGGTCTAATCATGGTCCCGTTTTCTAGTTTGTTTGGGGCTTTGGTTTAGCGGATTATGCTACCCGCTTGTTATTTGGGTTGTGTTTGGCTATAAAGAGATTGAGTTGCCACCACCATTCTCAGGGCTAGCCGGCTAGATATAAAGAGATTGAGATGCTAGACACGTTTGACAAGTGTCAATTGGATCAAGCCAGTTGTACTTGTGGAGACATGTTGAGAATCTTTTCTCACATCTCAAAGTTAGGACTAAACATGCCTACTATATAAGACATTGGGTTACTTCTCATATTGTCAATTGGTTTTAGGATGGAATTGTGTATTGGACTTACGTATATACGACTTCTGTTATGGCCCACAGACTTTCACAAATACCTTGTGTTCTTTCCGGTGTCAATCGGTTTATCACCGGAGAATTTTGCCGGCCGGCAAGGAGGGCAATCATAAACGTGTCTTTTAGTTATAGGAGGGTCATCTTCATTATTAATACTTGTACTGTTCTCTTTAAATCATCACCAATCAAATTCAGAAAAGGCCCTGGCCCATAATATCAGGCCCAACCTAAAAAAAAAAGGAAAAAAAAATTGTTAGAATCGACTTGCCACTTGGCTTCAAACACTAGTCCAAATGGCAATTGCTCATTAAAAGACATGTATAAAAGTAGTTTCAATTATTCATACATTTCCCTTTACAAAATGTGTAACGCATAGTCCATCTATTACCACATTCTGACATGCACTAAGTTCCGAAAATCCTATTTGAATTGGTGATCGATTTGTTAAGAGGATTTTACTTTTAGGTTCTTATGGCTATAATTTATAGGGATGTGTCTTCACCTCTTTGAGTCTTTGTAATAGTATTTTGGTGATTATAGAGTTAAGTTTTCGAGCTAAGCTGATATGTAATACTAGTATTTATGACTTTACTACGATCACAAGGTATAAAAACTTTTGTCATATGAACCTAAAATTACCTAGCTAGTATAGAAGTTTCATAAATTATTTCATCTATTATTAATTATTTTTAAGATTTTCTACTGTAGCGTGCTTACATGTTTACACACGACCCCTAGTCTATTAACCAACAAACTTTTATATAGTCTTAGAGCCGATAATTTAATCTTAAGTCAGTTTTGTAGCTATTTGCATTGGGAAGTTGGATGATGGGTTGGAGTAGAGCAAAAAGCCAAAAACCACTAGCATATAAGAGAGTTGATCGAAACACCTATTGATGTAAGTTTTTGAGTTGGAAAGTGATCCGACCTTATATGTAAATGGTTAAAATCCTAACACGCATCCTGCTTAATGTTGGCTCTCTAAAATTTAACATGGTATCAAAGCAGGTCCAGTCCGCGTCTATTTTCCTAGTACAAAAATGAGTTATATAACTAAAAGAGAATGAGATTGCTAATAACTCATAAAAAATGTAGACTAGCTAAAAAAAAATTGAGATACTAGGTCCGTCAAAAAGAAAAAAAAATGTTAACACGCTAACTAGGTCAAGCTAGTTGCCGCTTGAGGGGACGTGTTGGAGAATTCTCACATTGGTAGTGTAGAGCAAAAACCACTACCATATAAAAAGGTTGAAATTCCTACCTATTGACTTAAGTTTTTATGTTTGAAAGTGGATTCCAACTCTATATGTAAATGGTTAAAATCCTGACGCATCTCGTTTAATATCGATCCAATAGAAATTGACAGAATTGCCTAGTAAAATAGCTTGGTACATAGATTATTCTGTCTAGTACCAATTAGTTGTAGGATAGAAATCCTTTAAGCATATGTACTGAAATTACATGCGTCATGTGTGCACATAATCCCTAGTCTATTGACGCATAAACTTTTACAACATACATCTCCCAAAATAGACAAAAAAAAAAAACGATTGTTATCACCGAGAAGCTACTATACAACAATTAAATGTAGTTAGTATCATATGTGCAACGCATATATGAGTAATAATAAAGGAGAGTACGTTAAGGAATGCACTCAAATACTCAATGCAGGGTAATTAAATGCGTACAATCACGTATACCTACTTATACTGATAACACCATCAATCAATGCAAAGTGTAGTGGGCAGGTAGCTGGTGTAAATGTGTAATGGACATGGTGGGTTCTCAATTGTGATTTCAAATTGAGACATGTTTTATCATTTTGGCGACTTATACTCTCTCTAGTCTCTCTACCTATCACCACATACTGACCCACTACCTCTATTTATCTTACATTATTGATGCTTGCCTACCAAATCCTTTCGATACATCTCTATCCCCATAGATTGAGTAATTCAGCTCCAATTTAATCAATATATATATATATATACTCCGTATATTGTACATATATGTTGTGTATTATTTGTAAACCAAGTTGAGTTTTTGGTCTAATTAAATTAAATGTGATGATACATAATATACTCCACTGTTACATGGTTGTCTGATTTGTTTCTGATAGTGCACTAAAACAGTGCAAAGATTCCAAACTGAGGGTGCCAATAGGACTCCAAAAGATTTTTCAAACGCAAACATCAATCGCGCTAAGATCGCAAGAGGAGTGGTTTAGCGAATAATAGACCGAGCCCTAAGGGTTGATTTTCGGTCCCCCACTGTCCTCTCTCTTCCATTATAAATACACGTTTTCACAGATTGAACAGGCTAATATTTGCTTAACTTATTCGTTCTGAAAAATCATATTCGCCGAGTTTTCTAGCTTTTCTTGTCTTTATCTTGACGCTCGATTGACACATGTTCTTTTGACCTAGGCATCGGAGGTGGATTAGGGGGTCCCCGTCCCTTTATTCATTGTTTTGCAGGTCTTAGGTTGAAGAAGCAATAAAAAAAGGGAAGGTGTAGAAGGAGTTATATATTAATTAGTGCATTGAAGACGAAATTGTTGTGTACTAACATGTGCATATATTATTGGTGTAGCAGCATTTGTAGCAGCCCATGAAACAAAGGATTCGGACTGCTCAAGAGGGACATGTTGGGAACCATAGATCAGAACAATACAATACACCCGTGTCACACTTGAGTGTTTCTCTTAAATGTTTGTTAGCAAGTCGGTTAAGAAGCTAATTGTAAGAGAAGAGTGTTTGTGTTAGCTCTTCCGATTCATATAAATACTTGTAATGAGCTTGATCATGTACAATTTTCATTCTCAGTAATCAATACAATGGAAAATTCTCTCTCAATTTCTATCAGGACCACAATCGAGGTCATCGTTCTAGCCCACCAATGACATTCCAACACCTTTGTAAGCCACCTCTTGTAGCCACGAATACGATCGACATCACACTTAGTATGTATTGACACATAAGCAACTCGCAAGCAGGTTGTTTAACCCTACAAATTCTCAGGATGTTTGTTGTGTAAGGAAATAACTCTCAAAAAAAAGTATTCTATGAGAGGAGAATCAATGTGTCTGAACATATAGAAAAGCGTGTGTTAATGTTAGAGATTCTATACTAGCCCTCACGATATAAATATTTTGTTTTGTAGCAAGAGAGGCGACACTGTTCGATCTCTAAGGGGGCGTCCCTCACGACATAAATATGTACGAGTGTTGTAAGAACTCCAAGTGCCATTATAAGTGTTGGAACAGTGTTAGGGAACTAACACTGGAATAATGGTTTCTCCATTCGAGCAATCGAAGTTTTGATAATGACAAACAAATGGAACTAATTCCATGTACAAAGTGATCTCAGGAAAGATAGCAAGTTCACAGGAAAAGCAAAGGGAAACGTTCCCTGTCAAGCCACCTGTGTACGTGGCAAGTAATTTTAAGGACAAGAGAGACATTTCACTATTGTCTTGGGCGGCAAGCCAAAGCTCCGAATGAATAGAGATGAAGAAGGGTACGCTAGTCTTTTTGAATAGTTTCGTACTCCCCAAGACAAGAAGGGCAAAGGCGTCAGAACTAAAGATGGAAACTCTATAAATAGTATGCGACGCCGCTAGGTCTAAAAGAGCTCTCGCACACAAGGAAACCAGATCTACAAAAGGAAAGAAAGAGATCGAGAGCCCGAGCTGATTCATTGAAGACATTCAATCCAGAAATTCAAGGAAGGAAGTATCAAGTGATGAAGACTGTGTGAAGATCTTCATCAGCTTGAAGAAGGTGGTTCCTGTGCTAAAGGAAACTGCACAGGAACGTGTAAGGTTCACTCTCTATATTCATTTGTGTTTAGACTAGAACTACTATGTCTTAATCGTTAGTATTGTTTGTGAGTGGGATTGCAAACAATAGAGAAGTTCGACTTTGTATTGTAGAACCTGAGATATATCAATAGAATATAGTGCGTGTTCAAAATCCTCCAAGGGAGGTAGAGGTTTACTCTTTAGCTAGTTGACTAAAGAGGTTCCTCTATAAACAACTGTGTCCCTGTCTTAAATTCCTGTTTAGTCTTGTTCTATATTATTCCGTTGCGTAAGGGAATTGTCACTGGAACAGTTCCCGACTGTCTTGACTAACAACGATCCTTCAATAAGTATATTTTTGATATTATAATACACTCGAATTTCAAGGAAATCAAAATACGATAATATAAAATTTTAAACATGTTAATTTTTAAAAAAAAAATAGAGCATATCAAGATAACATACAATTTAACCCCACAAGTATATAAGCTCGAGAATCATCTAATTCAACCCCACAAGTATATAAATAGGAGTTTGAGAGTTACACACCTATATACAACAAGAACTTTTGTGTTTTTGTTTATGTAATTATAGTGGTGATCGATCTGACATCTCTATACGTTAGGGTCCTACCAATCTACCATTGTAGAAGAATTGATTACTTACCCGAAAAGAAAAGGGAAAAGGAAATATGCATGTAACTAGCTAGATAGAGATTAATTGGGAAAGAACTAATGATTAACTACAGAGTTAGAAGCATATGCATATATCATAAATGGAAATAGTGGTAACAAAAGCACATGTAAATGTTTTTCGATGAAATTAGGACACGTGTATATCAATAGTTGGAATTGAATTAGGGCAATGTGTAATGCTTTTTAAGGAGAGCAACAACACATCGGATCCATCGAGCTGGGGCTCTTTTGCTCCCGCTAAGAATTATTGATTTGTATGAGTACTTTATGTGGATGTTACACATTCTAGCTTAGCTAATTATTTGTGTCACTTTAATTAGCTCGATTCGATCGAGACTATACACATATATAGACCTTTAGTTTCGATCATTCAAGGCACATATATGATCACGTACGTACATAGCATAAACCAATTAGTGAGGGTGTGAATTGGATGGTTGAATTAATTTCGAATGACAAGTCTCTTTCTGCATTGCCTTTTTACGTGTTACTTTCAATAAATTCTTCGCCACACAATTCATCACCTGGAGACTTCGATCGAAATCCCCCTTATTTGGCACCATATATAATTTGTTGATATATATTAAGGTACATACAAGTATTATGTGTTGCATATTGCATTGCATCCATTGACCAATTCAACTAAATAAGTATACGTATGCATGGCCGACGATATGTTTAGATATGTCATTCATCTATGTTGGGGTTCAATTATGAATTTCACATGTGAAATTGGGAGTGAAAACAACCTAATATATAAGGTTATGGGTCGCTCCTCCTATCACCAATTGAACTTCATGAGCGTGTATACTAGGCTCGGCAATCTAATATATGAAACAATGTAAAAGTATAAATAATAAATACATTGATCAAGCTAGCTAACTAATATTTTGAATCTGTTTGTTTTTATACGAGTTATATACTATGACATAGATAGTGGCATGACAAACTTAGATAAATACATGTGTGCTTTATGCATTTGGGAATGGGTTTAGAATTGCAAGAAGCAGGCTCAATCTAGGTTTAATATAATATAGGTGGTCTCCCCGTTTCAGCCGGTTTGGAGGTAGCAAGCTTATATGAACTTGGGCCTTATCATTCGAGCTTGCTTGCGTTAGGTCCAAAAGCAATGAAGACGACCCAATTGGATGATCCAAACATGAGCTTGCTCACTTTAAGTTGGAATGCATCGTTTTGATGTGTTTCGAGCAACCCGTGTCTGGCTCTTGATAGCTCACTTTTCACTCACGGTGCTTCAAAAACCAAAGAGAGAAAAGAGAGCGAAAGAGGAAGAAAAGAAAGTGAGAGAAAGAGAGGATTCCGACACCAGGGGTGAGCAGTCGACAGAGAGAGGTCCCTTGATTGAAGAGAGTCTCCTCCGAATTGGGTCACCAAACGTCTTCGTGTTCAATCTTGCTTCACATTTCTGTTTTTCTGTTTTTCTGTTTTTAAAGCGTTGTTTGTGCTTCTTTCGTTTGGATCTGGAGTTCGGATAACTCGATTTATAACATGTTTCTTTTCTTCCTGGTGTCTCTACCCCTTCTCTATCTTTTGCCTTTCTCCCTCGCCTCCAATCCACTTTTCCAGTTTTCTACTCTTGTTATTGACTAGTAATCCATCGACTACCAGAATATTGTCGACGCCAACCTTTAGTCCATGATTAACGCTCTTCTCCTCCAACTTTCTCTATATTTGGCAGTTCTCCAATGACCATAGCTCCACTTCTCTATTTTTCCACTCTCTTCGGAGGCACCGACCAGCTTCCAGTCTGTCGTTAAGACACAATATTATCAAATGCATGAAATCACTCATACCCTAATTTTGGATCCGAGTATAAACTCAAATATATTTCATTAGTATAACTCATTCTCATTTCTTTAGTTAAAAACTTAAAGCAAATATAATATGAGTTTAGGTAATTCTTTACCAGATTCTTTAATTGATGTTAGCACTCGAATGGGATCATACAAACCAAATTCAATACGGAGTAATATTTCAAAATGGTCTTAATGGTTTTTTTTTAAGAATGAGAGAAGGCACTCTTCGTCCACTCATAGGGGGTTTTACTAAAAAGAAAAAATGACTAAGTAGTCAGCATATGGAGGATAGTCCGACCCCTAACATCATCAAACAACATAGTAGAAATCTCATCGGGAGAGGCAGACAACACATAAAATCTAACAGAAAAATTAAAAGCTAAGGAAGCAAGAACATCCACTAGTCGATTGGCTTCGCAGTACACATGTCAAATCTGGACATGCGAGTTTCTCTTAAGTAATTCATAGGAAGAGAAGGTTTAGGCTGTGTTCGGCATAGGTTTTAGGGGGTTTTAGAAGGTTTTTATATTTTAAAACCTACCTTTTTAAGTGTTTGGTATAATAAGGTTTTTTACTAGGTGGAGGTTTTGGTAGGTTTGTTAGGAGGTTTTAAACAATAAAATAACAACCTAGGGAGAGAAAGGTTTTCGGAGGTTTTCGGAATTTTTACCTAAAATAACCTTTTAACTATTTTGATAAGAATTTTAAAATTTTATTTTCACATCACGTGTATTCCAGAAAGTGAATTCCCTCCTTTTTTTTCCTCCATTCCCGCCAGCCCTCTCCCAAATTTGCAGGTCAAGTACTCTTTTTATACTCAAATTTTGCCAAAGAAGACAAAAAAGCCTAGTCAACCCTAGTTATAGGCCTCCACTCAAATTTCTCTGTCACATCTTCTGAACAAATTTTTTTTGGATTCAAACGCGTGAATTGAACTATCAATTTGAGGTAAGTACTTTTTAATTTCGTGCTTTCTAATTTGCCGTGAAAATTTATTTTACCCTCAATTTGATGGGTAGTCCAGATTTGTGAAAATCCTACATTTTAGAAATTTGGCCATTGCTGACTTGAACTCAATCTGGCTTGTAAGAATCTGATGGGTCAAGATGATAAAGTGTTTGATATGAATTAGACGTGTTCTGTTTTTGATGATTTTTTTAAGGTCCTTTGTTGTTGGAATATGCATATTGTAGGAAAAAAGATCGAAGTGGTCTCCTTTGCATATTCATTTTCGCGATGGACGATCGACCAAAAAAACGAAGAAGAATGATAGTATCACAAGTGGTTATGCAAACCCAATATATGCTTTTGGCTAGTTATTACTACAAGTACATCTATAAGGTGCCATGCTATGATTCTTTTTTCACTGGATGTATGTGGATTCAACAAGTATTGAATGCAAGATCATGCATAAGATGCATAAATGCATTTCGCATGGAGCAACACGTGTTCCGTCATTTGTGTGATGAGTTAGAATTAAAATATGGCTTGTGTATTTCAAAGAACATGACAGTAATAGAGAAGCTTGGTATATTCCTATATACTATGGCCTTGGGGGTTTCAATACGAGATGTATGTGAGAGATTCCAACGTTCTAGTGATATGATAAGTAGGATAATCCATGAAGTTTTGGAAGCTATAGTTGGACGGTCACGTGGGTTTCGGGGCCTTGCACATGATATAATCAAGCCTAAGGATCGAAATTTTCCGCATATCCCTCAGAAGATAGCTAATGATGATCGATACAGTTCATACTTTGAGGTATATACTAAAGTTAACCTTATAAGAATTGGTTTGTATTCATATCATTCATGAATATATATATTAACATTTAACTTCAAAATCGTATTTTTTCTAGAATTGTATTGGTTGCATTGACGGGACTCACATCGATGCATGTATCCCGAGGAGCGTGCAAATCCCATACAGAGGAAGGAAGAATGTGTGCACATTCAATGTAATGGCGGTTTGTGACTTTGATATGCATTTCACGTTTATTTCAACAGGTTGGGAGGGCAGTGCGCACGACGCACGAGTCTTCGATCATGTACTCCGCACACCAGCCTTCAATTTTCCTCATCCACCACCAGGTAGTGTGTAGAATTTGTTGATTGGTTTGTTCAAATTGATTACAATATATTTGTTTGCATTATATTTGCATGCTTATCGTGCAGGACGATATTATGTTGTTGACAAGGGTTACCCGGACAAGCAAGGGTACTTGGTTCCATACCCGAAAACAAGATATCATCATGCACAGTTTCAAACTCAAGCGCCTGAACATGCCCAAGAAGCATTTAACAAGGCACATTCATCATTGCGTGGGTGCATTGAACGCAGTTTTGGTGTATTGAAGAAGAGGTGGAAGATATTGAGAACGATGCCAAGCTACGAAGTCTCTACTCAAGTTGATATAAGTATTGCATGCTTTGCTCTACATAATTTTATATTAAAGCACTCATATGAAGATGATGAATACTTTCAAAAAATGGAAGAGAATCCAGAAGCATATTTAGGGTCAAATACATAAGACGAGGATGGAGAGGAGGCAAATCAAGGTGGAATGAAGGATGTGCGTGATGCAATCGCTCTCAAGATTTGGAATGATAGATATTATTAATGTTCAGATACTAAACTTGTTATACTCCACAAAGTACTAGTGTCATTTGATGAAGTATTTGCAATTGTGGTTAGCTTCTAAAATTTTCATGTGTGATTTTGATATTTCTAATTAACTTGTAGTAGGCAGACATTGAGCTCTTTAAACTAATTAAGCACATAGTGCAACAACGATAAAGGTACGTGCATAGTAAAGAAACAAATGAATAGTAAGAGCTTTTCTTTCAAATTTGAATAAGCACCTGCAAATTTATAGTATTGAACGAATATCTATACTAGCATCAGACCAACAGAATATTTGAAAAATATAATGAACTAATGCACTATGAACATGAATTAATTAATCACACAATATATATAGGAGAATGAGAAGTGAAATAAAGACAAGAATGATAAAGCATGTATCTTAAATTACTAGCTAGTAAGATGTTCAACTCAAAGAAATTAACAAATTTTTCGTACTCAAGAAAACATCCTGTAGGATCAAACTAACACTAACACCATCCCAAAGGCACGCACGCCAAAATAATGAACCTCAAATACAAACTAAATATAGAATGCATCCATCCCTCCAAGCAAACACATATACTCTATGCTTATCATCTTCAGTCCTTCCCTCCACTCTTTTGGAACTGCCATTGCAACCATGTAAGCTTTGCGGAGTTGCGTTCGATGGCAAGGAACATAGATATTACATCCTCTTTAAGCAGCGTAGTAATGGCAAAACACCATAATGGTGTGCCCTCAACCAATAGGTTCTCAACAATCATTTGATCGATTACTTCCATCACCGCTTTTGAGGTGTCTATCTTTTTATTTGAAGTCCCAGCTGATCTAGCGGCATCTGCCTCCCACATAGATAACATCTTTTGATTCGTTTCATTGAACATAGCAAGTTGTTGGTGGTAAAGAGAAGAACCGTGTGATTGTCGGCTCTTGCGTTTAGGTCCTCGAGGGTTTGAAGATGTTGTCAACGGACGCTTTTCCCTTGTTGTCGGACAAGCATTCATCGTTCTAGCTTCTGGAGAGCTCATATCTCTTATGAAATCTTGTATTATGTTTGGATTGTGGCTGTCAAGATCAATATCATAAAGACTTTCAAGGTTGGAGTCCATGTTGGTAGTTCCATCAGTGTTATGTTCAACATTTGGGATTCCCATTGTAGCATAGGGATCTATATTTACCGATGGTACTGCACAATGCTGTCCAGTTGCAATGGTGCCTCCAAAGAGTTGGTCCCACAAGTCCTCAAGATCTGGTGCTATACCCTTTCTGCGAAATTTCTTATAATCCTTATTCTCCTGATACAAACAAGTCAAAGAATTAACTTCACCTTAACATATAAACAACATTGAATATGATTACCATATAAAATTTATTGATTTTCTTACTCGTATTTTCTTCTCCCACCACTCATCATCAGCCATGATTCGTCCCTTAACGGGGTCCCAACCGAGCCCGGTTTCACCATGCTTTAAATCTTTCCAGTCTCTCCACGTGCTTTTCATTCCCTTGAATTTGTTATGTAACGTCTCTTTCCCACATCTTAAACCTACACGCTCCTCAAACGATATTGTAAGATCGACCCAACTTATAGCCTGATCCCTACCATTTTTCTTTTGATAGTCTAGCAACATGTCGATTAGAGTCCTCACTAGCTCATCACTCCACGGGAATGCCTTCTCTTTCTCACGACCCTTGTTGCTGGACGCCATCTAAAATATTTGGTTTTCATTTAATTTCAAGGTACCAACAACAATATTAAATGATATAGTAAACAAAAGAAATACAAATTCGCATAAGTTAACAACATATAAACAAACAGGGTTGACCTATACAATATTATAGGAGGCCACTTGAATCAAGTTGATATCTGATGGCAATTATATATAAAAACATGCATAAATTAACAACGCACTAGAGATTTTTTTCATCTCCTTTTCAATAAATTAGGTTGAACACACAAACATACAGATGGGATCTTCATGCGCATTAATAAAAGGCAAAAAAAATCGATGCACAGTAAACCACATGAAATAATGAAGGCAAATTAAAAATTAATCAAACAATGAAGAAGATAATTACACTAGAAAATTCAATGCGTAAAGCAAATTATAATATACTCGATCAGATCCTCTCAGTTTATAAAAACCAATTGCAATCTATTATAATATCTTACTTGTGACAGAACGAGAGGAAACGAGGGGAGAGAAGGATGACCGATTGTTCGACTGATTGCTCAAACTATTGGAGCGTCAATATTATCTTCATACGGTTGGGATGGGGGCATGTGGACAGATGAAGAAATTTTTTAATTTATATTGCGTGATAATTCGGTGGTATCCTTGAGGTAATTTTAACCTAAAACCTAGTAAGAAAACCTTACATTGCCAAATAGTTAACTAGGTTTTTATGAGGTTTTTGGAGGTTAAAAAAAGTCATTTAAAAATCTATTAAAAACCTCCACCTTCTCAAAAACCTCCTCAAAAACCTTAACTTCCTAAAAACCTTTGTGTTGCCGAACACAGCCTTAATGTGTAGACATGCATATATGTTAAGGCATGTGGCACATGGGTACCATCAACAATGCTTATCATTATCTCTTATGTTACAGTATTTTCATTGATAAATATCTAATCATGTTAATGTGTTTTGTCATTTTGCTTCCTTACTTAACAAATGACAAGACATTTAAATATCAAGTATAGTGACAATTCCGTATGAAGTTTATTATAAAAAAAATTGGAACTTATGAATTTTAGGCAAATGCACATGTGTTTATTAGTATTTAAAAACAAAGGAAATTGTTATTCTAACGGAGGTTCTTTCGTGGGACTTTGAATATGTCCCAGCCGTCAGGATCTAAAAATAATATGTTGCCTAGACATATCACATATATTTATTAAAAAGGAAAAAAGAAGCATGGATATATTTATTTAAATAATACGTATATTTTTTTAACAACTTTAATTTGCATGTGTGCTTAAAACCACTAAAAACCGCTAGACGGATTCTAGACGGAGAGGAGCTGCCTAACGCCTAGACAATTTAAATAGATGCTTTCACGAATTAAATAGTCTTTTAAACAGGGTGAAAGGCTAGATGGACTAGCACCTTATATCACTTAAGCAGAACCTAGATAGAGCTAGGAGAAATTTTTTAGAACAATGCTTAAACTATATACATTCGAGTTACATTAAAATGTACATCTCTTAATGAAGTTATATGCTAGTCACATAACTTAGTTAATAGTTGACTACCAACTTGCCTGATTTATCAACCCGGTTTCTTATGTGGACCATTCAATTCATCTAATGAATTATGTGTCTTGCACATTAAAATTTTTGAGTGAATTTTTTTGATATCAACTGGTGATTCAAACACGACTAATAATTCTTATTTTTTTTAAACATCCACTTGTTTAAAAAAGAGGCAACTTCTTCTATCTATATTAGATGCATTGAAAAGATTCAACGATTATTATAAATATACACGCCTCTAGAAAAAAGTGCATTTACATCAGAACACATCCCTAAAACAAACCTAGTATAGATTTTTAGAGTCTATTTTAATGAACATAACCTTAAGGTAAATAACATGTGATAAAATCGGGCATTCGCGTACGTACAATCCTTTGGTTGTAAGTTGTAATTGTTGGATCATGACGCATTAGTAACAATACAAGAAACTAGTAAAGTTCCTTAGGAAGTGGAAATAAACAGTAAGAACACAGAATTTATAGAGAAAACCTTCTGTCCAACCAACAAGTCGTAAAAAGAAAAAACTTCTACCTTTGAGACTCCTTCTCAGAGGATTTTCAATAGAATACTTTTATTAAGTTTCAACGATTACAAGGCAAGTCAAGTTTTCTAGTTACTGAAGACACCAACTAAAGTTCAACCAATTAGACTTCTACAACCCTAAGCGTAAACCTAAATCGAAAGTAAACTACTGACTTACTTGTGGATTCTTCACCGGAAAAAGCCACACACTCGTACACTTGAAAAGCTCTCTCTCCATGTTCGTCGTCTACAACCACACATTAAACCTTAGGTATAACTTAGCTATTTATAAGAAATGTCAAGTATGATTTTATACGTAATTCTTGCCTAATTACGCAGATTTTCCACTTAACAAATCCCACACAAAAAGGTAAAAGTATTGTTTTTTGATTTGTATCCTTAACTAATTCGATTTTATCCTAAACCGAATAATCTTGGATTTCCTAGATAAGATCGTGTATGCTTTGATCTTATCCTTTTTAATCTTTTTAAGCAACCGCCTACAGCTGTCATATCTTCGTAGAAGATTCCTCGCAAAAGATCTCGTAACTTGCCATTAATAGAAAGCCGTGTTCCGTCTGAGATGCGCTTCCTAAATCTGTCACTCGTTCCCTCCATCGTTCCTCACGATGTTCCATCACTCATGACCATGTACCTGTTTTCCTGAAACACTTACATGTAAAAGCAAGTTATATTAACTAAGTTTGTTATCATTAAAAATAAGAGAAATCATGAAACAACCATTGTTCCAACAGTAATCAATTATTTTTGCTAAATATTAATTTTGTTGAAAAAAGCTAGGCCATATGGTAACCAAGCTCATTCCACCAGAAGAAGTATGTGGATTGGGTTCATATTGAAAAAAGGGATAATATAGTGAGTGAAGTTTAAGCTTTAAGACACAAAAAATCAGCCTTTATCAATCATATCAATCATATCGCAATTAAGTCACCTTCTTACACTTACCTACAGTAGTTAACTAGAAGAAATCATTCGAGATTTCCATGTCTATATTTGATCTATCTCCGTTGGGGACGTTTTTAGGAATTCATGTTTTAAAATATAAAAACAATGATCAAACTCACAGTTTTAATAACAATAGATATCATTTGAAAACTAACATATTATGTCCAAGTATTTTATGGGAACTTCGGATTGTCTTACTTCCACTACCTTAGAAACCGTTTAACATTTGTTCTCAAACTCTTAGCGAACACATACGATCTAACAATCTCCTTGTCAAAGCTGGCATTTCGAATGTCACATACATAAGGGATATTTTAATTTGCGCGCTTTTTAGTTTTGATCAAAACATGGATAATGAATATATGTGCTTAACTACAATTCTATTCATAATGGATCGTATTATTATTGCCAATGAAGGCAATTTAGTGGCTAGTAAATTACTCCTTGGCAACTCAGAGATTACATTTAGAATCATCCACTACTTTTAATTCACATTCGCATGAATGTTCTAGAACGACTGGATCAAATATAATATCAGAGATTCTTCTAATTCTTACCTATTTAAAATAAAATAAAATAAAAGATTATATGATACAAAGTAGGACCTCATCGATTTTGTTCTTGAATTTATATCTCAGGATTCTCATCCGATTGGATGCCATAGGACGGATGAATTTTAGATAAGGCCACCCTCTATTCCTTCTTATCAATACTTGGTGAGCCCGAGGAATCAATCAGATGGGTGAGCCCAAGGCCCAGAAAGAGGCCCATTTTTGGGCCTGTTATTTGTTGAAGAAGATAAGGCAGGTTGCATTTGGGCTTTTGAATATTAAACTGTTGGACTTGTGACCATTAAACTAGAGATTACTCATCCAACAACATTAATCATAGGGTAATCAATTTTGACACATTTTCTTCTTCTATGGACCCCCATTCTTCTTTATTGAAGGTAATGTCTTAAAAGTTTGGCCACCAATTTCATTTGAGCTAGTCTTAATAAATACTAGTTTTTTTCCAATCTAGGACTGTTTGCTTACTAATGATAAGAACATGGTGTAAACATCATAATGAAGTGACATTATTACCTTAATGCATTGCATATAACCTTAGTTGTGTCTCCTCTCTCAACATGATTAGTATACTCCACGTGACTTATATATCATATCCAATTCTCTGTCCCATCGATCTCAAGCATTTATTATGGGATCCACATAAGAGTTTTTGTTTATCATGTTTATATAAAATAAAACAACCACAATTTTATTCTTTGTTTTGGTCTTACATTTGTTTTTGGCTCGTCCATTTCGATCAGTTAATACCGTTTTATAACTACATTGAATACTTTGTGACCTCGTTTTAAAAAGACTCTCCTAATATCAGTCTTTTTTCCATACAGAATGTTAGGGAAATCGAACTCGAATTTCCTGATCAACACTAAAAAAAAGTCTAACATCACTCTATCACTTTGCTTAAGACTTGAAATATTCTGTTCAAAACTTGAGTTCCCAACTAAGTCTTATAAATTATACTACCTCCGTTTCGTCATGTAAGTCGTTTTTTAATTTTACACAGGAATTAAGACAAGCTTAAAATAGAAAAGATGATAATTTAATGTTTGTTTTATCACATGCACTATTAACTCTTTAAGCACGAGAATTACTTGAGTTAATGAATGTTGTTGGAATGTTAAGTAAATTAAATAGAGTAATGATCTATTTTAGAAAGTTTTACATGGTTTAACTGCATCAACATTTCTACCTTATTGATGAGTGTTGCAAACTGCTCAATGACCCCTCATGGACAACAAATTAGTGCACATATGCTCTAGCTAATCTTTCCTTAGAGTTATCTTCTTCTTTTATCGAATTCTTTTATATTCATCAATATATTGTCGAGTTCTTGAAGTGGGATATAACCTCTTACCTCGTCTTAGGGGTGTTTATTTTTTTTAGCTAATATATAAGACTACCGCAAAGTTTTGCTTCGTTTCCCAACCAAAACAGTATATTTGACATGACAATTCAATTACATTAATTTATAAACCAACTTAAAGCTAATAAAGGTAATAGTAGTAACTAATAACTAAATTGAAAGTAACAATCACCATTTAACCATAGATTTTTTTTAAGTATAGCTTTTATAAGTTAGTTACTCCTATCTACGTTTAACATGTTAACAATTAAATTAAATCAAAATGATTTGATACTCACAAAAAAGCCAAATTAATTGTATCTTTTAATACATTGTATTATTTGCACATGTAACAAACACGGCCTTTATTAATGCATGAATAAAAACGCAAAAGAGAGAATTTGAACACGCGTCCTTCCCCAAATGCTTCTGCATTCAATCTCACTCTTCATCTTCCTGGTTTTCACTCCCTGAATAAAGTATTCCTGTGGGTACACAATCGCCGAATCATCCTCCTTTTCTCTTGAATCTCGCACTTCACACTACTCAAAGTATCAGAAAGTCCAGGAATTCGGGATCCATGGAGGAGATACAGCCGCTACAGTATCAAGAATCCCAGATCGACGCCGCCGGAGCTCTTCCGGCGGCCCAAAATGCCAACACAACCAAGCGTCAGCGTCGTCCTAGTGTCCGATTGGGCGAAATCGGCGATCAGCCGGCGGCGGTGGCCACCTTGTTCCAAGAGTCCCTCCGGCGGCCGAAGAATTGGAAGCCCTCCGGCGGTAAGGACCAGGCCGGGAAGTCGTCCAAGATCCGGCAGTTAGCGAAATTGAATGGCGGATCGTTCCACCAGGAGGAAACCCTAGATTTGGTAGAAGAGGAGAACAGGGATTCGAACTTCGATAATCTCGCGATTGGGAGTTGGAGGACCAAGGATTCCTCCAACTCGAAGAGAGCGCCGAAGAAGCCGCGGACGAATTGGCTGCCGAAGATCAAAGAGGTCGACGCTCGCAATGCGGAGGAGGATAACAAATCCGGCAGGGGCGATGAGGATGAAACTGATGCACATTCGAAGGAGCAATTAGGGTTAGGAGGAAGCCAATTGAGGAGATCGCATAATAGCAGTTCTAGGGTTAGGGTTGAGGAGGAAAGAGATCTCCACAATGAAGAGGATGAAGCCGATCTCGATGGTCCATTACAGGCGAATGACAGGGATGTTGGTGGTAGCCTAGATGGAGTGAAGAATTGGCTTCGAGGATTGGGATTGGTAAGGTACTGGCCAGTTTTTGAGATCCATGAGGTTGATGAAGAGGTCTTGCCATTGTTGACCTTGGAGGACCTCAAGGATATGGGCATAAATGCAGTTGGATCCAGGAGGAAGATGTTTGGTGCTATCCAGAAGCTTCGAAAGGGGTTTTCTTGATGATTCACACTTCAATTAGGGCAATCTAGGATGCAGGAAGAAGAATCTTCATCATGTTTTTGTGCTGGAAGATTGATGATGGGTTCATGACTTTTTGGGGTTTTTGGTATAAATTTTGATGCAATCTCTACGTGAACTACTAACCAAGTTGGTGCTGAAGATATACTTTTTGTTCTTAGAATCTTGAACCTTTGCTGTCATGTTATCAGTCTGATGAAATTTTTGGTGTAATGCTGATGAAATGTGTAGCTTTTTTTTTTTCGCCTTCCAATTAGATTCAGTAGGATGGAAAAAGTTTAATGTTTAGAATCCTGATGCACAACTATTGTAGTAAACAAAGTTTTATCATGAAAATGTTGATCTTCTAGTGGATCTTTGGTGTGTTTGTGTACATGATTCTTCTGTATGATCACTTCATAGGGAATTGGATGGGTTAAAAACAGAAGGAAAAAGAGGCCACCTTGCACATAATTTTCTTCTAGCAAGTGATACAAAAAAATATATTAACATATGGTAAGTGTTCAAAAGAAGAAGAGAAATACAGAATGTGAAGCAAAAGAAATATATGGCAGCAAACTTTGTGATATTTAACAAATAAAAAACCAATTTTTTCTACACATAAAAAAACAAGATGAAAGATCCTCAAAGACACTTAAGTTAATTTTTTCTCAAGTTGATAGTCCAGCTTGATTGTTCCATCTTCTTGGTGATCTTTCTTTGGTTCTGCAGGGAAGTACTTTATTCCTACTAGGTCCCCAACTACATTGATAACCTGTGTATAAAAGCACAGTAAATGAACACAAGAGGATAAAATGGGAGTTCATTAAAAATTTATGTTCAGAAATGCAGCTTACCTTCAATGCATGAACAAGATCCTCCCTCGAATGAGAAGCAGATATACAAATACGCGCTCTAGACAACAACAAAGGAGTTGCTGGGAAACCCACAACAACAACAGCCACCTGTGGCACACAGATAGATTAAAACCTAGTCCATAAATGCAGGAATTTCTGAGTTGTACAAATATAAATGTGATCTTACATCACGCTTGAGGCACTCTCTAGAAAACGCAGGAATTTTGGCTGGATTGTAAAGCATAATGGGCATTACAGGAGAATCATTATCCCCAAGAACCTCAAATCCCATCTTCTGCAGTTCTGACCTGAAAAAGTTGCTGTTCTCACGGATTCTTGCAAGCTTCAGAGCGCCTGTTATTCACCATATATGATTTGTTAGCATTGAAAATCAAAGTGAAAACATTAGTACTAAGACAAGAACAGCGCGCACCTCTACTAGAGCCATCCTCTCCAAGAATGACCTTTATGGAGGATATAATTTGCTGTGCTGCTGGTGGTGATATGGCTGTACCGTATAGATGGGCTGGGCACGTGTGCTTCAAATATTGAATAAGCTCCTGTAAATCAACATGAATGTATTTAGCAAGTTATGGAGTTGAAATATCTGCATTTATTGTCAAATCCAAAGGGATAAGGCAGTAATTGAGATCCATGATAAAAGAAGGATATATTGTGGTAGCATTTATGACTACTAATATTGTACAAAGTATCTCAGAAATTAGTGCAAATGGTCGACATCTGAGATTCAGGATCTATTAAAGAACACTATTATTTAGACCAAAATAGAAATTACAGTGTAGTGAAAAATATAAAGTACTAGACAATTCATGCCACTCATTTCCAGTTAATTAATTACATTTGATCTATTTTAGCTAAAATCACAAGGGAACAAGAAATCAATGGATTCTTTGATTATCAGTGATTGCTAACCATCAGCTGATGAATTGTTACCCAAAGAAAACTACACAATTTTAAGGTGTATAAGATCATGATTAAAACAAAAAAAGAACTTTATAACTTTTGTTGGTATTCTCAATAGACAAACCTTTGATCCGGCAATATAACCTCCACATGATCCAAATGATTTTGTAAAGGTTCCCATCATGATATCCACATCTGCAGTATCCACGCCTAACAGCTCGCAGACACCTCTCCCGGTTTTTCCAACTGCTCCAATACTGTGAGCTTCATCCAGGTAAAGATATGCCTAGAATATCCACAAAGAACCAGAATTCAAGAATTAAAACAAAACATGGAGAAAAGGAGAACTCAAAAAAAATCTCAACCAAAAGCACAGAATAGTTTAGAAGGTAATAAAATAGAAAAGTATAAATGTTAGTTTAATGCGGCAAAATACTATTAACATCACCCACCTTGTATTTCTTGCATACTGCAACAATCTCTGGAAGTTTGCAGAGCTCCCCCTCCATACTATATATTCCCTCCACAACAACAATAATTTTCTTCCACGGTCTATGTGTTCGAGGCTGACCCCCAGCAATTTGCTCTCTCAACACCTTCTCCAAGTGAGATGGCGCTGAAACAACAAACGTTCAACATTATTACTAAGAGGAAAGATAGGAACTGTTCAAAATATGGATCCTTCACAACAGATTAAAAAAATTTCACATTAATCAACACGACACAAGTAACAGCCAACTGTGATTAAAAACTAGAAAATCCTAAGAACTTAGCCATTTACAGTACAAAACATCCCCAGTGATCAATAACGTCATTATTTGTTCAAATAGAAGTGCTTAATAGCAATCACTAAGACTTACTATTATGTTGAAACACTCTGATGGTAGCTCCTGATCCCCGAGCACCATTGACAATGGAGCTGTGGTTCAGAGAATCACTGATTAACAGACCTCCCTGTGTATCAACATCATGATCAAATGAGATTTTAAATTTTAGATTATTATTCCAGTACTCAACATCTGAAGAGAAATGTCATCTTAGAGAAAAGCAAGCAGTATAAACCTTCCCAATCAAGACAGGGATTATAGCAGAATTTGTCACATAGCCCATTCCAAAGACAAGTGCAGCTGGCTTTCCAACAAAGTTTGCAACACATTCTTCAAGTTCTATGTGCAACATAGTAGTGCCTGGAAGAATGAATCACATCAGTATACAAATATGCACAATGAACATCATAACAAATAATATAATGAAGGTACCTCCATCAACACGGGCACTACAGGTACTTGGAGAAAACTGCTTCAGTGTCTCAATCACACGTGGAGTGCAGTACTCATCAGCTGCAGCAAAACCAAGATAGTTGTATGATCCCAGGTTAAGGCAATGCTTAACTTTATCTGTCCGTCTGCATCAAATGAAGCAAATTGAGCTCAATAAAAGAATTTCATTACAGACAAAGATTAGCCATGCCATAATCTAACCTAAACAAACACAAACAAGAAAACCAAGTGCAGCAATACATAAGAGAACTGGTGTTCATAAATATATTTTAGGAAAAAATATCCTGAGTACATACTTCAGTGTTTTGTTATGATCATTCGAAAAACGCTCCACCACATCAAACCAAGCATCTGGAGCACTTGCAATAGGTCGACCAAAACAATCCTGTGACAAGAGAAAGGCAATGTATAATCACTACAATGCACAAACACATCAAGATTCAAACTTCACTACCCACAAAAGCCAATCAATGCCAACAATAATTCCAGAACAGAAAAAGTAATAAGAACCAGCCCCCACTAGCCAGTAGCCTATTGAATGAGCTGGAACTTGGAGGAAAATATAACGCTTCATCCTTAACAAAGAAAAGAAACTCTTAACAGGAGGAACAAGAGATGATCCAGTTCCCTGGGTCGCCTTTTTTTTTTTATATAAACAAACTCAGATACACCCTCAATGAGCATGAATCCATCGGGCAGTCCTATCCAATCAAACTATTGACATGACTATTGAAGATCTCAGCTTTTGAATTGAAGAACTAGTTGGATTGCTCAGCTCTGTTTACCTCGAAGTTAATAATTAGCTCAAGGCATCATATCGAAGCGATATCAGCTTAGATTCAGCATAAATACCTGAATACGAAGATACAGGCGCCGAATATAGAAATCTTCAAGCCCTAGGCAGATTGGCGCATAACCCTAAACATCCAAAATCCAATAAACACTCCCAAATTTTAGACAATGAAGTACAAAAAGAATTTAAATAAAATTAACAGAGTGAGCTGACAGATTGAAGACAGACCTGGAGGTTGCTGGCATGCCACCAATCGAAGATCTTCCTGAAGAAATCACGAAATTGGCCGAACGCAAACAACAATCCGTAACTGAAGTAGGTGGTCAAGGCTGTCAAATACGGAATCGTAATCATCTTTGCTCGATCAACAGCTCTGAGCCTACAATCCCAGCAGATCTTGAGATCGTAGAAGACGGAGAGGAAAGGGGGGAAACGGACGGATTGGTCAAATATGGGGACCGAAGAAACCAATCATCCCAAATTTCACTGGATTTCACTGGATTTTTTAATTTTATCTCTCAGCTTTGAGATTTTTCCTTAATTTTCCGTTCGAATTTGACTTGTTGCCGTTGAATTGTTGATTAGGGATCTTGAAAAATTGCTTGGAGGGATCTATTGGGCCGTGTGGGCCAACTCGAGGCGGCTGAAAAGCCCATTGTTTTAGAGCATGGTCGTGCGATTTGACACGACAAAAAACATGTTGTTTAATCACATTTATCATATTTGGCAGACTACAATAACGATGAAATAGCATTAAATATGCATTAAATGAAAATTATAATCCTATTATGTAGAATATAGGGCTGTTATGCAATTTATGTTATTCCTTTTAGGCCCATTACCTTTTGATATTTGTACTTTTAGCCTAGTATAAAAACATATGAAAATTTCAGTTTTTGTAAGGCAAGACAGATAGCCTTTAGCCTTGTTTCAATAGTTGAAGGAAATTGATTTTTAGGTGAAAGTTATTTTTTGTGTCTTGAAAAATATAAAAAGTATAGAGGGGTACACGGATTTGAAAACCGTTAAAAGTAGTTTATAGAGAGAAAGTAATTTTTGGAGAAAAATAGAAGCTCATCTGCATGGATAATTTGCTCCCCACGAAGTTTTGGGTCTATAACGTTCTTCCACTAATCTGTAAAACCCCGACTTCCGTCGAGGCGCTACTGGGAAATAGATCTTACAAGGTACTATTATTTAGGTTGACAACTACAATGTAAGACCTTACAACTCGGGCACGACGAGAAAAACATAATAAAACATCCAACCTTTATTTAATAAAACTTAGAAAACGTAATCATGCATGAATCCCTGAAAATTATAAATATTCAAATACGTCACTACGCCTACTGAAATTGAACTACTCGAACAAAATTATAATAAACGAAACTCAATACCAACTCCGTCTAAACAAATATTAAAATCAACATTCTAAACTATTATAAATAACTAGTAAAAACCAATCCCACTATGACACGCGCTCTTTACCGCTCCGGCCCGCCATCTTGCCTCGGTTCCTGCACGGCTCCCTGATTTATACCTGGAACTGAAAAATGTTCCCCGAAGGGTCAGCGTCTAATCTACCAAGCTAGAAAGAATATGGAAACTGTAGAACGCTTTTAAAATTATTTATCTATAGTCAGCATACAATTCCACAACCGCAATCATAACTCTAAAGGCCAATACCTAAATTAATTATATCAGTCACACAAGTCACATACGCATTTACAATCACAGTCACACAACAATGCAATTCTTCCTTTGTCCACCATCCGTCTTCCAAGACGCTCATCACCGCGCCGAGTGCAGAGGCAGGCCCTCCCACTCCACTTCCCAATCTCCCTTCTAACTTCGGGCTAAGCCTCCACTGGAGCGCTTGCCAAAAACACACAGATAATAATTTTCGTTTGAAGGGGTACGATTTTCCCAGTCACACGGGTCAAAGTAGCCAACTCTTCCTCAACACCAGCTACGATGGGCCGTGTCGGAAACGGTACCAACACAGAGAAAACGTTCCAAAATAATTTCCGATAAAACACATTTAAAATCATTAACGCACACAGCACACAAGGAGTTCAAATCAATTTAAAAGGTATTCGGGACTAGTTCCCCAAAACCCGTCCTACAATATCGATACGCAATCTAACAAGGGAGAAAAGAACCGAGCAAGTCGAAAAACGACTTACCTCGAACGAAGGATCCTCAATTAAGCCGGAACTACGATCTCAAGCGGAAACGATTCCCTAAATAATTATAAAGAAAAGATTAAGTAATCGGGCTTTTATAACTAGGCCTGCTAATTAATTCACTTATTTTAACCCATTAGTCCAAGCTACTTAATATTTACCCATTTACATACTAGATCCTAGCCCACCAATTTCTCCCAGCCCATCGTACCAATTTTGAGGCCAAGACCGGACCAATTTTAAATTCCAATTAAACCCAATTCGGTCCAAAATTGGACCCAATATCCCGATCAGCCCAAATGAACTTGTAAAAAAAAACAAGACAAAAATTGGGCCCAAAATACTCGGCCCGTCTCCCCTCACACGCGGGCATGTAATTGGCCCAAGTTTGCCCAAGTTGACCAGGCGCGAGATTTGACCAACGCGTGGCCCCCACCCCCCGCCTTTCTTCCACCTCGAGCCCTTCGGCCTCTGGTTTTCGCCTTCTCCCCTGCTACGCCGCCCAGCGACCTCCGAAACGAGGAAAACAAGCTACCTCGTCGTCCGATCGCGACCCCCCTCCGACCTCTCCCTTCTTCCTCGACCGCACCCACTCACCAACCCGACTTCTGATTCGCCCCCCGATTAACCCAAATCCCCTGGCCCGACCTCTGCCTCGCCGGCGATTTGGCAACAACGCCACCCGCCCATTCACCCGAGCCTCACCTCCGTTCCCTTTTTCCGACCCCCCACCAATCCCAATTTCCCGTTTCCGTCTCTGTGTTCCCATCCCTGCCCGACGTCGACGACGAAAAGCGATGACACCATTGCCGCCCTTGTTCGCGCCCCGCCGGCGTTCCCAGGCGGCCCCGAACCACCCGTCTCCGGCGACCCAACTCAGCCCCGTCCCAAAACGATAACAACAGAGAGAAAAAAACAAACAGGGGCAAGGAACTGACCGGTTCTTGTCGAGACGGTGAACTCCGACGATCTTGCCGAATCTCTTCCGCTGTATCCGGAAAGCAGAACCGAGGGGGAATGGATGATGAAGGATGTGAGGTGAATCGATGAAGGATCGGAAGAGATATTTGGAGCAGATTGATCGATCGGTATATAATAGGGTGGTCTCTCAATCTAGATTTAGGATAACTAACTATAAAAATTTGGATAAGATTTTTATTAAGGTAAAGATAGAATTTTGGTTAATGTTTACGGTAACTTAGTTTAAGATAGAATTTGTGATTCGATTCCATTGAAAGATTAGGATTAATCTCACAATATATATATATTTATATATGTGACTAAATCCGGATTAATATATCGGATCATTAAGACCTATATTTTCCTAAAACGAGGTTGCCTGTGGTTCAAAAACTCGATTGTCTGTAACTTAAAGAACTCGTTTTTCCGACCCACGAGACCTACACGACTACGGATATTACACACTAATCCACTAGCAAATTGCTTTATTCTATCTGTTTATGGTGTTTTTGGTTTGAGTTGAATTATTTTCATTGTATCAGAGTTGTAGCGGTGAAGATACGACTCGAAATCAATGGAGGTCGTTTGCCCTAAGTGGGTGTTTTCAGAAGTCGGAAGGTGCTTGCTTGTTATAAGCTGGTGATTCAGAAATCAAAAGGTGTTTCAGATCTAGACGAAGATGGACCGTGAATCAATGGTGCAAGGCGAGGTTTGAAGGCAAACAAAAATGGCGGTCGATCGCCAACAACTTTGTGCACTTAATGCATCCCACAAATGTATTTAGGAAATTTTCTAAACTTGGGGAGATCTCTACCCATTTTGGAAAATCTCTAAATAGAGAAAAAGGTAGGGAGTCTGTTGGACCAAAAAATAGTCCAAAATCCCTAAAAGTCCAATCCCCATGAATTTGGGGAATTTGTTGGGCTTGCTCTAACCGACCACCATTCCATTTTCACATCACCTCCTCCTTCTCATCCGCTAAAATCACTCTCTTTAAAGTCAATCACTCTCCAAATAAACCACCATTAGACCTGGGTCCGCTTCCAGAACCGGCGGAAAATCGGCCGGAACTGGTACCATGGTTTCGATTCCCATTAAAGTTTCGGTTCCAGTTCCCCAACCCCAGGAACCGAAGAACTGTCGTTTCCATCGCCAACAACTTTTTTTGAACTGAAACAAATATCGTGATCGCGATTATGGCAAAAAGAAAAACCACAATCGTAGTTTTATGCCAGAAAACCAACAACTAGTTTTTAACGACTAGTTCTTAATGGCAACGGCTAGTTGATAATTTTCTTCTTTAAATACCTAGATACATGATCTCGTTTCAACCCACACTACCAATATCTCAAGTTTACAAAACTCTCTCAAGTTTCAATCTCTCAATGTTTACAAGTTTTTATAATTGCTTTCTTTTCCACACATTATTTTCATAATTGTCCTTTCAAAATAATAACATAATTGTCTCTTACATCATATTGCATTGTAATTTTGTATTTCATCATCTTCTTAATATTTACTTTGTTCTCTACTTCTTTTTGTTTAGTTATATTTTTTAAGAAAAAGGATGGATTTGTTGATCAACTTTTTGGCACACAAGAGAGTGGTGTCAATATAGAATTTGTACCTCCTATTAACTTGTTAGAATTCTCGGATCCCAATGTGGTACAACCAGGATCGTCCACTCCCAATGAAAATGAGAGAGTGGATGTGGATGGACCCGATGCTCCAACCCTTAAATTCGATATTTTTACAAAACATTTTGAAAGGGAGCCTATGATGCACCTCACAAGAAATATACAATTCATTATAATTATTGTGATAAAAAATACACATGGTTGGCGGGATCGGGCTATGAAACTTTGTCAAAACACGTGAAAAGATCACACCCCGACAAGTTAGGTATGATGCGAGGACATTCCCAATACTTCGGGTTTGCAACCTCTTCTTCCTTAACCCTCATAACCCACATTTATTTAGTTATAACAATAATGCTAGTATGTATGCTTTTCCAAGCCTATTTGTGTTGATCACTTATCATTTAGTTTTGTCGAAAAGTTAGGATTTAACAATTGGATGACTAATCATGTAAAACCCGCTTATAAACCGACCAATAGGAAGTCGATAAGAAATAATGTGATGAAAAGCTTATAAAAATCGTAAAATGACATTAGTGAATTTTATTTGTGAAAATGATATTAAAGCTAAGTTTCAATTTTTGGTGACATTTGGAGTGATCATTGACAAAATCATGCATTCATGTGCTTAACATGTCATTTTATTGATGATCATTTTGTTGTGCAAAAATATGTTTTGGCTTATAGAGTATTTGACTATTCTCATAGCGCTTTAATGATTAGTAACATTATTCGTACTATTTTGGATGAGTATAGACTACTTCATCGAGTTTTTTCTATCTCGTTTGACAATGCATCTAACAACACCGCTTCAATTCAAGATTTGATTCTCCATTGTCAACCAATTCATGAAGTGAAGTATTTCATGTAAGATGTGTTTTCCATATTTTAAACTTATATTGTCAAAGATGGTTTAAGTATTATGTCGGCTTTAATCTCTCCTATTAGATATGTTGTTAGTCGTATGTGGGCTAGCACCCGAACCACCCATGATTGGAAGTTGTTTTGTAGTAAATAATATGTTCCACACCGAATGTTTCCGAAAGATGTTTGCCATCGTTGGAACTCCACTTTTAAATTACTTCACGCATGCATGTCTTACAAAGATATTTTAACTTCTTTTGCCGATCTACAATTTTCGGACACTCCCATTATTTCCCAATCTTGAGATTATTATTATAAAATCTTAGAAGTTTTGAAAGTATTTCATGATGTAAGATTAACTTTTAGTCATGTTTATAAACTCTGTGCTCATTTGTTTTGTTTTGAAGCATTGAATGTGGCGGGTGCTTTTTGTGAGGGGTGTAAATTACCCGAACTTTGTGGTGCTATTGATGCTATGAAAACGAAATGGTTGAACTATTATAAAGTTATTCCCGATAATTATCTTGTTGCTTGTGTGTTTGATCCTAGGTTTAAGATGAATGGTTTAAATTTTTTTTTGAATGGTTATTATGAGGCATTGGATTTGGATGTTAATGATGATAGTGTTAGTGTTGGGGATATTATTAGTAAAGTTAGAAGATCAATTGAGCAATTGGTTACCGAATATTCATCTTGTGTTATTTATTCTTCTTCAATACATCCACAACTTTCATCCTCTTTGAGCTCGAGTCGCTTCGGTACTACTAAAAGTGGGGGGCTAGTATTATACAAAGCTTTACCAAGAGACTGAGACATTCGAGCTCGAATGCGGTGTTTGAGAAATTTCTAACAACCCACTTTGAGTTTGGTGAAGAAGAATTTGATATTTTAGCTTGGTAGAAGACCCATAAGAAGACTTTCCCAACCTTGGTAAAGATCGTGGCTCAAGTGCTTGTTATTCTCGGCTTGACCGTATCGGTAGAGCAAACATTTAATGAAGGATTATACGTCCTAGACGCAAAGCGATCGAACTTAAAACCCAATGTCTTGGAAGCCCAAGTGTGCATATGTGATTGGAAAAGGGCAAAAATTCATCAACAAAAGTCGGTGATATCCGAAACTTCCGACTCGAACGACCTAGAGGATGACTCCCAATACCAAAGCGCTTCCGCCGGTTCCGATAGATCGTCCTAGATGGTAAGGTAAGAGAGGTATCATATCGAAAGCCGAGAGGTAAGAGAACTATGTGTGCTTTGATTCCTCTATAACCCCGAGAGGATACGTAGGCAACTTAATTTTAAGTCAAATCCTTTAATTATCCAACTCTTCCTATTAGTGGTGTAGTTCATGACACATTGTTCTTCTCGGCACATTGAACCGTGGTCACGATTTGTTTAACTGCGATTGCGGTTATATAATAGAAGGTTCTGTTTTCAACATAACCAAAATCGCGACCGCGGTCCAACGAGACGCGATCGTTGTTTGTTGATCGCGACCGCAGTCCAATGGGCTGCAATCACGCCCCACTTTTGAGTTCGATTTATTTTATTTTTAATATTTCTGGTTCCGAAAATAGAATCGGGACCGGAGAACCGGCCCAATGTCGGTTCCGGTTCCACGGTCCGGTGGAATCGAAACCATGTCTAACTATCTTGAGATTGGATACTTTTTTGGTTGAATTATGAGATTTTATACTTTGCTTGTACTATTTCTTAAAAAGAAATTTTAAATCAAATTAAACCATAAATTCTCAATAATATTTTCATACTCCATATGATTTAATAACTTTATCTTATCACTTAATAGGTATAAAATACATACATAATAATATCACTAAAAACTTGAATTATTTAACCTTGTCTCGTGCTGGCAGGGAACAACGTACATTAGTTAATTCAGTAGAACATCTAGCTAGGATAACGACAATGACAACCCATCATCCCGACGCTACACACTTAACCTTACAAATTAAACTCATAGATAGATGGATTTCAATTGTAATAACACACTCATACAATAAATTGCATTGTTACACATGACATGATGGTTGAAGGACAACAATAAATTGATCTTCTTGGATCAATAGGTGTTCATTTTGCACGAAGCATTGTTATTTATAGTGTCCTTAACTATAAGCATATAGATTTAAAAAGGAACACGAAGAGGTTTGGGCATGGCTTCAAATTCATGGGAAGTGGCCGTTGGAACCGTCTCGAGCTTGCAGTCCACTGCGGTGATGTAGGAATGAGCGACAACTTGGGGGGTCTCGGACTCGGAGAGAGTATGGATGAGGTCAAGTAAGACGGTTTCGAGGTGGGCACCATCGGCCCAATGGAGCACTCGAGCCTTGATGAGGTCCGGGTTGGCCGAGATCAAGTTGCAGATGGGGAAGCTCTTTCGCGGCATCACAATGTCGCCATCTCGTAGCTTTAAGCAGGGGCAATAGTCTCCTTTACCATCCCCAAGGTATATGAATTTCTTGTCTTTTTGCTCCCATATTAGCCTTTCTACCACGTTGCCCTGCCATATGTACGCACGTAATTCACATTAGGTTTATAACATTTCATTATGTGGCCCATAACATTATGTTTACTTGTGAAATAGCCGATTTAGCGAGATAGAGTTATAACTAGAAGATATAATATTTTTTATAAAGATAAAGATGTTATCTATTAATGATCAACTCTGATGAACGGTTGAGATTAGATCTTTAGAGGATTTTGTCATCTCTATGTCTATAAAAATAATCTTTTAAGGTTGCGCTTTTGTTCCAACATATCAAATCTCATCATCTTCGTTCTCTCTTAATCGCGATGTCAATTAATGTCTTTATGCAATCATGATTAGGTTTATGTGTACACGCACACACACACGTAATTTACATGTATGCACGCGTATAATTGTATGTTAATTAATGACATATGTATATTTAGTAATGCAACCCGGCCGAGAGATGCGCACCTTGCACATATTTGGCGCACAATTCGGATTGGTGCAGGGATGAGGAGAGTTGCGGAAATCGGGTTGGTGAGGTTGAATTCGCAACCTCCCTTGCTCATCGATATACCCCGGGTTCGTGTCGATACTTGAGAAGTAAGTCTTCAGCCCAAGATGGTCCAGTATTGTCTCGATGAAAAACCGGTTGGCGTCACTCACGATTCTTAAGAAACACCTGCACGTCGTATGTACCCCCAATTTATTACAACAAACTATCATGAAACATGATCAACCATTGAGTCGTGCATTGTAACTAAAAACGAAAGAACGTACATACCCCGTAGAATGCAAAGACTTAATGGTAGGGACGATCCTCGGATGAATCGGAATCCTTTGTAAAACGGCCACGATTTCGTCAATGGTAACCCCTTTATCATGCACCTCCCGCATCATCATGTCCTGTGATATCAATTAAATCCATATTAATTGATCAAAAAATGAATTAATGGATGACCGACCAATGATTCTGTTGTAATGAGAATGATAAAATGTAAAGATCGACACAGAGATCGATTTACGTGGTTCGGTAACAATGTGTTACCTACATCCATGAATAAAGAAACTGAATTCTTATTAGGGAGGCTAAACCGAACATATTACAATAAATGACGTTTCATGAGTATATATAATGACTCATGAACCCTAATTAGAATGACGCGTCTCCTGGACCCCCAACTCACTGATTAGTAGACCACCGTCGTGGGACGCTGCCCCCCCCCCCCCCCCTCCCCCGAACCCCCTGCCATGCATGGCATTCCACCCCTCGAACCCTATGTGATGTTGGGGGCTCCGCCTCCGGACTCCTAGCGGGTATCGATCAACAACATATTCAAGGCATAGTGTAAAAAGTATATATTTCACGGGATTTCAAAGTAAAACAAACCTAGTATATATACCATTAGGTTACTCCTCCTATTGCTAATTAGTTTTAGGTTAAAACTCTATGAACTTATGTGCTAGGTCCATTCGCACATGGACACCCATATCAACACATTTCCAATTTACTTACCTATCGGACTCACAGACTTTCTTCCCTTGTTAACAAATTCATCAGTATATTAATTAGAGAAAGTACTTACCATAGTAGAGTTCCAAGGAATGGTGAGGAGGAGGTGGTTAAAAAGCTCTGTGAAACCCAATTCATCCAGCACCCAGTTATCACTATCGACGTCGATTATTGTCTTATCGAAGTCGAATACCACCACTATATCTTCCATTTTTATCTGCTTCATTTCATTTGTGAAGAATCCCAAGACGAAGATGATGTGTATTTATAGGGTTGAGCATTTAATTTGAATTGCATGCATGCATGGCCCCCATAAAATTGCAAATTAAAGTTGATAAAGTATATCAACTCCATATTCGATCAATAATGTCACACCCATCATCCGTGACTAGTGCACAAGGAAGATTTTTTTATATTTCAATTATGTATTCTATCTAATATAAATCTGTGGTTAAACCAGCCATACTCTACGGGGCGGAGTGCTGGCCGACTATTAAAGCGCAGGAGCAGAAGCTGATGGTAGTAGAGATGAGGATGTTGAGGTGGATGTGCGGGCATACGAGACTAGACAAGATTAGGAATGAGGTGATTAGGAGTAAGGTGGGAGTGGCCAGTATAGGTGAAAAGCTCAGGGAGTCGAGGCTTAGATGGTTCGGGCATATACAGAGAAGACCACCAGAGGCCCCGTTTCGGAGAATCGAAAGGTTGGTCGATACTGACTTCCGCAGGGAAAGGGGCAGGCCAAAGAAGAGTTGGAAGGAAGTCATAAAACAAGACCTTACGTTTCTGGCAGTCTCAATAGATATGGTTTTGTGTAGAGACCAATGGCGGGAGAAGATTACAGTGACAGAGCGGTAGTGGGGAAGACCTGAAGGGAGTTTCCTGCTCTTTTCCTCTCCTTTTAGTTTCTCGTTTTCCGTTTTCGGTGTTTTACTAGCGCTTTTTTTCAGTCTCTTTTTATAGCTTGTCTCACCTTTTCCTTTCCCTTTGAGCTCTCCTTAGATACCCTTCCGACTTCAAATCAGGGTAAGAGTGCGTACATCTCAACCCCCAGATTTCGTTTTATATCGGGTTCCACTTGGATAGATGTTGTTGTTGTATCTAATATAATCAACTTTGTTAAAAGGGCTAGCTATTAAAGCACAAAACTGATATTGTGTACGTGTTTTAATGGGATTTCCTTCTTGCTTAACTCATCTCAACATATGTAATTGTTGATCCTTTTACGTACAAAAATGTAATAGCTTGTGAGGTCATGAGAGAATGCTTTATTTAAATAGTTGTTAGTTACTTTAATTCAAGTTGAGAGTCCACCTCCCACACCTTGATCAAAGAAAGTTGCAAGAAAATTTGAAACTTTTTTATTATTAATAGAGAAATTTGTAAAAAATTACTTGTTAAATATTTCATATATAATACTAGAAATCGTTTGTTATGGGCCGAATTATTGAAAGTCACCATCTTAAATCCATCTCTTTAGTATATTTCCGGTTTATTTCCGGTTTTCATTGATTTTTTGGTTCGGGTTCTTGTGGTAGATTGATAGAATTTTGAGAATAATTACCTTGTATATAGACCTGTCAATCGGGTCGGGTTGGGCGGGTTCAAGCTCAGTCATTTCGAGTTCGGATTGAGTCGGGTTCGGATCATTACGAGTCACGGGTTAAACCAGGACTGGTCGACGCTGGTTTTCGGGCGGGTCGGGTTGACCAGCTGGTCAAAAACGTAAATTTTTTTACCAGCTGGTCAAAATGTATTTTAATAATAAAATATATTATAGTTTTTAAAATAAATTTTATACATTTTATAAATATACTAAATCGGTCAACCCAACGGGTTGCAGGTCTATCGGGTTTCAGATCACTTTGAATTTCGGGTTCAAATTTTCGAATCTTAACCCTAAAATTTTTGGACAATTCGGGACGAATTTATGGATCGGATCAACTTTTAACAACTCTACTTATATATAATATCTTAATTTACTTATCCTATTACCAATTGATTTTATAATTACTTCTCCTATTACTAATAACTTATTTGTTTCAACGAATAGTTTAGCGGGTTTTAATATAAATATGTATGTATATAAGATTTCAAAGGTGAATTTGTTAGAACGAGTTTGTTTATTTGTTTTGTGTCAGGGCCTCAGGGGATTCCCTAAAAGTACCGTACAAAATCTACTTTATGGTCAAATTAAACTTTTATTGGTTGATTTTTTTAATCATAATAAGAGGCAATTTGAAACTGATTTTTTTCCTTACAATGGTCTAAAAAGTGATAATTTTCTCATAATGCAAGTGGATTTCCATTGACCAATAATTGATGATAATAATTCACTATCAATTTGGACACTTTCTAAAGTTGAGTGATAATGGAAGAAGACCACAATTTTTAGTAGCACTATGAAGCTATGAACGAGTTGTATTGTATAACCTTTAACCACAATTCATGTTGGTGGATTGTTGATTGGGAAAAAAGAAAGAAAAGCATACAGTTGTACACTCAATCATGTTCAAAGTTGTCTTATGCATCACAATTGGCAACGTAATGGGATTTGTCTCACCTATTAAAAGAGATTATTGTAAAGCTACATACATACTTTGTTGATTTTTCCAAACAAATAATGTTGATCAATAGTATGTGTTTTATCATGAAAATGAATTAGCTATAATTCCGATCTTGACTCTTCAGTGTTGGAGGTGGTAAACAATTCTATGGATACAATTGAATGTGGTCTAAAAAGAATTTCTTAGTGACGTTTCATTTCACTTTTGGTACGTTGGATTGATACGATTTTACTTAGATTGTGATGTTTTGGCAAACAATAATACAATTTTTGTTGGAACGAGGGCGTTGGGAATTTCACGAGGTCCCTAGTTCCCTTGTGGGTTTGATGATGAAAACCCGGTTTGCATTTGATGGTTTGGAAGGAAAAATGATGTGAGGCTCGTGTGAACCACGAAGAAAAAGGAAAGCAAGTGTGCTATGAAAGAGACGCGGCCAGAGTGACTGGAAGTCGATCGAGGGAACGATGGTCAATCTGTGTAGCATCAGCGAGAAGCTGATAACTTTCCGATTCCAAGTGTTTCGCATCTAAATGGTCGCTAATTATCAAAAAATGCAAAGGTGTTGTTGATAGCATTTTATTTACGCAAGTATTGTGGAACCACTTTTTTGTTAATTAGCGACCATATGGACGCGAATTCGAAACCATATTTATTGTTAATTAGCGACTATATGGTGGCTAAATTCCATGGACGGAGCTATTTGGGGGCGGGTGGGGGCCATGCCCCCCCCAATCCAATTGTTTTTCCATATATATGTTCCTCTTGTTCATAGCTTCGATTTGATATATTATAAGCTCCATTCTGACATTTGAGCAAAAAGTTATGAACGTTTGAAGATTGGACGTATACAAACAACTTCTAACAAGTCATTTACTTACTTAGAATGCTTTTATCTTTTGCTAAACTTACCACTTTCATAATGTGATTGAACACGAATACTTTGAAACAATAAGTTATTGTTGGGATGTCTCGAATCATACAATTCATTATTAGCACGAGGGCTTTAGTTTGACTTTATTTTTTAGTTACGAGTTTTTAATATTTATAGATTCAATTAATTTTTATTCTGAACCATTTTTTGTTTTTTTAACTTAAATGTATTCTGAAACATAATTCATAATTATATAAGTTGTTATAAACTCTTATTTTCTTAAAGTAATTGTATTTTGAAATATTTTAGACCCTCCTCTATAAAATATGTTCTTTTTTCTCTAAATTAATATTATTTTATTTATACATCTTTCTTGAAACGTATATAAGCTATGTTGGTAAAAAAAATTGGCCCCTACAATGAGAATTTTCTGGCTACGCCCCTGCTAAATTCCTAATAAATAGTGTCTAGCGTTTGGGAAGAATATGCAACTTTCACTATTAATCAGATTATAACCCTTTTGAAGATTTATTCTTGTATGAGAATGGTTTTTATAGTTTATTTATTTATATAGGCTCAAGGTGGACTTTCCTTGGATTGAAATTGGAGTATGAAACAATTTTACATACTTCCATTATTCAGTTTAGTGTATGCTTCAAGGCAAAACAATTTGCACGCATCCAACCAAATCAAAAGCATAAACAGATAATGTTCCTTGAAGGCTGGCCAAAATTAGTACAGCTAATCATACATCAATCTGCACATGCCTAAACGTGATTCTGCGATCCTGCTTCTGCATCCTTATCTGGCTGTCTTTTGAATTCTAGCCCTCCTCATTGGTATCAAAAAACAAGTCTATATAAAATATTGAATATGAAAAGAAAAACTACAAGATGAGATGAAATATCTGACTTTAATTCGCCAATCTACAAAACTGTAAAAAAGACATCTCAGTTATATCCAAGATCAAAGTGCAGTTCCAAAGCAAAAGACGACGGCCATCATAATAACTTATAAGAGCAAAAGATTGCGATTTGATGAGCCCCGGATTGCTCATCGTCTCTTCTTGCTTCCCTTGGCAGCATTTGATTTTGAGGGACTAGCAAGGAGGTATATGAACAAACCCACAATAGAGAGGACTGACAACTGTGGACCGAATCGACCCAAAATTCTCTGGAACAATAATATGGGCAGTATTAGTATTAGCATTAGCATCAATGAACCAAAATTATCCATTCATGTCAAACATTGAAGTTACATATTTTGATGCTTTTGATGATTAACACTAGGACTTTACGTAGAAGCCAAGGAGATGACTTTTACCTTTGCCTGGAGAAGATGAGAAAGGTGAGCCAAGCACAAGTCACAAAGTCACAGCAGATGGTTGAGTCGACGAGTTGTAGAAAGAGAATTTAAGTTAGCAAGTATTTAAATGATGATCTTAGACCATAGTGTAAATTTACAAGCAAGGAAGATTATTTTAGTAAAGCAAAGAAGACATTACCAATTCAAGTTTGTCTTCAGGAACGGTCTCAGCGTGAATATTCAATGGAAAAATTGGGGTCGAATACGCCTCCTAGAGGTTTCCATTAAACATTTCAGACGTTAATAAATAAAAAACTGGGTTGTGGCATAATTAGGAAATGATAATAGCAAGTGACTTGTAACCTGAAGTGCAGCCTTTGTGGGAACACGGAACTTGATGACAGCAGGAGCACCATGGAAAGGACCTTTCATCTTGGCCTCCAACTCAAAGGAGTGGGAAACAATAGAGCCACTGTAAAATAACAAACATTATGAGAAAATATAGAATTGGGATGAGACATTACATAAGGTTCTGTTCTTGGGCGTCGATATAATGACACCCAAAGAACAAACCCTTAGTAAACACATCACTTACGCGTCAAGTTTTTCCCATGAAACTGAAGTGTTGCCGCTCACAATGCTGAACAGATCCTCAGACCAACTATCATCAGTGAGACTGACATCATATGCAGTACTGGTACAAACAGAAAAACAATGTAATTTTCAGCAAAGTAGAGGAAGAATTTGATAAGTGCACAAAATTAGACAAAAGTAAGTTTTAACATGAGTTGGTGACAATAGAAAGTTTGAAATATAAGCACTAAAGAACAATTTCTTCAATAGAACTCATAGAATAATAAGGATGATTGCATGTGATTTGCCCTGCAGCATATATGACTGGCCCTCATCAAAAGAGGCTCAATTTTAATTTCATCATCAAAATAGCATTATAACTTCTACAGAAATTTGGCAACAGGATTCACCACAACTTAAGAATTCTTCAAATATCAACACAAAAGTCCAAATATGTCATGCAACTTTTAAGATATCTCTTACTTCAAGTACCTATTTATTCCGCCTTAAATTCTAGAAACTTCGGGTCATATCGTAGTAACTTCAGGGTGCAGCTTCCAATCAGATTAACAATCAATATTATCTTCTCCAGCTCAATTTTACATTTTTGGGTCAAATTAGCAAGCAATACAGTACTACCGAAGTGAATTGTATTTGCAAGCCAAGTGCTTTGACCATTCCAACAAGAGAGTATCACAGCCTTCTCCAAAATGTGCAGGAGGCGTGTACTACCATAAGATTTTGGAATAGAACACTGAACAAAATCATTCATACCAAAGCGTCAAAAAACATCAGGCATTGTTTCATACAGCGGAAGGAAATGGACGGGATAAAAATGAGGAATTGCATTGAGAACTAGGGAATGGGAAACAAATTTTGCTGTTTCTGTGGAAACTACATCAGATTTAATCACAACATTAACAAGACCTCTATAGCAATTAACAACAATTAAACACTAGCACAATATCTCAGATCTGATCAACGAAACCCAGATCCAGATCTTAATTCGTTTGGTTATTCAAACTCGGATTGTGATACTACCCCTTAATGCACTTCCAAGGTAGAAAAAGTAACCAAATATCAAAATCAAAGCTCGGTCCTTCAAAAATTTCATCAGAAACTATTTCGACGATTTTCGAATCCAAATAATCAAAACTGAAGAATAATCAAGAGACAGGGAAAACATACACAGATCCTTCGTTATAGATGTCGATGGCGACAGAAACTCGTTCTGTTCCATCCCTTTGCTTGGTGAGGCTGGCCTTCTTGTGAGCCACTATGAATGGCGAATCAGAGCTCGCAATTGTAAATCCAATCATCGATGAAGAAACCATGAACAGCACAGCTACGATCAGAATCGATAGTTTCGCCATGATATTTAGTCGATCTGGAACTCACTAAACTTCGAGCTTCAATTTCGATTTTCGATCGATTCGTGTAAGTTGTAGGGCTTTCCGAGTCAAAATCTGGAATAAAAAGTATAAGATATTTTAAAAAGGAAAACAAAAATTGAAGATGGAGGATGAGAGAGTGAATGGACGTGGCATTACTGACATGGCGCACCTAAATTTTGACACGTAGTCTCATTAATCCTACCTCAGCAATCCATACAAACAACAATTAATTCTAGGCAGCACAAAATTCCGAATTTTCTTAATAAAAAGTTTTAAAAAATAGGGAAATTCTTTTTCTACCATCAAAGTTTAAACTTATTTCTCTTAGAGGTTTTGCCTTTTTTAGTTGGAATCCTTTTTTGATTCATATTGTATTTAATTAAATTCAAACTCATTATTATATTCATCACCGCTAAATTAATAAAATCTGACTCTTAAAACAATCAAATTTGTAATCAAATTATCCCGATTTGAATTTTTAAACAACTCGGGATGGTTATCATGGTTCGCTTTAAGATGATAGGTGTAGAAAAGTGAGATTTAAGACCTTGTCTTCACTTAGTGAAGCTTATTTTACCAGAAAGTCATTAGAATATTTAAGAATTGAGACAGTGAAAAAAAGTAACAAAGCATTATTGAATTCATTAAACATCAAAAACAAAATTGAACCAACAAAAAAATAGACAAGGACTCGTATGACAATACAAACGAAACCAAAACCAAACCTAGACGACAAAGAACCCTAAAATGAAAACAAAGACAAAATGGCCCATCAAATTAACTTTGATGGATCATACAACTTTGAGGGAGGTATAACATTTACGTACAAAAACCATGAATCAAAATCCACATCCACATAGAATGAGAAAATTGACAAGCAATCAATTCGTATGGAGGAGGCTCTTGCTCTCAAGTCTCAAACATGCGATTTATGAAGTCGTTCATCTTAGTAACTCCGACTTGAAAATTAAAGGTAACAAATAATATTTGCCTTGTTAATGTTATTAGTGACAACGTGAAGTTGCGTGTGTGAGATTCAGGCACCAATAACTTCTCTTTTTTTTTTGTGAAGGACCTCTTAGTACTACCTTTAGAAGTTTAACCGCTTGACTAAATGCTCGAATGCCACGAATAAATTCTCTTGTTTCTTCTTAAAATACTTGCAAGTTGTAACATTTTCCTAAAAAAATACTAACATGAATACATGATGCTATGCTAAATGACAATTTTTTGAAGTGTAGCTGGGCTCATGGGCATGATTAAAGCCCGGCCCAAGAGAATCTTAAAGAGCAAAAGGCAAAGTGATTGGGCATGATCCAATAAAAATTGTGAAAAAGTATGGATCTATGTTAAAATACCTTTTTGTTTCCCTCTTTTCATCCCTAAAATTTGTCATATAAATGACTGACAATAATTCAACTTTCTCAACGTGTAAATGGACCCTCATTGATCCCTTCTGTTTGTTTGGTTGTTTGTTTCAATTTCTATATGTAGAGAAACCATCAATATTTATGAATGCATGGCCTATTTATATTGGCCTTTGTTGCTAGCTAGTTGCTTAATGCAACATATCATGTGGCATTGGACCTCTTAACCGGGCCTAAAACACCCCCACTCTAACCTGGCCGGCCATTATTATAATTTAATTAATTGGTTCAATTGTAATTCTAATACTAAAACAAGTTGGACCGAAAACCGGACTTATCCGACTTATTCGAAATCTAACGAAATCCGAAATCGGATTTATCCGAAATCAAGTTGGACCGAAAATCGAATGACCCGACTGAAATTGACCTGAAACCCGACTTTGCCCGGTTAATTGATCACCCAACCCGAAATGATCCAACCCAATTTGACCCGATTTTCAAAATATATGAATTTGACCCGTATCCGAACATACTCGAAACTGAATTGACCCGACCCAAACCCGACCCGACATGCGCGATTGACACCCCTAAATGTAGCTAACATATTGTTAGTGAACCACATTAAATCTCTATGTTATTTACTATTTTTCTAGTTCTTTTTCACGTCCGTTCTAACACAAAGATTTGTAGTCTAAGGGAATTTTTTTATTGTCACAAAAATTACAATGATAGGATTATATTGGGACAAGTTTTTTTTTGGTCTTGCCTTTGGTTCGCCCGATTATCACCATTCTACGTCCGAATGAGATACTTTATGGCCCTATTTTGGAGAAGATTATCCTAATATCAGTTTTTCCATATATATCGTCAGTGAAATTCGAACTTCAAATTTTCTAGACAATATTTAAGAAGTCTAACACTATTTTACGAGACAAAGTTCTTTTTGGTATCAAGAAATTGCTCAATCTTTAAGAGTTGCATATTTTTCATACACCATTCCCTAGTATATATTCCTTATTAAAATATGGAGCAAAATTTGTTATTAGGCCATCATAGCTAGGGGTGAGCAAAAATGCTCGATCCGTTAATCCGATCCGCCGATCCGGCCTATCCGATCCGAAAAAATCCGGATCCGAATGGATCACAATTTTTTTTATCCGTATCCGATCCGATCCGGGATTTTTTCCGGATATCTGGACCGGATACGGATCGGGGTTTTCAAGCAACCGGATATCCGGTATATCCGGTACTATATATATTTTTTAGAAAATATACATTAATACTAAGTAGAATAGATGTTTAAATGACTATTTTGTAAAATTTCAACTCATCAAATGTTCAATTCTCCTCAACCATGCAAACTTTCAATTAAAATTTAAACGGATCGACGGATATCCAGTTCCGATATCCGTCAATCATGCGTATTAATTGGGCCTAAATAAAGTGGAAATATTTTTCAAAACGGATAGTTCGGATATCCGCTACCGGATATCCGCTCCAAACGGATATTTCTTACCGGATATCCGACAATTAACGGATCGGATACGGATCGAGGTTTTAAAGGAAAAAATTACCGGATATCCGGTATACCGGACCGGACCGGATCGGATATATCCGTTTGCTCACCCCTACTCATAGCTGAAGATAGGTAAGGTAGGTGAAGAGTGGGTAAGGAAACAAACCCTTTTTATAATTAATTTAATTAATTAATATCACCATGTCAACCCTACTTTACTTTGTTAATTAAATCATCATTACTTCCATTCATATTCATCCTATAATTATGTTTCGTTCTCTGAACAAATATCTTTTCTCATCAATTCAACTCTAATTTCTTACAAGCTACACAATTAACGAATATGATTACATATATAATTTACAAATAAACAAGTCAACGGCAAACGTTGACGTGATAGATAGACTTGCCACTTGCAAAGTGCTTTTTCTTATTTTATCTTAAAGTCACGGGTCAAATAATCAATGAATTGAAGGTGCTCACAAGTTCACTTTTGCTACTTTATTTTTGTGTTAACATAAACAAAATCTTACAAGCTATTCCTTTACTCGATTAAAAAACAAATCTCATTATATTTTTTCTACTAGATTGAACCAGTCGATTTGTGTTAATTTACTTAATTCATGATCCTACTTATTGAGGCACAAGCTCAAGATTTATCATCGAAGGTTCCTTATCATAAAAAAAATCTTGCAAGTTGCAACTAGTAATCTTTTGATAAACAATGAGAAAGTTAATGCATTAATCATAAATTGATATGGCTAGATAATTAAACTCGAGTAATGCATAAACCCTTGACTAAGCTAGCTTGATGCCTCTTTAGAAGCAATTCACATCTACATTGAAAGGCGCAATATTAAAAGCCAGACGTTGCTTTCCACATGCATGGAGATTAAAATAATAAAAATTCATACGTGTTTGTGCATTACACTATTCTTTTACATATCAGCTATGCAACATCCCACATTTTTAGTTTTCAATTCTCTATTTTCTATTTATTATAAAATAAGTCCAAATTAAAGTCTCATTTTAAAAAGATTAGTGTTTCACGATTCCACCTCTCTTCACTCAAAACTCTTTGAATCTCCATTCAAAATCCTCTTTTAACTTTCAAACTTCCCTTGCTCACTCGCTCGTCGATTTCGACCTTCGTCGGGCATTTACCCGATTCATCCTGCAGCGTTCGGACGGAGCACACAAATTTTTCGCGTGCATACAAATTTTGCACGCAACAATTTGATGTGCATTTCTTATATGCGCACAATCTTTCTGCGTGCACTGCTTCTTTGCACACAAACTTCCTGTGTGCACTACTATCATGCACACTTGCAAATTGCGTGCAGAATTGTTTTGCACGCAATCCGCACACGTGCATGTACAACTGCGAAAATAAAAAAAAACGCTTATATGAATGGTGAACGTACCATGTAATCTCGATTATGTAACTCATATTCGGAGTTTCTTTCATTGTTACTCGATATTCTTTAAAGAAAAAGACTATGAAGAGATTTAGATTTAAATTAGAGTTGTGTATAATAGAGAAGGAGAAAAGAAGGAGAAAAAAGTAAATTGGACTGATTTTATAATTTTAAAAAAATTAAAAATTACAAACTAATTTTAAGAATGCTGATATATAAGATAATAATTTTTGTTAGCTCTGTGCCTCTGGGGAGATTTCCCGGGCTTTCCGAACCTGTCGCTCGCTTTTTACTCCCCGCGGGCGCGGTAACTCGATAATTTTCGTGTCTTTTGCTCATTCGCCTGAATTGTCCCCTACTTTTTACCAAAGTCACTTTCTACCCCTTTTTATTCGTTGTACTTTTTCTCACCTGTAAAACCGACCATGGGGCATATTTGTACCTTTACTAATTGGTAAAGCTATCATAGACAAGAATATCAAACTGAAACAATGATAAGGTACTGAAATTAATATTTGTCAAAAAATATTTACATTTACTACATGTAAAACTAAACTGAAATTATATTAAAATCTTAATGAAAACACAATTAACAAATAATTAACAATATAATAGTGTTGCTAGTCCATCGACCATCGTTTTCGGCCATGTCTGTCACCGTTTTGAGAGCTCGACGGTGACGTTTTGGTAATAAGGTGGGACCCGCGTTAGAACTTTTTACTTAACCACGGAATGGGACCCATATAAAACTAAGTTTTGTTAAAATTATTTTTAGTTGGGAAAAGGACGATTTATGGAAATTTCGTAGTCAGGTTCACATACTAAAAATAATTTTGAGGGCCCAGCTGGCGTGGGTCCACTTCATGGATCTAATATCTTGGTTGGGTCTTTCACAATTTCCACATTCATTTCACCTCTTAGTTGCATGCCCACGCGACTCCATGTAGTGAAATCTACACGCGCCAATTTTACTCTCAATTAAGCCGCCAACTAACAAATTTACCAAAAATCACGTTAAATTGTTAATCTTATCAAGCTTTCCTCTATAAACCAAATTTAAAGATAGTATAACTAGTGTAAAAAGTAAGGGTAAGTGTTGGTGTTCAATTGTGAATCTCACATGAGAAGTTGGGAGTGAAAATAAGTTAGTATATAAGGTTATTGAGCCCGTCTCTCCCGTAACAGTAAGAAATAGATGTTTGGAAACACAGATTTTCCACATAATACTGTATGAATATATCCTCAAGATAATAAATAGTTTTAAGAAAAAACTTTTCTTTAAAGCATCAAATTTCAAAATACATTTTTTTAAAGAATTTTCACTCAATGCTTTTATATATGTTATCAAAAAATTGTTTTTAAAGCAATATCAAAGTATAGTTAATCATGTAGTAATCTTGTTAATATTCGAGTTGTATTATACAAGTTAGATAACTTAAAGCTTTTTTATACTAAAAATCCCGAGTTCGTGAATTAACCAACAAAGTACACGAATTAGATAAACGAATCAATTCAATAGAGAAAAGATGGTGATATTAAAAACTAAGCGAAAAAACAAAGACAAAAATCGAACCTAAAATCTTTTAATATGTATTTTTTGAAATCTCATTCAAATACTACAGTTATTAATAATCCGTATGAACCTTGCAATTAACCGGGTTCATTTGTAGAATCTATGTATATATATAAAAGACGCAAGGAATAAGGCCACCACGTTGCGCCACATAGGATTTTCCTACGTGTCGTTCCTACGTTAAGCCACCGAGGACAAATAGAATTTTTTATTATAGGAATTTATATATGTTGAAATTATTTTAGGATAATATAGAAATAGGATAAATTAATATAGGAAAGATTCTATCTAAAATAAAGATGTTATCTATTATATATTAGAAATTATGATATATCTAAAATATTTTATCTAAAATTAAAATACATTATAGAATATTAGAGATTATATATTAAGATAGATATATCAATTTAGTTTTTTCAATTAAATTTCTATCTATTATATGAAAAACTAAATTCGAATTTTATTTAAAATTAAAGAAAATTATTTTATCTTTATTTTTTTTATCTATTTATGTAAAAGATTTATCTTAAATAAAATTTTGATAAAAAATTTAACTTTCAATCTAGATAATTACTTGACTAAATTGACTTTTGATTAAAAAAATATTATGTTATCTTTTCCTTAATTTTCTTTTTAAATTATTTATGTAAATATAAATGATTTTCTTATCATTAAAAAATCATTTTTTATTTATATTTTATCATCGTTTCTTATTAAGTGTATTTTTAATTTCTATTCAATTTTTTAAAAGAATTGAATTTGATAAAAAAAATTACAAGAATTTAGGTTATTTATCTTTTTATATTTTTTATAAAAGATCTTTAAAATTAAATAATTCTAATATAAATAATCTTTGTATTAAATTTATATAGTCGTGCAGGACACGACGAATATAACTAGCACAATACAAAACAAGAATATTTTGGAAAGGACAACCGAATTAAATATAGTGACTATTACCCACTAGTTTCTATTAAATGGCGCGTGGAGATCAACTTCCGCGTGGCGCGAATCTTCTCAACCAAACCTACCTATATCGTCCTTCAGGGCTAATTAATAAACGCAAAGCAATTCTCGTTTTCTCTTTCTCTTTCTGTTTCTTTCTCTCCGTTTCGGTCTTTCCGCCGAATTAATCAACCCTACCCTCCTTTCTCTTTCTTTTCTCTCTCAGATTTGACCTCCGCCGGCGACCGCCATGAAAGAAGCCCCGCTGCCGGAAGACGCCACCGGCCTCCTCGAAACCTGCAATCGTCACCTCGCCTTCCTCCTCGGCGATCACCTCTTCTCCACCATCCACACCTTCCGGGGAAAGTGGTCCATCCTCCGTACAAAGCTTTCCCTCCTCCACTCACACCTCCGGGACCTCTCCGACTACTCCCATTCTCTCTCCTCCAACACTCTCTGCCTCGATTTACTCTCCGCCGTCTCCACCACTCTCTCCTCCGCCGTCTCTCTCGCCGACAAATGCCAGCCCGCTTCTCCCGCCGACGGCAAGCTGCGAACTCAGAGCGACCTCGATTCGCTCTCCGCTCTCCTTGACCGCCACGTTCGCGACTCCGAGATCCTCCTCCGCAGCGGCGTCCTTCAGGAATTCGCCTCCTCAGCTGGCGACGCGAGCGCTATTTCTCCGGCGCCGCCGGCCTTGTCGAAGAGGGAGGCGGTGCGAGTCGAGATCAGGAATCTTCTCACGAAGCTTCAAATTGGAGCTTCGGAGTCGAAGGCGTCGGCGATGGATTCTCTGCTAGGGCTGTTGCACGGCGACGACAAGAACGTCTTGATCGCTGTTGCGCAGGGGATCGTCCCCGTTCTTGTTCGGATGCTCGACGATTCTTGCTCGCCGGAGATGAAGGAGAAGACAGTTTCGGCAATTGCTAGGGTTTCGACGGTGGAGAGCAGTAAGCATGTCCTACTGGCCGAGGGCCTCTTGCTTCTCAATCACCTTCTCCGAGTGCTTGAATCGGGAAGCGGATTTGCCATGGAGAGATCTTGTGTTGCTCTTCAAGCGCTTAGCTTCTCCAAGGAGAATGCGCGCGCGATCGGATCCAGAGGTGGAATCTCTTCCCTGCTGGAGATCTGCCAGGCCGGGACGCCTAGCTCCCAGGGCGTCGCCGCCGGTGTTCTCAGAAACCTCGCTCAATTTGAAGATATCAAGGAGAATTTCATGGAGGAGAACGCAGTATTCGTGCTTGTTGCGCTCGTGGCCTCTGGCACAGCCGTGGCCAGGGAGAATGCGATTGGTTGTCTAGCGAATCTGGTAGCCGACGATGAAAGCTTGAAGATTATGGTAGCGAGAGAAGGCGTGATCGACAGCTTGAAGAGCTATTGCGACTCAATGACGGTCGGTAAAGGTCTTGAACCGGCTATAGAGCTGGTTAGGAATCTGGCTTCCTATCAGCCAATTGGGGAGGTTCTTGTATCTGAAGGATTCATTCCAAGAATCGTTCCTCTGTTGAGCTGTGGTGTTTTAACTGTGAGAATTGCAGCTGCTGGAGCAATATATGAACTTGGTTTCAACTCCAAATCAAGAAGAGAGATCGGTGAGTGTGGGTGCATTCCTTCCTTAGCTAGGATGCTCGAAGGCAAAGCTGTTGAAGAGCGAGAAGTCGCTTCAAAAGCTCTATCAAGGCTCATTTTGTGTGCTTTGAATAAGAAGGCTTTCAGGGAGGAGGAAAAAGGGATAGTGAACACTGTTCAGCTGTTGGATCCTTTAACACAGAATTTGGACAGGAAATGGCCGATTTTGATCTTGTCTTCGTTATCTCACTCGAACAAATGTCGTAAACAGATTGTGGCTGCTGGTGCCTGTGCTTACCTCCAGAAACTAGTAGAGTTAGAAGTTGAAGGTGCCAAGAAGCTCATGGAGGGTCTAGGCAGAGGTAAATTATGGGGTGTTTTCTCAAGACCCTGATTAATGATGATGATGATGATGATGATGATGATGATGATTCGTTGGTTTGAATGTTTGTATCGTTCCTGGAGCTAGAGATGGAGATCATCCAATGATCATGTGTATGTTCTATTCCCATATACATCTCTAGCTTCTTTGTTTATAATTTATATTGGTGTTAGAGTACATGTGAGTAGAGTTTCTAATCCGTTGACGACGTTTTTCCCTCTGGTAGGATGTTGCGATATTGTTTAGTAGATTGTGACATAACCTTGATCCAATTTGTAAGCCTTGAATCTCAATAAATGAAATTGTGCTCTGGCTTGTTTGAGTTTGTTCAATCTTGTGCTGATGAAATTCTCTTTGTTTCTGTTGTAAAGCTATAGCAATATACCACTTCACTACTTCAGTCACTATTGCCTTTGTAGGTTTTTTTTGTCATTTTGTTTGTTTCTGACATTGGAGATGATTTCTGTTCATACTTTCAAACTTACTGTTCCATTGTTGAATGCAATTATCCTACTCTAATTGTGGCCTATAATTGCATTCAATTGACTGGCACAGGTGTATTCAAGCTGTGAATGGTTTAGAATAAATATTCCCTCGTGTATAAATTGGCTCCATTATGTTGTGATTGTCTTGTTGGTAGGAAGCCAAGAGTAATGGTAATGGTGGTCAGCTATATGAGTACTATTAGTTGCTGTTAACTGCACTGGCTATTTTCATGTGATTTGAATCAGACATCCAGCTGTTTCAACTTGTCCAATTTGCAATATACAGATCACCTGGGAAATTAAGCCTGATGCACTAGATTTTCTAGTGAATTCTTGGGCTGTGAATCTTGTGATCCTGGATTATGTGTATGAGCACAGATGAATAGGTAAGCAAGCAAGGGAGACAAACAAATGTGGTAAAGATTGCCGCCTTGGAAGAGCCCCACTTGAGTTATATCATGTTTGTTTGTCCTTTTTAATTTGCAATCAGTCTTTCATGAAATCATGATGAAGGCAGAAAATTCCATAAAGTTTAATAATTTGGGCATTATTGCTGCAATAATGTGTGTGGGGAATATGGATCTATTCCACTTTGATAAATTATTCATTATTCATGATTTATTTTCTCACACATTTGCATGCAACTGTTTTTTTTATTCCCTCTATAAATTCTTGGACAGAATTTTTACTCTCAATTTAAAGTTTATCAACTCATACAAATCATGCTAAATAGAAAAATAGATTTTTTGTTGTCTAGATTTGTTTATGATATGATTCTTTAAAATATCAATTGAGGGTATAGAGCATTGTTTTATACTAAAATCAAAAGAAAGCTTCATTGCATTGCAAGGTATTTACTTAACTAGAAGCTGAAGCATTTGATTTGATTACTACTTAAGAAATCAGAGCTAAATATAAGTTGAATGTATATATACAGCTGAAATCAGAGCTACGCCTCTGTTGGATTTGAGAAGACAATGTCTGAAGAATGTACAGAAAATCTATTTACAAGCAACAATTACAAAGGTACCATGAGAAATGGTCTTTGTTCAGTTGCTGATGTCGAAATACTTGGGATCTGATGGGAAATGGTATTCTACATTCAACTGCACACCAAAACAAAAAATTACCCAAGTCACAACCTGAAGGCGTTGGTTAAGAACCCGAATTTGAAAATTATTACCCTAAAATTAAACAGATAAACCCTATAATAAAGTTAAAAATCCTAAATCAATTAATTTAGAGAATCTTTTGCAAATCAGGATTCTCATCGTTGGCTACGTGGGCATAAGATAGAAAATCGTATCAGTAATTAGCAAATTATGGAAATAATCAGACATTAGAGGAAGCCTAGAATAATTAACTCATGTATAGTTTAGTAAAAGGGAAATCTTCAAGTAAAGTAAGATCTCAATTACCTTGCCCTCATCTGAATCCGAATGGCGTTGAGGAAAGACTACTTTCAAGTCACTATACAAGTAAAAGCGTCGTTCCTCATCAACACAAGGGTTGTTGTTCCTTTCTGGAGTAGAAAATGGATCAGATTTGCACCTCTGGACAGATTTTGAGCTTCTTTTAGCATGTGGGCATAGAAACCGAAGGTGAAGAGCATACCGAAGAACACCATTCCCTTTACTACTTTTGTTGATCTTTGAAGGACTGCTATGTACTGATCTGGTTCCAGATGTAGGAGATGTACTTAATAAGATATTATCATTCTCCTTCTCTGGGGTCCTAGAAAAATCAGGCTCGCCAGATAAGGATCCCGTATTTTTTGTATCTTTTTCTGTCTCCCTCTCTTGTTGTATCTTCTGATCTTTGGTTTTGATCATCTGTACAAGTCCATTTGGGTTGTTTGATGCTACAGATAGTCTATCATCACCATGTGCTCCATTTGATGCAGAAGTCTTTTCAGAAGAAGCTAGAGTGATCGTTTGGCGTAGAAATGTCTAATTGACATGAATTCAAAACAGAAGAAAAACGAAACAAGTAAAGTTAGCTGAATTTGAATGGCATTAAGAAAAAAAATTGTGAAGCACAGTCAGAAATAGTACAAATATATACCTTTGAACCAGCTGGCATATCGCTCAAATCATAGCTGCAAAGAAATGTGTGAACTGGTGTTTTTTCCGGGTTACTAAGCACCTGCACAAGAAGAATTACCATGTTAAAAAAATCCTATCTTAACTTATTAAAAAAATAAATCTGAATGAATACAAGAATATTATTAGTCGACCAGTCCCCATGGATAATTACTTCTATGCATCTGAATCCAACAAGAAATCCGGAACAAGGAAAAGAAATGAAGATGCTTACAGGGACATGATGCTAGACAATGTCCCTTAAGTTCAAAGAAGTATTTGGCAAACCAATACAAAGGAGAAAACTAACAGAACCAGCTAATTTGACACACTGGCAGCCAATTCGTGAAGGTAGTTGCTAAAAACTGATATGTTACTACTTGCTACCAACATACAGACTTTGTGATTCAATTTTGATTTGTTTAATGTAAAAGGTTCTCTATCAAGACCATTCATAAACCCCAGTCCATGTTAATTATATTTCAAGAACTCGAAAAAGTATGCAACATTGTTCAGGCTTTCCAGCAATCAGAAAGGATGACAAAGCTAGCACTTCCCCTCATGCACGAGGCACATCTTTGTTAAATGCAAACCAGTAAGAATGATATAAAAATCTTTTGATCAGTAAAAGGTAGTACAGACATTCATAATTGGAGATCCAATGTTCTGTTAGAAAAGGTTTTGACAGCATCTCAATCCTTGATTACCTTCCTAAGATGCTCATCAAATGTCAAAACATTGATAGGCTAATGTTTCTCATTCCAGGTAATAAAAACTCCCATGTCACAATAATGCTAATGGGGCACATTGGTGCATTCTAACTAGATATAACCCCTGTACCAATTTACTATTTACTATATAGTATTCTCATGCTCATTGGCTTTTATACAATGCCTTTGAGATGGATATAACCCCTATATCAATTTTGGTGCATTCTAACTAGATTCAATTATCAATGTCACATAGCTCAATTTTACTTTTCCTTGGGTCTTCCGGGCAATGATAATACTTGGGCCTTCTTCATACACCCTCTCGATTTTATATTGGGATAAGGGTGGTAGTGTGTACATCATGGCTCCCCAGATCCCGCCTGAGGCGGGCTAACACCGGGTTGATGTTGTTGTTGTGTATGTTCATAACGCTACACAATATTTTGTTTTAGCAAAACTAATTCATCACATTTCACAGTCTTCACAAAATCATAAGATATAAGAGAAAGCAAATACCAGCTGTATACGGCCCTTCATAGGAACACGCAGACGACTTTTTTCAAGTGGCGGATCATGAGTACTCAGACTCCTCTTCATTTTGGCACCTCCAGGTTTCACCGACGGATTGCTCACCCCAAGATTTATCTCAGAATAATACAATAAGAAATTTTCCCCATCCACAATGGTAACAGCAAAGGGAAGCTTATGAGGCTTTGGTGAGAAAGCTCCCCCAGATATACTTAGTATGGCAAGGAAGCCATCAATTTTCTGCACATCAACTTAACCTAGTAAGAACGAGAAAGCTCCACCAGATGTACTTAGCATTTGCTGCTTCAAATCAAGATTTAGAAAGGCCGATCAAAGTTTGACTTAACTGATGAATGAATTAGAACATATAGAAAAAACACGGTCCTTCTAAATCTTGATTTGAAAACTATTTCCCCTAATATAAAAAGACAAACCCTTTAGATATTTTTTTTAAAAATAAATCAATAAATCTAGAAATATCATTCTAAAAATGGTTTCTTATCATGAGAGCATAGTTCATAAAAACCAAAAAAAATTATGAGTTTGTGCTGACCTTGCTAACATTTTCTGATGCCAAACGACCCGACAAAAGACACTCCTCAAAAGATCCAATCAAGGATCTTCTTACAGGCAATCCAGCTATTGCCCTGCCAAACTTAGCAAGTGGTGAAGGAAGGAATGTATCATGCCTGATTTCAGGTGTAAACAAGTCATGCCTAGTAATCTGATGCTCATTTCTGATCACCTCCTTGCATTCCTTAGAAGGGAAAAATCCCGGGATGGTTCCATTAAGGGACTGCTCAACTTCTTTCCATGTCAAATGCCTATAGTCTGTATCTTTATTCGTAGATACAAATCCTCTTGTTTTCTGCATCCTTTCATGGAGCTTTGGACCAAGAGGAGAAAGAGATAATTGAGGAGATACCAATTTTTCCAGTGATACAGATACTGCTCCATTCTTAGGCCTATTTTTTAGAGTTTCCACACAGCAATTGATTCCAGGTCGAGAGCAGTTGTTTACATGATGCAGAAGAGGCTGGTTTCCAAGCAAGGGGCCATCACAGAGAATGCCGGTTTTCATCTTGATATCATCTGGCGAGCTTTTCAATTCCCAAGAAGTAGAAACCACATTATCAGAGCTGCTAATGTGAGCTTTCTTGTGCTCTTGTAACAGGGAAATATTGCAATTATCACCAGCAGCTTGTGAATTTGTCTGGTAAACACCATTTCCAATGTTTAACATATCCCCATTGAATTGTTCATGAATAAGCCTACCATTTATAGGAGATAACATCCTCTTACGAGCTGATGGTCCATTTTCCTCAATCACATTACTCACTTTCAATCCAACATCTGAAGGCAGACCAGAATCTGTGTTGATTGATGAGCTATCTGGCTTTGCTTCAAAACCAACTACTCTAATAAGGGGATTGTTCATATTGGGTCCACTTGTATTGGCAAACCAACCCAATTGATCTTTGTGACTAATTCTGAGGCCAGACATATTAGAGGTATCATCCTTGGATAAACTTGCAGGTTCCACTTCCATCACACTATGAATTGGATGTCTTCTTTGATGATCTCCCAACAAAGAGAAGGGTAAACGCTGAGGAGTTTGTACAGACGTGTTCCTAGAAGAAGCTGCCTCTTCCACAATACCACCAACTAGTACTTGGGGCAAACCCATTCTGAAGATCAGATCACAAATGTTCACCTAGAGAGCAACCCAATTCTAAACTGTCCTAGGAACTAGTCCAATTAAGAAAGACAATGCAAAGTGCTGCTAATAGTTTTCTGTTGAAGACTGAATCAAACACTTAGAGAACGAGTAAACAGGAAATCATACTTCAAACCCAACACCTAAAAATATAACCCAAACCACAACCTTACATATCCTTCCTATTCCTATCTCGGCTAATCAAATATTACGTGCTCACTATCGATCAACCAAAGGTATCTTCTTCTTATGAAGACTTGGGTCATGAGCTGACATGAGGAAAGTCGAAGGATGACCAAAAGAAAAACTGAAGTAGCAGAGCTCGCCTTCAACACAGCTACTGATAAGGTTACACATTCTAGAAGCCAACACCCAGTCCTGAAAAGAAAAGAACCACATTACAAGATTCCCAAGGATAAAGCAATGATCAATAACCAAAATCGAATGAATCAACAACAGTTTGAACCACATCATCAGTCGAAGACGAAATTGCACCATATTCGTATGAGATCTAAGGCCAAGAACAGATAAATAGACCCAATGTCTCTAAATACCCAAATCCTAAACCAATATCAGAGAGACTCTTAAATTCCTTCCATGATTAAAATCCCAAAGAGTATAACATACTACACTGCTTCACATCTGCTACCAGCTAAGAGAATACAATGTCAAAATCATTTAAAGGCTTCTCAATACAATGTCGATCACTCAACATGACAAAAACAAATGAGGGTTCTGAAGCAGATTAAAACAATCAAAATTTGCAGGCATTACGAATCTTAGCAGGGAAAGAAAGCATTTTTCATTTCCATCTCCAACCCCACCAGCTCCAATGAGGAAACTGAATCTTCTAGAGATTGATTTTCAATTTTTCTCCCCATCCATCTGATCATCAAACAATCAGCACAGCATATCAATAGGGGGTAAGCAATCTGAATGTGACAGCAAACTTAAAACTTCATCAATTCACAGCATTCAAAACAAATCACCTAACATCAGCTCTCATCTACTATCCCCAGAGAAAAAGAAGAAGAAATCAAAATGCAAAGCTAAATCAGAAAGAGAAAAAGAGGGCAACGGACCCAATTAAAGATAAAGCGTGTGCTTGATCAAATTTGGTATATTAATAAAAACCCAGCTCAAATCTCCAGCTTTGATAGCAATAATAGATTTTTCACAATGGAACACAGAACCCCCAACAGGAGAAAAATCTGGGATTGCGAGAGGATAGAGGAAAAAAGATAGAGGATTTTTGATACGGGCAAAAGATTCTCCCCTCCTTTATCTTCTCATGAGGGAGAAAATATGAAAATAGAGAAGGCTTGTGAAGGGAGAAAGTGGGGGCTTGGCCTTTCTTTAATCCTCTTGCTGAATCTTGACAATTCGTCTTCTTCTCCCCTACCCTTTTCGTTTTTTTTTTTTCGATTTTGAATTTGTGGTTGCACGCAATTTCATCCTTCCAATCGATCCCTAAATTTACAGAGAGGGTTAAAAAAGAATTGAGTTTTGTCTGGCCGGTTTAGCAGTTGCCATTGCCAACCCCATTTGCCCCAATCTTCATTTTCTTCTTTGGAGTGCTTACTGAATAAGCGGAAAGTTTAATTCAAATTAAAGAACATGGTTTTTATTTTTTTTTGATGGAATGAGAGAACATGGTTTTTGAAATCAAATCTTAAATAAATGGTGAAAGTGTTATATCCTAGTGATCTTCATGGGTGATTTTATTCTGTTTAATGAACCTCCTAGTGATCTTCTTACTATTTGTAATACGAAAATATTATACTCCGTATCCTACTAAGTAAGCTACTTTTAATATGAATAATAAAACGGGTCTATAGCCCTCCTTCTTACCAAAAAAAATAAATGGTAAGTGTTAGAGGTACTTTCCTAATTTTCTAAGGGTTTGAAGTTTAACTAGTACAAGTTTCCTTTTAAGGTGAGGAGCCCGGTCGGGCTGGTTGGGCTTTGGGGAAAGAACCCCGAGGTCACCGGTTCGACACTCACCGGTGACGAAACCAAAAACATTTATTTCTCAAGAACTGTTTCAGTTTTCACTCATTCAAGGGTGCTCTAGGCTAGTCCAAGTGGTACTTGGACTATCCTAGATCTTACCAGATCAAAAAAAAGGTATAAGTTTCTTTTGCTTTTTATTCCCAATTCCAAAATGTCCATATAGAATACTTTTATAGTCATATTGGATATAAGATATGAGTATAAAAATAATTGATGTTTATATTAGTATTTGGTAATTTTTGATATCGATATTAATTAACTGATATTGTTATTTGGATATTAAAGTAATATCAAGAGTGTTATTTTCGTCCAACATAGGGTGACCTAGTGATAAAAAAACACGGAGGATGATGAAAAGTCTCAGGTTCGACCCTTAATCTTCGCCTATTCACTTGGGTAAAAAATCAAGTCTCACCGTTCCTCTCACCATTGTATCAAAGCCGGGTTTACTTGGTTCATGGTCCAAGGTGGATTCCTCGTCACAAAAAAATCATTTTACTTAGTATGCATATATCATATCAAAATATCAACCTTATGTGTAGAGTTGCTACTAATTCAAATAACTTGGCCAATATTCCTTTGTGGGTATGTGCCATCTAATCACATTCAAGAGTTACAATTGAACAAGAAATGCACCTCAATTATGATATGATTAGGGTGTATTAATTGCGAGTGTAAAATAATAGTGGAAATGAGCTATCCATTTGGATGGTGAATATGTTAGTGAAAGTAACGTGGTTCCTTTTTGTCAGGAAGAGCTTATCCATTGTGATATGGGATCGAGGGGTTCGAAGAAATAGGCTTATCACTTTACAAGTGACGTCTAATGAATGTCCCCATTCCTTTCTTTTGTCATCTCTTCAATGTCTATACACCTTGATTTGGGCTTTTGCAACTAGCGGTGTTTGTGAACATTATGTGGACATCAAATTCCTTTATTCACATTAACTATTCCCCACCACGTATTAGGGTGTAGCTCAATCGTGTAATTATGTGCACATGGATTCAAATTCCATGGAGAATTGAGGCATTGATTGTTCCTCAACTTTCAAAGTGTACATTTTTTTATATGGTTTCTCGTTTGATCATTATAACGATCATCATGGAAGAAAGTATGTGGGCCGGTCGTTCGATTATTATAGTGATCATTGAAAAAAGTTTGTGAATCGATAGTATTAAAGTTCGGTGGACAGATAATTTAATCTGGGAATAAATTATGAAATAAGGACATACGCTAAATTATTTCATTATTGTGAAATAAATAACAAGGCTATCACATACGTTAAATAATTTTATTATTCTCAACAGTCATAAAGAAATATTATCATTCATACAAGTTCATTATGATCAATTAGATAAGCATAATGAGGTTCAATAGGCAATAAGCAGAAAAAACAAGCATGTCCGTATAAACATGCATGTATAACAAGTTTAGCACATACACTTAAGTAAAATTTCACTCTATTAAAGGTGTAATGTATCAATATATAATAATTTTGATTTATCTTTAATTTTTGATATTAAAATTTATTTCTACATAATGACTATAAAATATATTAGACGTACGGGTGCCTCAAGCAAAATTGAGACAAAGTTATCCCTAACAAAATACCTTATTTATTGTACACTATTCATACATACTTATTATGCCGGGTGTCCATGTTAAGTCGGGATCGATTCATAATGGCGTTTGGATAATGTGGTTAGACGTGAGCTTCCATCACTCTGGCAAACCCATATTCATTTTCACCATAAATTTTAATAAATGTTCTATAAATAAACCTATGTAAACATTCATTTTTTTTAATACGAATGTGTAATATTATAAAATTGTGTAATTAAAATAACCAAAAGTGTGCCAGAATAACTTGCAGATGAAGAGGAGACGTGGAGAGCAGTGCAAGCAAAGCAGAACCCAAGTGTCATTTCACAACTCCTCTCGTAGCCCTAGGAATCACCTTTTTTTTTGAGTAGTTAAATAATCGAAGTATCAGACAAATTTGGCAGTTCGAAAGGTCATCAAGTAGTGCTGTTTAACGGGTGAGTTTACCCGTAACTTGATCCGACCCACCCGTAATTTTACGAATTACGGATCAAATTTTTTTTTAATTTACGGGTTACGGGTCGGACAACGGGTCGGGATTTTTTATTTTACGAGTTACGGATCGACCCGACGGATTACGGGTCGACCCATAATATTTAATATATATATATATTATTAATGTATTAGACTATTAGTATATATCCGGTTTCCCTATTTTGGGCTTTAGGCCCAAAACTAAACAATAATTTCATTCTTTCTCTGAAATTGATAATCCATTACGTCTACCCCGCCGCTTGGTTCCCACTTTCCCAGCCTTCATCAATTGAGCGATTCAGCACCTGAGCTCCCCCTCCGTCGGCTCGCCCTCCACCATGATAGAGCCGCCTGCCCACAGTTGCCTCATTGGTCTGGCTGAGCGAGCCAACCTGCTAGACCGCTCCCTCGTCGTTCACTCCACTCTCCCTGCTGCTTTCTCCAAGTTCCTTCTCTGAGTGCTTTCTCCGAGTTCTGCTAGTGTTACCATCATTCAATATGTCCACTGCCAACATTCTTATTTTTGAGTGATGAAGATTTTTAATCAATGTTACCTTCGGGTCAAACGGGTTGACCCGTGACCCGACCCGTAAACCCGTAACCCATTTTACGGGTTTACGGGTCGGGTCACAGGTCAATATTATTTTTTATACGGGTCGTCGGGTTGGCCCGTAATCCGTAATACGGGTTACGGGTCGGGTCGACTCGTTGGACAGCCCTACCATCAAGAGATAGTATGTAGACGAAAACTCGGCAAGCAACACACAAACAAGCAACCACAAATAAAGTAAAATACAACTGAAGAAAGAAAAATGAAACAAGAATGGTAGCCGGATAGAAACGCGCGATAAGTCAAAGCGTCGTAAGACTGAAGGTCAACCCTGATATATTAAATTAATTTTTTAAAATTAAGTTTAGAAAGGGTAGCAATGCGGTGTAATTTTGTATTCCATAATTATGTTTTATTTTTGTGTTTTAATGAATTATATAAATATAAAATTAATATTAAATAATTATAAAAATTATATTTATATTTCAAACACCTATATATATATGCATGTAAATTTTTAGTTTAAAAGTCATATTATGTAATTCATAAAAATTAAAAGATTAGTATTTTGTAAGAAAATCATTCTCTTAATTTTAAAATTTTTTATAACATGATTTTTAGATAGAAATTTGCACACATATGTATATAGTTAATTACAATATAAATATAATTTTTAAAACTTTTAATATTAGTTTCATACTTAAAATTTAAATGAAACATGCAAATTGAATATTAAAAGTGAAACAACGGGTTTGTATCAGTAGTAGACCTGTCAATCGGGTCGGGTCGGGCGGGTTCGGGTTCGGTTATTTCGGGTTCGGGTTGAATCGGGTTCGGTTTCGTTATGGGTCACGAGTCAATCGGGTCGGGTTGTAACGGGTTTTCGGTCGGTTCGGGTTGACCAGCGGGTCAAAAATTTCCTTTTTTTATGATTATTAAAATCAATTTATAATTAAATAATATTATTTAATTATAATCTATTATTTTTCATTTATTTTATTAATAAAATATATTATAATTTTTAAAATAAATTTTAAAAATTCTATAAATATACTAAATCGGTCAACCCATGGGTTTCGGGTTTCAACCCAACGGGTTTCGGGTTCTATCGGGTTCGGTTGATTTCGGGTTTCGGGTTCAAAATTTCGGGTCTTGACCCTAAAATTATCGGACGGTTCGGGTCGGGTTAGCGGGTTCGGTCAGCTTTTGACAACTTTAATCAGTAGTAGTGACGCGATGCGTGTAATCTTGAAAAAATAGGACTTTTGTTTTTGCATTTAGAATATCGTAAAGCCTTTTTTCACCTTACTCTTCTTAACCAAGGACAAACACAGGGTTGGGCTGGGGTAGCCCACCCTAAAAAAATAAAAAAATAAAATAAAAAAGGGTAAATTTAATATAAAAAATAAAAAATAAGGTAAATTTAGTAATAATGAGTCAAACTAAGGTAATTTAGCCCACAAATTTTTTTAGTTAAAATTAGTCCACCCTAACATAAAATCCTGCGTCCATCCCTGTTCTTACCCACCACATACCGATACCTTCACAAGTTACAACCAAATTTTTATGAAGTGAAAAATCAATATACCTGATTTGGTAAATTGAGAGGATGTATGAAGTGGCAACCAAAATCGGAAAAAATGAGTTAAAGGACAAAAACATAAATAGTATGAGCAAGAAGTATACAAACAATCGAAAACAAAAAACGAAGACGGATTTAGGATCGGGGTGAGTAAAACGCTAAAAATATTGTGCCACTAGTAAGAGGTCAACACATCTTGAGATGTGCAAAATATCTCGTGACGTTTCCTCTATCAAGATAAAGAATCTTCAAAAATATCGAAACATAAAAATAACATGATCCAATACAACTAAGTATAACACCAAATACAATTCCGACTCCTCATAAAAGTATACAACAAGATCAAGACAACACCACAAACTTACAACTAACCAAAACAAGCAACAACAAAACTATTACAAAACTTTTAAAAAGCCCAAAGAAATAATGAAAATAGGCATGAATCACAAGGTCCAAAAAAGGTCCATAAGAAACCCCATTAAGGGAGGAAAATATTTTCACACAGGTTACATCCATTGTTTTTCGAAAGTTTCTAGCCTAAAATATTTTTAGGATAAAAAATGAAGAGTAATTTTAGATCTTAGATAAGAAGGATAGAAGATCAAGATTAAAAAAAGGAAAGGTGTTTTGTAAATTAGTGTTCTTTTTAATTTTTAAATTTATAATATTTAAAGATTTTTTATTCAATCTTTTACATGGTTAACTCAAGTTAACATAATTGTACTAGATGTTTATATAACAAATTCATGTTCTATTTAATCATGTAAAAGACGTATTAGATTCCATTAGAAACCTTTCTTAAGATAAAAAAAAAAGCACTAATCAAGGTTATTAGATTAGAACTTTTAAATGATTGCGGTTTTCTAAAAAAAAGAGTAAAATATAATATGGATATTGTACAAGATTAATTCTATTAGAGATAATTATGGATAAAAATTCTTCTCTCTAATATATTATCATCTCTTTGCATAATCTTCATTAAACGCTCTTTTCTTTTTAAAAGATGGGTGACTCAAAGCAAATAAATATTCAAATCTTAAACCTTTCCATTGATGTGAAGCCAGATCCAGAAACCGAGTTCTCTAACGACGATAGCCAAGTCAAACAATCTAGTAACCAACTCAAACTGGATTAGATTGTGGGGCTTGACTAGATTTGTTCATGTTACTATCCTAATATTTTAGCTGCTTGAATAGATACCAAACGACAACAATTCAAGTCAATATTATTAAGCTTAAAAAGTTCTAATCTATTCTTATGTTGAGAATAAACTATATCACACATCTAAAATTTAAACAAAACCCACCTACTATTGTATATATATACTCTTGGGTTACTCCTCCTATTATCAATTGATTTTAGGATGGAACCCCATAAACTTATGTCCCGGGCCCATATCATACAATGTGCATGTATCTAACACGTCCCTAGTCTACCTAACTACCGACCCACAAACTTTCTTCATGATATCAAAGTAGGTTTGGTCTTGGGCCAATTATCTACTTTGGGTTGGGCTTAGCGAGTTGCTATTCACTCGTTATCTACCTCAAACCTACCAGTGTCCAAGTGTCAACTGACCAACCCATTTCACTTGAGGAGACGTGTTGAAAATAAACTATATTCCACATTTGAAATCCAAACATAATTAGCCTAGTATATATTTACATAATTAGCCTAGTAGGAACTCTATCCCACATTTGAAATCCAAACAATTAGCTTTCTACCGACCCCCCCCCCCCCCCCCCCCCCCCCCCCCCGAATCTCTCTCTTAATATATGTATATATATAGGGGAGAGTTCAAGAGAAACAAGAGTTATAGAGAAATAGGGGAAAGAATATGAGGCGTCAGATGAGAGTAATTTAAGGGTGAGATTTGAGGGTCCATTATATTTTAATTGGGGAGATAATTATCTGATTGAAATTTTAAAAGGAAGGTCCGAAATTTAAGGAGACTAAATTAAAAAAATCTAAAATAAATCAAAATTGATTTGCAGATTTGTAAATGACGTGATTTTCAAATTCAAACTTGATTTCCAAAATTAAATAAGCTTATTTTGTTACTAAAATTTAGGAGATAGTTGCCATATTTAAAAAAAAGGTAAGAGATTATAAAATACGATTGCTTTTTGTGCTACACATAACTCGAATGTGTATACAAAATATCTTAATATTAAGTACAAAATATGATACATTTACGCAATATATCTGAACTTTGCAATTTTGAACATTTATACAAAATAACTAGAATATTAACACCACAGTTTTGAATATGTGTACAAAATAATTCGAATATGTACAAAATATATCCAAATATTAACTTCACAATTTTGAACATGTGTATAAAAGAACTCGAATATGTATATAATATGTTTGAATATTAAGTAAAAAAATTTGAACTTGTACCCAATATATTTGAACTTTATAGTTTTAAACATGTGTACAAAATAACTCGAATATGTACACAATACATTTGAATATTAACTTCATAGTTTTGAACACGTGTACAAAAGAACTCGAATATGTATACAATATATCTGAATGTTAAGTACAAAATCTCAAACATGTACACAAAATATCTGAATATGAACTTCACAACTTAGAGCATGTGTACAAACGAACTCGAATACAATATATCTGAATATTAAGTACAAAATCTTGAACTTGTACACAATATATATGAATATTAACAACTTCATAGTCTTGAACATATGTACAAACGAACATGAATATGTATACACTATATCTGAATATTAAGTACATAATCTTGAACATGTATACAAAATATCTGAATATTGTATTTACAATACTTAGAAAACGAAAAAATGAGATGGCAAATTCAATTCAAGATCCGCTTTGCCAAAATTTGTTGGAGCCTGCAAAATCAAGAACTTCCAAATTCAAGAACTTTCGAAATTTGTTCGAGCTTGGAAAATCAAGAACTTCCAAATTCACGTGGATATCAATTGAAACATGAATAAACAAGAAACGTTTTTCATGTTGGTGATTTGTGTCAAGTCATCAAATCCCTAATGGAGCATGTTGAAGTTATTGAGTCATATTGGTAACGTCGATTGGAATATTGACATGTATGACTTTCCATGATGGTTTAAACGATTGTCATAAGATCCAAAAGTTAGTTGCACACCAACACCGAGACAGAGAACCTCGTGTGCGCCGTCGCGTGGCAAGGGCGTGCCTTGTGGTTGGCATCGCTCGGAGTCGGCACGATGCAATGGCATGGTGCAAGCGCGGGGCACGGTGAGGACCTCAAAGTCGAGGTTCAAGGCTCGGCATAGGTTGGGGCGCGCCTTGTGTATGAACATGAGGTTCAAGACACGGATGCAAGGGCGTGCCTAGGGTGGTGCGATGACACGGAGTGGCTAGTGACGCACATGCGAGGCTGCGGTGGAGCACTTGGCGCGCCTAGAGCATTTGTCCAAAGCGTCGAGCACTAGTTGTTAGGCTAAGGTATGTATTTGAGCTTTCTAATTGAGTCTTGTAACTTTGTGCACATTCTAATGTGAATTAGGAAGCTTCTCTAAGCTTGGTATATGCTTTAAGTAAGAACCAAAGCTAGAGTTTAGTTTGGCACATAGTTAAATATGCTAGAAAGAAGTTTGTAAGCTTCATACTAGTTTAGAGTGAACTCTAGGAGCTTGGACAAGCTCAACACTCATTGTAAATGCTTTATAAGAAGCTCATGTAGTTAGGAACTAGCTCATGGAAGCTCAATCTAGCTCACACTAGCTCAAGTTAGCTCAACTAGCTAGAAATTCAGCTCAACCTAGCTCACACTAGCTCAAGCCAGCTCAACTAGCTAGATGCTAGCTCATGGAGCGAAGGGGTAGTGACACTACCTAGGTGACCTAGCTAGGTGGTGGGCCTGGTGGGCCGGCCCAAGGGGCGCACCCCATGGGCTGTTGGGTCGCAAGCATGCACGCATGGAATGAGCTTGGTGCCTTGCCATTTGGGCCGTGTATGTGGGCTTTTGGATTGGATTTTTTGCTTCCTTCTTGGGCCTTTTATTTGCTAAAATTAAAAGGATTTTGGAGTCCAAAGTGGATGTATGTGGACGACCTCATGATGACAAGGAGAGAAGGAGAAGGAAGTTACAACAAACTCCCTAAAATCACTCTCATCCACTCATTTGTGTAACCGCTTGTAACCGCCATTCAAGGCAGTTATTGGACAGATTTGGGACGCCTATTTAAGGGCAAGATGTCGGCCATTCATATATTATTGTATAACGATTCGAGTTCTTTTGTAAACATGTTCAAAACTGTAAAGTTAATATTCAAATATTTTGTATACATGTTCGATATTGTGTAATTAATATTCAAAAAAATGATATACATATTCGAGTTCTTTATACACATGTTCAAAACTGTGAAGTTAATATTCAGATATATATATATATATATTAGTGTATAAAGATTCGAGTTCTTTTATAAACACGTTCAAAAATGTGATGTTAATATTCAATTATATTGTGTGCATAGTCGATTTTGTACTCAATATTCAGATTTATTGAATACATATTCGAGATTTTTTTATTCAATATTCAGATATATTGTAAATTTTTAACACATGTTCGAGATTGTATACTTAATATTCGATTTCATACGTTGTTTTGTTCAAGATCTACACGCAAATATTCATATATAATTACAATTATATAAATCACTCCTACAATGGCATATTCGAAAATATGTTATTAATATTCGTTTACACACTGGTTTGTTCGATATTTAAACTAATATATTCAATTATAAACACATGACAACTACAAAGTGGACTGTATATTCAAACCACGACAAATTCAAACAATCTTTGAACAATATTCAGAAAATATTGAAACATATTCAACCAAATACAGCATAATTACGCCAACAATAATTATTCAAATTTTAAATTTGAATTTTACGCCAAACAGAAAATGGAAGGTCTGATTTTTTATTTTTAAAAAATCCAAAAAATCATTATAATTTAGCACTTTCCATTTAGCAACTAACTAGCCATATTCAAGTGTTTAATCCCCATATTTGTTATTATGCACCATCAATCATGATCATTAATCTTCCCAAATCCAACGGCTTTTATTACGACTTCCGTTTCTTTAAAATTTGTGTTTCTCTAGAGCCTTCCCTATATATATATATATATATCCTTTTGTTACCCCTCTTATTGCCAATTGATTTTAGGATGCAACCCCATGGGCATAACTTGCATGTGCGCTCATACGGATACGTCCCAGTCTACCTATCTATCAGCAGACAGACTTTCTTCGTGGTATCAGAGTAGGTTTGGTCCTAGGTACATTATGTATCTTGGGTTCGGCTTAGAGAAAGAGACGGATAAAATCTCTCAAAAGAGCAAAAATGGAGCATTTTGAGAATTAAAAAGGAAATAAAGATATTAAGAAAGAGAGAGAGCGTAGATATAGGAGAGATTTTAGGATTTAGCTAGATGTAATCTTTTGTATCTACACTATAATAGTTATTTTGCACCTTTTTTAATTAAATCTCAACCATCTACTAGATCTAATCTAACGACTAATATTATTTCATCGGTTTCTCTAGAAGATGAGGTTTCTCTATAGCCTTATTCTATATATATCCTTGTGTTACCCCTCTTATTGCCAATTGATTTTAGGATGGAACCCCATTGGCATAACTTGAATTTGCGCTCATACGGATACGTCCCCAGTCTACCTATCTATCAACCCACGGACTTTCTTCATGGTATCAGAGCAAGTTTGGTCATGGGTACATTATATACCATGAGTTGTTGGGCCGCAAGCATGCACGCATGGCATGAGCTTGGTGCCTTGCCATTTGGGCCGTGTATGTGGGCTTTTGGATTGGATTTTGGGCTTCCTTCTTGGACCTTTTATTTGCTGAAATTAAAAGGATTTTGGAGTCCAAGGGGATGTATGTGGACGACCTCATGATGACAAGGAGAGAAGGAGAAGGAAGTTACAACAAACTCCCTAAAATCACTCTCATCCACTCATTTGTGTAACCGCTTGTAACCGCCATTCAAGGCAGTTATTGGACAAATTTGGGACGCCTATTTAAGGGCAAGATGTCGGCCATTTTGGAAATGAAACACGTGAGAGAAAACCAAAATCTTGTCCACAATAAATCGGGGAAGAAAACACACTACAAGTCGAGTAAGACTAGTCGTGTTTGAGTGCAAATACATAAGTGGTTCGTGCACTAGAGTGGCATCATGGATCGATGTTCATCATCAATGAAGAAACCTTAAGAGGCGTGGCATGGGCAGTATGTTCAAGTGAAGGACGAACCCCAAACGTCGATGGAAGATGGCTTCATTCAAGTCAAGAGCGAAGAGGAATCAATGGACTGGAATAAGGTACGCTTGTTCTCAATGGTTGTGTCTTGCCAACACTTCCATTGGTTCGTTTGGTTACGTTTTATCTCACAACGACATTGAATAAACCCTTGGCATGGAATAAGGGCAATATACGTTGAAGGAAAGCGGGATCTCATCCCGTGACTTGTAGCTTTATCTAAGTCGACTAACAAATGAAATAAAAGGGGTCGATGGTGATTGCCTTCATGGCCTACACCCACGAGACTAGCTACCCTTCAATGGGTCTACTCGTCTTGCCTTGATTATCCTATGGATCTACAAGGGTCGACTTTCCTTCAACTTAGACAAAGCAAACATACTTAAATGATTGCATGCAAATCCTATATAAAAACACAACATTTCATATTGAAATAATTGTAAATGCTTGATACTTGTAAAAGGAATTTTTAATTAAATAAATCACGTCTATACACACACATAAAAATAAGCAAATTGATTAATTTAGATGATAAAATATACATACTCAATTTCTTAACCATCAAGAGATCGAAATGGATATTGGAGTTCCGATTGGATTGGGGCATCAGATTACGTAGGGCCTCACCGAAATATTGTTTGGAGACCGAATTGGACGCTTCCAATATCAACGATTGAAGACTCTGACCCAAAAAATCCATCGAGATGGATGATGCTCGAACTAGAGAGAAACCAAAGAGAGAGAGAGAGAGAGAGATGATGATGAGAGAGAGACGCATGAAATCTCACAAAAGAGCAAAAATGGAGCATTTTGAGAATTAAAAAGGAAATAAAGATATTGAGAAAGAGAGAGAGCGTATATACGGGAGAGATTTTAGGATTTAGATGTAATCTTTTGTATCTATCCTATAATAGTTATTTTGCACTTTTTTAATTAAATCCCAGCCATCTACTAGATCTAATCTAATGACTAATATTGTTTCCTCTGTTTCTCTAAAAGATGAGGTTTCTCTAGAGCCTTATTATATCTATATATATATATATAGGTTTAGTATCTAGAGAAACCCCTTATTAGAGAGAAACTGGAGCCATTATTAGGAGCGTCAGATTAAATAAAATAAAGGGTTGAGATTTTACATAAAATAGGGTGCATAATAGCTATCATGTGTTTAATACACCAGATCACACCAAATTCCTAAAATATCTCCCATAATCTTGACCCTCTCTCTCCAATCCATATATTCAATTTTCAATATCAAAACCGTCCATATTTACTGCTATATTTTTAATCCCTCTCTTTTCATTCACAAATTACAATATCAAAATCCTCTCCGTCTTCAGTGCCGATGCTAGGGATTTCGTCTTCGTCTTCAAGAAGGCCATAGACGTCGTTGGTCCAATCATAGTATGCGTCTGTACTTCCTCCTTTGTTTTCCGGTGCTCTCCCGATGAAAAAAGCAAGTAGGTTCCTCCTCTGCGCTCCGTTGCTGTAAACAATAATTCGTAATCTTATTCCACTTTTTTGTAATTTAATTTGTTGAAAATTGCATTAGGCTTCAATTTGATATTTTACAAGTATTCTTTGGTTTATTTGTTGATCTGCAGTCACCAAGAAAAATCCATCTTTTTGGATTTACATGTTGTTATTTGTAGAGAATGGCTTTCACGTAAATTCAAGTGAGTAGGGGAGTATTGACGGTTCATGAAAACTTTGTTATTTTGATCTTGAATTGAATTGATTTTTTTTAATCTAGTCTTGAATTTGGCTGAATTGATATTTTTTAGATTTCGATTTTTTTACTCATCCTCAATTTTTTTTGGTTGATTTGATTTTTTGTACTTATCCGTCTTGTAATTTTGTCGATTTCGATCTTTATAGGTTAATTTGGTTGAAATGTTAAATTGGTTCATTTACTTGATCCACCATGATATATCTAATCATTCTGTTATAATGTGAACTAATTAAGACAGGAAATTTCTCCTTATGGGATCGAGCGACGAAAAAAGAGGAGTGTGAATATCGCAGAAAGAAGATGTTCATAGGATCCGCCATTGTTACCTGTTTAGATTACATTGTTAATAAGTTTGATATTTATAATTACATATTCGAGTTATTTTATACCCATGTTCAAAACTGTGAAGTTAATATTCAGATATTTTGTATACATGTTCGGTATAGTGTACTTAATATTCAAATATATTATATACATATTCTAGTTCTTTATACACATGTTCAAAACTGTGAAGTTAATATTCAGATATTTTGTATAAATGTTCGATATTGTGTACTTAATATTCATATATTATTGTATAACGATTCGAGTTCTTTTGTAAACATGTTCAAAACTATAAAGTTAATATTCAAATATTTTGTATACATGTTCGATATTGTGTAATTAATATTCAAAAAAATGATATACATATTCGAGTTCTTTATACACATGTTCAAAACTGTGAAGTTAATATTCATATATATATATATATATATATTAGTGTATAAAGATTCGAGTTCTTTTATAAACACGTTCAAAAATGTGATGTTAATATTCAATTATATTGTGTGCATAGTCGATTTTGTACTCAATATCTAGAGAAACCCCTTATCAGAGTAGGTTTGGTCCTAGGTACATTATGTACCTTGGGTTCGGCTTAGAGAAAGAGACGGATGAAATCTCTCAAAAGAGCAAAAATGGAGCATTTTGAGAATTGAAAAGGAAATAAAGATATTAAGAAAGAGAGATAGCGTAGAAATAGGAGAGATTTTAGGATTTAGCTAGATGTAATCTTTTGTATCTACACTATAGTAGTTATTTTGCACCTTTTTTAATTAAATCTCAACCATCTACTAGATCTAATCTAACGACTAATATTGTTTCATCGGTTTCTCTAGAAGATGAGGTTTCTCTATAGCCTTATTCTATATATATCCTTGTGTTACCCCTCTTATTGCCAATTGATTTTAGGATGGAACCCCATGGGCATAACTTGATTTTGCGCTCATACGGATACGTCCCCAGTCTACCTATCTATCAACCCACGGACTTTCTTCATGGTATCAGAGCAGGTTTGGTCCTGGGTACATTATATACCTTGGGTTCAGCTTAGAGAAAGAGACGAATGAAATCTCTCAAAAGAACAAAAATGGGGCATTTTGAGAATTAAAAAGGAAATAAAGATATTGAGAAAGAGAGAGAGCGTAGATATGAGATAGATTTTAGGACTTAGATGTAATCTTTTGTATCTACCATATAATAGTTATTTTGCTCCTTTTTTTAATTAAATCTCAACCATCTACTAGATCTAATCTAACGACTAATATTGTTTCCTCAGTTTCTCTAGAAGATGAGGTTTCTCTAGAGCCTTATTATATATATATATATATATATATATATATATATCCTTGTGTTACCCCTCTTATTGCCAATTGATTTTAGGATGGAACCCCATGGGCATAACTTGCGTGTGCGCTCATACGGATACGTCTCCACTCTACTATCTACTAGACCACAAATTTTCTTCATGGTATTAGAGCATGTTTGGTCATGGATACATTATATACCTTGAGTTCGGCTTAGGGAGTTGCTAACCGCCATTATCTACCCTTACTTAACTACTGACTATTTGGCTTGGGCTTAACGAGTTGTTACTTGCTCATTTTCTAACCTTACATAACTATTGACTATCTTGGGTTGGGCTTAGTGGGTTACTACCCGTCCGTTATCTTCCTTAAACCTACCAATGTACAAGTGTCAACTGGCCATCCCAGTTGCACTTGAGAAAACCGTAAAGAGTCCATACTGAGTGTTTTTCTCATGCTTTCAATCATGATTCCTTTTTAGAGCATGTGCAATGGTGAGGAGGTATAATCCTCTTTCATTTTTCTCTCTCTTTCTCTCCTTTTGACACCTCATTTTCTCTATCATCCACATCATTTTTCACTCTTTCTCTTCCTCTTTCTCTTCCTCTTTCTCTATTTCTTCCCACAACAAAGGGTATCACTTTTCCCTTCCTCTCTCATACTTTAATATATATATTTACTACATATTTATATCATTCAATAGTTTTTACAAAGTTAGTTAATCAAATGAATTAAGAATAAATTATATTTACTTAAATAATTTGGAATTAAGATAATATAAACTAATTATTAATAAAAAATAAACTTAATTAACATTAAGATAACTTCAAAAAATATTAAAAAGTGCAAAAAAAAATACAAATTAAAAATAGCGTTAAACATCAATTGGTTGGCTAAAATTTTGGGAAGATTGTTGAAATTGATTGGGAAGAATTTGTGGAAATGTTTGGAAATAATTTGGATTAATTGGCCTTGGTTGATTACCAAACATTTGTAGTATGGCTTGAACTTGGTCTAAATTAAATGTATTTGGATTATATTGGGTGTTTGAGTTATATGGATTTTTATTGTGTTTATCCATGGAAGGTAATAGTAGTAGTGAAGGAGAGAAAGAAAAGCTTACAAGTTTGTGAAAAATGAACAACAATATTATACTCTATTTATAGATAATAAAAAATTATAAAAAATTGATAAATTTATTTTTTTAAAAAATATTAACATTAATTAGTATTTTATTGAAAATATATTTAATGATATGTTGAAATGAAATAAATGAAGTTAGTTGAAAGTTGGATACATGTGTCAACATGTGATTGGATGAATGCTCCTCTTTGGGTACAAGGGCCAAAGCATTCATTCCTCTATGGAAGGGGGATTACTCCCATTCCTCTTTGAAAGGGGATTCCCCTTTCAACTTTTACAACCAAGAGGAGCTCCTCTTTGAGGAAAGAGAGTGCAAAGAGGAGGTTGATTCCTCTTGGTTGCACATGCTCTTAGAAAGTCCATTCGGATTCGGCAATTCTGACCAGCTAACTCTAACATTGTTGTTGAGTGTTCATACTCCGCCCTCGTAGATTCAAGTTGAAGGCTAGATAAAAATGAAGGACTTGAAGAAAAAGAAGAATAGAAGACGACAATGGCCTAAGATAATGTTAAATGCCACATTCGAATGCACACCAAAGCCAATGACCCCAAAACAAGCAAAACTAAAAAGAGATCTATCACTGGTTAAAAGAGAGTATACAAAACCAAGCAAGTTGGATAAACATGCCTTTGTTATAGTAGAAGATGTTACCAATGCCGCCTTCGTGGAACATCTTTCCATTGAATTAGTGATACCTGATGGAAAGCTAGACAAGTATAGCAAAGGAAACAAGTTGAAAGAGCATGCAAAACACATCCTTGACTTTTGACCTGAATTGTCACCTTGAAGAAGTTGAAGTCGAAGATTCCATAGTAGGAGAAATTGTTTTTCCCAAATAATCTAGGAGAATAAGAACATCGTCTCGAATAGCCAATGCTAAGAGAAGAAGGCTTCTACCATCAAAGGTGAGTGGAGAGGATATTAGAGAGTTTTTGAAATGTCAATTAATGGCTTTGACCTAAATTTTCACTGCTACTACTAAGAAGAGAAAGAGAAGGAAGAATAAGTTTTCCAAGGAAATGATGGCTAAGGAAAACATCTGTATGGAATTCAGTGTCTTTTGTTCAGTAATTCATCCTCAATGAATGCAATGAAAGAATCTTTGATTTTCCAAACGAAGTTAATTCAAGTCTTCCAACAAATGGGTGTCATTCCAGGGGCGGCCCATAGCAGGTGCAAGCTGTGCACCTGCACAGGGCCCCCGAAATTAAAAGGGCCCAAAATTTTTTTTACAGCCCAACCCATATGTAATTTTTTGTATTAAAAAAATATATCTTCTAATAATTATTATCCTTGTCTTGGTACCCAAATACGCCGCTCTTTCACACTTCCCTTTCAGAATCATCAATTTCCCCCAATTTCCAAAGATAATCGCGTGCTGAAAATTCTTGCCCAAACCTTTGAAATTCTTTGAGATTGTGTCTACTAGAATTTAATTATGGCGTTAAATCCTTTCACTTATATTCTCTCAAAGATCTATTTTCAATTTCACATTTTTGGAGATATCTATTTCTTCTCTATTATTCCTCAAACACTTTCAATCCCTGGTTCATGTTAGTACTATTAGTCTTTTATCAAAGTATCAAACAATCCATGGTTCAAGTACGTATTTTTCCTTATCTCTTCTTCTATACAAGTGCTTTCCCCCTTTTTCAAGTCTTAATAGTTTTAATTTTGGATCTAAATATCTAATATATGTACAAATCCATTTGAAGGCTTGATTGATCTGTTTGGAGATCTGGAGCAGTGGCGTTCCACACCAGTAGTCCGGCACACACCATCAGTGGCGTTTGGAGATCTAGAAGCCGCCCCTGATCTGGAGAATTCCACGCCGGCAGTCCGGCACACACCTTCTCCAGTTTGGAGTTCTCCTAAATCCAGGTTCGTATTTTTTTTAAGCTTTAATGTTCAAATCTTGTACATATCAAATTAGTTGCAGATTTGGAGTTAATAGAATTAGATAAATCTTTTCTCCAATTTTCTCATTATTTTATTGTAAATTATATTACAGATTTGGTGCATTTGGAGATTTTTCATAGTGAACATTACAAAAATTTCAAGAATCAAGATATATCAGATTGTCAATCGGGTCATCAGGTGATTCCAATCCTTTTTAATTTGCTTTCAGTTATGCCTCCTTTTAAAAAATCAGAATGTGGGTATAGCAAACGTAAGAAGAGAAAAAGAATTGAGAAGTTAATTATGTCTCAAAGAGGTGCTCTTGATAAATTTGTAACAAAAGAATCACAAGTGTCTTTGGAAAATCAGGTTGGTGATGGAAATGAATTCAATGATACTAATGCTCCATTGGAAAATCTAAATGTTAGTGGTGATGATAACAATCTTAATGTTTGTTTGGAAAATCTAAATGATGTTGATGATAATAATGTTACTGTTTCCTTGGATAATCTGGATGCTAATGTTGAAGCTAATAATTCATTGGAAATTTTGGATTCTAATGTTGATGAGAATGGTGCTAATGGTTTTGACCAAAATCAGAATGTTATTGGTGAGGATAATGATGTTATTGCTGAGTGTGATGATAGTATTAACGTTGATGATAATTGTGATGATTTTAATGTTAATACTGATTGTGCTCATATATTTGATATATTTGATCCAAGAAATTGGGATTCTCTTGATACAAAAATGATTGATATTTTAGTGGCAAAGGGTCCTAGAAGAGATTTGTTTATTCAAAAAGGTCCTAAAAATAAGAACTCTAGAAGATTTTCTTCAATTTTTTATACTAGAGTCTTGCCAAATGGAGAAAAATGTGACAAGGAATGGCTTCTTTATTCCAAAGAGCTTGACAAAGTTTTTTTTTTTGTTGTAAAATATTCAAACAAGGAGGTGTAAAAGGCCAGCTTGTATTTGATGGATTTGGGGATTGGACACATCTTAGTGTTAGACTTAAAGAACATGAAACCAATGTTGAGCATGTTAAAAATATGACTACTTGGTATGAGTTAAGTCTAAGACTAAAGAAAAATCAAACTATAGATAAAGTTGCACAAAGACATCTTGAGAAAGAAAAAGATTATTGGAGGAAAGTTCTCGTGAGAATAGTTTTTGTGGTAAAGTTTCTTGCAAAAAATAGTCTAGCATTTCGAGGTCACAATGAATGATTATATGAAAATAGTAATGAAAACTTCTTGGGTTTGATTGAAATGTTAGCTGAATTTGATCCCATTATTCAAGAGTATGTTCAACGCATTACAAAAGATGAGCTTCATTTTCATTATCTTGGTCATAAAATCCAAAACGAGTTAGTTCTTTTGCTTGCGTCTACAATTAAATCTGAAATTATCAAAAATGTAGAAAAAGCAAAGTATTTCTTGGTGATTCTTGATTGTACACCTGATATAAGTCATCAAGAACAAATGTCCTTAATTTTAAGATATGTGGATTGTTCTTCAACTATTCCTAGTGTCGAGGAATCATTTTTAGGATTTTTAGATGTGAATGATACTACTGGCCAAGGTTTGTTTGATGTATTACAATGTGAATTAAAGTCTCTTGGTCTTGATATAGATAATATTCATGGAAAAGCTATGATAATGGATCAAATATGAAAGGTAAAAATCAAGGAGTGCAAAAAGGCTTTTAGATTTAAATCCTAGAGCTTTTCATACATCATGTGCATCTCATAGTCTTAATTTAGCATTATGTGACATGGCTAACACTTGTGGTAAGGCTAGGGATTTTTTTGGCATCATCCATCACATTTATACTATATTTGCAAATTCCACCAAGAGATGGCACATTTTTAAAGAGCATGTGAAAGATTTGACGGTTAAATCATTGTCATCTACTCGTTGGGAAAGTCGTGCAGATAGCGTTAAGGCTATAAGATTTCAGATTTTAGGAATGAGAGAAGCTTTACTTGAAGTAGCTGAAAGTCATAATGATTCTAAAATAAGAAGTGAGGCTAAATCCTTGGCTCAAAATGAACTTGGTGATTATGAGTTTTTAGTGTCCATTTTCATTTGGTATGAGATATTATATGCTGTTAATTTGGTTAGTAAGGATTTACAATCCAAGGATATGCTTATTGATATAGCCATTGGAAAAATTAAGGAGCTGACTTCCTTTTTTGTGAAGTATAGAGATTCTGGTTACTTAAAAGCCTTGGAAACTGCAAAGGAAATTGCTATTAAATTGAATGTGGACCCGATATATCCTCAAAGGCGTGTAATTAGAAGGAAAAAATAGTTTGATGAGACTCAAGATGATACACCGTTAAGCGATGCACAATCTGCAGTGGATTTATTTAAGGTCAATTATTTTTTATATATTGTTGATCAAGCAATTAGTTCACTTAATAGAAGGTTTGAACAATATGAAGAATATGAAAACATCTTTGGTTTCTTATTTACTTCTCATAAGTTGCATTCATTAGATGATACATGTTTAAATTCTTCTTGTGGTCGTATTCAAATTGCACTTGAGAAATATGAGAAATCTGATATTGATGGAAATGAATTACGTATGGAGTTGAAATTAATAAAAGAAATTCTGCCCAAAGAAATGATGCATCCTATTGAAATTTTGAAGTTCTTAAAGCTTTATGCTTGTTTCCCCAATGCAACTATTGTGTATAGAATCTTGTTGACTATTCCAATTAATGTTGCATCTACAGAAAGGAGTTTCTCAAAGTTGAAGTTGGTGAAGACTTACCTGCGCTCTGCAATGACAGAAGAGAGGTTGAATGGATTAGCTTTGATATCAATTGAAAAGGATCTTTTAGAAAAAATTGATAATGGAGAATTGATTGAAAGATTTGTTTCCAACAATGTTAGAAGAATGGTACTTTTTAAGAGATGTACTGGTTTTCACTTTTGCTATGTACTGGTTTCCACTTTTATTATTTAATATAAGCATTTTGAATTGAATAATCTTATTCTTTATTAGGGCCCTTTTATAATTTTAAAATAGGGCCTTCAAATATCATTGACCGTAACTGGGTGTCAAGTTTCGTTACCATTTTCCTTGAAGAATTTAAAATGTTAAGAGCATCATTTCGAATAGCCAAGACTAAGAGAAGAAGGATTATACCATCAAAGATGAGTAGGGAGGATATTAAAGAGTTTTTAAATATCCTTTGGTTTGACCTACATTTTCAATGCTACTACTAAAAAGAGAAAGGGAAGGAAGAATAAGTTTTTCAAGGAGATGACTAAGGAAACATCTATATGGAATTCAATGTCATTT